>CM035846.1:300241189-300841189 GCA_020510985.1 Pholidichthys leucotaenia
GTAACAAATGATTTTGTTTTAACGTGTTGAACAATTGAGTCGCCAACAATCAAGGAAGAGACAATGCTATCAGTCCCAGTTGGGGCAGGGGAGCAGCATGGCGAGACAAGGATAGCCCCCATCAGCGCCTGGGGTGGAGGCCACACAGAGCGCAGACTCACGACCTTCCTCAGGAGCTTAAATCTTATGTAATTTACCATGATTATTTGAATAAAATTACAAACTTTTCTAGTAAGTTTGACTTTTTGTACATTGCTTCTTTTTCTTATAAATTTGAAGTTTTTTTCTCATAAACTTGTGTTTTTCTTGTAAATTTGAAGCTTTTTTGCCTCAAGTGACTACAATAATACATACATTATCCCCTCAATATTTACTCTTGAGAAACTATTCTGTTTATTTCCCCTCTCTTCCCCCAAACAGAGAAATGTATTATCCACCCATGACTGTAAATAGTGTCTTCTAGTGGTAAAGTTTAAAAAGCTATTATTCCCCTAACCCAACCTACTGTAACGAGAGTGCCTAAATCTGGACACAGATGTGATAGTTTCATTGGGCACTCAGAATGTTTAGAGCTGTGTAGAAGCAGACTCAGTGAGGATGGCAAAAGTGAATGCAGGACACACAATGTAAAATCCAACACAATGGAGGGAGAAACCTTGAAAGTTATCCAGTAGTGGACCAATGTGTCAATCAGATGAATGGCCATGAGACAGGAATGTAATTTTTCTGTCTTGTTTTTCTGGTTGGTGGACAGTGCACAATAGAAGGATAATAAGTCAACTTCTTCTGGCAACTCTACACTTCTTTCAGACTTCAGAGAGTAAATTTGCTCTTCATTTGCTGCATTTCATATTTGTCTCTCCAACACGATGCTTTAATTTTCCCATTTTTGACACTCTTGCACATGTAGCTGAGACAGACCTTGACAGATCAACAAGCTTTTACTGTTCATTCCGTTTAGCCTCTCCCAACTCACCACAAGCCGTCATCCACAGCAACCTTCCACTCCACCCATGACAAATAAATTGCTCTGAAAGCAGACCTGGGACTCTCCTCTCTGGTTTCTCCATGCACTTTATGATGCATGCGTATACAATATGTTCTACATGATGAGGTAAAGCTATTTTTTCTTTAATTTTAATGTGCTAGAAAATCAATCAGGGAGTTATACTGCTCCAAATCATTTACATTTTCACAATATTGACCAGGTGACGTTGTATGTATTTTGTTTATAATAAAGAGAAGAAGCATATAAGTGTCACGCCGCGCCATTCATCAACGGCGCCACCTGCTCACGCACCTGACAATCATCAGCGGCGAGGGATAAAGGCCGTCTCGCCCGGAGGCTCGGCCTGAAGCCGTCAGACTTCGTCCCTCACCGTTGTGAGCATACTTCCCTTCAGCGTCACCATTTTGGTAAGAAGATCGCTTACCTCTTTTCTTCAGTCTTCTCCCCTGTGCACAGGTGGATTCCCCAGCGGCGGACATCTCCACTCCATCGCCCAATCCTCGCTGCTGTACGGAGCTCTCCAGGTGGCTGTCTTCCGGGCTTCGCCCCCTTGTTGTGCCAGCTGTCCTGACCCACCAAGTAAGTCCTTCTCTCGCCATAAATTCCTCCTGTGTTGGTGTATGCCCGTCACCCTCTCCCTGTGCTCTCTCCATAGGGTTGCTCGGCTGTACGGTCACCTGCCTCTGTGCCTGGAGCAGACACCATCACCAACACATTTACATCCCGCAGACACGCACTCATTCACTCCTGCTGTTAATAAACTCTTTGAACTACTCTAAGCCTGTGTGTGTGCGTCTCCTGAGCCGTGCGTTATGTCAGTACGGCTTCAGCAGAGCGGCTCGGCGGACGGCGGGCTCGCACACCGGTTTTCCACTCTCGAGGCTAGAGTGGATCAAATAGCTTATCAACAACAGGTGATCTTTAATCAATTATTGAATTTAACTAACCGGTTGGGCCGCTTGGATCCTCAACAGCCGTTCCCCCCGGCTCGTCAGGGTGGCGCGGCTCCTGCTGTTCCAGCGGCCGTCCAGCCGGCTCCAGTGGCACCGGTTCGGCTCACACCGATTCCGACCCCCGCCCGCTTTAGCGGTAAGCTCGGCGGAGCGCGGGGGTTCATTATGCAGTGTGAGTCCGTGTTCCACCGTGTGCCCGGAGATTTTCCCTCGGATCACAGTCGGATTGGTTACATAGGGAATCTTCTGGAGGGGCGTGCGTTAACTTGGACCTACGCCGTAATGGCGAGGCCCAGTTATGCCACCCTCACCTATGACCAGTTCGTGAGGCGCTTTCTGGAGGTCTTTGACCATTCTCAAACCGAGACGGTCCAGGTCGATCGGCTCCTCGCTCTCCAGCAGGGAGGCCGGTCGGCAGCGGACTACTCGGTCGACTTCCGGGTAGCGGCGGAGGAATTGGGCTGGGAGGAACGCTCCCTCTGTGGCCTGTTCCTCCGCAGCCTCAATAGTGATCTGAGGGATGAACTGGCTGGACGGGATATCCCTGGGACGCTAGCGGAGCTGACATCCTTAGCGATAAGTTTGGATAACAGGCTGCGCGAGCGCTCCTCGGGGCGGAAGTCTTCTTCTTCTCGCCCTCGTGGAGTCTCGCCGCACCTGTTCCAAGCTCGCCCCCTGGCGGCGCCGCCAGCATTGTGCCCCGAGGAGTCGGAGCCGATGGTGACGGGCTGGACCAAGCTTTCCCCTGCGGAGAAACAACGCCGCCGTGAGTTGGGCCTCTGCATGTATTGCGGAGGTGACCAACACACTGTGGAGCGTTGCCCGCGGAAAGCCAGTCGGCGGGGTCCGCGAATCGCTGTAGGGAGCCTCGCGGGTCCCAACCGGTTAGACTCTCTCACTCAATTAAAGCTGCCCATCCGTTTTTGCCACAATCCCACTGGGCACCTCACCCACGCACTGGTGGATTCGGGCGCAGAGGGCAGCTTCATTTCACAAGGCCTGGCAACCCGATTGGGCATCCGCTGTCAGGCATTAAAACACCCCATCTCCCTGGTCCATCTCTCCCGTGCCTCCCTTGGGAGAGTTTCTCACCAAACCATGCCTGTCCCAGTCATCATCTCAGGGAACCACCGGGAGGAGATGGTATTTTACGTCCTGCCCAACTCTGTGTCGCCCGTCATCCTGGGGTATCCCTGGCTACGCCTCCACAACCCTGTCCTGGACTGGAGGTCCGCTGGGGTATCGGCATGGAGTACCTTCTGTATGGGCACCTGCCTTCAGTCCGCCGCCTGCTCCCCGTCCGCGGCTCCCCCTGTGGCGGATACAGCACCTCCGGACCTGTCACTGGTGCCTCCAGAATTTCACGACCTGGGTATGGTATTTAGCAAATCTAAAGCTATGTCTCTTCCCCCGCATCGACCATATGACTGTGCCATCAACCTCCGCCAGGGGGCTCCCCTGCCATCTGGTCGGCTCTACAGCCTGTCGGCACCGGAGAAGGAGACCATGAATACATACCTGAAGGAATCTCTGAGCGCTGGGATTATTCGCCCATCGTCGTCACCCGTGGGGGCAGGGTTTTTCTTTGTCGGGAAGAAGGACGGATCCCTCCGCCCCTGCATAGACTACCGAGCGCTGAATGACATCACTGAGAGGGACCGTTACACCCTGCCCCTCATGGACACTGCCTTTCACTCCCTCCAGGGGGCGACCTGGTTTACCAAGCTGGATTTACGCAGCGCTTACCACCTCGTCCGGATCCGGGAGGGAGATGAATGGAAGACAGCCTTCCGTACCCCGAACGGCCACTTTGAGTATCTCGTCATGCCGTTCGGGCTGACCAACGCTCCTGCCGTCTTTCAGCGCCTCATTAATGACGTCCTCCGGGATTTCATCGGCCTTTTTGTGTTCGTCTACCTGGATGACATCCTTATCTTCTCCAGGTCCAGGGACGAGCACCAGGTCCATGTGAGGCGGGTCCTCCAAAGACTGCTGGAGAATCGTCTGTACGTGAAGGCTGAGAAATGCGAATTCTACGCTAGGACCACATCCTTCCTGGGATTCATCATCGCTCAAGATCAGGTGCTCCCAGACCCAGAGAAGGTGAAGGCGGTGGTGGAGTGGCCTACTCCCGCATCCCGGAAGCAGGTGCAACAGTTTGTTGGCTTCGCCAATTTTTACCGCCGCTTTGTCCCAAATTTCAGCTCGATCGTCGGACCGCTGACCCGCCTCACGTCCCCGAAGGTCCCGTTCCGTTGGACTGAAGAGGTCGCTGCTGCCTTTAGGGCGCTGAAGGCGGAGTTCTCCTCCTCCCGGGTCCTTCGCCAGGTCGACCCCGCGCTGCAGTGCATTGTGGAGGTGGACGCATCGGACACGGGAGTGGGAGCAGTGTTATCCCAGCGGTCACCTGACGATGGCGCCAAACGGCCGTGCGCCTTCTTCTCCCGGCGCCTGTCCCCGGCGGAGAGGAACTACGATGTGGGGGACAGAGAGCTCCTGGCCATTAAACTCGCCTTACAGGAGTGGCGCCACTGGCTAGAGGGGGCGGACCTGCCGTTTGTGGTCCTGACGGACCACAAGAACTTAGAGTATTTACGATCTGCCAAGCGCCTGAATGCCCGCCAGGCGCGCTGGTCTTTGTTCTTCGCCAGGTTCCGCTTCTCGATCACCTTCAGGCCGGGCTCCAAAAACGGCCTGCCTGACGCCCTCTCTAGGCAGTTCACCCCCGTGGAGGCTGAGGAGACGCCCCACACTATCCTGCCCAGGTCGTGCGTCCTCGGTGCCATCTCTTGGGACATTGAAGACAAGATCCGGAAGGCGCAGGAGGTGGAACCTGATCCTGGCGGCAGACCGGAGGGAAGACTGTTCGTCCCATCTGCGGTCCGAGGAGAGGTCATCCACTGGCTCCACACCTCCCGGCTCACCTGTCATCCCGGCACCTCTCGGATGATCAGCCTCCTCCAGCGGTCCTTTTGGTGGCCAGGCCTGCGGAGGGATGCAGCCCGCTACGCCCGGGCTTGCCCAATCTGTGCCACCAGCAAGTCGGGAAATGCCCCCCCAGCGGGTCTGCTCCAGCCTCTGCCCGTCCCCGGCAGGCCCTGGTCGCACATCGCACTGGACTTCGTCACCGGACTCCCCGTTTCCAACTCCTTTGACACCGTCCTGACCATTGTGGACCGTTTCTCCAAGGCGGCGCACTTCGTTCCCCTGCGAGGTCTCCCTACTGCCCTGGAGACGGCGGGCCTCCTCGTCCAACACGTGGTCAGGCTGCACGGGATTCCGGTGGACGTGGTCTCGGACCGGGGCCCCCAATTTTCATCCGAGGTTTGGAGATCCTTTTGTAACGCCATCGGAGCCAAGGTGAGCCTCTCCTCCGGCCATCACCCCCAGTCTAACGGGCAGTGTGAGAGGACCAATCAGGAGCTGGAGGCTGCGCTCCGCTGTGTTACTAGATCCAAGCCGACGTCCTGGAGCAACCATCTCGCCTGGGTGGAGTATGCCCACAACACCGCCCGCTCTTCTGCAACGGGGATGTCCCCCTTCAAGGCGTCCCTGGGTTACGACCCCCCGCTGTTTCCAGCGCAGGAGAACGAGGTGACTGTCCCCTCCGTTAGGGCGCACCTTAGGCAGTTCCGCTCCACCTGGGCTGCCGCGCGTCATGCGCTTTTACGCACAGCGGAGCGCAACAGGACCGTGGCGGACCGGCACAGAAGACCTGCCCCGGCGTACAGAGTTGGGCAACTCGTGTATGTGTCTACCCAGGACGTCACATTAAAAGGCGAGAGGAGGAAGCTGGCACAGCGTTTCATGGGTCCCTTTCCCATCACCCGGATCATCAACCCGGTGGCTGTGCGCGTGGCTATTCCCCCCTCCCTCCGCATCCATTCCACTTTTCATGTGTCGAAGGTGAAACTGGCAGTCACTGACCCCCTTTGCCCTCCTCCTGCAGCGCAACCCGCGCCCCGGATGATTGGTGGCCATCCGGCCTGGTCCGTCTCCTCCATCCTGGACTCCCGGCGCCGGGGTCGTGGGTTGCAATACTTGGTGGACTGGGAGGGCTATGGGCCCGAGCATCGACAATGGGTGCCCCCGTCGTTTGTGTTGGACCCATCGCTCATCGCGGACTTCCACCGAGCGCACCCGGATAAGCCATCGCCAGGAGGCGCTGCTAGAGGGGGGAGTACTGTCACGCCGCGCCATTCATCAACGGCGCCACCTGCTCACGCACCTGACAATCATCAGCGGCGAGGGATAAAGGCCGTCTCGCCCGGAGGCTCGGCCTGAAGCCGTCAGACTTCGTCCCTCACCGTTGTGAGCATACTTCCCTTCAGCGTCACCATTTTGGTAAGAAGATCGCTTACCTCTTTTCTTCAGTCTTCTCCCCTGTGCACAGGTGGATTCCCCAGCGGCGGACATCTCCACTCCATCGCCCAATCCTCGCTGCTGTACGGAGCTCTCCAGGTGGCTGTCTTCCGGGCTTCGCCCCCTTGTTGTGCCAGCTGTCCTGACCCACCAAGTAAGTCCTTCTCTCGCCATAAATTCCTCCTGTGTTGGTGTATGCCCGTCACCCTCTCCCTGTGCTCTCTCCATAGGGTTGCTCGGCTGTACGGTCACCTGCCTCTGTGCCTGGAGCAGACACCATCACCAACACATTTACATCCCGCAGACACGCACTCATTCACTCCTGCTGTTAATAAACTCTTTGAACTACTCTAAGCCTGTGTGTGTGCGTCTCCTGAGCCGTGCGTTATGTCAATAAGCAAGCTTCAAATGCTATTTCCTTGCTTCTTTGACAGAAAAGTGAAGATTGCCCACTTGGAGTTGACAAAGATTTGCTGCCTCAAGTGGCAAAGCTAATAAAGTATTGTTGCCCCTTACAGTCTTTTTTCTTATCCTGAACAGAGATCAGAAACTGGGAAGTACAAAAACTATTATGCACCCAAAACATGCCAGACTGTGGTATCAAACTAGTAGACCAGTAGTAGCCTCAGAGATGACCATTTACTCCAGTAAGGACAGAAGATCAGGATTCAGTATCTACACAAATGGCTAGTGAACAAAAATTCCTAGTTTGTGTACTACATGAACAATGGCAATAAATATTTGATCTGATCTGATCTAAAATTATGTTACAGTAAGGTTAGTGTGTGCATGTTTTTGTTTTTCATTTTTTTTGCGGGGGTGGGGATATGTGGGGGGCTGCTAACTCAGACAAGCTAAAATGTTGTCTTTTGGTTTTTGCAGTACTAGGATTGTGAAAGAGAAATTTCATGTTATTCTTATATTATACTTATATTTTTCCATGTCTTTTATATTCTCATATGTGCATTTTATATAAAGCTTTTGGGCAGCTTCATTCTGTGTGTAAGAGTGCATGAGTTAGCGATTATAAATCTGTTCAACACAGACTCACAACACAGTGAGTGTGTTGTGAGTGTTCAGATATTTCTTAATGACTGCAGATTTTTTTCAATTCATCTTGTCCAGTTCTGTGTGACTTTTTCTTGTCTGTGGGAATGAGATTTACACTGGTTCCATGCTTTCCGAGAACATTTGATAGGGACTATGCCCTTCATGGACTCTCAATTACAAGACTGTATGTCTTGCTGGACATTAATCTTCTGTCTTCTCACAGATAAAACAGCTTTATAAACTTTGACCAAGGGATGTTTGATTCAGAGGTATGTGTGGATGCGTGGATATGAAGCTGCCACATTTAAACTGCCTCTCCCTCATTGGCCATAGGGAATACATTTACTTACATTTAAATATTTTGCCTGGTTTTTGACTCAGATTAATTATGCTAAAAAATAATCTGACATCTGGTGCTCCGAACAAGGGACCCAAAAATCTCATTCTGTCTCTGACGCCTCTGCCCTATTTCAGCAAGTGCACAGCTGACAAAAGACCTCCCTAGGTTTACTAGAGTGGAAACATTCAAAACCAAGGCGCTGGAGTGGACCGGGTGACAGGTCTAGAACTCTACAGGCAGGAATTGAATGTGAGTACATTTATGTGTTGTTAAGCTTATTGACATTGGGTTTGAGTCCCAGTGAGTTAACTACGCATATGTCTGTGTTTGTGAAACTGAGAGTTTGATACCACAAAAGTCTGTGCGTTTCTGTTTGCTGCAGCCTGAACGAGGGGGCAGTCCAGAACAGTTCGGGTGGACAGAGTTACAAGCTCAGTGGTCCCGGTTAAAGGCTGCGAAAAATAATATGTATTATATCGCACAAAGTGGACCAGGTATTGTTATGACGAAGGAAATCATAGTGAGATCTTGTTTTTGCCAACACAAGTGAGCTATGAGTCCATCAATGTGAGATCTTATTTTCTGTCATCACAAGTGAGCAACTGATGAAGGTTGACCTTTAAATAACGCTGGTTTGAATAAAATTACTGCAGTTTGTTTGTTTGTTTGTCTATTTGTTTATTTGTTTTACGGTTTGTCCTGTGAGAGAGAAAAAAGAGTTTCCGCAAAGGCGGAAGTAGAAGGGTAGAAGCCATGGTTGTCTATTGTTTTTCTGGTTATTGTGAAGTGTAAAAACACGGTTATGTGATTATTGTTCACGGGGTAATGTAAAATTGCGTATAAAGTGAGGAAAAAGTCAATGGGAGTTTGCAAATGATAATTTTGGGGAGAAAACGAATTGTGTTCTCACAGCGGTGAAGAGAAAAACAGAAAGGGTTCATGTTCTGATTGTTGCTCTGAGTGTTGCTATCCCTGTGCTGTTGCAATCCTGGAATTTCCCCATTGTGGGACTAATAAAGGCTTATCTTATCTTATCTTATCTTATCTTATGTTACAATGTGAGGTTGCCAAATTCGCTCTTTTTCCGCTGAGGTTGCCATATCAGCTTGCTTTACGTGTTTTCAAAAGAAATTTTTCCACTAATATGTGTGTATTAATCTGAAGCTTACAAAACAACTGTCTAACAGTGACCTTGGAGTGGATCAGGGAGTGTGAAAGAGCTGCGTGTGTTTGTATGGGTGAAGTGTCGTGGACCCGTGTGTCTGAAATTACTGCTGAATGGTTGATCTGAGTGAGTGAAGAAAGAAAAAAAAAAAATTAAATTAAAAAAAAAAAAAAAAATATATATATATATATATACGTATATATATATATGGGTATTTTTACATTTCTTTTGTTTTTGTAGTTTTTGGTCTAAGACCGAGGGATAACAGTGAACTTTACAGGCAAAAAGGGTGATGGATTAATGGTCTGACGTGACAACGAGGACCGCACTTTGGTTCCTCCTTTCCTGTTCCCCTTGCTCTTCTGCTGCTCAGCCATGGCCCTGCCCCAAGAGTCCGGTGAATGACATCACCGCACCTCTCCTCACCCCCACCTCCCCCACTGACACATGGCCATGTCAGACGCCGATAAGTTAAGTGCACATACATCAATGTGACTAATTAAACTGAAGATTATGGGATGATTCAATTCAATTCAATTCAACTTCATTTATATAGTGCCATTTCACAACAATAGTCATCTCATAGGACTTTCAAATGTAGGGGAAACCCCCACAATTGCAGAAAGACCCCAGCAATCAGGTGATCCCCTGTGAGCAAGCACTTGGCGACGGTGGAGAGGAAAAACTCCCTTTTAACAGGAAGAAACCTCTAGCAGAACCAGGCTTAGGGAGGGGCAGTCATCTGCTGCAACTGGCTGGGGGGTGAGGGGATAGAAAAGTAGAAAAGAACAGACGTATAGAAAGAAAACATTAAAGGAGTGAAGCCAAGTACATTATTGGAGGTCCCCCGGCAGTCTAAATCTATTAGCAGCAGAACTAAGGGAGGGTTTAGAGACACATGACCCCTCCCTAATCATAGGCTATATTGAAAAGGTTTTTACCCTATTCTTAAAAACAGAGATTGAGTCTGACTCCTGAATTCAGATTGGTAACTGGTTCCACAGGAAAGGAGCTTGATAGCTGAAGGCTCTGCCTCCCATTGTACTTTTGGAGATTCTAGGTATTACAAGTAATCCAGCATTTTGGGAGCGTAGTGCTCTGTTAGGATGATAGGGTAATATCAGATCTTTTAAATAAGAAGGGGCCTGATTATTGAGAGCTTTGTAAGTGAGAATAAGGATTTTAAACTTAATTCTAAATCTATGGGAAACCAATGAAGGGAGGCCAGAACCGGAGAGATATGATCTCTCTTTCTAGTACCTGTTAAAACTCTTGCAGCAGCATTTTGGATCAACTGAAGACTTTTTAAAGATATTTTAGGACAACCTGATAATAAAGAGTTATAATAATCTAATCTAGAGCTAACAAAAGCGTGGATCAGTTTCTCAGCATCACTCTGAGACAAGATGCTCTTAATCTTGGCAATATTACGCAAATGATAGAAGGCAGTCTTAGAAACAAATTTAATATGTGAATTAAAAAACAGATCTTGATCAAAAATAACTCTAAGGTTCCTCACAGAACTATTTAGAGAAAGAGTAACTGGATCCAAACTTTTCCAAGTTTGATTTGGAAAGGTATTTCTAAGGTTTTTTGGACCAACAAGAATGACTTCAGTCTTATCTGAGTTTAATAGCAGAAAATTACAAGTCATCCAAGCTTTGATTTCCTTAAGACAGGCATCTAAACTTGGCTAATTGATTACTATCATCTGGCTTCATTGACAAGTATAATTGTGTGTCATCTGCATAACAATAAAAATGTATACAGTGCTTTCTAATAATGTTGCCTAACGGAAGCATATATAAACTAAAAAGAGTAGGACCTAGCACAGATCCCTGTGGACCTCCATGACTGAGCTTAGAGTTGGAAGAAAACTCATTATTGACATGAACAAACTGAAGCCTATCAGACAAACAAGATCTAAACCACTGCAGCGAAGTTCCATTAAGTCCAACAAGGTGTTCTAATCTATCAAGTAGAATATCATGATCGATAGTATCAAAGGCTGCACTAAAATCTAAAAGGACAAGTACAGAAACAAGTCCATTATCAGATGCAATAAGGAGGTAATTAGTGACCTTCACTAAGGCTGTTTCAGTACCATGACGGATTCTGAACCCAGATTGAAACTCTTCAAATAAACAATTTCCCTGCAAGTGGTCAAATCATTGCGTAGCAACAACTCTTTCTAAGATTTTTGAAATGAAAGGCAGATTAGAGATTGGTCTATAGTTAGCTAAAATTCCTGGATTGAGCATTGGCTTTTTGAGTAAGGGTTTAATTACAGCAGTTTTAAAAGCCTGCGGTGCATGGCCTAATGTTAAAGAAGAATTGATTATTTGAAGAATACGGCTATCAATAAATGGGAAGACTTTTTTAAATAACCTGGTAGGAATAGGGTCTAAAAGACAAGTTGAAGGCTTGGATGAGGAAATTATTTTATCTAACGCTAAAAGGTCAATTGGAGTAAACTTATCCAAACAGATATCAATTGAATGAGTTGTAGTAGTTACTGTACTTAAGTTTACGGTGGGAAGAATCTGACTGATTTTATCTCTAATAGATGAAATTTTATGATTGAAAAAGTTCATAAAGTCCTGACTAGTAAGCTATAGGGGGATGCAAGGATTGACAGAGTCCTGACTTTTTGTCTGCCTGGCTACAGTGTTGAAAAAAAGCCTGGGAATATTCTTGTTCTCTTCTATTAATGCAGAGCAATAACTTGTTCTAGCTTTTCTAAGACAGTTTTTTTTTAAATTAAAAGATGATTTCTCCAAGCTAAATAGATTTCATCTAAATTAGTGGAACATCATTTTCTTTCTAATTGATGAGTCTTCTGTTTTAAGCTACTAGTTTCTGTGTTAGACCAAGGGAAGGGGTTAGAAATCTCTGATTGGACTTTTTCTTTTTTAAAGAGGCCACCAAGTCTAGAGTCTGATGCAGAGAAGCTGTAACACTATCTACCATGCTATCAATTATGGAAGGAGCAAGCTCTCCATCGCTTATTTCCGTTGTGTTGACACATGGCATAGAGGAGACAATCTGCATAAATTTGGTAACAACATCATCTGAAAGACATCTGCTGTAGTAATATTTTTCATTAGGAATCAAATAGTCAGGAATAGTGAAATCAAAGGTTAACAGACAATGGTTTGACAGTACAGGATTATGAGGAGACACTACAAGATTTTCTATTTCTATGCCATATGTCAGAACAAAGTCCAATGTGTGGTGGAGATAACAGGTAGAATTTTCTACTTTCTGGGAAAACCCCATCGAGTCTAATATTGAATTAAATGCCTTATTAAGACAGTCACTATCTACATCAACATGTATATTAAAATCCCCTACTATAATTATTCTGATTTCAGTACTAAATCAGCTAAAAATTTGGCAAATTCGGATAAAAACTCTGACTAGTCTGAGGGAGGATGGTTAACTATGGTAAAGGAAATTGGGTTTAAGCTAAGATTGCTAACATGCCCAATACTGAGGACCAGGCCCTCAAAGGAATTAAAACATGTTTTTTGCTTTACATTAACTAGTAATTTAGAATGGTAAATTGCCACTACTCCTCCTCCATGACCAGAACTTCTGGGATTTTGATAGTTTTGATAACCAGAGGGAGTGATTCATTTAAACCAACATAATCATCTTGCCCTAACTAAGTCTCTGTAAGGGATATTAAATCAATCTGATGATCATGGACTAGTAGAGACTTGGGAGTTAGAGAGCTAATATTTAGCAAACCGCATTTACTTTTTTTAAATTATGAGGAGGAAGAGAGGCCAAATCATTAAATTTAGAGACTTGATGTTTAATTTGAGTTTTACCAACTTTTTGTTTAATCACTTTGGGATGCTTATACATTATATTTTCATTAACTTTGGGGGGAGTAGACAAAGGTTCTCTGATGGGGAAGACTGGGGCTAAGTTGAGGGGTGGTGGATGAGGAGGAGCTGCAGAGAGGTGTGTATTTATCAAGTTATGTTGTATTTGTCTTGGGTTAAAATATTTTGGGTAACGGGAGACAGACACAATCTCTGTGGGGTTATGAATTGAAGACTGATCTAAACAGTGAGAATTATTTGGATTAATAGGATTAATATGAGAAGTGGAAGCAAAGAAGGGCTGGTTGGCAGACCCAGGAATTTCGGGGTGAGTTAACGCACCAGATTTCAGTCATTGTACTAAAAAATGCTGAATGGAATAGAACAGATTGTCCCTTAAAACACGTGCACCAAGTCTATTTGGATGGATGCCATCTGGCCTCATAAATGATGGGCTGTTCCAAAACAGGTTGAAATTATCTACAAAACCAATGTTAAAAGTAGGACATGTAGAACACAACCAGGTATTAAGGCTGAGACTTCAGCTAAAATAATTGCAACCTCTTCTAAAAGGTGCTAATGGCCCAGAAATAAACACACGTCTGCCACAGTTCATAAGCGTAGACAGAAGGCTCCTGAAGTCACTCTTTAAAATCTCCGATGCCTCATCTGGGACATTGTTGCATCCAACAATGACAATTTTAGCATGGGGGTATTCATTTAATAGGTCAGGGGCAAGAACCTCAATGTCTGACTCTTTAGCCCCAGTAGAAAATTTAGTGACACAGTATCTGCTTCTGACGTTCCTCATTATTGAATCACCAATTACCAGCATCGTCTGGGGGGGCTTTGTCGGTGGCTTCTGAAATCGTGGATAATTTTGCTGTAGTTGCAGTGATGGCGGGGTGATGCACTCTCTTCTTTGTGGAGCTGGTGTTTGGCACACCTAAAGTAGTTTTAATCCAGGGCTTGCGGGTTTGGGCTGCTGCTGAAGGAGGAGGGGCGGCGATGGGAGGAAGATCAACGTCCAGGTGGGGAAATCTTCCAGGGAAAAGATGTTGAATCTGTTTTCCAGCAAAAGGGGAAGGGAGGAGGCGCGGCCATGTCTGGTCAATCCCCGATGTTTGCCAGTTGCTAGACGTTTGCTAGTTGGCCCAACCAAGTTCCAGGGTGTGCATTGAGGCTGTGAAGAACCACCTGGGGCTTTGGGTTTAGCTCCGAGCTGAAGCCAGTGTTTATTGCTGGGGTTCTGGACAGCTGAGGCGACCGGACAGGGGTGGAAGTGGATTGCGATGTGCTAACTTCACCCAGGTAAGTAGCCGTCTCTGCTAGCTGCTAGTCGGTCGCTGTGGCCAATGTCCACCCCAAAATTATAGTATCTAGGTGGTTTTCAGCCTGCAGAATCTTATAGAGGTTGGAGAGTCTCAATTCCAACTCAGAAACCTTCTTAAAGAGGGACACAAAGCTGACACACGTCAGGGATGGAGCCATGGTTTCCAGGTGAAAAGTGGCTAGCTATCTAGCTAGCTAAAACAGGTCAGCCTAACCTGGTGAACAGCCCTGATGCTCACAGCAGCAGTGGAGATGATAGCTGAAGCTCACAGCAGCAGTGGAGATGTTAGATGAAGCTCACAGCAGCAGTGGGGATGGTCACTGAAGCTCACAACAGCAGAGAAGATGTTAGATGATGATGATGCTGAGGATGATGCTGTCACCATATAATACTGAAAAACTGAAAGCTTTAAATACAGCTTATATGACATGATTCAAAGCACAAGCAAGGTGATAGTGACAATGTTTATGCATATGATTTACCTGAGGCTGCTAATTATCAAACAGAGGTTTTAATGCTTCTTTGCCATATTATTGTTCTTTTTGAAATAGAAAAGTCACTCTTAATGAATGACTATGTGATTATTAAAGTTTGAATCCTTTTACTGTTCATGACAAAACAGCAAAGTGCTGAAGGATTATAAAATTTAAAAAAAAAGAGGAAAAAGTCCCAATACTGGGCTCGCTGACTAGATTTCATTCTGTGGGCATTACAATGACAAATTGGTTGGTTTATTGTCTTGTGAAATTTAAATAAATGACAGACTATGCAAAAGTTCACAATGTAATACCCAGTGTATCCGTTAAGAGACTTTATGCGGACAGGCAGCTATGTAAATCACTACTAAAATCATCAATTTTTCCTGCTTTGCTATGGGTGTGCTTGAGTAAAAGGAACCATTTTATTTATTCTCGAACCTACTGAAAATAAATCACTAAAATTAAAAATAAAAAATACCATTTATGAGCAAATGACACATATCCAACAACATAGATGTTGCTTTTAACAACTTTTTGGATTAAGTAATGCAAAGAAAATAAGTTCATGTTACTCCTTAAGTACTATAATGCTTAAAATTTTACCTAGAAAAGGAACTCAGACAGTTCCAGTCTTCTGTGATTTTTTTTTCCTTTAATGAAATGGAATAAGCTTAAGGGCCAGTTCATGAAAGGCACCTTGTGGAATTTAAGCCCTGTCGAAGACCCTTTGACCTTGTACCTCAAGATTGAAGTTAGGTTCACCAGCTTGCAGTTCCTAGAGGAATTTTCCTCATAGGAAATTCTGTCACATGTGTGTGTGCTTGGTGACTGTTGAGAGTTAACCCTGCTGCACTGTCTACTATTTATCAGGGGACCTCCACTGCCTGTATACCAGACCCCTGACTGAGTGACCTATCCAGTCAGACACCTGGAATATACCCCTGGTATTAACGACAGCCTGTCATGGTCTTGCATTGCTCTTGGTAAATCTGGGTAAATATTTAAGACCAGGAAAGTTGATCTATAGGAAGTCTGTTTTAGAAACACCTTAAAGAGTAACCTTTAAAAACTCATGAAAATGTAACACCTCTTGTAGAAAAATACCTTCTTGAAAAATCACCCAAGAAAAGTGGACACTGAATCAGTGATCTCACAAACTCCCATAATGTATTTTAATATACTGTAGTATTTATTGAAAGTCTGCAAAGCTCAGCTAAAACAGGATATACTTGCATGAAAACAGTCAATTAAATATCAAAATGATGAAAATTAGAAATCAAACCAAAAAACTGATTGAAAAACCTTGATTCAAAAAGTTGAAAGTCCTAAAACCAGTCATTTGATCAAAAATCAAAAGTTTCAAAAAACAATAAAGATCAAAAATCACCACAATTAAATCAAAATGATGAAAGTTAAAAATCAAATCTAAAAACTGATTGAAAAACCTTGATTCAAAAAGTCGAAAGTTGTAAAACCAGTCATTTGATCAAAAATCAAAAGTTTCAAAAAACTTAAAAGTTCAACAATCACCGCAATTTACTCAAGATGTGAAAACAATTAAAAATATGAAAAATCTGAAAGAGTCCAAAATAAAAGTAACCCTCTGAATAATAAAACCTAGTAAAAACATCCACATTTTTAGACATTTTTAGACATTTATCCATTTCAGAATCAGAATCAGAATCAGAAAGCTTTATTGCCAAGCATGTTTACATAAAAAAACATAAACATTCGAGGAATTTGACTTGACATTGGGCGCGCTGAATAAGCGCATCTCAATGACGCGGCAGCCATGGAGGCGCCTGTCAGCAGTAGAGGGTAAAGAAGGGAATGAGGGGAAAGGGAAGTGACACAATGGGCAGAGAGAAAAAAGCATTGTTAATCAAAATAAAGCTCATTTAATGACCAAAATTGTGATTACATAGAAAAAAAAACTCTCCAATGCACAATTAGCAGACAATAGATCACACAAAAACAAAAGTTGAGAGAGACAGTGTGTGTGTGTATATGTGTCAGTGTATGTATCAGTCATGTGATGTTGTATGCAGTGTGTAGTGTGGGTGTGTCAGTTGCTAGTGAACAGCAGAGGGCGCCTCCTGGCAGTGGATGGATGTTAAAATCATGTGATCTATAAGCAAGTCCAGAGTCTCTCTCTCTCGTGCTTGCAGATGGCAGAGTTTGAAGACACATGGTAACACTGTCCTTGAAGAGTCCAGTCTGCTGAAACAACAGCAATTGATTGTCGATTGTTTGGGTTAGCAGAGCCACTCCTTCCACCTTATCTTCATCGAGGAGGAATGTAAACAGGGCGCCAAAAAAGACAAGGTCAAATCTGCACAGTGCACTCAGAGAATAGAATTTTCCTCTCTCATGCGATTCTGTGCTTCATAATTTCCATGTACAGGCTTAAAACTGGTCGAATTTGGTGAAGGAGCTTGCCTGGGTCCGCATTTGAACAGCTCTCCACCTTCCTCAATTTCTGAACATCAGGAAACTCCAAAAGCCAAAGTAGAAGTCCTGTGATCATAGCCAATAGATGTCTTCTGCATCTCCAGTCGAATCATACAGACGCATGAGTTCCCAATGTCCATGAGTCTTCTCCTTGGGTCCCCCCTGACCCGATCTTCTTTTAAAGTGGTGACAATCACATTTAAGCCGCTTTCCAGATCCATAATTTCCATTTAGATTAAGATTCAGCAGAAGAAGAGCGACTAAACACAGACAAAAATGCAACATTGCAAGCTGGGATCAGAAGGGAGAGGATTAGGAGGGAGAGGAGGGAGAAAAGTGTCTGCTCTCTCTGAATGCCGGAAGAAGGATTTGTGGATAAATGTCTAAAAAGCCTTGATGGTAAGATTGGGGGAAAAGGATGATTAATAGCTGGTCTTCTACGTCGAGGCTCCCTTTCACGGGGAGAAAGGGAAGAAGCGGGTGAGGCTGGATAGCTGACTCTCGAGGCTCCCCTTCTCTCCTTCCACTAGCTGGACCCATGGTCTGCGAAGCCGTCTGCCAGGTGAGACAAGCCCTTGAAGCGGAGACCTCAGTCCAGAGAAATCTTGCAGCTCCGGCTTCCTCTCACTCCTCTGCAGGGATGATGTAAGGCGGCAGGCTGGGAGCGTAGCCAGTGGTGGTGTCTTCACTTCCCTTTTCTGTTTGCCAAAAGTGCTATTTTCTCCCTTCTTTGCTGCAGAAGATTTACAGTTGTTAAAAGCTGAAGAGATGAGATGGTAGATGATCCATTCCCTTGTGGCGGTCCCTGTGTCTTCAGTCTTCCGCTGTGAGATGATGGGGGTCTTGGAGTCCACCGAGAATGGACATTTTGGGCCTTTCGGGCTTGGTTTTTATACTTTCTTGACACTCAGTTGTGATTGGCCCGCAATGTCACCCTAGGCTTCTTGGCCTCTTATGATTGGCTTAAAGTTAACTTTTATAAAACAATTACCTCATTCTGCACATGTTTCACCCCCACCCCCCCCCCCAGTTCCAGTAAAACAAAGTGCTGTTCATGCGTCCAACTCATGACTGCCTGGCTTTGCCTATCTCATCATTTTCCATCACCAAAATACCTCAACTTGCTGTTCCAACCAACTTTCACTTCCTCATTATCACATGCTTTTCCAGTCAATAAGGCTTTCCAACATTTCACAATCTAACCCCATGAACCTTTCTTTGTGCAGTTAAAATGTACATACAATCACACAGTTTGATTACATTCATTATTTCTGTTGATTACATACATCTTAATCAATGAGTATACATTTGCTTTACTGATTACACAAGATATTACATTTCATGGCATATGCTTTCAATATTGCTTTGCATTCAGTTCTATGATTCACCAGCCATGTCTGCTCCCATCTTTTCTGACCACAGGAGTGTGGGCCTTCTGATAATTTTGTGACCCTTGCTGTTTTCTGTATTCTTGGGCCACTTGAAGCAGGATTCCCCATTTTCTTTTCATAGGGGGCATATCGGTATGATTGGGAGGGTCTGCTGCTTTCAGCCTTCTTGCGGTTACTGGGGTCATGTCGTGGGGTACTCAAACAGCCCTCAAATACCATCAGTCAGTCCTTTACCACTTATCCAGTCACAGGGACAGCAGTCTAAGCAGAGAAGATGGACTGCTGCCCAGCTGACATATCACCATGATGTCTTCTGCAGATAATTGAGAAGAGTTCACACCATTTAAAAGAAGGAGAGAAAAGATCTCCCCCATTCCAGCAAAAACATTAGAAAATAAACTTGGGTCTTTTTTCTAGATGTGCAGACAAAAACAAAAACTGAACCATTAGTTACACTAAAAATTTTCATTAACATTACAATAAACAATGTGACAACTTAAAAGGACAAAGTTGAATGAATACAAGAGTAACACAAAAAATTATAAGAAGACAAATTTGAACTCCTGTTAGTGTGATTTCTGATGTGTGTGTGTGTGTGGGGGGGGGGGGGGGCTACAGCTTCCCCCAATTTTATTTTTTTCATTTTTTCAGGGTGCCACTGACAATGGATGCCGGTGGTGGACGGGGGGGTGGGGGTGGGTGGGTGGGGGCTGGCTGCGGCCAGGGAAACACGACATTTGTCATCAATCTGAACATCAGGGTCATTGGCTGGGGGCGGCAGAGGAGTGGAGGAGAAGAACCTCAAGCAGGACCACAAAATGTGACAAGCAGACCCGAAGCTAAGTAAAACAAATGATATTGACAATGACATAACGCATATCAATTTATCTGACTTTGACTTTAAAAAACACAGCATTGCAGGTCCAAGAAATTTTTATAAAGCTTCCCACCAGACAGTGGTATGACAGTATCACATTGCATACATATGACAGGAATAAGGAATAATTGTGTGGTATGATTTTGGTGTGCTAAGGAATTGAACTGTGTTCACGGTGCCTGGCTTTCGGCCGAGCCAGGCCCGGCGACTGCAGGCCAGATCGAAGTTTAGGAGGACAAATGATAAATGAAGCAGTCCTTGTGCAGAAGGAAGTCCAAATTTAAATTAAAACAATATGCCCACTTTTCCATTAACAGAAGGAGTGTGACATCCCCTTTCACAAACATGCACTAACACAAATTCAAAACTGTCTGTGGTCAACAGCACAGGCAGATGTGGGCTTAATGAAAAAAAATCAGAATTGGTTACAATAAATGCTAAATCACATTAAATCTGCACAGACAGCTGGGTTAATTGTTCTAACTGAAATATTTGCAAATTAGGCCAAAGGAAGACACACAAAAATAGGCACGATAACAGAAACTTCATTTTAAGGGTGTTACACTATTCAAAAAATATCATCTAAATTAGCCATATGTAAATGTGCCACACATATTAATGGTACAGACTGTATCTCTAAGGAAAACACTTGCCTAAAAAAATACTTCCTTAAGGGAAAAAAACTATCACTTTGTTTCAGCAAGCCTCCATTTTGATGCATGGGGATCCCCATCCATCAAAAGGGGGCACCACAATAATTAATTAGAAAAGAATACTCAGAAAAATAGATAATGAACAAAACTTATCAATAAATGAGCAATAATGTAGGAAAGAAAAAAATGTGGGTGAAACATCTTGGTAATGGAGTCACAACATTCAACAGGAGAAGTTAAATTTACATCAATGAATTTGCAGGTATTTAAGAAAATTATATGATGAAAAAATATTTGCAGATCATTGTAGAAAAAGGTTCTATGACTTTATGAGAAATACAGTAAAATTAAGAGAAAAAAGAAAACTCATAATGGAAGGGAAAATATCATGTTTACAAAATAACAAAAAACAAAAAAACAATATCAAGATTTGAAATAGCTGAAATGATTTACTTAGATAATAGAATACATTTAATGGAATACACTTTGTAAATCAAATCATATCACATTTACTATAGGTACAGTACTTAACATTTACGTAATAAACCACTTAACTTACCATCAACAATGTATAGGATTAACATAATGCACACATAGGATTATGGAAGATGGCTTAGGAAAATAGTGATAAAGAAAATTGGAAAGTTATAAATGGCAAACCCTACTATCAAAGCCATTTAACTTAGGTGATGAGGAAGGGTTTCTGGTTGATTACATGCAAAGAATGACAACTGACAGAGATGTTATCCATGCTGCCCTTCCCAGGAGGGACCATGTGATGAAGGAACCGTGGGAGATGCATCCATCTTATGGTCAAACCAATGGATAAAAACTGGACCAATACTTCCTGGCAAGGAAAACACGAGGTCATCCTGGCAACACCAACAGCTGTGAAAGGTGAAGGACAGGACTCTTAGGTGCATCTAATGCTTTACCCCACTTGGAATCCTCAGCAAGAGACTGTTTACTACACACTACGAACTCATCAAAAAAAAAAAAATCCTCAGCAAGTGTTTAACTGCTTCGCTATACAGATGTTAGCTGACGGCACCCTCCAGTGCCCAGTAACGGCTTACATAGTGAAGCAACTGTTTGTTTATCATGGAGGGGCAAAATGCAAGAAAAAGAAGGTTGGCAACTGAAGGGTGCGGTTGGTGTTGTTTCCTTTCATCCCAATCATCCTTGTAGTAACACTTTTGTTTTGATTATTCTTAGTTGTTCCACTGCCTTTACACCGTAGAGCAGGGCTTATTACACACCATGACTGGCTGAAAGCTCCAGGTCATTATGATCTTGTTTATGCTGACAATGACCAGTGGAGATGACACTCCTTACTCTGTGAAGGCAAGGTTAATTTCATCAGGGATATCCTCCTTTTGTCCAAAGGGAAGTGGTGCTGTCCCTCTGGGCAGCTTAACACTCTCTAACTGCACAATGGTTCACAGTGCATCTCTCCCCCGTGTTGCTACCTGCTTGACCAACAAAGCAATCTACATTGTCAATACAGGGGGATGGTGGTCATGTGGTCATTGGGCGCACCCACACCTGGCCAGGAATTGGGCAGAGTTGTGTGCCCTGTTTTGGCGACTGATCGTACCCTAATTATGTTGGCAGGCCAGGTGGGCAGGGTAAAGAGCTTTCTTAATACAGAATGCTACCACATGATGCCATTTGGGGCATGGATGTATCAGAGCAACTTCAGATGAAATGCACCAGAGTAGGGGTTCTTCATTCACTGCTTCCTTGGGTGGGAGTGGGCAGGAACACCTTATGGATTGAAACACTTAACTATAGGCTACAACCATTTGTAAATTTTTCCTTATCTGTTTGGTCGGGTGAAAGGAAGAGATGACAGCTATGAAGCTTATGATAACACAAAAAAGAATGGTTCTTGATCAATTAACTGCCACCCTTAGGGGCGAGTGCACTATTGTAGGTGGTTATTGTGGTACTTGTTCCCCTGAAAATAATGCAGATGGTCATATTATTACTAATTATTTGGTTATATACAGCCTCATTGCCTTGCAGGCTGCTGTGTCCAGGAATAATGTCAATGATGCACAGAATTGATTACATTAGTTGATAAGTTTGATCTTTTCCTGTGTCATTCCTTGTGTCCGTAGTATGATGATTATTATGGTAAAGGGGCAATACTAGCCTAAGGTGTGTGAAGTTTGAAAAATTGCCTTAATCTGTTTTGAGTTTTTCCATGTCATTGTCACATTACTGTTTCTATCACATTACGCTTATTGTGATCAAATCATTAATCTTTACATTCTTATTTTACACAGTTTTATTGATTTTGATTACATATTTACACTTATCATTACACATATTCACTTTTATTGCTACACATTTTATCATAGCATTGTTTTAATTTAAACTACCTCATAAAATTGCTGCTATTCTGCAAAGATACATAACAACACACACATCCTTACATATACCTATCCGTTTATCACTATTCATTATTATTTACTTTTTGGTTATTTCTTTTCTTTAAATTATTACACTTTATTACGCATCAAGGGGGGATATGAAAGAGAAATTCCATGTTACTCTTGTACTTATTCCATGTCTTTTATATTCTCATGCAGTATGTGCATTTTATATAAAGCTTTTGGGCAGCTGCATTCTGTGTGTAAGAGTGCATGAGTTAGTGGTTATAAATCTGTTCAGTGGTTAGTGAGTGTGTTGTGAGTGTTCAGATATTTCTTAATGACTACAGATTTTTTCAATTCATCATGTCCAGTTCTGTGTGACTTTTTCTTGTCTGTGGGAATGAGATTTACATTGGCTCTGTGCTTCCCAAGAACATTTGATAAGGACTATGTGCTTCATGGACTCTCAAGGACAAGACTGTACATCTTGCTGGACATTAATCTTCCATCTGTCATGACCCGAGCACTAGGTCTTGGTGCTCGGGTTATTCTTGTCAGGGTTTGACAGCGGCGTTATTATTCTAGCTCTCCGAGCTCTTATTGTGATAGTGCTCGGGGAGGCTTCCGCTCAGCTGTCAAATCCTGAACAGCTGTGCTGCATTTGTGGTCGTTAGTGCTAGGACTATTTTAACCCTCGCTGGCGACCACATCCTCGCAGCAGTGTCTGTTTACACTGCGTCATGCTACGGATGCACGATACTTATTCGTACCACGTCTGCCTTTGGCTTGACCGTCGTTCTCCAGGACTAGTAAGTGTGCTGTATAGCCTTACCCCTCCTGGTGTGTATCGATCTCTGTGTGTCTCTGCCTTAGCAGCTGGTGTAATTATTATTTTCACCAACCTTGCCTGCCTTGTGTATGACCGTCTCCTGCTATGGACCTGTAGAGCTGTTTAGCCCTATGCCTCCTGTTGTGAGTAGACTCTAGTGTCATTGTCTCAGCAGCTTGTGTTGTCACTATTTTCACCGTTAATAAAACTCACTGAACTCACTGGTGACTGTGTGGCGTCTTATGGTGGCTCGCGAGAGCCACCCGTGACAGTACACTGCTGCCACAACGGTGTTTACGGTGACGCCAACCCGAGACGCAATTCACCAGGGAGTTTTGAGTTTTTTTGGACAGTTGTTGTTCCCGTCTGGGTACTGAGTGTGTGGGAAGAATGCCGTCGCGGAGGGACCGCGCTGGGAGCCCGAGCCATGAGCTGACAGGCTTTCTGGAAGTCTTGGAAGTCTCATCTCCGCTTCCCTGCTGGACTACCATCACAGTATACACTGGTACCTAGATGCTGCTGAAGACGTCCTTCGTCATCTTACTTCCCGCTGGGCCAACCACCCGGAAGTCGACGCGAGGAGGGAAGATATCGCCGCACAACGCGAGATTTTCCTGATGCTGGAGGAGGAACGTGGCGTGAAGCAGGAGAAGAGGCACTCCTGCTCTTGGCCTACGGATCCTGATCCCATGCTCGATCCAGTCCTGGAGTTCGCACCATCTGGAGGCCAGCGGAGGCGTCGGCGCTGCGGCCGAGCACGTCTTCAGCAAGCTCCTGCTCCGGATCCAGTTCCGTGCCGCCTGAATGATCCACTCAATCAGCCAGCTGCTGAGAGTGAGCTGAGTCCTGTGCCGGTGAGCTCCGTCCATGGGTCCTGTGTTACCACCCAGCGAGCGAGGGAAGGAGCAACGTCCTCTACAGCTGGCACCATCTTCCCTGCAGGAGACAGGCAAGTTCAATTTCACTTACCTATCCATCATAGTGATCTGTCTTGTCTGACTCCTGGGGGTGAAGCTCGGGGTTCGCAGCTCCCCGAGTTTCCTTCTCCAGCTGTAGCCAGTAACACTGAACCTGCTGCCTCTATGTTTCCTCCTGCGGAGCGGTCCTCGGCGTCAGTCCCACGCCGTCGAACGAGGGGGAGGCCTGCGGCTCTGGGAGATATCCCGGCCCTGCAGCCTTGTGTTGGACAGAGCAGGAGAACGGACTGCGGTGAGGAGCCAGAGCCGACGAGTGAGCGTCCCCAGGGTTCCTCAGAGATGCAGCCCGAGTCAGCAGGTCGAGGGTCCTCTGCCCCCATGCCATACGGGTTATTGGCGTGGACGCCAGCGTGAGAGGATCCAGCTGCAGAGACCATCACGCCGGCTGTGGAACCCGACGCAGCCGAGTGGGAGCCCGACGACGAGCGTCTGTCTGAACCTGGATTGACAAAGTCCTGGACGGCTCCAGAGCCCGAGTGCAGGCAAGTGCTCTCCCTTGTTTTCCTTTATGGTGTGTTAGAGCATTTTTGCCTGCCTCATGGGGAGGCGAGCGAGGGGCAGCCGTCTGCTGCACCCGAGCTCGTCTCGCTGGGCTCTGGCGCTGCCGGTGGAACTGATCCCGGTCCTCTCTTGTTCTCTGAGCCTCTCCACAGCGTTACCAGTCTGGAATCTGTCAAGGTCGCGGGACTGGAGGTCCCAGGTTCGGGGATGGAGGTTGTCGCCGGTGCAGTGCCGACCCAGTCGGGGTCCGACGCGTGGGCCGAGGTGACCCAGTCGGGGTCCGACGCGTGGGCCGAGGTGACCCAGCCAGGGTCTGACGCGGGTGCAGCGGTGACCCAATCGGGGTCCGTCCTGACCCAGTTGGGGTCCGACTCGTGGGCCGAGGTGACCCAGTCGGGGTCCGACGAGGGTGCGGCTGCGACCCAATCGGGGTCCGACGAGGTCCAGTGGGGGTTCAGCTCAGGTGCGGCTGTGACCCAATCAGGATTCAAGGACGTCCAAGTTCTTGGTTGTTCCCCTTTCAGGAGCCACCAGCTGGGGGCCGTTGGAGGATTTTGTCTGGCAGACTGGCGCCCTCATGTCTTGTCGTCATTAGGCGGGCGGCTGCATGCAATTCCTCCATGGTCCTGGTGGTTGTGGGATGCTGGTCGGCCACCCGAGGAACTGCTTTGTGCGTTCGGCATCTTGGGTTGGTCGCCTGATAAACTGTGGTTGCTACTGGGTGACCTGGTTCGGCCACCAGAGGACTTGTTTCTGGGGGCCTGGGACTGGGGCAGGCCGCCTGACCATGTACTGTTTTGTGGGACTATCCGTGGGCCATCAGAGGCAGGGAGGTCGCCGGAGCTCTGCCTGGGGGGCGTTGGATCTCCACCGATCATCTTTTTGCTTTGGCCCATACGGTGTCAGGGTTATGTCAAGTTATGTTAAGCAATTTAGATTGCCTCATGAGTTTTTGTATCCATAGTCTGGTTAAGTTATGTAAAGTTATTTTGTCTGCCTCCTGTGGGGTTGTAGTCCTTAGTCTGGGTTTTGGGGGGTTTTTTTGTTTGTTTTGTTCCTCCCCTCTTCCTTTGAGGGGCTATGGCCGTGTTTTGTTTTTTTGTTTTGTTCCCCTCTTCTTCTTGAGGGGCCATAGTATGGTGTTCTCGTTCATAGTTCCCAGGTGTTTACATGTATTTCTGGTTTCGTGTGTGTTTTTGTTTTTTCCATAGTCACGGTGTGTTAGCACGTATTTCCTGTGTTTTTTTTTCATAGTTGTCATGTGTGCATTTATTTCTTGTTTTTCTTTCATAGTTACCATGTGTTAGTATGCATTCCTTGCTCATAGTCTTCATGTGTTTACGTCTTGTTTTGTTCCCATAGTTACCATGTGTTTGTATTTATTTCTTGTTTCTGTGTCCTTAGCTACCATCATGTATTTCTTTCCTTTTTGCCATGGTTATGTGTTTGCATTTATTTCTTGTTTTGTTTCTATAGTTACTGGGTGTTGAGGGTTTATTTTTTTGGGCCAGGTTATGTACACTGGGGTTAGACGGGTTGTCTGTGGTCTTGGTGGGAAAATTTTCAGGGTCAAGTGTTTTTTGCTTTGTATGATTGTGTTCTCCTTGTTTTGTAGTCATGTCTTATTTTGTTTTTTCTTCTTTCGTCATTGTTCTGGGGGGAAATAGGATGGATATGTCAAGTGATGTATTCGTTTCTTTTCCTGTTTACTAACTAACTAACTAACTAACTAACCTGCACTTATATAGCGCTTTTCTAGTCACAAAGACCACTCAAAGCGCTTTCATTAATACTAACCCTCTATTCTAAGGGCCTATAGGAAACAAATATCTAGGGACAATTTAGAACAGCCAATTAACCTAACATGCATGTTTTTGGCATGTGGGAGGAAACCGGAGAAATCCCGGAGTAAACCCACGCAACACGGGGAGAACATGCAAACTCCACACAGATCACTGTTGGTCGGGGGCTGGGATCGAACCCACGATCCCACGATCCCCACAATCCCTCGGCCAAGGGTAAACTGTGCTGCCGCAGTGCTAATCACTGCGCCACCGTGCAGCCATGTGTTTAGGGTGTTAGGTTTTGTTTGGCTCCCTCCTTGCCTGTTCCTCAATCCACTCACCCTGTGGTTGGGGGGGGGGGGGGCAGGTGTTACTAGACGTTCAGAGCCTGCCAAGTGAGGGGGGGGGGGCTACTGTCATGACCCGAGCACTAGGTCTTGGTGCTCGGGTTATTCTTGTCAGGGTTTGACAGCGGCGTTATTATTCTAGCTCTCCGAGCTCTTATTGTGATAGTGCTCGGGGAGGCTTCCGCTCAGCTGTCAAATCCTGAACAGCTGTGCTGCATTTGTGGTCGTTAGTGCTAGGACTATTTTAACCCTCGCTGGCGACCACATCCTCGCAGCAGTGTCTGTTTACACTGCGTCATGCTACGGATGCACGATACTTATTCGTACCACATCTGCCTTTGGCTTGACCGTCGTTCTCCGGGACTAGTAAGTGAGCTGTATAGCCTTACCCCTCCCGGTGTGTATCGATCTCTGTGTGTCTCTGCCTTAGCAGCTGGTGTAATTATTATTTTCACCAACCTTGCCTGCCTTGTGTATGACCGTCTCCTGCTATGGACCTGTAGAGCTGTAGAGCTGCACGGGAGATCGTCACTTCCTTGTGGTAACGTATCGTCACTTCCTGTTTTGCTGTCTGCCTGTGTGGTTTGCTCTCCAGCTCTCCAGCTCTCCAGCCACTAGCTATGGCTACTATCTCTCTTTCCTCTCCTCCTCTGGTGTGCTCTCTCTGTCAGATGTTTAGCTACACCTCTGCCTCTTTTAGTGATAACGGTAAATGTAATAAATGTTGTCTTTTTGAGGCGCTCGAGGCGAGGTTGTCTGATTTGGAATCCCGGCTCCGCTGCATTGAAACACCATCTGTGCCAGTTAATCTCGACGGACGCCCATTAGCTGCAGCGGAGCTAGTTAGCTTAGGCCCCCCTGTCAGCGGTTCCCCGGCTCTCCTCAGCAGCGAGGAGACTGGGTGGGTGACGGTGAGAAGGAAGTCTAGTCGCAAAGCCCCGGTTCACCACCAACCTGTTCACGTTTCTAATCGTTTTTCCCCGCTCAGCGACACACCCGCTGAGGAAAAAACTCTGATCATTGGCGACTCTGTAGTCAGAAACGTGAACTTAGAGACTCCAGCGGCCATAGTCCAATGCATTCCTGGGGCCAGAGCAGGCGACATCGAGTCAAATTTGAAAATGCTGGCTAAAAGTAACTGTAAATACTCCACAATTGTTATTCACGCCGGCATTAATGACATCCGTCTCCGGCAGTCGGAAGTCACGAAACTTAATATAGAATCGGTGTGTGAGTTTGCAAAAACGATGTCTGCCACTGAAGTATTCTCTGGGCCCCTCCCCAATCTGACCAGTGATGACATGTTTAGTCACTCGTCATCCTTGAACCGCTGGCTGTCTGTGTGGTGTCCTAAAAATGACGTGGGCTACATTGACAATTGGAGCTCTTTTTGGGGAAAACCCGGTCTTATGAGACGAGACAGCATTCATCCCACTTTGGATGGTGCTTCTCATTTATCTAACAATCTGGCATCTTTTTTTTTTTTTTTTTTTTTTTTCTTTTTTATCCAAATTTCCAAAACCGTGACTACTCAGAGTTGGGACCAGGAAGCAGAGTCGCAGTCTTACACGCCTCTCTGCAGCTCCTCTTCATCCGCCACCCCTCAGCTTAGCCCTTGTCTTCCCCATCAGAGAATCATTGTCTGCTCCCTCCAAAGTAAATAAAAATATAATGTATAAGCATCCCAAAGTGATAAAGCAAAATATTGGTAAAACTCAAATTAAACATAAAGCTTCTAAATTGAATGATTTGGCCTCTGTTCCTCCTCATAATTTAAAAATTAAATGTGGTTTATTAAATATTAGGTCTCTAACTCCCAAGTCTCTGTTAGTCCATGATCTGTTAATTGATCATCAGATTGATTTAATTTCCCTTACAGAGACTTGGTTAGGACAAGAGGATTATGTTGGTTTAAATGAATCAACTCCCTCTGGTTATTTAAACTGTCAAAATCCCAGAAGTTCTGGTCGTGGAGGAGGAGTAGCAACAATTTACCATTCCAAATTACTAGTTAATGTAAAGCAAAAAACATGTTATAATTCCTTTGAGGGCCTGGTCCTCAGTATTGGGCACTTTAGCAATTTTAGGTTAAACCCAATTTTATTTGCCATAGTTTATCGTCCCCCATCAACCTACTCAGAATTTTTATCCGAATTTGCTGATTTCTTAGCTGATTTAGTGCTGAAATCTGATAGAATAATTAGAGTAGGAGACTTTAATATACATGTGGATGTAGATAGTGACTGCCTTAATGTGGCTTTTAATTCAATATTAGACTCGATTGGGTTTTCTCAGAAAGTAGGAAATTCTACTCATTACCTCCACCATACATTGGACCTTGTTCTGACATATGGCATAGAAATAGAAAATCTTGTAGTGTCTCCTCATAACCCTGTACTGTCAGACCATTGTCTGTTAACCTTTGATTTTACTATTTCTGACTATCTGGCTCCTAAAGAAAAATATTATCACAGTAGATGCCTCTCAGATGATGCTGTTTCCAAATTTATGCAGATTGTTTCCTCTATGCCATGTGTCAACACAACGGAAATAAGCTATAGACAGCCTGCTCCTTCTGTAATTGATAACATGGTGGATAGTGTTTCAGCTTCTCTGCATCAGGCTCTAGACTTGGTGGCCCCCTTAAAAAAGAAAAAGTCTAATCAGAGATTTCTAACTCCTTGGTTCAACACAGAAACTCGTAGCTTAAAACAGAAGACTCGTCAATTAGAAAAAAAATGGCGCTCTACTAATTTAGATGAAATCTATTTAGCTTGGAGAAATCATCTTTTAATTTATAAAAAAATCTCTTAGAAAAGCTAGAACGAGTTATTACTCTGCATTAATAGAAGAGAACAAGAGTAATCCCAGGTTTCTTTTCAGTACTGTAGCCAGGTTGACAAAGAGTCAGGACTCTGTCAATCCTAGCATCCCCTTAGAGCTTACTAGTCAGGACTTTATGAACTTTTTCAATAATAAAATTTCATCCGTCAGAGATAAAATCAATCAGATTCTTCCCACAGTTAACTTAAATACTGTAACTACTACAACTCCTTCTATTGATGTCTGTCTTGATGAGTTTACTCCAATCGACCTTTGTGAGTTAGACAAAATAGTTTCCTCATCCAAACCTTCAACTTGTCTTTTAGACCCTATTCCTACCAGGTTATTTAAAGAAGTCTTCCCACTTATTGGTAGCTTTATTCTTCATATAATCAATTCTTCATTAACTTTAGGCCATGTACCGCAGGCTTTTAAAACGGCTGTAATTAAACCCTTACTCAAAAAGCCAACGCTAGATCCAGGAGCTTTAGCTAACTATAGACCAATCTCTAATCTCCCTTTCATTTCAAAAATCTTAGAAAGAGTTGTTGCTACGCAATTATTTGACCACCTGCAGGGAAATGGTTTACTTGAAGAGTTTCAATCTGGGTTTAGAATCCATCATAGTACTGAAACAGCCTTAGCGAAGGTCACTAACGACCTCCTCATTGCATCTGATAATGGACTAATTTCTGTACTTGTCCTTTTAGATCTTAGTGCAGCTTTTGATACTATTGATCATAATATTCTACTTGATAGATTAGAACACTATGTTGGACTTAATGGAACTTCGGTGCAGTGGTTTAGATCTTATTTATCTGACAGGTTCCAGTTTGTTCATGTAAATGATGAGTTTTCTTTCAGCTCAAAGCTTAGTCATGGAGTTCCACAGGGATCTGTGCTAGGCCCTACTCTTTTTAGTTTATATATGCTTCCGTTAGGCAACATTATTAGAAAGCACTGTATACATTTTCATTGTTATGCAGATGACACACAATTATACCTGTCAATGAAGCCAGATGATACTAATCAATTAGCCAAGTTAGAAGCCTGTCTTAAGGAAATCAAAGCTTGGATGACTTGTAATTTCCTGCTATTAAATTCAGATAAGACTGAAGTCATTCTTGTTGGTCCAAAAAACCCTAGAAATTCCTTTCCAAATCAAACTTTCAGTTTGGATGCAGTTACTCTTTCTCTTAATAGCTCTGTGAGGAATCTTGGAGTTATTTTTGATCAGGATTTGTCCTTCAATTCACATATTAAATTTGTTTCTAAGACTGCCTTCTATCATTTGCGTAATATTGCCAAGATTAGGAGCATCTTGTCTCAGAGTGATGCTGAGAAGCTGATCCACGCTTTTGTTAGCTCGAGATTAGATTATTGTAATTCTTTATTATCAGGCTGTCCTAAAACATCTTTAAAAAGTCTTCAGCTGATCCAAAATGCTGCAGCAAGAGTTTTAACAGGTACTAGAAAGAGAGATCATATCTCTCCGGTTCTGGCCTCCCTTCATTGGCTTCCCATAGAGTTTAGAATTAAGTTTAAAATCCTTCTTCTTACTTACAAAGCTCTAAACAATGAGGCTCCTTTTTATTTAAAAGATCTGATACTACCGTATCATCCTAACAGAGCACTACGCTCCCAAAATGCAGGATTACTTGTAATACCTAGAATGTCCAAAAGTACAATGGGAGGCAGAGCCTTCAGTTATCAAGCTCCTCTCCTGTGGAATCAGCTGCCAATCTGGATTCGGGAGTCAGACTTGATCTCTGTTTTTAAGAATAGGGATAAAACCTACCTTTTTGATATAGCCTACAATTAGGGAGGGATCATGTGTTTCTGAACCCTCCCTTAGTTATGCTGCTAATAGGTTTAGTCAGCCGGGGGACCTCTAGTAATGCACTGGGCCTCACTCCTTTCCTCACTCTCTATGAAATATTTTTTTTTTTTTGCTGGTCATTAACATTTGTTTGTTCTCTCCCATAGATTGAGTCCCCATCGTGCTGTTTGCTCTCTACATGTCTGTTCTTTTCTTCTTCTCTATCCCCTCATCCCCCAGCCAGTCGCAGCAGATGACTGCCCCTCCCTGAGCCTGGTTCTGCTGGAGGTTTCTTCCTGTTAAAAGGGAGTTTTTCCTCTCCACCATCGCCAGTGCTTGCTCACAGGGGATCGCCTGATTGCTGGGGTCTTTCTGCAACTGTGGGGGTCCCCCCTACAGTTGATAGTGCTATGAGATGACTGTTGTTGTGAAGTGGCGCTATATAAATAAAGTTGAATTGAATTGAATTGAATTGAATTTAGCCCTATGCCTCCTGTTGTGAGTAGACTCTAGTGTCATTGTCTCAGCAGCTTGTGTTGTCACTATTTTCACCATTAATAAAACTCACTGAACTCACTGGTGACTGTGTGGCGTCTTGTGGCGTCTTGTGACACCATCTTCCCATTGATAAAACAGGTTTATAAACTTTGACCAAGGGATGTTTGATTCAGAGGTATGTGTGGATGCGTGGATATGAAGCTGCTGCATGTAAACTGCCTGTCCCTCATTGGCCATGAGGAATAAATTTACTTACATTTAAATATTCTGCCTGGTTTTTGAGATTGCGAACCTTTTCACAGCCAAATAAGCAACAGAGGGTTTTAACTATTCCTCGGTGTGACAATGATGTGGACATTAGTTTTTTTTGTTGTTTGTTTTGTTTTTTTGTTTTTTTTTTTACCTTGACAATACCTTAAAACACTGGTATTCAATGTCATGTTTAATACTACAAGGGAAAAATACCACACTGTATAGAGTATACCTAGAAATTTCAGATTTTTATTATAAGGCCCATGTGTCAACTTATAGACAGAAGACACCGGGAAAACTGCAGCTGGTATCAACATATCTATTGGGAACAAAATGAATACTTCACATAGCTTGAATCTAAACATAGCATGTCTTACATTTTTAGAACATCTTTCTTCTGGCCTTCTTTAAAGAAAAATCCTTCATTATGTCCTTTAAGTCCAGCTCACAAATATCGTCATACTCTATGGATGCATGCTTGATCCAGTGTACATTTTATCAAGTTTGGAGTCCACTGTCCCACGCATAGCTGTCTGGTGTAAGCAATCGTGGCCTTTTTTCTCTCTTTGCCCTTCTCCTCCAGGTGAGTGCTTTAATGGCCCACTTGCCTCCTCCGTGCAGTAATTAGCAGCTGCGATCATGTGATAACAACAAGGAAGCGTGATGTACCAGCTCGCCACCTGGATTTTTGTGCTCTAAATAATATGTAAGTAACCCATTAATTATAATTCTATGAAGTGTTTGTATATTATGCCAAAGTTTTTATCTTCTCTGACACAGTGGTGGAGGAGTAGACGTTCAGAAAATAATGGACGATCCATAAATCATTTTTAAGGAACAAAGAACTATTAAATACCATGAGATACCGCAGCATTTCCTTGCAGATTAGATCCAGCATATGTGAAAAATAGACTAGTTGTGTTTCATTAGCGATCCAAAACTGATGAGCTGGATTTGTTGCCACATGGTCCAGACAAGATGGGAAATAGAGCATTGACGAGAAAGTGAACTACATGCTGTGGAGTCCGAATCACAGCCGTAACGGACTGAAGCCAGAGTCAGTGTAAATCCACTGTCACTCTTGCCCCCATTGCTTGGTAGAGACATGTGACAGCAACCTTAGTTATGCTTTTGGCTGTGACGGACGATTTTAATCATCCAACACCACTTATATATATATATATATATATATATATATATATATATATATATATATATATATATATATATATATATATATATATATATATACTGTATATATACGTATATATATATATATATATATATATATATGTGTGTGTGTGTGTGTGTGTGTGTGTGTGTGTGTGTGTAGTTCCAAGGTTGTGTAGTTCCAAGGTTGTCATAGCCAGGAGCGGCACTGGGGTTAAGCTCCCAGTGCTCATGAAATGCTCCTTATGGCGTGCGTCTCGAAAAGCCTCTGACAACTAAGTCCAACTCCTAGCCTGCCTGTGTGGTTTAGTCTCTAAGCCCGGCGGAACTGCTTTTACTAATAGGAGAAGGGGCGAGGGCGGATCTCTGGTGCCTTAAAACCAGATGCTTAGGGTAGATGGTGGCTCGTCAACCTGGGAAGGTAGCCCGTCTAGGGGAAGGTAAACCCTGATTTCAAACCTCCGCTGCCTTGCGGCACACCCGGTCACGGGAAAGGCTTCAGGAGTCAACCCTGAGGAAAATCCGGAGTCGGAGCCCCTAAGGCAGTTCTCTGTTGTGCTCAACATCGTTCTGGCAGCTCCTGCGACGGCGCTGGTGCCAAATTGTAGCAGCCCTGCTGTTCCTTTGGATTCATCAGAGACGTGGAGAGGGGGGACATGCTGCATGGGCAACATCTTGTCCTCCATATCTTTCTGCCCAGGCTTGAATCCTACCAACGCCCAACGCTGGAAGGTAGAACACCGGATCACTGGAGAGGACACTCCAGCTTCGCCTTTGGCGTAGACAAAACACGGGGAATGACAGTTACCGGTTATAAGCCACCGCTCAATTGGCGTAGAGCACGGCGCCAGGGGTTGTTCCCGACGGTGGGAGGGATCATCGGATCTCACTGGACAGCTACCGCCCGCCTCAAGCTGGGCAGCCCCCAGCCAATAAGGTGTTGTCCCGCCACAGCTTGCTTTCCTCATTGGGTGCATGGGGATGAGGAGAAGTCCGAACAGGAGGCTGAGAACCTTCGCACCAGGCAAGACAAAAAAACAAAAGAGACCAACTCTAAAACTGGGAACTTGGAACGTCCGCACTATGATGACAGGACTCGCTGCTAACCTCAAAGACATCAACGACACCAGGAAGACTGCCATCATCAATAATGAGCTGAAGAGACTGGGAGTGGATATCGCCACCCTCCAGGAAACATGGTTGGCTGACGCAGGCACACTGAGAGAGAAGGACTACACATTCTACTGGCAGGGAAAGGGCAGTGACGCACACAGGGAACACGGAGTGGGCTTCGCAGTGAAGAACACCTTGCTGAAGATGGTGGAACCAGGAAGCAATGGCTCTGCACGACTCCTCACCCTCCGCCTGAACACCACTCAAGGCCCAGTCACCCTCGTCAGTGTGTATGCCCCAACAGCAGAGGCAAAAAACGAGTTCTACGAGAATCTCGCAACAACTGCCAGGATCATCCTCAACTCTGAACAACTCATTCTCCTTGGAGACTTCAATGCCAGAGTGGGTGCTGACCACGACTCCTGGCCCTCCTGTCTTGGACTATTTGGCGTGGGCAGAATGAACGACAACGGACAGCGGCTGCTCGAGTTCTGCACATATCACGATCTGTGCATCACAAACTCGTTCTTCAAGATCAAGCCCCAACACAAGGTTTCCTGGCAACATCCACGCTCAAAGCACTGGCACCAGCTGGACTTGATCCTGACCAGGCACACCTCATTGAAGAACATGCTAATCACCCGTTCGTTCCAGAGTGCAGATTGCGACACAGACCATTCATTGGTGTGTTGCAAGGTCAAGCTGCAGCTGAAGAAATTCCATCATGCTAGGCAGCCTGGAAAGGCACGGATTGACACCAGCAAGTTGGCCCAACCAGAACTTGTTGAGCAGTTTGCCTCCACCTTTGAGAAGGAACTTGGTGTACCACAAGAAGGAGAATCTGAAAAGCAGAAGTGGGAAGAGCTGCGAAACACCATCCACCGCACAGCCTTGGCTACCTTTGGGAGGAAGACCTCGAAGTCACAGGACTGGTGTGATGCCAAGTTGACCGAGATGACCCCCGTCATTGAAGCCAAGCGCTCAGCATTTGCTGAGTACAAGAAGTACCCAAACGAGAAGAATTTCCAGATTCTCAGGGCTGCGAGAAGCAAAGTTCAGCAGATTGCTCGGCGCTGTGCCAACGAGTACTGGACTAAGCTCAGCCAAGACATTCAAACTGCTGCCATAACAGGGGAAATCCGTGGTATGTACGATGGCATCAAGAAAGCACTTGGTCCGGCTCAGAGCAAGACAGCCCCCCTCAAATCCTCCACTGGGGAGATGATCACAGAAAAGAACAAGCAGATGGAGAGATGGGTGGAACACTACTCCGACCTCTACTCCAGACAGAACACTGTGACACCACCAGCCCTTGATGCCATCGACTGCCTGCCATCCATGGACGAACTTGATGCCGAGCCAACCATCAACAAACTCAGCAAGGCCATTGATTGCTTGGCCAATGGCAAGGCACCCGGCAACGACAGCATACCCCCCGACCTGATCAAGCACTGCAAGACCGCCCTACTGCTGCCATTGCATGACGTCCTCTGCCAGTGCTGGAAGGAAGGTGCCGTACCACAGGACATGAGGGACGCCAAGATCATCACCCTCTACAAAAACAAAGGGGAGAGAAGCGACTGCAACAACTACAGGGGCATCTCCCTCCTCAGCGTTGTTGGCAAAGTCTATGCACGAGTTGTTCTCGTTCGTCTACAGAAGCTTGCCGAACGTGTCTACCCCGAGTCTCAGTGTGGCCTCCGTGCTGAGCGATCGACGGTAGACATGAAATTCTCCATCCGCCAACTCCAGGAGAAATGCAGAGAACAGAACATACCCCTGTACGTCGCCTTCATCGACCTCACCAAAGCGTTCGATCTGGTCAGCAACAGAGGGCCTTTTCAAGATCCTGCCAAAGATAGGATACCCGCCAAAGTTGCAAAGCCTCATCGAAATGTTTCACACCAACATGCAGGGGATAGTGCAGCACAACGGCAATGTCTCAGAGCCATTACACATAAGCAGCGGAGTGAAACAGGGATGTGCACTTGCGCCAACCCTCTTTGGGATTTTCTTTGTTATGCTCCTGAGGCATGTCTTCAGCACAGCAACAGAGGGAATCTACCTACACACAAGATCTGACAGTAGGCTTTTCAACCTCGCCCGCCTGAAAGCCAGAACTAATGTACGCGAGGCTCTAATCAGAGACATGCTGTTTGCAGATGACGCTGCAGTCGCAACCCACACACAGCAGGAGCTTCAGACCCTGCTGGACCGCTTCTCCCAGGCATGCAAGGACTTCGGGCTTACCATCAGCCTGAAGAAGACTAACGTTTTGGCGCAAGGCACGGAAGCACCACCAACCATCACCATCGGCGACTACAAGCTGGAGGTCGTGAATCAGTTCACGTACCTGGGGTCCACGATCAGCAACAACCTCTCCCTTGATACAGAGATCGACAAGAGGATTGGAAAATCAGCCTTCACACTTGCTCGCCTCACCACACGAGTGTGGAAGAATCCCAAACTCTCTGTCAAGACGAAGATGGCAGTGTACAACGCCTGCGTCATCAGCACATTGCTGTATGGGAGTGAGACGTGGACAACATACGCCCGGCAGGAAAAGAGACTGAACTCCTTCCACTTGCGCTGCATTCGCCACATCCTGGACATATCCTGGCAGGACAAAGTGTCCAACACAGAAGTTCTGTCCCGTGCCGGCCTTCCCTCCATGTTCACTCTACTCAGGCAGCGCAGGATCCGCTGGCTAGGCCACGTTCACCGTATGGAGGATGGCAGAATCCCCAAAGACGTCCTCTACGGAGAACTGGTGACTGGCAGGAGAGACGTTGGCCGCCCACAACTGCGCTTGAGAGATGTCTGCAAGAGAGACATGAAGGCCCTGGAGATCAACACAGAGCACGGGGTGGACCTTGCAACGGACCGCTCCAAATGGAGAGGCACCCTGACCAGACAGCTCAAGGTGGGTGAAGAGAGACTGACTGCTGCAGCAGATGAAAAAAGGACCCGCAGGAAGAACCACCACAGACCCAGCAGCAAGGAGACCACCCACAAGTGTGACCTGTGTGACAGGGACTGCCATTCGCGCATTGGTCTGTTCAGCCACAGGCGGTGCTGTTCCAGCAGAGTAGACGTTTAGGATTCTCTTCCATGGTCATCATAGACCGACGGAGGCCAACGATATGTGTGTGTGTGTGTGTGTGTGTGTGTGTGTGTGTGTGTGTGTGTGTGTGTGGAGCATTCAAGGATTCAAAGGCTTTATTATCATGTGCACAGTTAAAAAATGCAACATTTCCTGAGCAATGAAATTCTTTCTCTGCTCGCCGAACGAATGCCAAGGTAATAGATACACATCAATACTAATAAAAGTAATAAACACACCTTTATACTAAATACTAATACTAATAAATACACATTAGGCAATTAGGACAGTTAAAGCAGTTAAACTAGAGGAAACAAGAAGAATGGAAATTGAAAATTCACTGGATGACTATAATTCACTGGATGACTATAATGGACAATGGTATTACAGTTGGGCAGCACGGTGGTGCAGTGGTTAGCACTGTTGCCTTACAGCTAGAAGGTTCCTGGTTCAAATCCCCAGGCTGGCAGGGGTTGGAACCTTTCTGTGTGAAGTTTGCATGTTCTCCCTGTGCTGCGTGGGTTTACTCCGGGGGCTCCGGTTTCCTACCACAATCCTAAGACATGCATGTTAGGTTAATTGGCTGTTCTAAATTGTCCCTAGGTATCTGTTTCCTATAGGCCCTTAGAATAGAGGGTTAGTATTAGTGAAAGCGCTTTGAGTGCTCTTTGGGACTAGAAAAGCGCTATATAAGTGCAGGTTAGTTAGTATTTTAATATCAGAGATGATATGAACCTGAGTTGGCATGAGACTATGTACAATGTGCAAATGAACAACGTACAAAATAGCACCCAGTGTGAGAATTTGTGTAAAGCCATGTGCCCTGATAATACCCAGTAGACTGTTCAATGATAATTTAGCAGCAGACATGATATGGACATCAGACGGGGTGAGACAATGTACAATGTGCAAAAGAGCAATGTGCAAATTTAGCAACCAGTGGGTGAATTCCTGTTTGCAAAGTTGTGTCTGGAGTTTGTTATTTACTAAGTAGTCTGAGGGCAGTGGGAAAGAAGGAGTTTTTTAGCCTGGATGTCCTGCATTTCACACTTCTGTACCTCCGGCCTGAAGGTAGAAGTGTGAACATTCTGTGATGGGGATGGGTGGGGTCCTGGAAGCTGGAGGCAGCTCTTCTTTGGACTCTGCAGTGATAGATGCTCTGCAGAGAGGGGAGTGGAGTCCTGATGATCTTCTCCGCTGTCTTCACCACTCTTTGCAGGCGTTTGCAGTCAAAAGCAGTAGTGATGCCATACCACGCAGTGATGCAGTTGGTCAAGATGCTCTCAATGATGCAGCTGTAGAAGATGTTGAGGATCTTGGGGGACATGCCAAACTTCCTCAGCATCCTCAGAAAGTACAGCTGCTGTTGAGCTCTCTTAACCAGCTCCATGGTGTTAAGTGCCTATGTAAGGTCCGCACTGATGTGGATGTCCAGGTATTTAAAGTTGCTCACCCTCTCCACCTCAAGCTCCCAGATGAACAGCGGCCGATGAGGTCTCCTCCCCTTCCTCATGCCCACTATCATTTCATTCATCTTGTCCGTGTTGAGGGTGAGGTTGTTGTCCTCACACCATGATACCAGGCTAGCCACCTCCCTCCTGTAGGATGCTTCATCACCACCAGTGATGCATCCTATCACTGTTGTGTTAGCCGTGAGCTTTCAGATGGCATTGTCCTTGTGGGAGGCAACACAGTCATGGGTGAAAAGGCTGTAGAGGATGGGGCTGAGAACACAATCCTGTGGGACACCTGTGTTTTTTTTTGTTTTTTGTTTTTTTTTTGTTACTTATTTGTACCCGTAGGTAGACTTGGTTTGCAGTCTGGTGACAAGCCACCGGCTGCTGGTCGCTGCGTGCGCGAGCGCCCTAAACCTACATGTTTTTGGTATGCGGGAGGAAACCGGAGAAATCCCGGAGTAAACCCGCGCAACACGGGGAGAACATGCAAACTCCACACAGCTCACTGTTGGTTGGGGGCTAGGATCGAACCCACGATCTCATGATCCCCGCGATCCCCCGGCCGAGGGTAAAACTGTGCTGCCACAGTGCTAAACCACTGCGCCACCGTGCAGCCACGGTGTTCGTGATGATGCTGGCTGAGGTCCTGTTACCCATCCTGACAGACTGAGGCCTGCCAGTCAGAAAGTCCAGTAGCCAGTCACAGAGGGTGGGGTGCAGGCCAAGTAAAGACAGTTTGTAGGTGAGTTTGTGGGGGATTACTGTGTTGAAGGTGGAGCTGTAGTCGATAAATAGCATCCTGATGTAGGAGTCTTTATCTTCCAGGTGGGAGAGAGAATAATGGAGTGCAGCCGTAATGGCATCTGAGGTGGACCTGTTGAGCCGGTAGGCATACTGCAGGGGGTCCAGGGTATCTGGAATGCTGTCCTGAATGATGGCCAGCACCACTCTCTTGAAGCACATCATGGCACACTCTTTTTGGGGAAGGGGTTGATGGTTGTGGTTTTGAAGCAGAAGAGGACTATGTTCTGGTTGAGGGAGAGGTTGAAGATGGATGTAAGAACATCAGTCAGCTCGGCAGCACATGCTCTGAGAGCCCACCCAGGGATGTTATCTTGTCCTGCTGCCTTGCGGGGGTTGATGTTCCTCAGTGCTTTGTTAACCTGGCCTAGTGAGACTTTTAGTGGAGGGGGAGGATGCGTGTGTGTGTGTGTGTCTCCTCTCTGCACTGTAGCTGGAGGTCTCAAAGCAGGTGTAAAATGTTTTGAGATCATCCGGCAGGGTGTCTGTGTAGCTAGAGGTGTTGCTGTTGGTTCTCTTGTAGTATGTAATGTGCTGCAGGCCTTGCCACATGTGCCCAGGATCAGGAGTGGAGGAGAGGGTGTCAAGCTTTTCTCTGTACTGCCTCTTGGCTGTTGTTATAGCCTTCCTCAGTCCATTCTTTGCAGCTTTGTACTCGGCCTCATTGGCTGATTTAAATGCAAGAGAATGAGCATGCAGCATCTGACGTACCTGACCGTTGATCCAGGGCTTCTGGTTGGGGAACTTCCTGACTTGTATGGTGGGTAAGATGGTATCAACACAAGTGCGAATGTACCCAGTCACATATGTACCCAGTCACATACTCAGCATAGTCCTGTATGTATACAGAAGAGTCCTCCAGGGTGGCTGCAGCTTTAAAACACATCCCAGTCTGTCCGGGCAAAACAGTCTTGAAGGGTGCTCTCAGCCTCTGGAGTCCAGCATTTAATTTGTTTAATAACAGGGTTTGTTTGATTCAGTGTTTGTCTGTAGGTCGGGTACATAAACAAAGAGATGTGATCTGACTGCCCGAAGGGGGGGGGGGGGTGATATACTTTACTTTTTATTTTATTTGTTTATTTGTCAGGGACAGTGCAATAAACATAGACAAAAAAGAAAATCTGATGTGTTGCACAGAGAGTGTATAGCATTAAGCTAGTTTGCAACTCTTGTCCCTGGATGGGCTTTTGAGAAAAGAAACAGAGAAAAAGATGAAGAAAAACAAAATGAAAATAGTATAAACATTATCCACATACATCAATGCAAACAAAATTATAAATACACAATATAAAAACTTGATTCACATTTGCGTGTTACAGTAAAATGCCTGTTACACATTTGCTTTCCCTTCTTCACTCACACCCTGCAGACATCTTCCTTCTTCTTTCTGATCCGGTGATAACTTTCTGATCCGGCACACCTTTCGCTCTATATATATCACGGACACACAGATCGCCCCAAAGGTCTCCCGAGTCGGCAGATGGAGCCACTGTCTACAACATGAGACGATACAGCAGGGAAGAGCTAGCTAGCACTCAACCGCCACCCGGTGCTAACGGAGAAAATCGACATACCGGGGAACTGAAGCGAAAACGACGCGGGTGCCGGGCTGGAGTTTAGGCAGCGTGCAAGAAATATAAGACAGAATAATAAAGAGCAATGGCAAGAACCAAGCAGACCGCCCGAAAATCTACTGGAGGAAAAAACCCCCAGGAAGCAGCTGGCCACCAAGGCTGCTCGAAAAAGCGCTCCGGCCACCGGCGGAGTGAAGAAGCCTCACAGTTACAGGCCTGGTACCGTGGCTCTGAGAGAGATCCGTTGCTACCAGAAATCCACGGAGCTGCTCATCCGTAAGCTGCCCTTCCAGCGCCTGGTGAGGGAGATCGCTCAGGACTTCAAGACCGACCTGCGCTTCCAGAGCTCCGCCGTCATGGCTCTGCAGGAGGCCAGCGAGGCCTACCTGGTGGGTCTCTTCGAGGACACCAACCTGTGCGCCATCCACGCCAAGAGGGTCACCATCATGGCCAAAGACATCCAGCTGGCCATCCGCGGAGAGAGAGCTTAGACTTTCTGCTGCACATCCACCAACCACAATGTTCCGCACTGTGTGTCTCTCTCTCTCTATATATATATATTTATAGTAATATGTACATATGTATACTAGCTGCTCTTGTTTTTTCTTGCCTTCTGATTGTTGCTCTGAGTGTTGCTATCTCTGTGCTGTTGCAATCCTGGAATTTCCCCATTGTGGGACTAATAAAGGCTTATCTTATCTTATCTTATCTTAAAAGGAACTCCGATTATATTGGCATGTTAGCTCTATATGCTTTATTTTTATGTTAGTAACATAACTATAATACAATTTTTTTGAAAATAATTCTCAGTTTTATATATTTTTCGTGCTTTATCATAGCGTGATTAATACATATGTCAGCTTTATCAGGCGTGCGCTATAGCGCGTGATCATAGACATGTCTCATGCGCGCGCTTTGAGCGATATCATGCTTTATCATAGCGTGATTAATATATATGTCAGCTTTATCAAGTGTGCGCTGTAGTGCGTGATCACAGACACTCAGAGTAACAGAAATGTGGCTGCCAATCGGCGCCAATGGCCTCCACCGAACATTTAAACATTTTTACACATTCATACCCAGTGTTATGGGCACTGGAGGCAAAGCGGGTGAAGTGTCTTGCCCAGGGACACAACGGCAGGATATCTGGGGAGAGCATGATGCGAACCGCCAACCATTGGGTTATTAGACGACCTGCTCTACCTCCTGAGCTGCTGCTGCTCCACTTTTTCCTCAACTTTCCCTCTTTAGGAAAGCTATGGAGGCTTACCCCGCTCTCTTTATTTCCCTTTGACTGGAAATTACATCCAGAAGCCTCGCAATGTGGCATTTTCACTGACAAATGGCAGTAGTTCGTAGCTTCGCTTCTTGGCTTGTATAAGACAGAAAAAACGGCTGCAACCATTCTACGTCACTACCCAGAATGCATTGCAACGTAAACGAAAATGGCGATTTACATCGTAATAAAGTTTTTTAAAAATATATAAAACTGGGAATTATTTTCAAAAAAATTATATTATAGTTATGTTACTAACATAAAAATAAAGCATATAGAGCTAACATGCCAATATAATCGGAGTTCCTTTTAACTTTAAAATGTTGCAAGTTACATTTTTTCATTGAAAAGCACATTGAAACTGTTTTCTGAAGGTTCAGCAGTAGATGGTTCTGAATGAGCCACTCTTGGACATCAACCATGCTTGAAGACAGGACGTCTGCAGCCTGAGCTGGAGTCTTAGCAGCTGTGTAAATAACTGCATCATCTGCATAAAGTTGACATGTTGCAGCTGAGCAGTGTAATGGCAGGTCATTAATAAAAATGCTGAAAAGTAGGACCAAGAATGGACCCTTGTGGGATACCCATACAATTATTTAAAAGGAAGGATTTATCCTGGTGAACTTTTACACACTGTTCTCTGTTCTGAAGATAAGATGAAAACCATTTTATTGTATTGGGAGAAAAGTTAAAAGATACCATTTTGGATAAAAGCAAGCTGTGGTTTATAGTGTCAAAAGCCTTTTTGAGATCCAGAAAAACAGCTCCCACCACATTACCCCTGTCCAAGGACTGTTTGACATTTTCAATAAGACAGCAGTTTGCTGTTTCTGTTGAGTATCCTGGTCTAAAACCAAATTGGTGTGGATGAAGAAGTTGACCGTCTTGTAGATAGTCTATCAGCTGTGTAGCTACAACTTTTTCAAGAACCTTAGACAGGACTGGTAAAATAGAGATTGGGCGGTAATTACATATATCATCTTTACTACCCGATTTAAAAACTGGTATGACGACAGCTTTTTTCCAGCCAGATGGAAATGTACAGGATCTAATGGAGAGATTAATGAGATGAGTCAGTGGTTTGATTAATATTTTGCTGTGCGTTTTGAGAAAGGAAGTGCTCATATTGTAGATATCATTAGTTTTTGAGTTTGACAGTGTTTTAACAATGCCAGCAATTAAATCTTCATTTACCTCATTAATGTGAAAAAAAACTGTTGAGAGTACAGTGATCCCTCACTTATCGCGGTTAATGGGTTCCAGAACCGACCGCGAAAAGTGAAAAACCGCGAAGTAGCGTCACCCCAATGACGTCATCCATAAACAATACGTACGTTCATTCTCTCACTCTCATATGATACGTGTGTGTGTGTGTACGTGTACATACATACGTAGATGTAAACGAAGTGTACATAAATATGTTTTTAGAACTCTTTTATTCTTATAACAAGATACGTAACTCAAGATGAAAATGATTTACTGCACAGGTTAATGAGAGCTTTACTGCTCCTCAGGTGACGCCTCATCGTGAGGTGCTGGAGGCGCAGGATCATCGAGGGCAGCTTCCGATAGAGCTGAAGCTGCAGGAGGCGGCGTAGTGGCTCGACGGGAAGACTATTTCGCACAAAATGGCACAAGAGAACAGCAAAAAGTTCCACGCGGCGAGACTAAGTAACACGAGCGATAAAAAGCAATGAATGCGGTATTTCTTCCCTTCATGGGTGCTCGGCAGGGAGAGGAGGTGGGTGAGACGTCTCGGCCAATCATCTTGCAGGGTGAAACGTCTCGGCCAATCAGCTTGCGAGATTTCCGAGCCCAGCCAACACGACAACAGCGAACAGAGAGTTGTGCTGCTCTCCGTGTTGACACCTGATGGTCTAATGTAGTCTCCCTGCCTTCTGCTAGCGCCCGCCCATTATTTCTCAATTTTGAATTTTTGATGAATATTTTTGAAAAATCCGCGATGCACTGAGGGCGCGAAAGGTGAAGCGCAAAGTAGTGAGGGATCACTGTATTGGTTTAGTATTGTTGAGCACATTTGGCAGCACAAAGTTTTTTGTTAATTCTTCCACTGACTCCACAAAATATGAATTAAATTTATTTGCCAATGTAGCATTATCACTGATGGTTTTGCCATTAATTCTAAGTTCCTTTACCCCCTTCTGATCATTTTTTTTGTTGGTTAAGTTATTTAAATGCCTCCATAGGGAACTGTTGTTACCCTTTGCATCTTCTATCAATTTATTGTAATAAGATGCTTTTGATTTATGCAGCTCTTGTACCACTTTATTTCTTAAACTTTTGTAAACGAGGTGATCATTTTGTAGTTTAGAGGTTAATGATGTTTTCAATGCAGAGTCTCGCCTCTTCATAAGTTTTCTTATTTCATTATTTAACCATGGTAGGTTAATCTTCTGTTGTCTACTTTTAATTTGCTTTGTAAATTTATCTATAGACTTTGTGATTGTTGCAGTTATAAAATTACAACAATCATCTACTTCATATATTGACATGAGCTGCTCCCAATTTTGATTCTCTAAGTGATGTTCAAACTCCGCAGTTTTTGATTTGGGAATAATAAAATTTGCTTTGTCAATATCAACTCCCGCAAAATACTGTAGTCGCTTTTGTTTTTTTTTAAGTTTTCTGACAGCAAGAACCAAGTTATGATCTGAGAGACCAGTTACAAGATTATAGGTTCTGGTTATTCGTTCTGGTTTATTAGCAAATGCCATGTCAATAAGTGTTCTAGATTGTTTGGTTATCCTGGTGGGTCCTTTGATCATTTGTTAGTAATTAAATTTAGTCTTGAGACTTTTCAGTTTCTGTTTGTTCTTTTTATCAGACCAGTTAATATTAAAGTCACCATAAAATATTGTTTCTCTGCACCTCTCAAGTTGTTTAACCAGATCACTCAATTCATTATAGAAAGAAGAATTGTATGATGGTGGGTTGTACAATACTGCAATGTTGAAATTCATTACCGGTGAGAGACATACATTAACAGCTAAACATTCAAGTGAAGTATTCATATCAAACAGTTGACATTTAAATTTCTCCTTGATGTAAATTAAAACACTTCCTCCACTCCCTACCTGCCGGTCTTTTCTAAAACACTGATAACCCACAATATTGATCATATTAGTGTCTATGTTCCTGTGTAGCCAGCTTTCTGAAAGACAAAGATAGTCCAGATTTGAGTCCAACAACAACGCCGAAATCTCATCTCTTTTGGGGATTATGCTCCGTATGTTTAAATGTCCGCCGAGGATCCCCTTTGGTTTAGCCTTTGTATCCCAAAGAACTCGTGCAGGATTAACAGTTTGGAAAAATAGATGTTGTTTTTGCTTTACAGTATATGTATATATATATATATATTGTGGAGGAAAGGAATCACATGAGACATGAGCTGACGACACACACTTTATTTCCTCCAACCAGCAGAACAGAATATCCCTGAGTGCCCAAGTGAACTGCTTTATACATTTTCTTCCCACCTTTGGCAATCAGGGTAAACACATTTATATACAGTACCAGTTACCAAGTGTGATCACATCACCATACACTTTAACACATTTGCACCCCTGCGTCCCCAGGTGTAAGCCTGGCACAGCAGGGGTGAAAGGCACATCTTTATTTACTACACTCCCCGGTTCTCTGCCACCCCTGGCTAGCCCCCTAACACCCTGAAGTGCTGGGTGGAGTGTCATCTCCTTTGTGTCACCACACAGCCCCCCCCCAACACCCAGAAGGAGTCCTAACCCTCCGGACCTTTGGGCTTGAGCAAGCGCCCATAGCAGCTCTAACATGGGCCAGTTGAAGCACCTTCCTGTTGAGGTGGGTAGGAGAAAGGCTTAGTCTCTGGAAGAGAAAGGGTTGGGGAGATGAAAAAGTTAGTTTCCTAAAAACAGTCCTCTGTCAGCGGAACACTGACCTGTGGACTCACTGTAGGAGGGCACCTTTGCCAGGGAGCTTGAGCCAACGCCACCTGCTTGTCTGTCAACACATAAGCGGGCTTCAGCCTGTCTATGCAGACGTTTTCCTTATGCCCCCCCCCCCAAGTCTAACACAAAACATTTCTCCCCAGCTTCCAGCACTCTGAACGGGCCGTCGTACGGCAGACGCAGCGGGGTTCTGTGGGCGTCGTGTTAGATAAAACAAATTTGGCGTTCTCTAAGTGCTTTGGAACAAAAGTGCGGGAAAAACAATGGTGCACAGGGCCCATGACTGGCATCCCCTGTACCAGAAAAATGTGCACGGGCGGATCAGTACAGGGTGCGGGGTTCTCTGGCAAACATTCCCCCAGGATCCGCAACGGCTGAGAAAAAACGAGTCTGCCGGGGAAGCTGCCAAATCTTCCTTAGGTCCAGAGCGCAACCCCAATAGTACCCAAGGCAGGCGGTTGACCCAATTTGCATCCGTTAGCGAGGCTCTGAGCACTGCTTTAAACAACCTGTGAAAACACTCACTCAAACCATTAGCCTGTGGGTTGGACGCGGTGGTGCAGTGGATTTTGACACCCGCAGGCTGTCAGCCATCGAGGACCAAAGTTCCGAACCAAATTGTGGACCCCTGTGAGAAGTGATGTCAGATGGGGATCCGAACTGTGCGAGCCAAGATGACAAAAACACGCAGGCTACCTCGGCCAACGTAGTGGAACTCAGAGGAACCACCTCTGGCCAATGCGTAGTGCGGTCCACGATTGTTTAAAGGTGTGTGAACCCCTGCAACGGTGGAAGGGGACCCATTTAGTACACGTGTACGTGGTTGAACCTCTTGGCTGGAATTTGAAAAGGCTCAAGCGGGGCTTTGGTGTGCTTGTGAACCTTAGCCCATTGGCATGCAACGCACACTGCAGCCCATTCTTTCACATCCCTTGCGTAAGTGAGGCCAAACAAATTTGGACCCCACTAGTTTGACTGAGGCTCCTACGCCAGGATGTGAAAGGGAGTGGACAGATGGCGGCTCCAGGAGCTCAGAACAATGAGTCAGGTGCAGCCGGTGGAGATGTCGCAGAGCAAGGGGGGTACCCTTCTTGTACCACCCTGGTCTCATGTTTTAATTCGGTTGCTGCAGACTGCAGTGCGCAAATGTCTGTGTCCCCGGTTTGGTCGGCAGCCATTGCGGAAAAATCAATTCCCATGTATACTGGAGAGACCAGCGCATGTGACAAGCAGTCTGCCACTATGTTCAATTTACCGGCTACATGGGCTGGGATAGGCTCCAGCCCCCCCCCCCCCCCCCACGACCCGAAAAGGATTAAGCAGAAGAAGATGAATGAATGAATGAATGAATGTTGGATGTTGGTTGTGAACTTGGAAATTGCAGCCAAGTGCTGTTGTTGCCAAGCTAACCATGGTTCCGAGACTATGGATATCGCGTAGGTCAGTGGTTTATGATCGACAAAAGCGGTAAACTCGTGACCCTCGAGTCAGAACTGAAAATAACGCATAGCGAGGTGGAGAGCCAACAACTCTGTCGAAAATGCAATACTTATGCTCGCTGTCGCACAAAATATGGCTGAAAAAGGCGAGGGGCTGCCACGAACTGGAGACATACTGTTCCACTACGGCTCCTACTACGACGTCAGACGCATCTATGGTGAACGTTATTCACACTGACGGGGCTGGGTGGGCCAGCAAAGCTGCGTTAGCGAGTGTCATTTTGGCATTTTTGAACTCCTGGACCTGCTCGGGGGTCCAGTCGATCCTATTCGCATGCTTCTTTTTTTTTGAGCACGCCGTAGAGTGGCTGCCGCAGCTGGGCTGCGCGGGGGAGGAAACTGTTGTAAAAATTAGCAATCCCCAAAAATTCCTGCAGCACCCTCATGGTCTGTGGACATGGAAAATATGACACTGCGTGTGTTTTATCCAGCAGCGGGATCGCGCCATCTGACGAGATGCGATGGCCAAAAAAGTCAATTACCAGCAGCCCGACCTGACACTTTGCTGGGTTAACAATTAGCCTGTGCGCTTCCAAATGTTGGAAAACTTGTTTGAGAGGGGCAAGGTGCTCCTCCTCTGACGCACTAGCCACCAAAATGACGTCCAAGTAGACAAAAATGAATGGCAAGTCCCGGAGCACCGTGTCCATCATCCTTTGGAAAGTTTCTGCTGTGCCCTCTAACCAGAACGGCATGCGCAAAAACTAGAAAAGACTTAAGGGGGGTTTTACTGCCGTTTTGTAGATGTCCTCTGCATGCACTGGGACCTGGTTGTAACTGTGGACCAGATCCATGTTTGAAAAAATGCGCATCCCGGGCAGGTGCATGGAAACATCCTGGATGTGTGGGATGGCGTAACGATTGTGTTCCGTGGCATTGTTTAAGCGTAGGAAATCGCTGCATGGCCACATGACCCAGACTTGGGCACCATGTGCAGCGTGGATGCCCAAGGGCTGTTGAAGTGCCTAACAATGCCTAAGGATTCTAAGTTAGCAAACACCTCGCGCGCGATGACTAGTTTAGCCACATCAGGGTGGCGATGGCACGCAAACACAGGTGATAAAAATACTCGACCCCATGATTGGTTGTCATAGCAGAAAAAATTGGGCACAATGAGTGCTGGGATCTAGGAAAGCAAACGCTGGTACTTACCCCCTGGAACTAGAATATTTGAGTGTGTTGGTGGCCCACCTCCCTGAGTTGTGCAGGGCAAGGAGGAAAAAGATACAGCATCCACTAAATGCCTGTTGGCAACATCAGCAAGTAGTCCATGAGCACACAGAAAATCAGCACCTAAGATGAGGACTGAACACGAGGACTGAACATGCAATTACCACAATGTCCCACTGGTAATTGCGTCCATGTAAACATACAGTGACTGTCCTTTCTCTGAATGTCCTGATGTGGGATCCATTTGCAGCCGTTAAAGATGGCGTACAACCTTCTGCTAGCATTTCTGCGCTGACTGGCAAAATGAGGCTCTCCTGGGACCCAAAGTCTATAAGTAAATGTCTCCCCAAATGTGTGTCCATGATGAAAAGCAGCTTCTCCCTGTCCTCTGGAAATGGCATGGCGGCAGACAACGTTGCGGGTCGGCGCCAAAACACTGATGATGAAAATACACTGTCTCATTCCAGCATTTCCGAGTGGCCATCCCAGCCACCACCTGTGGCTCCTCGACCTCGTTGGACTCCACCGACAATCCGTGTCTCATTGCCTGGACGCCGAAACTCTTGCTGACCAGGATGATGAGGTCTGCTTCCTCTGCCAGTGCTCAGTAGTCCTTGGTCACCACCAGCAGCAAGTTGGCCAGGATTGCCCTCGCCAAAATTGTTAGCTTCTTCTGGAAGAGGTGGTCGAAGAGGAAAGATCCATCCTCTGCGCCAAGCAAAAACAGCATACTCTCCATTAACTCCATGGTCGATCCGTCTCCTAATTCTGTGTGTGAGAGGAGCTTCTCTGCTCTTTCTCTAGTGGAGGAGACATAACACCGCAGCAGCAGCTGTTTGAGAGTGTCGTATTGGCCCTATTTATTTATTTATTTAGCGAATGCAAAGTCCTCAAGCCAAGCAGTTGCCTCCTGGTTTGCTGTATGGAGGGTGTGTAATCCTCCTTACAGTCTTTGGAGCGGGCAAGCCTCTATGATGTGTTCCATTGTTTGCTCCTCTCAACATGTGCACAGTGGGCTAGGACTACTGCCCCATCTGTGAAGGCTGGCCAAGCAGGGGCCATGTCCAGTCCTGAAGCGATTGAGTGTAGACCACTGTCTCCTTGGGAGGTTGGTGCCCGGGACCTGTTGGTTGGGGTTTGTCACCAGGTGTTTGTTTGGGACCTCCTTGGTCTCCCATTCCTCTTGCCAACCTGTTTGGATGGTGAAATCAGCTGGGGGAGGGTTTTTCCAAATCGGCCGTCTGGATGGAAGTCGGGCAGTGGGTGGGGAGTAGATATCTGCATGGATTGGTAAGTGAGGAGAGTCTTTGGCTTTTTGAAGCATCCTTTGAGTTAGTGCTGCTCGCCGGATGTGTGTGTGGGGGGGCTATGTTTGACAGTACAGGGAGCCAGGGGAGTGGTGTTGAGCGGATTGTCCCAGTTATGGTTCTCATGGTTGTGTTGAGCTGGGTGTCTACGTGGTGTGTGTAGGATGACCTGGACCAGACAGGGGCACAATATTCTGCTACAGAGTATGAAAGGGCCAGTGCTGAGGTGCGCAGGGTGGAGACTGCCGCCCCCCATTTTGCAACAGCGAGCTTGCAAAGCAGGTTGTTTCGTGCCTTCACTTTAGAAGCCGTCCCCTTTAAATGTTCCTTGAAGGATAGGGTCCTGTCAAGGGTCACTCCAAGGTAGGTTGGATTTGAGGCATGCTTAAGCTTGAGTCCGCTCAGGTGGATGTTTAGTTCTCTGGCAGCTTTTACATTGTGGAGATGGAATACACTGGAGACGGTTTTTGCTGGGCTTGGTTTTAGGTGCCAGGTTTTGCAGAACTGGTCCAGTTTGGCAAGATCTTCCGTGAGCACCCGTTCCAGTGACTCAAAGTCTGGTGCTTGGAGTGCCAAACAGATGTCGTCTGCATAGATGAATTTGGGGGATTTTGTAGTGGGCAGGTCATTTATGTAGAGGTTAAACAGGGTTGGAGCTAGAACTGAGCCTTGTGGGAGTCCGTTTTTCTGCGTTCTCCATGCGCTTGTGTTCTGACTGAGGTGGACTCTGAACCTTCTGTTGGTCAGCAGGGTTTTTATAATTGCTGTTGCCCAGGCAGGGATCGCCTTTGTAAGTTTCAGGAGGAGGCCTTTGTGCCAGACCGTATCATAGGCTGCTGTAAGATCGAGAAACACAGCCCCTGTCTTCAGTCTGCTCTCGAAGCCATTTTCAATGAAGGTGGTTAGGGCCAGTACTTGTTCTCCTGTGCTGCGGTCCTTGCGGAAACCTGCTTGATCCACACTTAGAATTTCCTCTATTCCTGGGGAAATACGTTGCAGTATTAGGCGCTCCATGATTTTATAAGGAACGCTGAGTATGGAGATTGGGCGGTAGCTTGCTGGTAGTTTGTGGTCTTTGCCAGGTTTTGGTATGGCAATGACCTTTGCTGTCTGCCATTTCTTTGGGATCGAGTTTGTTTGTATGATCCTTGTGTAGAGTTGTGTCAACCAGGTTAGGGCTCGGGGGCCAAGATTTTTCATGAATTCTGGGAAGATGTTGTCGTATCCTGCTGCCTTTCCACATTTCAGGCCCTGTAGGACTTTCTCCAGTTCAGCAGCCTCGAAGGGTTCAGGATTCGTTTCCTCTACAGGCATTTTTTGGTGTTTTTTAGCTCAGTTGTAACTGCTTTTCTGGTGTCTTTGTCTTGGGGTGCTTTGATGATGGTCAGTAGGTGGGATGCAACTTGGTTGGGTGCAACAGATGCTCAGCTTTGGCTAGGGGGCTTCTGTGCAGCTCCTAGGTGATGGATGAGGCTCCAACATTTCCTGCTAGAGTGGGTAAAGCTCCAGTCAGCAACTGTCTCCTCCCATTTCTTTCGCCGGGCTGTATTTAGCGATTCAATGAGATGGTCTGCTATCTCTGATGTTTGATAGGATTGTAGGAGGGCAGCACTTTCTCCGTCCAGGCATGGGACATAGAGGGATCGGTAGCCTCGTGGGATTGCAGTGTGAGCAGCCTTGAAGATTGCGCTGCAGAAGTGGTTGTAAGCTTCAGCTACAGTGATGGTGTGGAGTGGGATGGTAACAGCACTCCGATCCAGGGTTTCACTGAATTTCTTTCAGTTGGCTTTGCGGAAGTTCCAGCGCGTCTTTCCTTGGGCTGTATATGACTGGAAGTTGTAGGCCAATGTGTACAAGCAGGGGCCGGTGTTGGCTGTGTGGAAAATCGTCAAGAATGAGGATCTGTGTAGGATATGGCATCCCGTTCAAAGAGCTGACCCAGCACAGGTCAGGAGAATAGTCCTTCTTCCACCTAGCAGAGTGGAAGGTTCCTCTTTGTTTGGGGTCGTGTATCAGAGCGAGATCATTTCTAGATGCCCAGTCTGAAAGTACCTCCCCGTCACTATCCACTGCTGGGTACCCCCAGTCAGGGTGATGGCTGTTAAAGTCCCCCACATAGATGGCAGGGTGGGGTGGGGTGGGTAAGACCTGCAGATCCCAGTTGGCACTAGGGGGCTTGTACACATTGACAATATGGAAGCCACCAATGGTTATGGTGTCTGAGAAATGTGTTGTTGTCAGGTGGTTTACTTCAACTATGTCAGAACGCACATAGGTGGCACGTCCATGTTTGGCATGTGGAACATAGCACAGGAGGTCAAAGCCATTGATGGTGTAGTGGCCAGCTTCCTCTGAGCCAATATGAGTCTCTTGGAGGCAGATTACATCAATCAAGTGTTGGAAGGCGAGGACTTCAAGAAGTCTTCGCTTGGCTGCAGATAGGCCTTCAACGTTTAGTTGTAGTATGCGAAGGGCAGGTCCTACTGCAAGGTGCTCTTGGGGCTGTTTGCTTTCGGCTTTGGGACTGTGACTAGGATTCTTCTTTGACTTGGCACTGAGGCGTCGTCTCTTCGAATTTAGTCTGCTGGTAGGATCATTAGCTTCCCTGGGCAAGCCCGGGTACTGGTGGAGGGTGCGACGAGAACGCTGATCCATTGCCCTCCATATTGGAAGCTGACTCATTGTGCGCCGAGTTGTGCACGGGTCCAGTGACGCTACCAAGTAATGGCACTTTGTGTCATCCTCTAAGACTCCGCGGAAAGTGAACTGGGCTTCCACTTGAATGAACCAAGCGGCCGGGTCATGGAGCCAAACGTCTGGGAGTTTGACCGTCACAGTGAGCATAGCAGGGGGGGACCCCAAGCGCAGATGTTCCCATGGAGGTGCTTGGTTCGTCTTCCCTTTTCACGTCTCAGAGTCACCAATGTGGAGGAAAGGAATCAGATGAGACACGAGCTGACGACACACACTTTATTTCCTCCAACCAGCAGAACAGAATATCCCTGAGTGCCAAAGCGAACTGCTTTATACATTTTCTTCCCGCCTCTGGCACTCAAGGTAAAGACATTTACATAGCAGTCACCAAGTGTGAACACATATCAACATACACATTAACATATTCACGCCCCTGCGTCATCAGGTGTGAGCCTGGCACAGCGGGTGCGAAAGGCACCTCTTTATTTACTACATACCCCGGTGCTCTGCCGCCCCTGGCTAGCCCCCCAGCACCCCAAAATACTGGGTGGAGTGTCATCTCCTTTGTGTCACCACAATATATATTAGTGGTGTTGGACCATTAAAATTTTTAATCACAATTAATCTTTTGGAATGTTGAGTTTATTATGGTTAATAATATGTTAATCGTGTGTTTTACCAAAAAGATACAATGTGCCTTAAGTCAGTAATTTTTCAAGTTTGTCATACTGTTATGAACATGGGAGTGGACAAACATAGTTGCTGTCTTCACTTGCAGGTTTATTAAGGCTCTCAACATATCCAAAATTACAAACTATCCAGAATATTCTCCAAAAAAATTCTCAAAAGTATTACTGCATGTGCAAACAACAGAATTCCAGGGCTCAATAACATCACTGAACAACAACCAGCCAGCAGCCAAAAAAAGAGCTTGCTGGTTCTCCCATAGCAAACATCCACCACTTTTAAGCAGATCATCATGCTTTAGGTTTACATTATCTGACGGGGGGGGGGGGGGGGCTCACCTGAAAAAGTTGTCCCTGTCTCCAAAATTTTACAATATGATGGATGTTTCCGTTGCTAGCTTGCTAGCCTTGTTAGTACGTCCGTGGCAGGAATCCATGGGAAAATAACTCTGACATCCTGATTCTGCTGAAGAGCTCCTGGTCCAGGTGAGTGGCAGTCTCATGTTAAAACTAGTTTACTCTCCAATGTTGATACTTTCATTCCGGTGATGGCAGAATTTCAAAGCTAGCGCTATGCCTCGGACTTGAATGCACGATTTTGCGTGTGCTCACCTGTTTCCATTGACTTTGTATGTATTTGTGCGGCCCGTTCATGTTTGGAGTGAAGGCACCTTTATCTAGCTTGTTTGACTTTGCAATGTCTGCATGGCACGCACAGTGTCTATGGCCAGAATGGCTTTGGTACGGAGAGCCGCTAAGCCAAAAAGTACTGTTTTCTGCCTTTAACTGCCGTTAACCGAGATCACAAAATTTGTCTCCGTTAATGGGGGCAAAGCAAAGTTTCAAAAACGGCAAATATTACAATTCCAAATGCAATATTTATTTCTCTCAACATCTGCTGAAGATATTGAGTATGTTATGTCATGTCATCATATGACAAGCCGCCTTCTCATTGGATGTTTGCCTTTGAAGTTTCATGCAGCAGACAGACAACCGTTAAGCAAGAAGCGGGGGAACAGAAGCGTCCTGCTAATTTTGGTAAGTAGGAACTTAAACACTCATTAAATTTTGTGTTTATTAATTTTTGACTGTATCGTGACACATATACTCCTTTTATAGTGTGCAATTTTCTCCATATTGCTGTGGTTATGTTTATCATGTCCAAACGGCTGCTAGCATGAACTGCATAGCTAGGACTACTGATGGGCAAGTCCTGAATTTGGAATTATTCAAGACTCAAATTTGAAAGATTTTATTTGTCAATACTACTATACGTACAGGACATACAAGGGAATTGAATTTCCGTGTCTCTCTCTCTTAAGTGGTGTGCACAATATAAAAAAAGAACAAGGCTGGAAAAACAACAACAGCAGTCTATGTGCAGTAATGCTATCCGTAGTGCAAATAGTGACAAAGATAAAACCCAGACATCCCACAGTGCAAATAAAGATAACGATAAAACCCATCAATCCTATATACAGAAGAAGTAAAGCAGTAACACTCATAGTTGCGAGTTCGATGCAGTGGTGTACAGTAGGTGCAGACAGTGACAGAAAGGACTGCACGTGATCAATAAGATAAGATAAGATAAGCCTTTATTAGTCCCACAATGGGGAAGTTCCAGGATTGCAACAGCACAGGGACAGCAACACTCAGAGCAATAATTTAGAAGATAAGAAAATAAGAGCAGTGAATATACATATGTACACATAAATGTATAAATATATATACACAGTGCAGAGCATTGTAGCAAGATGAAATAAACAGCATAACCGTCTACTTAGTTATCCTACATAGTATGAATATGTACCCATACATATTGTCACCCTCCGTAGCGACTGATATTGTCCTAGTTGTATACTGGAGGGGACCATTTGTGTAAGTCTGTTGCGTCTTTTGCATTCAATACTATTAGGTCGTCACGTTTTTTTTTTTGCTATCTCTGCGAGCAGCCCTGCTTAGGTTATAAAGTCTGCATAGGGTGGGACTCGGACTCCTGCAGAGATGACAGTTTAGCCACCATTCTTCTCTTGCCTATCTCCTCCACTGGGTCGAGGTGCTGTCCCAGGACAGAGCTAGCTTTCTTGATCACTTTGTTCAGTCTCTTCCTATCGGCTGCTGTAATGCCGTTGCCCCAGCAGACCAATCCAAAAGTGATGGCTGATGCCACCACCGTGTCGTAGAATGTCTTCAGGATCACCCCTTGTACACCAAAAGACTGCAGTAACACACAGCAGCAGGTATGGCATTTGTGCAAATGGTTGCAGTAGGGTGCAGAGACATCTAGCAGAAGATGTATTACTGTTGGTGTGCCAGTCTTTCTGTGGCGTTATGGTCCGGGGGGTGGGGGGGTGGGGGGTGGACAGAGTTCAGGGTTCTGATGACCTGGTGAACAAATCTGTTTAGCAGTCTTGTGGAGCAGGTCAACCGGCTCCGGTACCTTTTCCCTGAGGGCAGGGGGATAAGGAGGGAGTGTGAGGGGTGGGAGGTGTCATCTGCAATGTTGATGGCTCTGCAGGTGAGGTAGATGTCCGGGGGGGGGGGGCGCAGAGGGGCACTGATGAACTTGCTGGCAGCTTTCATTGTGTGTTGCAGTGTCTTCCGGCAGGAGGCGGTGCAGCTCCCATACCACACCATGATGCAGCTGTTGAGGATGCTCTCAATGAGCCTCTAGAATGAGGCACATGATGGGGGGTGGGACTCGTGCTCTCCTCAGTTTGCAGAGGAAATAGAGGTGAGTTTGAGCCTTCTTGGCCAGTGATGTGGTGTTGTTGGACCAGGAGAGGTCCTCAGAGATGTGCAACCCCAGGAACTTGGTGCTGCTCACCCTCTCCCCAGCTGCCCCATCCACGATCAGAGGGGGGTACTATGTGTTACCCTTCCTGAAGTTGACCACAATCTCCTTGGTTTTTCCCATGCTCAAGAAGAGATAATTGTCTTTACACCACTGGGCCAGTTGGCGCACCTCATTTCTGTAGTGGGCCTCCTCATTGCTGGTGATGAGGCCCACCACCGTTGTGTTGTCCGCAAACTTGATGATGTGGTTGGTGTTGTTGGCCTGTACACAGTCATGGGTCAGCAGAGTGAAGAGCAGCGGGATGAGCACACACCCTTGTAGGGCCCTGTGCTCAATGTGATGGTCTTGGAGGTGTTTCTGCCAACCCGCACATTCTGTGGCCTCCAGCACCCAGTTACAGAGAGAGGTATTGAGTCCAAAGTGTTTGAGTTTTTGTGTTAGGTGCTGGGGGATGATTGTGTTGAAGGCTGAACTGAAGTCCAAGAAGAGCATTCACACGTAGGAGTTCTTTGAGTCCAGGTAGATGAGAGCTGGATGGAGAGCAGCAGAGATGACTTCTTCTGTGGATCTGTTTGACCTGTATACAAACTGAGATGGGTCACAGGAGGGAGGGAGAATGAACTTGTTGTTCTGCATTACCAGCCACTCAAAGCACTTCATTATGATGGGGGTCAGTGCTATGGGCTGAGGTACCAAAAGATAAAGAATACAGAATTATTCTATCATTGCCCCCCCGATGCCATGCAAGGCATCATAAATGAAAAGTGATAAGAAGAAAACCCCATCTGGCAGCTATGCTAAGCTCCAGTGCATTGATGTACAACAGATCCTAACTAGCTAGTGATGGGGAAAGTCCGTCATCGACCCTGCTGCCCCAGGGGCCGCCTGACATTTAGTCCTTTAGAGGAAATATAGAACAGTAAAACTTATTAATGATAAAAGTAATTAATGATAAAAAAAAAACATTAAAATCAAATGAAAATGCCATGAATTGCCTTACGGGGCAGGAAGGTGAGACCCACGTGCTGAATTGTGAGTTTGGGCAATTTTTTGAAAAAAAAGGCAACAAACATATAGTTCAACACAGTGCACAAAATATAAACGAGGGAGAAAACTCACAGATAAAGCGCACCAGAGCAGGGCAGGGCTCTGGTGGAGACGAGGTGAATACAACCAAGACTGTGGCAATGAGAAAATGAAAATACAGCCCTTAAATAGGATCAAAAACCATTTACAAAATCAATGACAGGTGTGGGTTATCTGAGCGGGCAGGAGAAAGCGATGAAACATAATCAGGACCAGCTGAGGGTAATGAGAGCGGAGTGAACTGCAGCTGACAGCTGACAGGGCACCACCCACACAGAGCACCACGCCACTGACAGCTGTCACTCAGCAAAAGAACAACAGTGAAGATATAAGGAATAAAATATCAACCCATGCAGACAAAAAAGATAAATATGAATTAATACAAAATAAAAGTCTAACAAAACTAGAAAACAAACAGGAAAATGGCAAACAGCACATGAACACAGAAACCCAAAAAGCATAAAATACAAAAAATATGTAGATATACGGAAAAAAGCCATGAGGCCAAGCCTGGTGGACACCTCCAGCTCTCGGCCCATGGTGTCACGCGGTGGCCCTCGCGGGCCACCATAAGACGCCAACAGTCGCCGGTGAGGTTTGCATGATGTTTTATTAAGAACAGAAGATAACACACAAAGTAACAGAAAGTGAAGAGCCACAGTGGGCTAAAACACACTACACTGGATACAGAAACCACAAGGCTGAACAAGCTCACTTACAGTTCAGGATTAGGACGAGGGATGATCATGGATGTGGAATCAATAAGGAATATTGACGTCTGAGACGAGGAACGCTCGCTCGATGTCAGACACAGGAACGTTTGACGAGACTGTTGCGTTGAGCGGCATTCAGCGTCCACTTAAATGCCAGGCCACTGATGAGCCGCGAATGCAGCACAGCTGGCAGGCTTTGACAGCAGGAAGCCCCTCTGAGCGCTGTCACAATAAGAGCTTGGGGAGCCAGAAGGTAAACACTGCTGTCAAAACCTGGCGGGGATGATGCATGGCCCGAGCGCGGACGAGATCAGCGCTCGGACCATGACAGTACCTCCCCCCCAAGGGCGGGCTCGGAACGCCCAATGACACCCAAGCCCCCCCCACCCCCCAGGGCAGGCGGATATGGGAACAGGCCAGGAGGGAGAGGACCAGCCATAGACAAAAAAAAAACAAAACATGACGATAACAGGAGCACAAAGACAGAAAAAAAAGAACGATACTCTCAAATGCACAAATCACAAATAAGGCAGAGCATAAATGAGATGATCTAAGGGCAAAATAACAGAAAATACAATATTCCCACAAGCACAAAAACACACAGGATGGCAAAGACAGAAAAAACCCCCCACATAAACAGAGCAAAATCATCACCCTGCATGACCTTTAACCCAGACAATACAGGGAAATGGTGGTAGGCAGGGACCAAAAACCCACGGGGACAGTTTTGGTGGTCTCCCTGCGCCCCAAGGCCAACAGGGGAATAAGTAGATCAGAACGTGATCGGGCGGCCTACCCCAGTCCCAGGCCGGGAAAGTCCAATTCTCCGGCGGCCGAACCAGGTCGCCCCGCAGCAAACACAGAATGTCGGGTGGCCGACCCAAGGCGCCGAACCGGTGAAACGGTTTCTTGGGTGACCGACCTGCATCCCTCAGCCACCAGAACCGTGGAAAAACAGCCCGCGGCGGCCTCCCTGGCGGGGAAAAAAGTGGGAGAGCCGGGCCGAGCGTAGAAGGCTCCCAACGGCCCCCGGCGACGATGAGCAGGGGCGATGACTTGGATGAGGGGAGAGAAGATGATGACGAGCCCGTCCAGTGTCAGGTAGCAGGGGATCTGCAGCTCCCTCACGACCTTGAACCCTACTGGCGCTGCACCTGCGATGGACCCCGATTGGGTCACGGCTGCACCCGCGATGGACCCCGATTGGGTCACGGCTGCACCCGCGTCGGACCCCGACTGGGTCGGCGCTGCTCCAGTACCGACCTCCAACTCCGAATGACAACTCTGGAACCTCCAGCACAGCGATCGGCACCAGCTCTGCACCGGTGACCCTGGGAGAAGGCTCAGGAGAAAGAAAAGAACCGGGATCAGGATCACCGGTAGTGACAGAGCCCAGCGAGACGAGTTTGGGTGCAGCGGACGGCTGCCCCTGGCTCGTCTCTCCGAGAGACAGGCAAAAATGCTCCAGAATAAAGAGGAGAAAAACAAAGTAGAGCACTTGCCTGTACTCGGGTTCTGTCGCTGTCCAGGACTCCAACGATCCGGGCTCAGATGGAAGGAGATCGTCTTCCGGCTCCCACTCAGCTACGTCGGGCTCCGCAGCTGGCATGATGGTTTCCGCAGCCTGAGGACCCTCTGGCACTGACGTCCACACCGACAACCCGCACGGCGTGGTGGCAGGGGACCCCCGACCCGCTGGATCAGACCGCTCATCTGTGGAGACCCGGGGACGCTTCGTCGTCGGCGCAGGCTCCACGCTGCAATCCGCTCTCCTCCTCCGCCCATGACGTGGCTGCAGGGCTGGAACTAAGCTCTCCAGAGCCGCAGGCCCCCTTCTCATCCGGCGACATTGGCCTGGCGTCGAGGACCGCTCAGCAGAGGGAGACACAGAGGCAGCAGGTTTAATAACAGAAGCTACAGCAGGTGGTGGGAGGTCGGGGGACTGCGAACCCCGAACTCCACCCCCAGGAGTCAGACAAGGCAAATCACAATTATGAGGAGAAGAGTGAATTTGTACTTGCCTGTCTCCCGGAGGAAGGATGGTGCCTGCTGTAGGGAATGTTGCTCCTCCCTTTCCCCGCCGGATGGTGACAGAGGGCCCCCTGGAAGGACGCAGAACAACAGTCTGGTGGAATAATTTGCGTAGCAAAATGGGTTTGTTATTGCATCATTTGTAGAGTCTTGAAGTGTTGTCAAATGTTGCCCCCTTTTTTTATCCATCGGTAAATTTCAGCTTGTGGTGATGTTTCCTGGATGTTAGTGAGCGTGTCATGTGATATCTGTTCTGTCAGTGTTAAAAGAAGAGATGTTGTGGTGTGGTTTCCTATATGACCTTGTGCAACTGCTTTTGCGGTGCTGTCTGCAAGTGGTTTTCCTTAGAGATTTGATCTGTGCCATTAGTGTATGCGGCACATTCGCATGTAGCCAATTTGGAGGGAAATTTCACACTAACAGTTTTAAGATTAGATCTTTGTGTTGGATTGGCTTTCCTGTTGATGTAATCATGCCTCTTTTTTTCCACTGTTGTGCAAAATGACGGATAGTAGAAAAGGCATATTGGTTGTCCGTGTACACTGTGAGTGCTTTTCCCTGACCTAATTTACAAGTCTCAGTTAGAGCAACTAATTCAGCTGCTCGTGCAGAATAATGTGATGGTAGTTTCTGTGCCCGTAAAACGGTGTCATGAGTAACAACTGCAAAACCGGACAAGTTTGAACCAGTACAGTCATGTTTGGAGGTGCCGTCAACAATGTGAGATCACAGTTCTCCAAAGTTGTGTCCTGCAAATCAGGGCATGGTAATGTTTCACTTTTAATCTCTTCCAAACAGTCATGATGTTCGCCTTCTGTTGAGATTGGCAAAAAGCTTGCTGGATTTGTTACCATGCATTGTTTAATGGTTAGGTGAGGCTGTGATAATAGCACTGTTATGCATGCAAGGTGTCTGGATGGTGAAAGGACTGATATTTTTCTTTGTGACAAGATGGGCAGCTATGAAAGCCTGCACACATGGCGGCACTGCCCTCGCCACAGGGTCTAACCTTGAAGAATAAAATGCTTTTGGACGCATTTTTGTACCACTTGTTTGGAGAAGGACTTACGTCATATGTCCCTCTCTACAATCAACCATTTGCACAAATGGCTTTTTGTAGTTGGGGAGTGCCAGGATGTCAGTGCAAACCAAAAGTTTTTTTTTTTTTATTTTAACAAAAGCCGCTTCTGCCTCAGGTGTCCACTCAGTTTTGTCCACCTGAGCCATGGATGTTTTGAAAATGAGATCAGATAAGGGGTGTACTTCAAATGAATAATCTGCAATCCAAGAGCGACAACAATTTAGAGTACCCAAAAATAACATCATGTCTCTTTTAGTGATGAGTTTTGGTGCTGACAAAACAGCTTGTTTTCAAGCTGGATCAACATGTCTGCCTGCTGCTGACAAAATGTGGCCTAAATATTTGACTTCTTTTTTCCACAACTGTAATTTTTCCTTGTTGACTTTGTGACCTTGTTCTGCTAAAAATTGCATTAAGACAGTGGTGTCTTCTTTGCATATTTCTTCATTAGGTGACACCAGCAAGATGTCATCAATGTAAAGGAGCAACTGGCTCCCATTAGGAGGTGCCAAATTTGCTGACATTACCTGTGAAAAAATAGTTGATGATTCACGGTAACTTTGTGGTAACCTGGCGAATGTGTACCTTTTGTTTTCAAATGTGAATGCAAACCAAAACTAATGATCTGGATGTATTGGGATGCTAAAAAATAAATAAATAAATAAATAAATAAAATTGCTGATGTCTATCGCTGTAAAAAAACCTACATGTGTGTGTGTCATGTTCAGGGTCGTCACCCCGAACATGACTTGTGGCTGTGGGGTTTAATTATTGCTTATTAATTCCAGCTGGTGGATTGAGCCTTGCTCTTCGCCAGTCCCACAGCCATGCCTCCTCCTTTCACCAGGCATCCTCCAGCTGTATGGTTCACCACATACACACTCACACACTCATGCACACACACACACTCAGGCACGCACGCACGCACACACACACACACACACACACACACACACACACACACACACACATTCACACTCATGCACATACATAGTTCAATCAGTCATGCACCTGTGTGCCACACGGCTGGTCTACTTGCTGTCATTAGGGCTTTGTACAAATAGCAGGGCAGTACGACCAGCCGGCATGGGAGCTTAGCAATGTCAGCCTTGGACAGCTGGACTCACTTCTGTTGGTTTACCCCTGGACTGAATCGTGTTGTTCCCTCAGAGCCTTTCCGCTCCAACACTGTTGTAAGTCTTTCCCTGTGCCTTTTTCTCCGCTCCTGCTTAATTGGAGCATGTTAGGCATTCTTGTTCATCAACCAAGTTTGTAGCTGGGTGTCTTTCCCTTTTGCTGTTACTGTATTTGTGTCATGGTCTGAGTGCTGATACTGTCTGCGCTTGGATCATTCAGTATTTTCCCAGTTCTTCTGTGCTTTCCTTAAGGCCTTCTTGGGCTTTTATTGGGACAGCATCACGGTAGGACTTCCGGCTGTCAGAGCCGAGCTGCACCGTGACAGCTGGATCACATCGCACTGATTACATTCCCCTTTATTGATTGGATTGTATTTGTATTTAAGGGAGCAGCTGAGGTGTACTCCTCGCTGCGACCTCACACTATGTGCGACTCTTACCAAGTTGGACTGGAGTCCCTAACCCTGACTCCAGTCTCCTTTTTGATTCTTCACTCTCAGTAAGTGTTATTCCTCCTCAGAGTTCATGATCCAGTGTCTTTAGCCTTAGCCTCAGTCTATGTTCGTGTTTTTGCCCCACATGGTTGTTTATGTTGTCATCTTTACCTTTTGTTAATAAAACCTGCAAACTCATCGGCTGGCTTTTGGCATCTTATTGATGGCTCGTGAGGGCCATCGCTGACAGTAGATTGCAGCCAAAACGAGACACCGGTCACCGTGAGTTTGTGTTTTTGGGCTTGAGTTTTTCCCCTTCTCTGGGTGCCAGTTTTTTTGATAAACAATGTCAGCATTCAAGCATGGGTTTTGCCCCGAGTGGTTGTGGGAGGTGGATGGTTACCTGGCCAACGCCCATCTCCTTATGCCCACCTACGCTGCATATGAGCACCTGGATCTCGCACAGAGGACATTATTAAGATATCACCTGACCTCCTTTCCGGGAGGAGAGAGTGACTTTGATAGTGGCGCTACGGGGACAAATAGAAAGGGCGGCCAAGGAGCCTCCACATCCTCTCCGGGACATGGTCATCCCGACGTGGGAGAAGATCCATGGACTGGAGGGAAACTCCGGCAGGAAGCCGATGGTGAGGCATCCCCGCTCCTCGCCTCAGCATCCAGTTCCTGTCATCCATCCAGCCCAGGAGTCTACGTCACCTAAGGGCCATTCCCATCCACAGCAGAGGAGGACGTCAGCCGGGATTCCCCCGGAAGAGACGCAGTGGACAGCTGAGCTCATCCGGGGCCGTGTGGCTGAGGCTCGCTCTTCCTCTCATCCAGAATCAGAATCAGAATCAGAATCAGAATCAGGTTTATTGCCATTGTTCATGTGATACACAAACTAGGAATTTGTCTCGGTGCCATGCTGCAACATTAAAAACATAATGAGAAAAAGGGATAAACTAAAAAACTAAAGGACTAGAAACGTGCAATAAGTGTAGAAAAATAAGTAATAATAAGTAATAATAATAATAATACTAGTAATAATGAGTAGTACTAGTCAAGGCAGTTTAAAAAATTAGCATGTAGCAGATAATGTGAAGTACCACATAGTGCAGTCAATAATGCAACAGAAAAACAGTGATGAATGACATGAGTCTGGTTGAGCTGCTGTACATAGTGCACGAGAGTCAAAAGTCACTTAGTGTTCAGCAGTCTGATGGCAGAGGGGAAAAAGCTGATCATGTGCCGAGAGGTTTTAGTCCGAATGGACCGAAGCCTTCTACCTGAGGGGAGGGGGGCAAACAGCACGTGACCAGGATGTGAAGGATCGGCTATGATCCGGCCAGCACGCCTCCGGGTCCTGGAGATGTACAGGTCCTGGAGAGATGGGAGCTTGCAGCCTATCACCTTCTCAGCAGTGCGCACGACGCGCTGCAGCCTTAGTCTGTCCCTGGCAGTGGCTCCTGCGTACCACACAGTTATGGAGGAGGTGAGGATGGACTCGATGATGGCCGTGTAGAACTGCACTAACATCTTGGTGGGTAGCTTGAGCTTCCTCAGCTGCCGCAGAAAGAACATCCTCTGCTGGGCCTTTTTGATGAGGGAGCTGATGGTTGGCTCCCATTTGAGGTCTCGGGTGATGGTGGTGCCCAAGAAGCGGAAGGAATCTGCAAAGGTGATGGGAGAGCCTGTGATGGTGAGGGGGGGCAGGGGGGATGTGACTTTCCTGAAGTCCACAATCATCTCCGCTGTCTTCAGAGCATTCAGCTGCAGGTTGTTGTGGCTGCACCAGGACACCAGCTGGGCCACCTCTTCCCTGTAGGCGGACTCGTCACCGTTGGAGATGAGCCCGATGAGGGTGGTGTCGTCCGCAAACTTAATCAGCTTAACAGACTGGTGGGAGGAGGTGCAGGAGTTGGTATAAAGGGAGAAGAGTAGGGGGGAAAGTACACAGCCCTGGGGTGATCCAATGCTGATGCTAACAGAGTCTGAGACAGACTTCCCCAGCCGCACATGCTGTCTCCGGTCCGTCAGGAAGTCGGTGATCCACCTGCAGAGGGAGTCAGGCACGTTGAGCAGGGACAGCTTGTCCTGGAGCAGATCGGGGCGGATGGTGTTGAATGCGGAGCTGAAGTCCACAAACAGAATCCTGGCGTAGGTTCCCGGGGAGTCCAGGTGCTGCAGGATGGAGTGGAGGGCCAGGTTGACTGCGTCGTCCACAGACCTGTTAGCACGGTAGGCAAACTACAGCGGGTCTAGGAGGGGTGTGGTGATGGACTTGAGGTGAGACAGGACCAGGCGCTCAAAGGACTTCATGACTACAGAGGTGAGCGCTACAGGTCTGTAGTCGTTAAGTCCAGTAATCCGTGGCTTCTTGGGGACAGGGATGATGGTGGAGGATTTGAGGCAGGTCGGCACGTGACATTGCTTAAGAGAGGTGTTAAAAATGTCTGTGTTAAAAATGTCTGTGAAGACAGGAGCCAGCTCTTTCGCACAGTGTCTCAGGGTGGAGGGAGACACACCGTCCGGCCCGGGGGCCTTGCGCGGGTTCAGTCTGGAGAACTGTCTGTGCACGTCCTGCTCACTGATGACAAGGGGAGGGGGGGAGGAGGAGGAGGAGGAGGGGGGGACCGCTCTTGATGAATTAGGGGCTGAGGAGGCAGAGGAGCTGGGTGGAGTGGGTGAGTTGGACACAGCTGACGAGGTGTCAAAACGGGCATAGTGTTGGGACAGTCTTTGACAAAGGGCTTTGTCATCCTGACCTTTAGAAGCCTGAGGCCGATAGTTGGTGATTTGCCTCAGTCCTCTCCACACAGAAGCCGAGTCATTAGCAGTGAACTGCTGCTGGAGTCTCTCAGAATACACAGATTTAGCTCTCCTCAGCTCTCTGTTAAACCGATATTTGACCTCCCTATAGCAGTCCCTGTCTCCACTTTTCAACGCTGCTTCCTTCTCCTTCCTGATCCGTCTGAGCTTAGCTGTGAACCAAGGCTTGTCATTAGAATATCTTATCCTGGTGCGCGATGGGAGAATGTGCTCCTCACAGAAGTTGATATATGAGTTCACAGTGTCTGTGTACTCATTAAGATCATGTGTGGCTCTTTTAAACATGCCCCAGTCAGTTATTTCCATGCATGTGTTCAGTTTCTCTCCAGCTTCACTGGTCAATTTCTTTGTGGTGGTCACCACAGGTTTAGTGAGTTTCAGTCTCTGTCTGTATGTGGGGATGAGGTGAACCATCACGTGATCAGATAGTCCCAGCGCAGCGCGGGGAACAGCGCGATATGCGTCCTTTACTGAAGTATAACAGTGATCTAGCGTGTTATTTCCTCTGGTTGGACATTTAATACATTGTTTGTAGCGGGGGAGCTCGTGACTCAGATTGCTCTGGTTAAAATCGCCCACCACGATAACCAGGGAGTCTGGAAAGTTCCGCTCCGTAAGTTGGATGTGATCTGCGAGCACGCGCTGAGCTTCGCGCGTGTCCGCGTCAGGAGGGGCGCACACAGCGACGAGAATGAATGAGGCAAACTCGCGCGGGGAATAGAATGGCTTGCAGTTAATGAAAAGAAATTCCAGGGCGGGAGAACAGTGTTTGGAAATCACCGTTACATCAGAGCACCAGCTGTTGTTAATATAGAAGCACACTCCTCCTCCGATAGACTTACCGGACAGCTCTGTGACGCGGTCAGCACGAATCAGCTGGAAACCCTCGAGGCTGATCGCGCTATCTGGAATGTTCTCATTAAGCCAGGTCTCAGAGAAGCAGATGACAGACGAGGAAGCGAGGTCCTTGAAACGTATCAGCAGTCTTAATTCTTCTACCTTGTTCAGGAGAGAATTGGCATTGGATAGAAATATGCCAGGCAAGGCTGTTCGCGAGCCTCTTTTTCGTAGCCGAGCGAGAATCCCTCCTCTCTTCCCTCTTCTCCGCCGTCTTGCTTTTTTGGCCAAACAATGGATCAGATCAACGGCAGGAGCTAAAAAAACTGGAAGAAGGTCCATGGGGGTGAGAGTCCTGATATTTAGTAGTTCTTCACGGGTGTATGAACCGGCAGATGCACAATCAGTGAACAAAAACAGACAAATTATAAAAATTAAAGGGCAGCGATACACCATGGCGGCCGCTGTGGGCGCCATCTTGTGTTTTTTGTTCTTGTGATCAAGAACAAAAAACTCAAGAACTGTGTACTTGTGTACTGTGTACTTGTGATCCAAACTGTGTACTTGTGATCCAACTCAAATCATGAAGCATATGGTGGCGGCAGTCAGACTGGTGGAGCTCAGTCCCGAACACCATGATTACCCTGAGTACGTTGACCTGCTAGCCTCTGTCTCCACGCAGGAGCGGTGTTTCCCTGAACTCACCTTTGCCTCGCCTTCTGCCATTAAACGTCGTCAACATGCTCGTGATAAGCCTCAGCGAGATCCCTGTCCAGATCCAGTTCCGGGTAGCCGAAAGAACTCTGCCTCCCAGCCAGTTGTCGCCCCTGCATCTCGACGAAAGGGAAAGACAATAGCCTCCGCCTCTGGGTCATCTGTTTCCGCTGTTCCGTCAGCTCCTCATCCCCAGACTGTCACGGCTGCTCCCCCTTTCTCCATGATGCTCTCCCCAGCTGCTGTGAGCTCCATGAGTCCGTCTTCGCCTTCCCGGGGGGCCCTCTGTCACCATCCAGAGGGGAAAGGAGAGAACCAAGCCCGCTGCAGCAGTGTCCTTCAGCCCTCAGCAGAGCAGGCAAGTATCTTTTCATTTTTTTCCTTCACTGTGTGAATTGCCTTGTCTGACTCCTGGGGGTAGAGTTCGGGGCTCACAGTCCCCTGTGCTCCTTCCACCTGCTGCAGTTACTAATTGTGAACCTGCATCCTCTGTGTCTCCTTCCCCTGAGTGTCCCCCGGTGACAGGAATACACCGCCGGACGAAGAAGGAGCCTGCGGCCCTGGAGAGCCTGGTACCAGCTCCGCGGCCACGTCAAGGGCAGAGGAGGATAGCAGACTGCCGTTTGGAACCTGTGCCAATGATTAAGCATCCCTGGGTCTCCGTGGAGGGGCAGTTCGACCCAGCAGGCCATGGATCCCCTGCCACCACGCTGTGCGGGCCTTCGGCATGGACTTCAGCGGCAGAGAATCCCCAGACTGTGATGACCATCATGCTGGCTGCGGAGCCCGCCGCAGTCGAGTGGGAACCAGGAGTGGACCTCCAGCTCGTTGAACCTGGATCGTCAAAGTCCTGGATGGCGGTAGAGCCTGAGATCAGGCAAGTGCTCTATTTTGTCTTCTTCTTTTCTATTCTGGAGCACTATTGCCTGTCTCTCGGGGAAACGAGCCGGGTTCAGCTGATTGCTGCATCCAAGCTTGTCATGCCGGGCTCTGCCGCTGCCGGTGATTCTGATCCCGGTTTCCTCTCTTCCTTTGAGCCTTTTTCCAGGGTCACTGTTAAGTGGCCCTCACTCTTGTGAAGTTTGACCAGCAGTTTCCCCCATTTGAACAGGAAGCTTGCTTCGGAAGATAGAACTGGAAGTCACTCGGTGACCAAGACTCAACTTTTTCCTTTTCTTTCCTTTTATTTTTGAAAAGTCACCAAGGCCAAGCACAGCCAAGCACTGCACCCCGGTATCACTCCACGGGTACTGTTCCTTCCACCGCTGATACCACTCCGTGGTCTGCACTTCTGCACTGATATCACTCCATGGTACTATGTATCCTTCTGCTATTCCTTCCTCACCTATTTCCCGATTTTAGACTTGAACTAAAATCCAGTAAAAATGCATTTTTTACTGAGTGGTTCTGTTTAACGGTGGTACTTTTCCTGACCGGACTTGAAACCGTTGGTACCAAATTCTATGCGTAATCCCGGACTGAAACCGTCACACCAGACGTCTAAATAATTAAATTTATTTATTATTTAAATTCATTTATTAAGTAATTAAATTGGAGCCAAGCAAAGCGAATCACTTGGTGATTTATGATACCGAAGTCAGATTACTATTTCATTTTATATATTTTTTTTTTATTTATTTTATTTACTTATTTTATTTTTATGTATTTTATGTATTTTAAAACTGGTTTAATTACTTGAGTGAGTGGGATTTAAGTTTGCTTGCTGGCGGGGTGGAGAGGGAAGGTTGGGATCCGGATCCACGGTTCCACTGAGGGGAGAATCTACTCCGCCAAGGAAGTCCTGAGGATTGATATAGGAAGACGGTTAAGTGAGGGATTGAGGCTTACAAGTGTGATGAGAGGAAGGCATTTAGGCTGGAGGCTGCACACTGGGTGACTGATCCCAAGGAGGCAGTTAGCAAGTCTGACTGCCTGGATGCAGCCTTGATCGCTATTTTATTACAGAACCTGTGTAATTGCTATATTCAAACCCCAGTTCCCAGTTTGTTTTGTCAGTTTGTGAGAAAAGTCTGGAGTAAATTTGATTTTTTTTCAAGCATGTTAAATATTTCTATCATCTGTTTCAGAGCACCACACAGCTAAGAGAGAGGAGCTGAAACAAAGACAGCAAAACAGATTAGGTAAATACAAAGTTTTCTTAGCTCACAATGAGGGAGATATAGCACCATCTTTATCATGTCTATTGGCCTTCAACTTGTTATAAGGTGTTTTTTTTTCTAAGCAATTTAATGTTTTCATGCAAAACCTTGTAAGCCATGTAAGGGAATATATATCATATAGTGAATGTAACCACAGCTGTACCAATACAAATATAAACAAAGTTAGAGGTTTTTTTTTTTTTTTTTTTTTTTCTTATTTCACACAAAGATAAGAAGGAAATATTTTTATCTTTACATGTTTCGACTGGCGTCTGTAGTCTTCCTCAGACGTATCGGCTGATCACTGTAAAGTGTTATTTATCAGCTATTTTTTCTAGGCATGGCAAGTCAAAACATGTAAAGGTAAAAACATCTTATCTTTGTCTGAAATAAGAACAAAACAAAAAAACTAATTGAAAAAGAAGGCAGGATGAACCTACTCGAGCTATAAACAAAACTTGCAAAGTTGCAAAGTTAACTTGCAAATTATTTATTCCTCATTTTTTTTCTCTTTTGTTCCCTGTCCTTCAGTCTTTCGGATTTTCTACAAAACCAGGCATCACAGTGATTTCAAGTTCATTAAACCACTGGATTCCGTGTTCTTCTGCATCATATGCCACATATTCTATCTTCTGTTTTTATTTTTGCTGTTAATTTTAATAGGTTTGACAAAGTTAGTAATGCATTTTATTAATTGTTTAAAGACTTTTTGTTCTGCAGAGTGGACTTCCCATTCAGAGAAGGCCAGAAGTGGTGATCTGGTGTCTGATGGATCATATGGGAGAGGAATCAACTGGGTTGATAAAAGGACCGTGAGGCTAGTATTGTAGTTTAAATCATAGTTTTAGGATTTTGACAAACTAATGTTTGACACATGACCAGAAATGTTCATGTAATCATGGATAAGGATTTGAAATAGGTTTCTGTAGGGCGAAGGCTGTATGAGGACTTCTTTTTTCCTTTTAATTGTGCAGTAGAACAAAGATGAAACAAGACACAGAGGGAATGTACAATACAAACCTTTAAATAAATCTCCAATCATTATTGAGGACAACTTTGTTCTTGTTAATGACAAAAAGAGGACAAAACATATACAGTCATATACAATCATGTGAAAAAGATAGGACACCCCATTAAATATTCAGTTCTTTGTTAAGAAATGTTCACATATTGATGTCTAAACTTATTTTTTTATCTCTGGAAAATAAGATTTGATTGCAAGTATATAACAAAAATTAACCTTGTTTTACTCATTAAACAAAATATAACAAAAATGCATATTCTAACTGAGGAAAAAGTTAGGCTACCCTACTGCCTAATAGCTAGTGTTACCCCATTTGGCTGAAATAACTTCAGTGTGACATTTCTTGTAGCCATCTACCAGTCTCTGACATCAGTTGGAGGAAAGTTTGCCCCAGTCCTCAACGCAGAATTCTTTCAGCTGTGAGATGTTTGAGGGGTTTCTTGCATGTTCAGCCTGTTTGAAGTCACCTCACAGCATCTCAATGGGATTAAAATCTGGGCTTGGACTCTGCCATTCCAGGACTCTTTCTTAGTGTTTGGCCAGTCCTTGGTGGATTTAATTCAATTCAATTCAATTCAACTTTATTTATATAGCGCCATCTCACAACAACAGTCATCTCATAGCACTATCAACTGTAGGGGGGATCCCCACAGTTGCAGAAAGACCCCAGCAATCAGGCGATCCCCTGTGAGCAAGCACTTGGCGACGGTGGAGAGGAAAAACTCCCTTTTAACAGGAAGAAACCTCCAGCAGAACCAGGCTCAGGGAGGGGCAGTCATCTGCTGCGACTGGCTGGGGGGTGAGGGGATAGAGAAGAAGAAAAGAACAGACATGTAGAGAGCAAACAGCACGATGGGGACTCAATCTATGGGAGAGAACAAACAAATGTTAATGACCAGCAAAAAAAAAAAAATATTTCATAGAGAGTGAGGAAAGGAGTGAGGCCCAGTGCATTACTGGAGGTCCCCCGGCTGACTAAACCTATTAGCAGCATAACTAAGGGAGGGTTCAGAAACACATGATCCCTCCCTAATTGTAGGCTATATCAAAAAGGTAGGTTTTAGCCCTATTCTTAAAAACAGAGATCGAGTCTGACTCCCGAATCCAGATTGGCAGCTGATTCCACAGGAGAGGAGCTTGATAACTGAAGGCTCTGCCTCCCATTGTACTTTTGGAGATTCTAGGTATTACAAGTAATCCTGCATTTTGGGAGCGTAGTGTTCTGTTAGGATGATACGGTAGAATCAGATCTTTTAAATAAAAAGGAGCCTGATTGTTTAAAGCTTTGTAAGTAAGAAGAAGGATTTTAAACTTAATTCTAAACTCTATGGGAAGCCAATGAAGGGAGGCCAGAACCGGAGAGATATGATCTCTCTTTCTAGTACCTGTTAAAACTCTTGCTGCAGCATTTTGGATCAGCTGAAGACTTTTTAAAGATGTTTTAGGACAGCCTGATAATAAAGAATTACAATAATCTAATCTCGAGCTAACAAAAGTGTGGATCAGCTTCTCAGCATCACTCTGAGACAAGATGCTCCTAATCTTGGCAATATTACGCAAATGATAGAAGGCAGTCTTAGAAACAAATTTAATATGTGAATTGAAGGACAAATCCTGATCAAAAATAACTCCAAGGTTCCTCACAGAGCTATTAAGAGAAAGAGTAACTGCATCCAAACTGAAAGTTTGATTTGGAAAGGAATTTCTAAGGTTTTTTGGACCAACAAGAATGACTTCAGTCTTATCTGAATTTAATAGCAGGAAATTACAAGTCATCCAAGCTTTAATTTCCTTAAGACAGGCTTCTAACTTGGCTAATTGATTAGTATCATCTGGCTTCATTGACAGGTATAATTGTGTGTCATCTGCATAACAATGAAAATGTATACAGTGCTTTCTAATAATGTTGCCTAACGGAAGCATATATAAACTAAAAAGAGTAGGGCCTAGCACAGATCCCTGTGGAACTCCATGACTAAGCTTTGAGCTAAAAGAAAACTCATCATTTACATGAACAAACTGGAACCTATCAGATAAATAAGATCTAAACCACTGCAATGAAGTTCCATTAAGTCCAACATAGTGTTCTAATCTATCAAGTAGAATATTATGATCAATAGTATCAAAAGCTGCACTAAGATCTAAAAGGACAAGTACAGAAACTAGTCCATTATCAGATGCAATGAGGAGGTCGTTAGTAACCTTCGCTAAGGCTGTTTCAGTACTATGATGGATTCTAAACCCAGATTGAAACTCTTCAAGTAAACCATTTCCCTGCAGGTGGTCAAATAATTGCGTAGCAACAACTCTTTCTAAGATTTTTGAAATGAAAGGGAGATTAGAGATTGGTCTATAGTTAGCTAAAGCTCCTGGATCTAGTGTTGGCTTTTTGAGTAAGGGTTTAATTACAGCCGTTTTAAAAGCCTGCGGTACATGGCCTAAAGTTAATGAAGAATTGATTATATGAAGAATAAAGCTACCAATAAGTGGGAAGACTTCTTTAAATAACCTGGTAGGAATAGGGTCTAAAAGACAAGTTGAAGGTTTGGATGAGGAAACTATTTTGTCTAACTCACAAAGGTCGATTGGAGTAAACTCATCAAGACAGACATCAATAGAAGGAGCTGTAATAGATTAGATTAGATTAGATTCAACTTTATTGTCATTACACATGTATGAATACAAGGTAATGAAACACAGTTTAGCATCCAATCAGAAGTGCAAAGGACAGCAGTGCAGTATATACGGTAATTAACAGTATGTGCAATTTCATATATAAATATATATATATATATAATTTAATATATGCAAATATATGCAGCAGTGCAGAAAGTTAAAAGTACTGTTATGTGCAAATAATGTGCAATAAGTTAGATGTAGTTATGTAGTTATGCAGTTATGTACAGGTGAGGATGGTAAAAGATGATTGTAAGAGAGTCAGCGGGGAACTAAGTTCAATAACGTGACAGCTGTTGGAAAGAAACTGTTCCTAAACCTGCTGGTTCTAGTCCGAAGGCTTCTGAAACGTCTTCTGGAGGGGAGAAGCTGGAACAGTCCATGAGCAGGATGGTTGGAGTCCCTAAGAATGCTGCGTGCCCAGCGCAGACATCTTTTCCTGTAGACGTCCTCTATAGCTGGAAGTGGAGTCCCTGTGATGCGTTGGGCGGTTTTCACAACCCGCTGCAGCGCCTTGCGGTCAGCTACAGAGCAGCTCCCATACCAGAGTGTGATACAGTTGGTCAGGGTGCTCTCTATCACGCAGCGGTAGAAGTTGCCCAGGATGTCAGTTGACAGATGGTTCTTCTTCAATGTCCTCAAGAAGAAGAGGCGCTGATGGGCCTTCTTGATCAGGCTGGTGGTGTTAACCAACCAGGACAGGTCCTCCGAGATGTGGGTCCCCAGGAATTTGAAGCTGGGGACACGTTCAACAGCTATGCCATTGATATGGATGGGGTCATGTGTCTCTTCCCTCTCCTTCCTGTAGTCCACTATGAGCTCCTTGGTTTTGCTGGTGTTAAGGAGCAGGTTATTGTCAGCGCACCAAGTAGCCAAGTGCTCAACCTCTGCCCTGTAATCTGACTCGTCGTTGTCCCTGATGAGTCCAATCACCGTGGTGTCATCTGCGAACTTTATGATGGAATTGGATCCATACATAGGCCTGCAGTCACGGGTGTAGAGGGAGTAGAGGAATGGGCTGAGCACACAGCCCTGTGGTACACCAGTGTTGAGTGTGATGACGGAAGAACGGTTGGGGCCTGACCTAACATGCTGGGGTCTGTTGGTCAGAAAATCCATGATCCAGTTGCAGGTGGAGGTACTGATTCCCAGGTCCCCAAGTTTGGTGAGCAACTTGGAGGGGATAACTGTGTTGAATGCTGAGCTGAAGTCAATAAACAGCATTCTTGCGTAGGTGTTCTTATCATCCAGGTGTGAGAGTACATAGTGCAGCGCTGTAGAAGCCGCATCCTCTGTACTCCTGTTGCTCCGGTAGGTGAACTGATGAGGGTCCAGTGTAGGGGGCAGGCCTTTTTTGAGCTGTGCCAAGACCAGTTGCTCAAAGCACTTCATGACTATGGGCGTCAGTGCCACAGGGCGATAGTCATTTAGGCACGATGGTGTTGAATGTTTCGGCACTGGTACTATTGAAGTGGTCTTGAAGCACGCTGGTACCACGGCCTGGGCCAGGGACAGATTGAAGATGTCTGTGAAGACCCCTGCCAGCTGCTCAGCGCATGCCCTCAGCACACGCCCAGGAATGCCATCAGGGCCAGCAGCCTTACGTACGTTGACATGACTCAGTGCATTACGGACGTCAGTGTGGGTGAGTGTGAGGTGGTGGAGGTCATCAGAGGGTGGGAAATTGATGTTCTTTTCATTGTTGTCCTTGTCAAAACGAGCATAGAAGTTATTTAGCTCATTGAGAAAGGGCACAGTCATGGCTATAGGTATGGAGTTGCTGGGCTTATAATCAGAGATAGCTTGAATGCCCTGCCACATACGTCGGGGGTCAGAGTCCCCAAAATGTTCCTCCACCTTCAGCTTGTAGCTGTGCTTGGCCTTCTTGATGCCCCTCTTCAGATCTGCCCTGGATGAACTGTAGGCCTGTGCATCACCAGATCTAAAGGCATTGTTACGTGCTTTTAGCAGAAGTCGCACTTCTCTGTTCATCCATGGCTTCTGATTTGGGTACGTGGTGATCTGTCTTTCCGTGGTGACACTGTCAATAGTGGTGTTGATATGGTCCAGGACTGAGTGGGTGTAAGAGTTGATGTTTATGTGGGAGCCACAGGTAGCCTGAGAGGTGAACATACTCCAGTCTGTGTTCCTAAACTTCTCCTGGAGTACAGAGTCAACCCCCTCTGGCCACACTTTGATGGTCCTCACTGATGGCTTCACCCGGTTGATGAGCGGTACATACTTGGGGGTAAGGAACAAGGATAAATGATCAGACTGACCTAGGTGGGGGAGGGGAGTTGCTGTGTAGGCTCCCACAATATTGGTGTAAACATGGTCCAATGTTTTGTCCCCTCTTGTGTGACAGGAGACATGCTGGTAGAATTTAGGAAGCACTGTCTTGAGGTTAGAGTGGTTAAAATCACCCGCCACAATAAATGCTGCCTCTGGGTGTGCAGTTTGTTGTTTGCTAATAGCTGCATGCAGTTCTTTCATAGCAAGCTTAGCATTAGCATCCGGAGAAATGTAAGCGGCTGTTATGATGGTACAAGTGAACTCGCGTGGCAGATAGAAAGGTCTACATTTAACCATGAGAAACTTCAGGTTAGCTGAGCAGTGTCTCTCAACAGTGACAGAGTTCGTGCACCAAGCCTTGTTAATATAAATGCACAATCCCCCCCCCTCTTGTCTTACCGGAGTCAACTGCTGCTCTGTCTGCCCGGAGCGTGTGTAGGCCGGCTAGCTCGATAGCATTGTCGGGTATTCCACTGTGAAGCCATGTTTCCGTAAAAATCATGATATTGCAGTTCATAAGTTTCTTATTGTTGGTGATCCGAAGCCGTAGTTCACTCATTTTGCTCGCCAGAGACCGTAGATTAGCAAGGAAAATACTGGGTAGCGATAGCCGGTGCGGTGTTAGCTTTAGCTTAGCTCTTAGCCCACCGCGTTTACCCCTCCTTTGTTTACGGTCCGCTTGCGAGCACTTCCGGTCGGCCGGGAAGCTTGCCGAGCGTCGGGAGTTCTCCAGAGCTCCGGGATGAGACGTAGATTCAGACGTAGGTTGCTGATAAAAAGGTCGTTATCGTTGTTTTGTAAACCAATATTCAAAAGCTCATCTCGGGTGTAAGATGTAAAAGCAGAGCTGTTCTGAACGAACATACCCGAAATGAGCAGAAATAACACTGCTAGTCCCCAGAATCTGGTAGGACGCTGAGCCTCGCGTTGTGCACGCGCCGCCATCTTGCGTTTTGCACTTAAATAGTTACAGTATTTAAGTTAACTGTGGGAAGAATCTGATTGATTTTATCTCTGATGGATGAAATTTTATTATTGAAAAAGTTCATAAAGTCCTGACTAGTAAGCTCTAAGGGGATGCTAGGATTGACAGAGTCCTGACTCTTTGTCAACCTGGCTACATTACTGAAAAGAAACCTGGGATTATTCTTGTTCTCTTCTATTAATGCAGAGTAATAACTCGTTCTAGCTTTTCTAAGAGATTTTTTATAAATTAAAAGATGATTTCTCCAAGCTAAATAGATTTCATCTAAATTAGTAGAGCGCCATTTTCTTTCTAATTGACGAGTCTTCTGTTTTAAGCTACGAGTTTCTGTGTTGAACCAAGGAGTTAAAAATCTCTGATTGGACTTTTTCTTTTTTAAGGGGGCCACCAAGTCTAGAGCCTGATGCAGAGAAGCTGAAACACTATCCACCATGTTATCAATTACAGAAGGAGCAAGCTGTCTATAGCTTATTTCCGTTGTGTTGACACATGGCATAGAGGAAACAATCGGCATAAATTTGGAAACAGCATCATCTGAGAGGCATCTACTGTGATAATATTTTTCTTTAGGAGCCAAATAGTCAGAAATAGTAAAATCAAAGGTTAACAGACAATGGTCTGACAGTACAGGGTTATGAGGAGACACTACAAGATTTTCTATTTCTATGCCATATGTCAGAACAAGGTCCAATGTATGGTGGAGGTAATGAGTAGAATTTCCTACTTTCTGAGAAAACCCAATCGAGTCTAATATTGAATTAAAAGCCACATTAAGGCAGTCACTATCTACATCCACATGTATATTAAAGTCCCCTACTATAATTATTCTATCAGATTTCAGCACTAAATCAGCTAAGAAATCAGCAAATTCGGATAAAAATTCTGAATAGGTTGATGGGGGACGATAAACTATGGCAAATAAAATTGGGTTTAACCTGAAATTGCTAAAGTGCCCAACACTGAGGACCAGGCCCTCAAAGGAATTATAACATGTTTTTTGCTTTACATTAACTAGTAATTTGGAATGGTAAATTGATGCTACTCCTCCTCCACGACCAGAACTTCTGGGATTTTGACAGTTTAAATAACCAGAGGGAGTTGATTCATTTAAACCAACATAATCCTCTTGTCCTAGCCAAGTCTCTGTAAGGGAAATTAAATCAATCTGATGATCAATTAACAGATCATGGACTAACAGAGACTTGGGAGTTAGAGACCTAATATTTAATAAACCACATTTAATTTTTAAATTATGAGGAGGAACAGAGGCCAACTCATTCAATTTAGAGGCTTTATGTTTAATTTGAGTTTTACCAATATTTTGCTTTATCACTTTGGGATGCTTATACATTATATTTTTATTTACTTTGGAGGGAGCAGACAACGATTCTCTGATGGGGAAGACAGGGGCTAAGCTGAGGGGTGGCGGATGAAGAGGAGCTGCAGAGAGGCGTGTAAGACTGCGACTCTGCTTCCTGGTCCCAACTCTGAGTAGTCATGGTTTTGGAAATTTGGATAAAAAAGATGCCAGATTGTTAGATAAATGAGAAGCACCATCCAAAGTGGGATGAATGCTGTCTCGTCTCATAAGACCAGGTTTTCCCCCAAAAGAGCTCCAATTGTCAATGTAGCCCACGTCATTTTTAGGACACCACACAGACAGCCAGCGGTTCAAGGATGACGAGCGACTAAACATGTCATCACTGGTCAGATTGGGGAGGGGTCCAGAGAATACTACAGTGGCTGACATTGTTTTTGCAAACTCACACACCGATTCTATATTAAGTTTCGTGACTTCCGACTGCCGGAGACGGATGTCATTAATGCCGGCGTGAATAACAATTGTGGAGTATTTACAGTTACTTTTAGCCAGCATTTTCAAATTTGACTCGATGTCGCCTGCTCTGGCCCCAGGAATACATTGGACTATGGCCGCTGGAGTCTCTAAGTTCACGTTTCTGACTACAGAGTCGCCAATGATCAGAGTTTTTTTCCTCAGCAGGTGTGTCACTGAGCGGGGAAAAACGATTAGAAACGTGAACAGGTTGGTGGTGAACCGGGGCTTTGCGACTAGGCTTCCTTCTCACCGTCACCCACCCAGTCTCCTCGCTGCTGAGGAGAGCCGGGGAACCGCTGACAGTGGGACCTAAGCTAGCTAGCTAGCTTAGGTCCCATACCATTTACTGGTATGATTTGAGGCACTGTCATGTTGCAGGGTACCTTTCTGCTTAATTTATTTACAGATGGTTTCACATTGTCTTCAAGCACTGTCTGATACACGATAGAATTTATGGTGGATTCTATGATGGTGAGTGGCCAGGTCCTGCTGCAGCAAAGTATCCCCAAATCATGACTCCGGGCAGATCTGGGTGCAAAGGAGGACCCAGAAACGCAGGCAGGCAAGGTGCAAACAGTGATTTATTAACAACTAAAATGCACAAAACTAAACTTGGCAAATGAAGCTGTCATGATTTGCCCCTCAGGGCAGAGAGAGAGACAGACCCATGCACCAACTGCAGTTTGTGGCATTTATTGAAAGCAAACACAAAGTACCAAAGTGCAACAAAGAAAAAATCCTAACAGATAACAGGGAAAACTTACAGACTGGGATGAACTCGAAACAAAACTCACCAGAGCAGAGTTAGGGCTCTGGTGGCGAATAGGAAGAGAATCTTAAGACTGTCACAAAAATTAAATGAAAAGGCAGTCATTAAATAGGGTCAGATCCAATAACACAAGTGAAGACAGGTGTGGAATCACATGAGTGGGGAAAAAGGTAATAATGGTAGATGATTGAGATCAGCTGGAGATGATGAAAGGAGAGCCCACCGTCTGACAACTGACAAGGCTATGTCCACACGGCTCACCAACCAGGAAATGCCTTGACAGCTGTCAACCGCAATAATAAGGAATTAGAATAAAATATAAACAAGTACAAACTTAGAAATAGATACCAATAAATACAGGATCAGAAAGTAGTAAACTAAGACATAAACAGGGAAACAAGCAGGGATAACAAAACCCAAAAGGCACAAAAATACAACATATATATATATATATATATATATATATATATATATATATATATATATATATATATATATATATATATATATATATATATATAAATACAGGGAAAAAAGCCATGAGACTGAACATGGTGGAACCTCCAGTGCTCAGCTCATGACAGAGCCCCCCTCTCAAGGGATGGGGATCCAGACACCCCAAGTTAACATAAAAAAAAAGAAAGAAAAAGGACCCCCCCCCCCCCCGACAGGAGCACAACAATAACCCACCCAGGGTGGGTGGTAGGGGAAACCGGTTAGGAGGGAATGAAACAACCCCACTCAGGACCCACACCAGTCAAAATCAATGATTTAGGCCCCCAAGACCAAAGAGCTAGAAAGTTCATGTGGGCGACCAAAGTCCCAGGCCTGGCGGACGACGAGGTGGTACGAGTCGGGTGGCCTGGGGAGAATATGGGCCACCCAACCCAACGGCTCAGTCCGTCAGGCAGTCGACCAGAGTTTTTCAGCCACCTGAACAGCAAGGGTGGTCCAGGGATGGCTGCCCACCAGGAAGAATCGATGGCGGGCAGGATCGAGGAGTCGGGAAAGCCACGATGATGTCAGGGTAAGAGAACCAAGACGGCATCAGACAGAGGAGGGGGAACCATGATGGCCTCGGGCAGAGGAGGAACCACGACAGCCTCGGGCACAAGAGAGGGAACAACAACGGTGTCAGGCAGAGGAGAGGGGACCACGATGGCATCAGGCAGAGGAGGGGGAACCACGATGTCCTCGGACTGACCTGTAGCACCCTCGGTGGTCCCGGACTGGGGCACTGCAGCACCCACGGTGGCACCGGGCTGGAGCGGAGCTACACCCACAGTGGCTCCGGGCTGGAGTGGAGCTGCACCCGTGGTGGCTCCAGGCTGAAGCGGAGCGGCACTCATGGAGGTCCAGGACTGGGAACATAGCTGTACCCTCAGTGGCCCCTGGGCTGGAGTGTAACACCCATGGCAGACCCACACTGGAGCACAGCACCAAAGTTGGCTTCAGGCCGGGGCGCAGTACCCACGACAGTCTCCAACTGGGACACAGCACCCATGGAGACCCGGACAAAGGAGGAGCTGCACTCACAGAGGACCCGGACTGGGCCAAAGCTGCACCCATGGAGGACCCGGACTAGGACGTAGCACCCGCGAAGACCTCAACTGGAGGGGGAGCAGCATTCACAAGGACCTCAGCCGGAGGGGGAGCAGCACCCACGGAGGTCCCAGGCAGAGACGGAGCGCCCTCGATGACTTCAGCAGGAGGAGCTCCAGCTCCATGATGATCTCGGGCGGCGAGTCTGGACCCACGGAGACATCTAGCAAGGCTGGGCCATCCTTGGTGACCCTCGGGGAGAGCTCAGACAAGACAGGCAGGGAAACAGGCTCAGGGTCAACAGCAGCAGTGGAGTCCGGTGAGGTGAATTCAGGCGCAGCTGACAGCTGCACCCAGCTCTCCCCACCAAGAGCAACACAAGATCTCTCCAAAATAGACACATGAAAAATGAAGGAGAGCACTTGACTGAGCTCAAGCTCCACCACCGTCCAGGACTCTGCCGATCCAAGCGATGGTGCCTCGGGCCCGGCCCTCTGGAGATCCAGCTCCAACTCTGCTGCGGCGGCCGCTGCAGCAGGCATGGTGGTAGGTGCTGGGAACCTCCAGTGAGGTGGTCCACACAGGTGGCTCGCCTTGCGTGGCGACAGGAGGTCGGCTCCCTGCTGACACTGCTTCCCACTCAGCCGAAGCCCGGGGACTCTTCTTAGTCGGCTCAGGCGTCAGCTCAGTTTTAGAGCTCTCCCTCCGTCCAAAGCATGGCTGTTGGGCTGGAACCAGGTCCTCCAGGGCCGCAGGCTCCTCCAACGTCCCGTGGCCCGAACCTAGGGGGGTAAAGGAGCGGACACGGAGAGAGCAGGTGTGTAGCTGCAGCAGGCAGTGAGGACTCAGAGGACTGCATTGTCTGAGCCTCACCACCAGAAATCAGACAAGATAATTCATTTTTTAACTGATAGAAAGTGAAAAAAAACACTTGCCTGTGTTCCCGGGGCATGATGTTTTCTTCTGCAGCTGGCATGAACTCCACCCTCTGTGTGGCTGCAGCTGTTGTGGGCCCCTCAGAGGAATGTAGAGGAGCAACCCCTGCAGACGTCATGATGGACGGAGCTAAGAAGGAGGCCACCAGTCCTTCAGCAACTGGATGAATCTCCGAGGCGGAGGGAGAAAAAGCAGCAGCAACGAGGTTGACTTCAACAGTCAGGAACACATCAAACTAAATGTCTGAGGTTTAAATAGGACAAGCCTCCTTCAAAATGCTGAGTAATGATGTCCTAATCTTGTGCACCTGATGTGATACACCTATGTGCAATTTTAGCCATTTTAAGTGGGAATAAATGTGGGGGTGTCCTAATTTACTCCTCACCAGAAATTGTATGTTTTTAGAATTACATTTTACAGAAATTTTTAAAAAAGTATTTTCTTCAGTTTTAATTGTTTAGCTATATTACTTGAATCTCCCAGTATTGTTAAAATTGATATTAAATATCCATATGTCCAAATATCTTAAAAAAAACAGGCTTTCATAGGGTGTCCTAATTTTTTCACATGATTGTAAGCAATCAAGAAGAAAATTAAATAACATTAAAATTTGTGTTTATGTGTGCAAGTTTTGATAGGGGTTCTATACAGTATGTATGGCTATAAAGGTAGACAACCTTTATAACACAACATAAGACAACCTGGGCTGCACGGTGGAACAGTGGTTTAGCACTGTGGCAGCACAGTTTTACCCTCGGCCGGGGGATCGCGGGGATCATGAGATCGTGGGTTCGATCCCAGCCCCCGACCAACAGTGAGCTGTGTGGAGTTTGCATGTTCTCCCCGTGTTGCATGGGTTTACTCCGGGATTTCTCCGGTTTCCTCCCGCACACCAAAAACATGTAGGTTTAGGGCGCTTGCGCACGCAGCGACCAGCAGCCGGTGGCTTGTCACCAGACTGCAAACCAAGTCTACCTACGGGTACAAATAAGTAACAAAAAAAAGAAAACCTGAAGAAATTAGTAAGATAAAGTGGAACAGAGAAAGCATGTGTCATGGAGGAGTCATGATGCAAGTCATGATGCAAACATCGATACTTGCGTGTGTACCATTAAAAGATGTCATCAGTAAAACCAGGTTTAGTCCAGAGGGGTATTGCATAAAAGTAGAATTTAGAAAGCCAAGATAAGTGAAATATCATGGCTTGACATAGTTGGACCTGCTTATCCTGGCTTATTCAGTTGCACCATTGTCGAGCCAGGATGAAAAGAGGAAGCTATGTCAAGCCAGGTGTACATAGTTGGGTTAAGTGCACGTTCACAGTAAACTTAAATAGACCACACGATGATCAAAGAATCACTGATCCTACTGCAGTACGACAGTAAAACACCAGCAGCAGATTTCTCACCAGCAGAACAGCAACTTGCCATGCAGCAACTTAGTATGTTGTGGTCATTGGATCATAACACATTTTCCAACATTTGTTTGGTAGATTTCAAATGTGTTTTTGCAAAATATAGCCTGGCTTGGATGTTTTTCTTCGAAAGATAAGGCTTTCCGTCCTTGCCACACTAGATGGGAGATTGTTGTCACATGTACTAAACAGCCATTACTTGCCAGAAATTCCTGAAGCTCCTTCAGTGTTGCTGGTGGCCTCTTGGCAGCCTCCCTGACCAGTTTTCTTCTCATCTTTTCATCAGTTTTTGGAGGGACGTCCAGTTCTTGGTAATGTCACTGTTGTGCCATATTTTCTCCACTTGATGATGATTGTCTTTATTATGTTCCATGGCATATTTAATTTCTTGGAAATTCTTTTGTACCCTTCTCCTGACTGATACCTTTGAATAATGAGATCCCTCTGATGTTTTGGAAGCTCTCTGTGGACCATGGCTTGTGCTGTAAGATGTGACTAAAAAAATGTCAGGAAAAGCCTACTAGAACAGCTGAACTTTATTTGGGGTTAATCAGAGGCACTTTAAATGGTGGCAGGTGTGTGCTGAGTCCCATTTAACATGAGTTTGAAGGTGATTGGTTAATTCTGAACGCAGCTACATCCCCAGTTATAAGAGGGTGCGCATATTTATGGAAACAGGTTATTGTACGTTTTTTTATTTTTTTATTTTCCCCTCAAAAGATTTCAGTTTGTTTTTCAATTGGGTTATACACAATGTATTTTAATTAATTATAATTAATTGATGTATAGGTCACATAAATGGTGGAAAAAGTTTTGAAATAATTTATCTTGGTGTCATTTTTTTTTTTACATCACAAAAACCTGCCATTTGAACAGGGCTGTGTAGACTTTTTATATCCACTGTGTGTGCTGACTGACATTTGCTTACCTGCAGTGTCTGGTAATAGTTAAACTTCATGAGCCACGAGGTGAGGATGATACTGTGAGTTCTCTAAATAAAATTATAATCATTGGATCTCCTGTCAGAACTGTTAATACAAGTTCTATTGAATATGGCGGGGAAGGCACATCAGCAAGAGTCAAGCGCACATCTGCAGATGAAGAGACTGCTTATGGACTCAAGAAGGCAGTAATATAAATGTGTATAAATATTAAAAGTGAGTAAATAGTAATCAGTACATGGATGATGCAGCACTCAGAGCAATAGTAAATAAGATAAAAGATAAGAACTGGTTAGCCAAAGCGGTAAATAAATACACATCTGTGCACAATTTTATACACAGTGCAGGAGCACTGCAGTTAGATGGTATCAAAAGCATTACAGTTAAATTACCCAGCAGAATATAAATACTGTATATACTGTCATGTACTCCATTACGCGGCATATAGAGATAAAGAAGAACCCACTCGCTGGATGAAATTTTGCAACATTTATTGTGATAAGGAACTAAAATCCAACAGTGCAAACTCAAAGGCAAACTCGAGAAAAACTTGCAGGAAATAAGCACTCCTAAGCAGACAGCTCAGAAGGAGACAAGGCAGGTAGAGGAAGAATAAATGTCCGGAGGAACACTCGACTGAAGGACACAGATTCCAACACGAATGAGGCAGTGACAACAATAACGTGAACTGACAGTGCTTAAATAGTGAATGAGCTAACAACAGAAGTGATCACAGGTGCGGCTGACCTGAGCAGGAGAGGAAGACAACAACTAATAGTTGGAGACAGCTGATTGTAGTAATGAGGGAGAGCAGCTGATGGTAATGACAGGTGAGGGAGGGGCAGCTGGCAGTTTTTTCAGGCGGCGCCCACACTAACCCAGAAAAGCCACCTATCAACCCAGAGACTGAAATGTAAACAAAACCAAAAACAGACAAGACAATGATTCCAAATGAAACAATACAAAATCAAAGCAAACAGAGAAATCAGCAGACCACAGAAAAATAAAATAATTAAAGGTGGACTGCTGAATATAAGATGTTTGTCCGATAAAGTGACCTTAATTAATGATATGATTATGGATCATAATATAAATATACTCTGCCTCACAGAAACATGGCTACGCCTCGATGACTTTGTCAGTATCAATGAGGCCACCCCCCACCCCAACCGCTATAGTAATATTCATATTCCTAGAAACACTGGCCGAGGTGGTGGTGTTGGGGTAATCTATGAATCCACATTACCAATGAACCCTCAGCCTAAGCTAAACTCATATTATAACTCTTTTGAATGCTTAATTTTTAGCTTAGCACACCCATCCTGGAGATCAGAACAGCCTCTTTTATTTACCACAGTATATCGCCCTCCCAGCGCTTCTTTTTGACATGATTTCAGAAACACCCAGAATCACACACAGGCTCAGCAACAGTAATGATCTTTTATTGAATGAAAGTGAAGGTGTGTGTGTGCGTATTGTGTTGTGTGAGTGTAGTGTAGCGGGAGCAGGAACACGAACAGCGGGACAGGTCTGGCAACCCTGGAATGACAGCAGAGATGGAGAGGTTAGACTCAGGCTGACAGTGAGATTAGCAGAGATTTTACAGTTTTACAGCAGCAAAGAGTTAATCTGGCTCCAAAGAGATGATTATCCAATACCGATCCAGCGTTACACTGTGGTGCAGGGGCAGAATATTTACAGTGCAGTTTGGAGTGAAGAATGCGTGACGTGTGCTCCAGCTCACCGATAACGAGAAGAGGGAAGTTGCTGTTTACAATCGAAGTCTGGTCTGCCGCCAGGAGGAAAGAAAGGTCCACCTGGAGGGTGGTCCACCTGTGCACAGGGAACAAAGGGAGAATAGGCGGTTGCAGAGAAACACTCAATGAAAGCTTACGTGGCGTTGGGGAGACGGAACTCCCGTGAGGCGAGAAGCAGTTGGGAAGAGATGAAACTCGTAGAGCTGTGGAGGAAGACTCTAGGGAGGAGTTCTTCCTGGGAGAGAGTGTAGACGTCTCCGAGATGCCTTCTGGCCAGCGTTCCTTATAAAGGGTGCTTAATGAGGGGACGCAGGTGTTCCCGCAGCTGTGAAAGATAATTAGAGCAAAGGACACACACAGCGCGAATCACCACACTTTTGCTGAATTTATGTCTGAATTCTCTGAGTTCTTAACAACCTTAGTTCTAAGTTCAGACAAGATTGTCATAGCTGGTGATTTTAATATTCATATAGACATTGATAATGATAGTAATAGTGTAGCATTTCTCTCCCTCTTCAAGTCAGCTGGTTTTTCTCAGTGTGTTAGTAAACCAACTCTTCATCATAATCACACCCTTGACCTGGTCTTGGCCTATGGTGTAGAAATTGATGAACTGCTAGTCATTCCTCAAAATCCTACATTAACTGACCATTATTTGATAACTTTTAAATTGGTGTTACCTGATTTTACAGCATCAAACAGAAACATAGGTACCAGATTCTTACCCGATAGTGCCATGGCTCGCTTTAAAGAATTAATCCCTTCAGCACTTACTCTATTATCATGTTTCAATATAGCAGAGGACAACACTGACTGCTTGAATCCATCAGAATTAAACCTTTCAGTTGATAGTACTGCTGTCTCACTGCAGACAACATTCCACAGTCACTCCATGGCTCCTCTTAAAAAGAAAACTATTAAAAATGGGAGATTAGCTCCATGGTACAACTCCAACACTCATGAGTTAAAACAGAAAGTCAGATCCCGTGAAAGGCTTTGGTGTACAAATAAGACAGAAGAATCATGTTCAGCCTGGAATGTCAGCCTTATAAACTATAAGAAATCTCTCCATAATATCTCTCAGTACTATTCATCCTTGATAGAAGAACATAAAAATAACCATAGATTTCTTTTTAACACTGTGGCTCAGTTAACCAAGAGCCACAATGCCATAGATCCCTACATTCCTCCAACTCTTAGTGCTGATGACTTTTTGAATTTTTTAATGATAAAATTAACAGTATCAGGAATAATATTCCAAAAAATAGCATCTTTAGAAATACCAAGCCTCTGCCTAACACTGCTGTGTCCACAAACTCAGAACTTCCCCTTTCTGAATTTTCTCTTATTAGCCATTCTGATCCCAAAAGCCAGTTTAGGAAGTTTGGGATCAGAAAAAACTATTAAAGGTCAAACCTCAAATTCAGCAGGAGCAATGTGGTTTTCATCCTGGCCATGGCACAATGAGCCAGCTCTTTACTCTCTCGAGAATCCTCAAGGGTTTGTGGGAGTTTGCCCAACCAGTTTACATGTGTTTTGTGGACTTGGAAAAGCATTCAACCGCGTCCTTCATGTTTTTTTGGGGGGGGATGCTTCAGGAGTATGGAGTATCGGGCTTGTTGTTACGAGCTATTCAGTCTCTGTACAACCGTTGTTAGAGTTTGGTTTGTATTGCCAACACTCGGTCGGACTCATTCCCAGTGAGAGTTGGACTCCACCAAGGCTGCCCTTTGTCACTGATCCTGTTCATAATTTTTATGCACAGGATTTCTAGGCGCAGCCAGGGAATAGAGGGTGTCATGCTTGGTGACCACAGGATCTCATCTCTGTTTGCAGATGATGTTGTCCTGCTGGCTTCATCCAACATTGACCTACAGGTCTTACTGAGGTGGTTTGCCACTGAGTGTGAAGAGCCTGGGATGAGAATCAGTACCTCCAAGTCCGAGTCCAATGTCCTCGGTCGGAAAAAGGTGGCTTGTCCTCTCCGGGTTGGGGACAAGCTCCTGCCCCAAGTGGAGGGGTTTAAGTATCTTGGGGTCTTATTCACAAGTGAAGGGAGAATGGAGCGAGAGATTGACATACAGATCAGAGCAGCATCTGCAGTGATGTGGATGTTGTACTGGTCTGTTGTGGTGAAGAGGGAGTTAAGCTCTAAGGCAAGGCTGTCAATTTACCAGTCAATCTACGGTCCTACCCTCACCAATGGTCATGAGCTTTGGGTAATGACTGAGAGAACAAGATCGTGGATACAAGCGGCTGAAATGAGCTTTCTTTGTAGGATTGCTGGACTCACCCTCAGAGATAGGGTGAGGAGCTCAGTCATCTGAGAGAGGCTCAGAGTAGAACCGCTGCTCCTCCACATTGAAAGGAGCCAGTTGAGGTGGTTTGGGCATCTGATCAGGATGCCTCCTGGACGCCTCCCAGTTGAAGAGTTTTGGGCACATCCCTCTGGGAGGAGACCCTGGGGCAGACCCAGGACTCGCTGGAGAGACTATGTCTTCCAGCTGGTCTGGGAACGCCTTGGTATCCTCTCTAAAGAGCTGGAGCAGGTGGCTGGGGAGAGGGAAGTCTGGGCTTCTCTGCTTGAACTGCTGCCTCCTTGACCCGGACCTTCAGAAAAGCAGTAGAAGATGGCTGGCTGGATGGATGGATAGTCATTCTGATCTAGCCTTAATAGTCTCAGCCTCTAAACCAACTACCTGTGTCTTCAACCTAATCCCTGCTAGACTCCTGAAGGAGTCGCTACCTCTGATTAGTTAACCGTTTTGTAACATAATTAATATTCAATTCAATTCAATTCATCTTTATTTACATAGTGCCATTTCACAACAACAGTCATCTCATAGCACTTTCAACTGTAGTGGAAACCCCCACAATTGCAGAAAGACCTCAGCAATCAGGCAATCCCCTGTGAGCAAGCGCTTGGCGATGGTGGAGAGGAAAAACTCCCTTTTAACAGGAAGAAACCTCCAGCAGAACCAGTCTCAGAGAGGGGCAGTCATCTGCTGCGACGGGCTGGGGGGTGAGGCGATAGAGAAGATGAAAAGAACAGACATGTAGAGTGCAAACAGCACGATGGGGACTCAATCTATGGGAGAGAACAAACAAATGTTAATGACCAGCAAAAAAAAAAAAAGTTATTAAGAGTGAAGAAAGGAGTGAAGCCCAGTGCATTATTGGAGGTCCCCCGACTGTCTAAACCTATTAGCAACATAACTAAGGGAGGCTTCAGAGACACATGACCCCTCCCTAATGGTAGGCTATATCAAAAGGGAAGGTTTTAACCCTATTCTTAAAAAACAGAGATCGAGTCTGACTCCTTTTTGAGTATGTCCCTATTGACAGGACATGTACCGCAGTCCTTTAAAGTGGCAGTAATTAAACCTCTGCTTAAAAACCTTCGCTTGATTCAGGGATTTTGGCCAATTATAAACCAATATCTAACCTCCCCTACCTTTCCAAGATCCTCGAAAAAGTAGTCATCAATCAACTGTGCACTTTTTTAGAAAAAAATTCTATATTTGAGAAATTTCAGTTAGGTTTTAGGAAACACCACAGCACAGAGACAGCCTTAGTAAAAGTGAGTGATGACCTCCTTATGGCATTTGACAAAGGACTTGTCGCTGTCCTTGTCTTATTGGACCTTTGTGCTGCCTTTGACACCATTGACCATCATGTTCTGTTCGAGAGACTTGAACAGCAAATTGGTTTTGAAGGAACAATGCTAAGATGGTTCTAGTCTTATTTATCAGACCATTCCCAGTTTGTCTATGTCCGTAACAAGTCCTCTATCCATACCATGGCTAGCTATGGAGTCCGCAGGGATTGGTATTTGGACCAATACTGTTTACATTATACATACTGCCTTTGGGAGATATTATGAGGAATCACTCTATTAATTTTCATTGTTACGCTGATGACACTCAATTATATTAAGCCATCAAACGAGACCATCCCAGTCATCTGGGTTCACTCCAGGAGTGTCTTAAGGATATTAAAACCTGGATGAACTACAACTTTCTATTGCTAAATACAGATAAAACTGAAGTCATTGTTCTTGGCCCCAAACAAGCTAGAAGTACGCTTTCTAGTAAGATAACACTAGATGGCATTGCACTGGCTTCTAAGTCCTCTGTTAGGAATCTTGGAGTTGTCTTTGACCAAGATATGCCTTTTAGCTCTCATATACAGCAAACTATTAAGATTGCCTTCTTCCATCTGCATAATATTTCTAAAATTAGGTCCATCCTGTCTCACAAAGATGCAGAGAAACTTGTCCATGCCTTTATCACCTCTACGCTAGATTATTGTAATTCACTTTTATCATATTTTTTTTTTTTTTTTGTTACTTATTTGTACCCGTAGATAGATTTGGTTTGCAGTCTGGTGACAAGCCACCGGCTGCCGGTCGCTGCGTGCGCGAGCGCCCTAAACCTACATGTTTTTTTTGGTATGTGGGAGGAAACCGGAGAAATCCCGGAGTAAACCCACGCAACACGGGGAGAACATGCAAACTCCACACAGCTCACTGTTGGTCGGGGGCTGGGATCAAACCCACGATCTCATGATCCCCGCGATCCCCCGGCTGAAGGTAAAACTGTGCTGCCACAGTGCTAAACCACTGCGCCACCGTGCAGCCCAATTATTGTCCTAATAAGTCCATGAAGTTTCTCCAACTCATTCAGAATGCATCTACATATATCCTGATGAGAACAGGGAGAAAAGATCACATTTCCCCAGTTTAACTTATTTACAATGGCTCCCAATAAAATATACAGGTGCATCTCAATACATTAGAATGTCATTGAAAAGTTGATTTATTTCAATAATTCAATTCAAAAAGTGAAACTCATATACTATATAGATTCATTACATGCAGAGTGATATATTTCAAATGTTTATTTCTTTTAATTTTGATGGTTATGGCTTATAGCTCATGAAAACCCCAAATTCAGTTTCTCAAAAAATTTGAATATTACATAAAATTAATTAAAAAAAATTTTTTAATAGAACTGTTGGCCGACTGAAAAGTATGTCCATGTACACACTCAGTACTTGGTCAGGTCTCCATTTGCATAATTACTGCATCAATGCAGCATGGCATGGGCGCGATCAGCCTGTGTTACTGCTGAGGTGTTATGGAAGCCCAGGTTGCTTTGATAGTGGCCTTCAGCTCATCTGCATTATTGGGTCTGGTGTATTTCATCTTCCTCTTGACAATACACCGTAGATTCTCTATGGGATTTAGGTCAGGAGAGTTTGCTGGCTAATCAAGCACATGGTCATCAAGCCAGGTATTTGTATTTTCTCTTATCTACAGTGTTAATTATAGATAGATAGATAGATAGATAGATAGATAGAAAGATAGATAGATAGATAGATAGATGTACTTTATAGATCCCAAACTGGGAAATTACAGTGTAACAGCAGCATGACAGTTGACAGCCAAACAACAGAAACACACACGACAGGCAAAGGGATTACCCATGGAAAGTAAAAACTAACACGACTATAGAACCTATATACATCACAGCTTAATATATGATGACCCGTTTAAACACATGAATCATCCCATTGCACAAATTACACATATATATAGAATCAGAGGGGTCACTGGCATGCAAGGCGCCACCGTAAATTTCCCTCCTCCGTTCCATCATTGCTGAACATGAATCTGGATGGCAGGAAGTTCTGCTTTTACTGTATATGGTCTTTGGCATGACCCGGTGAGGATTCGAACCCCTGGCCTCCCAGGTGTGGGCAGATGCTCTGCCAATTGAGCCACCACTCCGGTGGTGAATTGTTATGACTGTTATGTCCGAGTAATGGATTGAATTATTGAAATAAATCAACTTTTTGATGGTATTCTAATTTAGTGAGATGCACCTGTACAATTGAATTCAAGATTTTACTCCTAACTTACGAAGCCATTAATGGTCTGCCTCCTTCTTACCTGCAAGAACTCATAGGTCCCTATCATCCAACCAGAGCTCTGCACTTCCAAAAATCCAAACTACTGGTGGTCCTTAAGGTCTCCAGAAGTAGATTGGGAGGTAGAGCTTTCAGTTATCAAGCTTCTCTCCTGTGGAACCATCTTCCCAGTTCAGTTCGGGAGGCAGACACGCACTCTTTATTCAAGTGTAAGTTGAAATCATTTCTCTTTGATCAAGTCTATAGTTAAAAATGTTGCCGCTGCCAGGCCTTCACCTGCATGTGGAGCCTAACCTGGCTTGACACTGGAAGGTTTGGCTGTGACCGTTAGTGTTAAATTGTATTTGTTATGTTTGTTTTAAATGTAGCTGCTGCCAGGCCTCCTACTTTTTACTTCATTTTTCAACCCAGCCGGTCGAGGCAGCTGGCTGTCCTCTATGAGCTATGGTTCCACTTGAGGTTTCTGCCCATTTTAAGGGAAGTTTTTCCTCGCCTGTGTCACCGCAGTGCTTGCTCTTAGGGGTCTCTGCTGGGTTCTATAAATTTGAGAGCGTGGCCTAAACCCACGTTTTTGGTAAGGTGCCTTGAGATGAAATGTGTTGTGATTTGGTGCTATATAAATGGCGTTCACTTGTATAGCATTTTTTCTCATCTCTGGATGACCAAAGCGCATTACAGATCCTGCTATCCACCCATTCACGCACACATTCACGGCGCTAGCCTGGCCACCAGGAGCAACTGGGGGTTCAGTGTCTTGCTCAAGGACACTTCGACAGGCAGACTGCAGACAAAGCGGGAATCGAACCCATAACCCTCTGATCGGCAGTCGGTCACAGTACACCTGCTCCACAGCTGCATAAATAAATTGAATTGAATTGAATTGAATTAACTAGCCAGACAGTAACGATAGTTAATGTCTTGTTTTTAGCTGTGATCTTTTGGGTTTGTGTGTTCAACAACAAAGCAGTGTAAGTTGGAGCTTTGGAAGAATAAGCACAGCATTACAGCTGTGTTTTCATAGTTTTGTTTATTCAGCTAATTAGCCACTGTACAGCTTTAGCAAACAAACCATTAATGATGGCACTTTTTGTCTGTAATTATTTATTTAAAACACAAGTTGTTCTATTAATTTGTTACTGATGTAACAAATGATGTTGTGGATTTAACTCTAATTATGCTAAATATTGGCATGGTTATGTCACTGTTAATAAATGTTGCAAAATGTTACTGTGTATTGTTTTTTTTTAAAATCTGATTTCATTTTTATATTGGCTTAAGGTGCTATGAAGGGTAAATACTGTTGAAAAAAAATAAGTGCAAGAAATGAAGATGAATGAAATGTCAAGAAAGAGTTAAATTTGGGTGAAAACACTTAGCAGATGTAATAGATTTGCTTGGTTTAAATTACCTTCATTTGAAGTTGCAGTGGGGTAAAAAAGTATTTAGTCAGCCACCAATTGTGCAAGTTCTCCCACTTAAAAGATGAGAGAGGTCTCCAATTTTCATCATAGGTATACCTCAACTATGAGAGACAAAATGAGAAAAAAAAAAATCCAGAAAATCACATTGAAGGATTTTTAATGAATTAATTGGTAAATTCCTCAGTAAAATAAATATTTGGTCACCTACAAACAAGCAAGATTTCTGGCTCTCACAGACTTGTAACTTCTTCTTTAAGAGGCTCCTCTGTCCTCCACTTGTTACCTGTATTAATGGCACCTGTTTGAACTCATTATCAGTATAAAAGACACCTGTCCACAACCTCAAACAGTCAGACTCCAAACTCCACTATGGCCAAAACCAAAGAGCTGTCAAAGGACACTAGAAACAAAATTGTAGACCTGCACCAGGCTGGGAAGATTGAATCTGCAATAGGTAAGCAGCTTGGTGTGAAGAAATCAACTGTGGGAGCAATTATTAGAAAATGGAAGACATACAAGACCACTGATAATCTCCCTCGATCTGGGGCTCCACGCAAGATCTCACCCTGTGGGGTCAGAATTATCACGAGAACGGTGAGCAAAAATCCCAGAACCACATGGGGGGACCTAGTGAATGACCTGCAGAGAGCTGGGAACAAAGTAACAAAGGCTACATCAGTAACACACTACGCCGCCAGGGACTCAAATTCTGCAGTGCCAGACGTGTCCCCCTGCTTAAGCCAGTACATGTCCAGGCCCGTCTGAAGTTTGCTAGAGAGCATTTGGATGATCCAGAAGAGGATTGGGAGAATGTCATATGGTCAGATGAAACCAAAATAGAACTTTTTGGTAAAAACTCAACTTGTCGTGTTTGGAGGAGAAAGAACACCATACCTACTGTGAAGCATGGGGGTGGAAACATCATACTTTGGGGCTGTTTTTCTGCAAAGGGACCAGGACGACTGATCCGTGTAAAGGAAAGAATGAATGGGGCCATGTATCGTGAGATTTTGAGTGAAAACCTCCTTCCACCAGCAAGGGCATTGAAGATGAAACGTGGCTGGGTCTTTCAGCATGACAATGATCCCAAACACACCGCCCGGGCAATGAAGGAGTGGCTTTGTAAGAAGCATTTCAAGGTCCTGGAGTGGCCTAGCCAGTCTCCAGATCTCAACCCCATAGAAAATCTTTGGAGGGAGTTGAAAGTCTGTGTTGCCCAGCGACAGCCCCAAAACATCACTGCTCTAGAGGAGATCTGCATGGAGGAATGGGCCAAAATATCACCAACAGTGTGTGAAAACCTTGTGAAAACTTACAGAAAACGTTTGACCTCTGTCATTGCCAACAAAGGGCATATAACAAAGTATTGAGATGAACTTTTGTTATTGACCAAATACTTATTTTACCGAGGAATTTACCAATTAATTCATTAAAAATCCTTCAATGTGATTTTCTGGATTTTTTTTTCTTATTTTGTCTCTCATAGTTGAGGTATACCTATGATGAAAATTGGAGACCTCTCTCATCTTTTAAGTGGGAGAACTTGCACAATTGGTGGCTGACTAAATACTTTTTTGCCCCACTGTACATCTACCCTGTATTTCAGTAGCATCTATTTAATTTATTTAATAGCATTCACTTAGGGTTTACCCTGCATTAACTTCAGAATTTGATCATATCTACTCAATTTTATTTGATATTGCACTAAATGGAATTTGTAAGATCTACTTGATTTTTTTCTTATATCTACTCAATTTGTTAAGTATATTTAAAAGTATATTTAAAAGATATCCCTAATTTTTGATTTACTCAATATTTTTGAGTGTAAAAATGTTTCACCAATAAGGTTGAGTACAGCCTTGTCAAAGTTTTCGCAGCTCTAACAAAATTCAGTCATTAGTTGATGTTAAAAAAAATGCAAACGCATGAGCCCAGCCGCTTCCCATGCCACACATCTCACCGAGTATGTCTTCATTTAGACCATTCCTAAATTGTCTGTTTCAACCGGGGGGGATTCACTACAAATGAATAAATTTGTAATACCTCAATTACAGCGACATTGATTCCCCCAGTGGGTAGACAGTGTCTAAGCAGCACACAAATACAGTAATTACCCACTCAGCTTGACTTACTAGGGGGTGCACTGGGTCACAACAGAGCCTCAGGCACTCTGTTATGTACTGCATGTGTGTCACTGTTTTTCAAAGAAAGGATCAAAACCCAAAGGCTGGCCAGATTGAAGGTTAAGGTCAGACACCATATTAGACAGTAGGTAGTGATACCCAGAGCTCCTGGTTGAACTAATTTGAGAACGCTACTCTCAGATCCCTCCATCAAGAGAATAACTATACCTGGGCAATAGACCAGTTAAATAATCAATGCTTGATGAATGAAGGATGAATACAAACACGAGAGACATGCCACTAATTTCAGATTGTATTCACTTACTTATTTATGTTTACAGAGCTTTGGGAGTTGTTGTCTGTTCAGACAACAACTCCCAAAACTCTGTAACACAGCTTTGCATCTAGGAACTCACACACCGGCTGCTAAATTTACACACTGCTCACCTGTACAGTAGATATAGTATCACCTGTCTGATGTCCATATCATCTCTGCTGCTACTTATCAATAATTTTCAATTATACACTGCTTGTTGCACAATGCTCATTTGCACACTGTACATAGGTTCATGCCATCTCGGGTTCACATCATCTCTGATATCAATATACCACTATCACTTTAGTCATCCGGTGACTTTCATTTTCATTCCTCTACTGCCTAACTGTGTGTTAATGTTTGAGTCTTAGCATCCATCAGTACTAGGCTTGCGTTACTGTGTTAGTGTGTCATGACCTATTAGAATTGTTGTTTCTGTACCTTTAACTTGGCATTCGTTCGGGAAGCAAAGTAAGAATTTCATTGCTCAGGAAATGTAGCATTTCTTAACTGTGCACATGATAATAAAGCTTTTGAATCTTTGAATCTTGAATCTTGAATCTTACTGAGTGTGTGTCAAGATGGGGAAAGACTGACATGTAAGGTTGACTTAATTGACCTGAATTCACATACTATAATAAAATCAAATCAACCTTTATTGTCATATTGCTGTACATACAACTGTAGTGCAGACAAGATGAAATTGCGTTTCTCTCGGCATCCATATAAGCCATATAAGTAAAAGAACATGATTTAAGACACACTCACACGTACCCTCACCCCCCACCCCACCACAGCCATTCACACATCCCTGAGACATACTTACTATACTATAATAATATAATATACATAATGAACATAAGATCATACATAAGAACTATAATATACATAATGTCCATAGGTGCAGTAGTATGTATGAGAGATTCCGGATCAACTGTTCAGCATCCTAACAGCTTGTGGAAGGAAGCTGTTGATCAGTCTGGTGGTTCTGCCTCTGATGCTCCGGAATCGTTTGCCAGATGGGAGAAGTTCAAAGTGTTTATTCAGAGGGTGAGAACGGTCCTTGACGATGTTCAGTGCCCTCCTCCTACAACAGTTCTGAAAAAGTTCTTGGAGAGAGGGGAGGGAGACTCCAATTACCCTCTCAGCTCCCTTAACTATCCTCTGCAGGGCTTTTTTGTCTGACATACTGCAGCTGGAGTACCATGTAGCAATGCAGTATTTCAGAACACTCTCCACCACACCTCTGTAGAAAGTCCTGAGGATGCAGATGGGGAGAATCAGAATCAGAATCAGCTTTATTGCCAAGTATATTTACAAGTAAACATACGAGGAATTTGACTTGACATTGGGCACGCACGTTAGGCGCATCCAATGACGCGGCAGCCATGCAAGGCGCCTGTCATACAGTGGGGGTAAATGGGGGAAGGGGGGGGGGGAACACGATAGGCAGAGAGAAAAAAACATAGTTAATCAGAATAACGCTCGTATAAGCTCATATAACGCTCAAATGAGCCAAATTTTGATTACACAGAAAAAACCCTCTATGCACAATAGATCACACATTAACAAAGCAGGAGAATTGAGAGAGTCAGTGTATATATATTTGTGTCAGTTTACGTGTATCAGTCATTCATGTAATGTTGAATGCAGTGTAATGTAGATGTGCCATTGCTAGTGAACAGCAGAGGGCATCCTCTGGCAACGGATAGATATTATTCAGTCATGTGTTCTATAGTCCAGACACATGATAACGCTGTCCTTGGAGCTCTGTCTGCTGAAACAACAACAATTGTCGAATGTTTGGGTAAGCCACTTCTCCAGCCTTATCTTCATCGAGGAGGAATGTAAACAAGGGCACCAAAACACAAGGTCAAATCTGCACAGTGCACTCAGAGAATAGAATTTCCCTCTCTTCGATTCTGTGCTTCATAATTTCATACAGGCTTGAATCATGCTTTAGATCATTCTCTGGAGAGCACTCAGCGATCCCCAGATGTTATCCACCTACCGAAACATAGGTAAACATGTCCAAGAGAGTCCGTTCTCTCTTCAATGCATGCCAGGTGGTAAATTCCATGTTAGTCCTATTTGCCGCTGACAGTCAGTGCTCCCCCCAGCTGGACGAATTGTTGAATTTGTTGAGGGAGCCACGCCGGGGTCCGCATTTGATTAGCTCACCCAAATATAATTTCGATACACCAGGAACTCCAGGGGCCAAACAGAAAATCCTGTGATCATTTCAATCTTCAGTCGAATCACACAGACACATGAATTCCAATGCCATGAGTCTTCCTTGGGTTCCCCCGACCCGATTTTCTTCTTTTAAAGTGGTGACAATCGCATATAAGCCGCTTTTCCAGATCCATAATTTCCATTTGGATTAAGATTCAGCCAGAAGAAGAGCGAAAGACAGACATCGCAAGCAGGGAATAGTAGAGGAGAGGAAAAGCGACTGCTCTCTCTAGAAGCCGGAAGTGAAACAGAGAGGTCTGTTTGAGTTTCCTCAAGAAGTGCAGTCTCTGCTGGGCCCGCTTCCTGATCCCCAAGGAATTCTTGCTCCAGGTCAGGTCCTGCGAGATTTGCACTCCGAGGAACTTGGTGTTCTCCACTGTCTCCGCTAAACGGCCGCCAATGCTGAGAGGGACGTGTTCAGGCTGAAACCACCGGAAGTCGATAATCATCTCCTTCGTTTTGTCCACGTTGAGCACCAGATTGTTCTCCCTGCACCAGCCCTTCAGGTCTCTCACTTCTTCCCTGTACATTGATTCCTCATCCCTCTGAATAAGTCCCACCACCGTGGTGTTGTCTGCAAACTTAATAATCTGGCTCCCCTCATGTCTAGACACACAGTCATGTGTTAGAAGTGTAAACAACAGTGGACTGAGTACACAGCCTTGAGGGAATCCGGTGCTCAGCGTGATAGATTTGGAGATGTTATTTCCAACCCGGACAGACTGAGGTCTCTCAGTCAGGAAATCCAGGATCCAGAGACATGTGGCGGTGTTCAGACCAAGAAGGAGTAATTTCTCCATCAGTCTCTGTGAAATGCTGTGTTGAATGCTGAACTGAAATCAATGTACAGGAGTCTGGAGTAGGTGTCTTTCTGATCCAGGTGGGTGATGACAGAGTGCAGGGTGGTGACTGTAGCATCCTCTGTGGAGTGGTTTGAATGATATGCAAACTGAAGCGGGTCATGTGATGCAGGGAGGCATCCTGCTTGTCAAACCATGTGTGGTTTGACAAGCCGTTCAAAATACTTCATCACAATTGGTGTCAGTGCAACAGGACAATAGTCATTCAGACAGGACACAACTGGTTCCTTTGGCACCAGTACTATGGTAGAGGTCTTAAAAAATCTGGGCACTATGGCCTGATTGAGGGAGATGTTATAAATGTCAGTCAGGACATCCGCCAACTCGCTCGCGCAGTCTCGGAGCACACGTCCCGGGATGTTGTCCGGACCTGCAGCTTTACATGGGTTTACCCTGGTTAGGGTCCTCCGTGTGTCTGCTGTGTTGATGGTGATAGCTGGCCCAACCGATGGTGGGGATGGGCCAGCCCTCCCTCTGATTGTCAGGTTTGATGCTTCAAAACGTGCAAAGAAGTCGTTGAGCCTGTCTGGAAGCAAAGCGTCGTCATCATCGACCCCCCTGCCTAGACTTATAGCCCGTCAGTGTCCGAACTCCCTGCCACATCTGCTTGGTGTTCCTAGTGTCACAGAGGTGTCCCTGGATTTTCTCCGCATAGGCGCGCTTCACCGTCTTAATTCCCTTTGAGAGCGCAGACCTGGCTGAGCAGAGGGCGATCCTGTCCTTCGCTCTGAAGGCTGCATCTCTGGCTGTTGAGCAGCAAGCGCACCTCTACAGTCATCCAGGGCTTATGGTTTCCCCGTACAGTGATGGTCTTCACTATAGTGACATCCTCTGTGCACTTCGTGATGTAGCTGGTTACCGTTTCGGCATACTCCTCCACATCTGTCTTGTCTTCCTGGGAGGCTGCTATTTTGAAGACCTCCCAGTCTGTGTGCAGAAAACAGTCTTTCAGTGGAGAGGTTGCACTCTCTGACCAAATCCTGATTTGTTTCATTACTGGCCTGCTGCGCTTCAGTAGAGGTTTGTAGGGAGGCACCAGCATCACAGATAGGTGGTCAGAAAGGCCGAGGTGGGGGCGAGGTGTTGCCTTATAAGCATCTGTGTTTGTGTACACCAAGTCCAACATGTTCTCTCCTCTGGTCTTAAAGTCTACACATTGTTTAAACTTGGGGAGCACGGTCTTTAAACTGATGTGGTTAAAATCCCCCGCAACCACCACAAAACTGTCCTGGTGTGAAGTTTGGATTTTGCTAATAGCATCGTGCAGATCTCCGAGTGCCTCTTTAGCATTAGCTTTAGCGTTAGCGCTCGGCGCTATGTAAACAGATGCTACAAACACGTTGGTGAATTCCCTCGGCAGATAATATGGCCGACAATTTACAATAAGGAACTCCGCCAATGGAGAACAGTGTTTAGATACTAACGTGGCATTAATGCACCAATTCTTGTTAACATAGATGCATAGCCCCCCCCCCCCCCCACACACACACACAGCTCTTACCGGAGCTCGTAGTTTCTCTGTCTGCCCGGAACGCTGTTGTACAGTACCTTCCAGTTGAATGGCCTCATCAGGGATGTTGTCGTGGAGCCATGTCTCCGTGAACGCGAGCACACAGCAGTCCCTCCATTCTCTCCGGGTTTCTCTCAGCAGACGCAGCTCGTCCAGCTTGTTGTCGAGGGAGCGGACATTACTAACTACTAACTAACTAACCTGCACTTATATAGCGCTTTTCTAGTCACAAAGACCACTCAAAGCGCTTTCATTAATACTAACCCTCTATTCTAAGGGCCTATAGGAAACGGATATCTAGGGACAATTTAGAACAGCCAATTAACCTAGCATGCATGTTTTTGGCATGTGGGAGGAAACCGGAGAAATCCCGGAGTAAACCCACGCAACACGGGGAGAACATGCAAACTCCACACAGATCACTGTTGGTCGGGGGCTGGGATCGAACCCACGATCCCACGATCCCCACAATCCCCCGGCCAAGGGTAAACTGTGCTGCCGCAGTGCTAACCACTGCGCCACCGTGCAGCCCTAACATTAGAGAGAAGGAGCGATGGTACTGCTGTTCTGGAGGGGTTAGCCTTTAGCCTAGCATGAATCCCGGCCCTTTTTCCTCGCTTTTGCTTACGTTCGCTCCGCTTACGCTTCCTCCTCTCCTGGGTAGCCTCCAGCGGGAACTCCGCCAGAATTCCATGCTGGTGTAGAATGTCCAAGTCACAACCAAGCACCGCAATTCTTGCAGCGTGCAGTACCTTGATGTTTAATAAGGTCTCACGGTTGTAAGTTTTACAGAATGTACGTCTGGGAAGATCAAAACACTCAAAACTCTCACACTCGCTGATGGCAAGAGGGGCCGCTGTGTCCATGCGCGCCGCCATCACAGTCACAATGAGCAAATGGATGCCATTTAACATTTCTTGCAAGAAAAAAATATCCTTTTTAAAATTGTTTGTGTATGTACACACACGCACACACACACACGAGAGAAGGGCTGAAAAGTTCATCTGCTAAAAAGTTTATAATGGTCAAATTTGACCAAATGTGGTTTATTTTTCAACATAGCTGCCCTTCAGTCCGCACACTTCTTCCATCAGTGTCGCAGCGCTTGGATCCTTGCAGTTGAAAAATAAACCACATTTGGTCAAATTTAACCACTATGAACATTTCAGCCTATGAACTTTTCAGCATCCCTGGTGTATATATCTTCCCTTTTGGCTGCTCCATTTAGGAGTCTCCACAGCGGATCATGTGCCTCCATCTCACCCTATCCCTTGCATCTTCCTCTATAACCCCAACCCTCTCCATGTCCTCCTTCACTACATCCATGAATCTTCTCTGTGGTCTTCCTCTTTTCCTCCTGCCCGGCAGCTCCAACTTCAACATCCTTTGTCCAATATATCCACTATCCCTCTTCAGCACATGTCCAAACCATCTCAGCCTTACCTTTCTTACTTTGTCTCCAAACCGCTCAACCTGAGCTGTCCCTTTGATATACTCATTTCTAATCATGTCCCTCATAACTCCTAATGAAAATCTTAGCATCTTGAACTCTGCCACCTCCAGCTCCATCTCCTGTCTTTTTGTCAGCACCACCGTCTCCAAGCCATACATCATTGCAGGTCTCACTAATGTCTTGTAAATCTTCCTTTTCACTCTTGCATCTACCCTTCTTTCACAAATCACCCCTGACACTTGTGTCCACCCAGAAAGGAATTAGGAAAGCTTAAACTGTGGTTTGAGTCAAACAAATTAACGCTCAATTTAAGTAAGACAAAATTTATAATTTTTAACAACCATCACAACAACTCAGTATCTAAACTCAGTGTAAATGGTGGATAGACTGAAAGGGAATCTGAAATTAAATTTGTTGGAGTAATAATTGATAATAATCTGTGATGGAAGTCACATATCAATTATATTAAAGGTAAAATATCCAAATCAATCGCAATACTACACAGAGTGAAATATTTGCTGAATCAACCCACACTACATACTTTTTATCATTCATGAATACTCCCATACATGACATATTGTACTGAAGTATGGGGAAATACATATAAAACAAACATATATCCAGTCTTTATGATTCAGAAGAGAGCTATTAGAATAATAAATAAAGCTGCTTACAGGGAACCAACAAACCCACTTTTTCTTAAATTAAAAGCTCTCAAGTTGAAATATCTGGTTGACTTTAAAACTGCAGTAACAATGTTTAAAGTGAAGAATCTATCACTGCCCGCAAATATCCAAAAGTTGTTCCAAATAAGGGAGAAACTGTCATGCGGTGACCCTCGCGGATCACCATAAGACGCCAAGAGTCCACCGGTGAGTTTGCAATGATGGTAATTTATTAATACAAGACAAAACACAAGGCTATGAGCCACTAAGGGCAAAAACACACACTAAGCGATACAAGGGCTTGTAGGGCTAACCCCAGCCACTACGAGCTAAACTATGACAAGACATAAAAGGACACAAACCTGACATGAAGGTCTAACGAGGCCTCACGAGGATTGTTTGACGATATCTGACGATGTCTGACAATACTCCTGCGATCTAACTGCCGTCAGTGCCCGCCTTATAAAGGCGAACACTAACGAGCAGTAATGACAGACAGCTGACCAACCTTGACAGGCGGAAGCCCCACCGAGCGCCTTCACAATAAGAGCCCGGTGAGGCCAGAATACAACCCACAGCTGTCAAGGCCGGCAACAAGCTGTGCGTAGCCCAAGCGCGGACAGAACCCAACGCTCGGGTCGTAACAGTACCCTCCCTCCAAAGGCGGGCTCAGAACGCCCACGGACCACCCTGGAGTGGGTGGGTGGTGTGGAGGGAGAGAGACCAAACCCAGAAACAATCAAAACCCGGCAAGAACAACTAAATACAGGACAATGACAAGAATACCAACTACTCTGATTAAATCAAAAAAAAAAATACACATGGAGGAAAAATAAGGTAACAGTAGGACATAACACAAATTGCCAAGGATCCCCAAATAACAGTTACAGAAAACACAGGACAGCACGAGAAAATTAAATCTTGGCCCACATGTTACACAAGAAAATGACTTCCCACCTGTGTGAATTCTCATGTGAATTTTCAAATAACCAAATACAAAAAAACAGAGCAATTACTGGCTCATACCTAACTACACACAACACAAACTAGGGCAACTGCAAGACATAACAAATACCCGCAGACACCCAAATGGCCATAACACAAAGCACACAGGATAGCAAGGGGAAAAAAAACAGAACAATCACTGGGGCAGATCATTACCAGAAAATGACCCCCCCCCCCCCCGACAGTTTATGCCGACCGGCGGAGATGAGGCGCCATAGGAACAGTTCAGGTGGTCTCCCCGCGTCCAACGGCCAGCGGGTGGTCATAGGAGGCGGAACATGACCAGGCGGCTCACCACAGTCCAACGCCCAGCACGTCATCTCCTCTGGTGGCCGAACCAGGTCGCCCAACGAAACACACAACACGTCTGGTGGCCGACCCGTGGCGCCGAACCGGCGAAGCAGTTCCTCAGGCGGCCGACCCGTGTCCCTCAGCCACCAGTCCCGGGGAAAAACAGCCCGCGGCGGCCTCCCTGACAAGGACAAAACTCGGGAGAGCCGGGGCGAGCGAACAGGAACCCCCACAGCCCCCAGCGATGATGCACAGGGGCAGAGACTCAGTACAGGGGAAAGAAGGCAAGGATGAGCCCGTAATCCGTCCGACGGCGAAAGGTCTGCAGCTCCTCCCCCGTCCGCGGACCACACCGGCGCTGCACCTCCGCTGGACCCCGATTGGGTCCCAGCTACACCCACGTCGGGCCCCGATTGGGCCAGAACCGCACCTGCGGTGGACCCCGATTGGGCCTCTGGTGCACCCATGTCGGACCCCGATTGGGCCACAGCAGCCTCCCCGACGGACCCCGACTGGGTCGGTGCAGCTCCGCTGACGATCTCCACCCCCGAACCTGGGACCTCCAACCCAGTGACTCCGACTGGTTCCATGCCAGCGACACTGCAACGAGGCTCACAAACAACAAGAAAACCAGGAGCAGAATCACCGGTAGCAACAGAACACAGCGAGATGAGCTCGGGCGCACCACACGGCTGCTCCTCACTTGCCTCCCCGAGAGGCAGGCAAAAATGCTCCAAAACAGGGGACAGAGACACAAGAGGGATCACTTGCCTGCACTCGGGTTCTGTTGCCACCCAGGACTTCGACGATCCAGGTTCAGGGCGGCGACTCTTGTCAGCAGGCTCCAATTCAGCTGCGTCGGGCTCCACAGCTGACAAGATGTTGTCTGTAGCCTGAGGTTCCTCCCACGCTGCTGTCCATGCCGATGACCCGTATGGCGTGGGGGCAGAGAACACTCGACCCACTGGCTCGGACTGCTCCGGCGAGGAGACCCGGGGACGCTTCATCGTCGGCTAAGGCTCCGGGCCGCAGTCCGCCCTTCTCCTCCGTCCACGACGTGCCTGCAGGGCCGGATCCAGGCTTTCCAGCACAGCAGGCCCCCTCTTCGTCCGACGACGTTGGCCTGATGTCGCGGACCGCTCAACGGGGGGAACATAGAGGCAGCAGGTTTAGGAATAATAGTTACAGCAGGTGGCGGAAGCTCGGGGGGCTGCAAACCCCGAACTCCGGCCCCAGGAGTCAGACAAGGCAGATCATAAACATAATGGAAAGAAACAATTTGCACTTGCCTGTCTCCTGGAGAGAAGGTGGTGCAGGCTGCAGCAGGTGGAGTTCTCCTTTCATCCCTCCGGGAGAAAACGACAGGCTCCACGGGGCCACGAGGAGGAGCCGCTCGAGGTGGTTTGCTGACCGGCCTCGCCGAAGCACGACTCATAGCATTCCCAGCCGCGGGGGGTGACGTCACCGAGGAGGACATGGCAGTCGGGGCGACGCGGGCACGAGGAGCTGACAGCGCAGCTGGAACAGATGACCCGTGGGCGGCGGCTGCGGGAATTCCCTTCTGTCGTGACGTATATGATGCGGCCAACAGGGAGGCTGGGTCCCTCCGACGACCCAGAACTGGATCCGGACAGGATTCTCGTTGGGGCTTGGTAGGAGCGCGGCTATGGGGCCTACTGGCCGATGGAGTGGCGAAGGGCCTGGGAACACATGACGCTGGGACTTGGCGGGCGGCAGGCACTGGAGTCCGATCCACAGATCCCCTGCCGGGCTTTCCCTCCAGCCGACGAATCTCCACTCTCGCCAAGGATGCTGTCCTCGCGGGAGGTGGAGGGGTTCCCAGGAGCGCCTTCTCCCTCGATGTGCGTTGTGCACAAATCCATGATAATCTCTTCTCTCCTACCGGAATATAGGTGAGATGGTAACGGTGCACAGCCCGCTGTGCGAGGCATAGGTAATAATCGGCCGTGTCAGTGGACATGAGACAGGCGGCTTCCGCCAGATAGCCGTCAAGCTCCTCCAGCCACTCCAGGCAATAATCACCCTCGCTGTCGGGCATCTCCCTTCCAAGTCCAACTAAGATAAGATAAGATAAGATAAGCCTTTATTAGTCCCACAATGGGGAAATTCCAGGATTGCAACAGCACAGGGATAGCAACACTCAGATCAACAATCAGAAGGCAAGAAAAAACAACATCTAGTAAACATATGTCCATATTACTATAAATGTATATATATATAGACACACAGTGCAGAGCATTATGGTTGGTTGGTGAATGTGCAGCAGAAAGTCTAAGCTCTCTCTCCGCGGATGCGGCGGGCCAGCTGGAAGTCTTTGGGCATGATGGTGACCCCCTTAGCGAAGAAGAGACCACCAGGTGGGCCTCTACAGGAGAAAACTCCACACAATGGCAAAACTCACGGTGAAAAAGGCGTCTCGGAGTGGCGTCTCTGTTTAGACGTCTTGCAGGAGTATACTGTCATGCGGTGACCCTCGCGGATCACCATAAGACGCCAAGAGTCCGCCGGTGAGTTTGCAATGATGGCAATTTAATAATACAACAAGACAAGACACAAGGCTATGAGCCACTAAGGGCAAAAACACACACTAAGCGATACAAGGGCTCGTAGGGCTAACCCCAGCCACTACGAGCTAAACTATGACAAGACATGAAAGGACACGAACCTGACATGAAGGTCTAACGAGGCCTCACGAGGATTGTTTGACGATATCTGACGATGTCTGACAATACTCCTGCGATCTAACTGCCGTCAGTGCCCGAACATTAACAAGCAGTAATGACAGACAGCTGACCAACCTTGACAGGCGGAAGTCCCACCGAGCGCCTTTACAATAAGAGCCCGGTGAGGCCAGAATACAACCCACAGCTGTCAAGGCCGGCAGCGAGCTGTGCGTAGCCCAAGCGCGAACAGAACCCAGCGCTTGGGTCGTAGCAGAAACAATATATATATACTGTATATATATATATATATATATATATATATATATATATATATATACAGTATAGATAGATAGATAGATAGATAGATAGATAGATAGATAGATAGATATAGATATTTCAAAAACCTTCAGTGAGAACTACCACCAAGCAACACTGTGTTTCAGTGCAAGGAGTCAGATTATGGAACACTTTTGGACCTGAATTAAAATCATGTACAAGGCTTGGACAATTTAAACAAAAACTAAAGGAAGAAATACTCCAAACATATACAAGATGACATGTAAAACCACATAAGAATTATCATATTCAGTCTGTGTTGTGGTGAAGGTCTGTTGTGGTGAAGAGGGAGCTTAGTTCTAAGGCAAAGCTGTCAATTTACCAGTCAATCTACATTCCTACTCTCACCTATGGTCACGAGCTTTGGGTAATGACCGAAAGAACGAGATCGCGGATACAAGCGGCGGAAATGAGCTTTCTCCGTAGGATTGCTGGACTCACCCTCAGAGATACGCAGTGCACGGTGGCGCAGTGGTTAGCACTGCGGCAGCACAGTTTACCCTTGGCCGGGGGATTGTGGGGATCGTGGGATCGTGGGTTCGATTCCAGCCCCCGACCAACAGTGATCTGTGTGGAGTTTGCATGTTCTCCCCGTGTTGCGTGGGTTTACTCCGGGATTTCTCCGGTTTCCTCCCACATGCCAAAAACATGCATGTTAGGTTAATTGGCTGTTCTAAATTGTCCCTAGATATCTGTTTCCTATAGGCCCTTAGAATAGAGGGTTAGTATTAATGAAAGCGCTTTGAGTGGTCTTTGTGACTAGAAAAGCGCTATATAAGTGCAGGTTAGTTAGATAGGGTGAGGAGCTCAGTCATCCGGGAGAGGCTCAGAGTAGAACCGCTGCTCCTCCACATTGAAAGGAGTCACTTGAGGTGGTATGGGCATCTTATTAGGATGCCTCCTGGACGCCTCCCACTTGAGGTGTTTCAGGTACGTCCCACTGGGAGGAGACCCCGGGGCAGACCCAGGACTCGGTGGAGAGACTATGTCTCCCAGCTGGTCTGGGAACACCTTGGTATCCCCTCTGAAGAGCTGGAGCAGGTGGCTGGGGAGAGGGAAGTCTGGGCTTCTCTGCTTGAACTGCTGCCTCCGCGACCCGGACCTCCGGAAAAGTGGTAGAAGATGTATGGATGTATGGATGGAGTCTGTGTTGTGCTGGTGCTTAGTTTTTGTTTTTTGTTTTTTTTGTCACATTTTGTTTTAGCTTTGTTCTGAATCGTAATCGCTCCTGTTTTGTTTTTCTTTTGAATTCTTGGATGGAATATGGGTGGGCAATATAAGCTGCAGCTTCAGCCATCACCCATTTCAGATAACTTATGCTGAACTGTATAATCAGAGGAGTTATTGTTTAATTTGACCTTGTTAGATTTTTTCCCCTTTGTTATATTATTCTGTTTCTTTGTTTTAATCTTTACTTTTAATCTATCCGAAATAAAGATTCATTCATTCATTCATTCATTCATTCATTCACCCACGCCACCCTGCCTGCACTCTCTTCTTCACCTCTCTTGTGCATTTTCCATTGCTTTGGATGGTTGACCCCGAGGTATTTACACTCATTCATTTTCACTACCTCTACTCCTTCCATCTTCACCGTTGCACCTGCTTCCCTCTCATTTGCACTCATGTATTCTCTCTTGCTTCTACTGACTTTCATTCCTCTTCTTATATTATTATTATTATTCTTATATTATTCCTTATACCTTATACCTTATTCCTTATTATTCCTCATACCTCCACTTCTTCAGGTTCTTTTCCACCTGCTCTCAACTCTCACTACAGATCACAGTGTTGTCTGCAAACATCATGGTCCACGGAGACTCCTGCCTGACCTCATCTGTCAGCCTGTCCATCACCATGGCAAACAAGAAGGGGCTCAGAGCCGATCCCTGATGTAACCCCACCCCCACCTTGAATCCATCTGTCGCTCCTACAGCCCACCTTACCACCATCTCACTGTCCTCATACATGCCCTGCACCACCCCCACATCCCTATGTCACTCCTGAATTTCTCATACAGTACCACACTTCCTCTTTTGGCACCCTATCATATGCTTTCTCTAGATCCACAAAGACGCTGTGCAACTCCTTGTGACCTTCTCTGTACTTCTCCATCAGCACTCTTAGAGCAAACATTGCATCTGTAGTACTCTTTCTTGGCATGAAACCGTACTACTGCTCACTGATTGTCACCTCTCTGCCACACTGCATCTTACAGACTAACTGGTACATCACTTTTCACTCTGCTCCTGATAGTCCTTCTTTGTGCAATGGAATGATTCATGTGTTTATATGGGTCATCATATATTAAGCTGTGATGTATATAGGTTCTATAGTCGTGTTAGTTTTTTACTTTCCATGGGTAATCCCTTTGTCTGTCGTGTGTGTTTCTGTTGTTTGGCTGTCAACTGTCATGCTGCTGTTACACTGTAATTTCCCAGTTTGGGATCAATAAAGTACATCTATCTATCTATCTATCTATCTATCTATCTATCTATCTATCTAACCTGGCTTCAGCAACTCGTTCTCATATCTTCATAGTGTGGCTGATCAACTTTATGCCTCTGGCGTTACTACAGCTCTGAGCATCACCTTTGTTGTTGAAAATTGGTCCCAAAACACTTCTCCACTCCTCAGGCATCCTCTCACTCTCCAAGACTGTGTTAAACAATCTGGTTAAAAGTCCACGACCACCGCTCCTAAACATCTCCTTACCTCCACAGGTATGTCATCTGGACCAACTTCCTTTCCATTCTTCATCCTCTTAATTGGCTTTACTAATCCTCGGGACTTCCTTGTTCACCATCTTTTCTTCATCCATCCTCCTCTCTCTCTCATTTTCTTTATCAGCTCTTCAAAGTACTCTTTCCACCTTCTCAGCACACTCTCATCATTTCTTAGTACATTACCATTTCTGTCCTTATTCAACCTAATCTTCTGGTATTATTTTCCCTTTTCTGTCTGTTTAGTCTTGTTTGTTAGTGGATTTACTTTGTGCTTTTATTTTGACAGCACTGTAGCAGCACGTGGCAGCACGTCCTCCTGTCAGGCTGCTCGTGGGCTGTCACAGTGTCACAACACTTAATCTCTTATTATTTGCCTCACCTGTTGGTGGTTTGATTTGGCACTATTTAACATCGCAGTGGAGATTCATTCCTTGCTGTGATCTCACACCCACTCAGGCTGGAGTCCCCACGTCCAGCTCCAGTCTTTCCTAATGTTAGGTTTCGCCCTCACTGCATTAAGTGTAAGTGACTTTGATTCTTTGTACTTGTTCAGTTATTTTGACCCATCGAGATCGGGTGTTATAGTTTATGTGTTTTGCCCCTCGAGGCGCATTATTTTGTACTTTCTTTAATAAAACAACAAAACTCACTGCTGGCTTTTGCCGTCTCCATCTTTGCCCTGCAAAGGGCAAATATAACACATACAAGTCCTTCTCTCCTTCCTTAGTGTTTTGTCTCTTATGCAACTCACTATATGCCTTTTCCTTTGCCTTTGCCACCTCTCTCTTTGCCAAGCATCTAGATTCTAAATACTTCTGTCCACTTTCTTTATCCCCCTGACCATCCCACTTTTTCTTTGCTAACCTCTTCCTTTGAATACTTTCCTGTACCTCTTCTTTCACCAAGTCTCCTTCACTTCCTTCCTCTGTCCACTGGATGCACCACATACCTTTTTACCCATTTCCCTCAATACTTTTGCTGTACTTTCGCAGTCGTCTGGTAATTCTTCCCTACCACCCAGAGCCTGTATCAAATCCTTCCAGAACTCTGTGTGACCTTCATCCTTTTGTAATTTTCCCCACTAAATCTTTGGCTCTGCCTTCACTGTTTTCCTCTTCTTGCTCTGCAAAGTCATCCTACAGACTACCATCTGATGCTGTCTAGCTACATTCTCCCCTGCCACCACCTTGCAGTCTCTTATCTCTTTCAGATTCTTCCCTTTTGCATAAGATGTAGTCCACCTGTGTGTACCTTCCTCCTCTTTTGTAAGTTACCCTATATTCCTCTCTCTTCTTAAAGTATATGTTCACCACAGCCATTTCCATCCTTTTAGCAAAATCCACAATCATCTATCCTTCCACATTTCTCTCCTTAAGACCATACGTACCCAGGACCTTCTCATCACCTCGGTTCCCTTCATATACATGCCCATTAAAGTCCACCCCAATCACCACTCTCTCCCCCTTGGAAACACTCTACCACTTCATCCAACTTACTCCAGAATTCCTCTTTCTGTTCTACCTGACATCCAACTTGTGGGGCATATGCACTGACAACATTCAACATCACACTTTGACTTCAAGCTTCAAACTCATGATTCTGTCTGACTCCCTCTTTACCTCCTGAACACTCTTTACATACTCTTCCTTCAAGATTCCTCCTACTCCATTTCTCTTCCTATCTACACCATGGTAGAACAGTTTAAATCCACCTCCAATACTCCTAACCTTGCTTCCCTTCCATCTGGTTTCTTTAACACACAGTATATCTACCTTTCTTCTCTCCATCATATCAGCCAACTCTCTGCCTTTACCAGTCATAGTCTCTGTATTTAACGTCTCAACTCTCACCTCCACACTTTTATCTTTCCTTTTCTCTCTCACCTTCCTAACACGCCTTTCCCCTCTCCTCCTCCTCGACCTTCGACCAACAGTAGCCCAATTTCCACCAGCACTCTGTCAGTTAACAACACCGGTAGCAGTCATTGTTAACCCAGGCCTCGACCAATCCAATATGAAAGTCTCATTCATCATGATCTGCATGTTTGATTTGGCAAAGATTTTACGTTGGATGCCTTTCCTGACACAACCCTCCCCATTTACCCGGGCTTGGAACCGGCACTAGGAGTACACTGGCTGGTGCACCCCCTGTGGCTGGGTTATATTGTGGTGATACACCGGGAAGTCCTACTCTCACACAATGACTTGAGGAATAGGGGGAAGGGGGCGGAAAATGTAAAGGCAAGAGAGGGAGATGCAGGTACTGTGGCACCCAGGGGGACGAAATGAAGTGATGCAGATGTAGGCGCCGTGGCGCCCAGCGGGTGAAATGTGTGAAGATATGTGCCTTGACACCTGGGGTACCAGGTGTGAATGTATGCTGTGAATGCATGCACACTTGGCGCCAAGGAGGAGGAGAGAGATGGTATAAATATGTACACCTTGGCGCCCGGAGCCCAGTCTTGTTGTTGGATAAATAAAGTGTGAATCGGCATCGCTCATGTTTCATCTTGTCATTCCTCCATTATATATATACAGTATATATACTGTATATACACACTACCGTTCAAAAGTTTGGGGTCACCCAGACAATTATTTTGTGTTTTCCATGAAAAGTCACACTTATTTACCACCATGAGTTGTAAAATGAATAGAAAATATAGTCAAGACATTGACAAGGTTAGAAATAATGATCTGTATTTGAAATAATAATTTTTTCCAGATACTCAACCTGCTCAAAGGAAGGTCAGTTTTATAGCTTCTCTAACCAGCTAAATGGTTTTCAGCTGTGCTAACATGATTGCACAAGGGTTTTCTAATCATCCATTAGCCTTCTGACGCAATGAGCAAACACATTGTACTATTAGAACACTGGAGTGATAGTTGCTGGAAATGGGCCTCTATACACCTATGTAGATATTGCACCAAAAACCAGACATTTGCAGCTAGAATAGTCATTTACCACATTAGCAATGTATATTAGATATTAGAGTGTATTTATGATTAGTTTAAAGTTAACTTCATTGAAAAAAACAGTACTTTTCTTTCAAAAATAAGGACATTTCTAAGTGACCCCAAACTTTTGAACGGTAGTGTATATATTTAGTGGTGTTGGCGTTATCTCTTTAATTGCCTGTTAACTCTTTGCCCCCCTTAACAGCGACAAATTTTGTGATTGCGGTTAACAGCAGTTAACGGCAGAAAGCGCAAACAGTACTTCCCACTACCTCCTCCAAAACTTGGGCTGGTTGTTTGGTTGTTCTTCTTCTGTGGAAGCTGGCTTGCTGGCTAGTGTTATGTATGAGGAATGAGGGACTGGAGGCTCTTTTGTCATGCAGCAAATCAACACTTTATTATTGGAACATAACTATTTATACACAAGGGCCGTGCCCGCTTGATGCCACAGCGTATGCAGCAATCACACACCACACTCACCACACCACACTTCCCCCTTCCCCTCCCCCTTACAAAAATGCAAAACCACACATACAATCAAAACCCTCCCCAATTTAGGACCCGAATCATGCACTAAGGGAACACGGAATCATAAACTGTAGGAGAATTGATCGATCACATTCACACAAAAAAACTAAAAACAGTGTTTTTCTTTTTTTTTTTCAAAATATACACAAAATAAGTAAAATAATCCCAAATCATACATACCTATATGCACACCAGCAGAGTATATGTATACATATTTACATCAAGGGTATTTAAGTCATACCTATGTCCACCGGCAGCAAGAGGCAACACTGGCCCGGGGGACCAGGGCAGCCCCAAATTATGCACGCCCCTGGCCGCCAAATATAAGACCGGCTCCGAGGTCCCGGGCAACCCCATGGCATGAACACCCCTGGCTGCCATCTGCCTCCGGGATCAAAATCAACCTCTCCTGCAAAAACGTCACTCTTTACCACCGATTGCCTCATTCCTCAGGATCCACCATGCTGCTGCCCGGCACACCATCTCTCCGTGCTCGTCCGTCCACTCCCAACCACTTTCAACACTACTGCAGCTGCCATCGTTGCCCCGAACACTCCAGCCCCCCGTGGCTGAACTCCGGGGAGACCCGAAGCCTGCTCGTCAGCGCTGTTTGCTGCCTTGGGCGCCTCGCCATAACACCCAGCAGCCTCATCCAGGGCACTCTACTTTGCTGCCTCCATGTCTGGCTGCTGTTGCTCTCTCTCTCGGAGCTTTCAGCATCACACTCATCGGCGTCACTCTCCAACCTGGGAGTTTCATCGCTGCTCTCGGTACCCTCATTCCAGGTGCTCCGCTGTGTCGTTTTCATGCCCGGCTGCCACTGTTTGTCCCCGTGGCTCTCAGCCTCCATGGTCCCACTCACTCGCTGCCTAGCCTCCAGCTGCAGGGATGACTCCTGCTGCTCTCCCTCTTCGCTGTCGTTGCACACCGTGCCGTCCGACTCAACAGCGCTATTATCCTGTATCGTGCTGAGCTCCTTGACTGTCCCACTGTCTTCAGTGACCGGGGGCTCCTCCACTCGTGGCCTCAGTCCTACCTCGAAGTCCAGCTGGTAGCTCATAGCTTGGTTTTGGCATGAAGTTAGCTTAGCAGCTAACCTGTCCATAGGCACCGAATAGGCCGTTAGCTTCTCCAAGCTAACTAGCTTAGCCGTTCCTGGTGCCAACAGTGCCATTACCCACAGCTTTGTGGTTCTTGTCTGCTCATCGAAGTACTCAGCCAGCCACTCGACAGCATTCTTATAGTATTCTGTTTCACCCAACGTACCAAGAATTCTTTGGCCTTCCGCGCCGAGATGGTGGGCCAGAAGTGCTCGCCGTCATCTCCCATTGAGTCTACTTAAGCCCAGCGCCCCAATACAATCCTCAAACATGGCCCTCCACTGCGGCCACAGCATCACCGGCTCTCCCATGCACTCTAGAAACGGTGATAGTGGTGGAGGTAGCCCGTACGCTCCCATAATTTTTCTCCTCGTCGCCAAATGTTATGTATGAGGAATGAGGGACTGGAGGCTCTTTTGTCACGCAGCAAATCAACACTTTATTATGGGAACAGAACTATTTATACACAAGGGCCGTGCCCGCTTGACGTCACACCAGGGGCAGGTACGGCAGCATGCACACACCACACTCACTACACCACAGCTAGTAGCTACATGCTAGGTTGTAGCTGACCTCCAGCAGCTGACACCGACAGAAATTCACGTTTTCATCCTCATAGCTTTGGGTCCAATTGTTGGTGAGTACCAGTCTAAAAAAATTCTCAAGCTGTGTTTGTAATGCTCATTCACTACCCCGTAGTTTTTGCAGCACGGTGGGGTGTCATCATGTGCGAGATAGTTGCTTATTTATGTTTACAGTTTTTCTACTAAAAGGGAAATTGTGTCTATTGTGACACACGAGGTCCATGGTTTTGTTATGATCTGCTTAAAAGTTGTAGATGTTTGCTATGGGAGAAAGAGCAAACTTCATTTGTGGCTGCTGGCTGGTTGGATGCTGACAGCTCTGGCATTTCGTTGTTTGCACGAGCATTCTGCCTTTGATTATTTTCTGGAGAATATTCTGGATAGTTTTTGTCATTTTGGATATGTTGAGAGCTTTAATAAGCCTGCAGGTGAAGACAGCAAGTGTTTTTATCCACCTCCATGTTTGTAACAGTATGACAAACTTGAAAAATGACCAACTTTAGGTACACTGTATCTGTATGGAAAAACATGTGATTAACACGTTATTAATCACGATTAAGTCAACATTCCAAAAGATTAATACAATAAAAAATTTGAATCGTCCAACGCCACTATATATATGTATATACAGTATATATATATCACAATGGTGTGATATATATCACACCATTATATATAATGGTGTGAAAAAGTGTTTGCCCCCTTCCTGATTTCTCATTTTTTGTATATTTGTCACACTTAAATGTTGCAGATCATCAAACAAATTTAAATATTAGACAAAGATAGCACAAATAAACACAAAATTAAGTTTTTTAAATAAAGGTGTTCATTGTCAAGGGTAAAAAAAAATAATCCAAAAATGCATAGCCCTGTGTGAAAAAGTGATTGCCCCTTGTTAAAACATAAATTAACTGTGGTTAATCACATCTTTGGAAAGCTGAATTCAATTTCTCTAGCCACACCCAGGCCTGATTACTGCCACACCTGTTCTCAATTAAGGAATCACTTAAATAGGATCTGCCTGACAAAATGAAGAAGACCAAAAGATCCTCAAAAGCTAGACATCATGCTGCAATCCAAAGAAATTCAGGACCAAATGAGAAACAAAGTAACTGAGATCTATCAGTCTGGAAAAGGTTATGAAACCATTTCTAAAAGCTTTTGGACTCCAGCAAACCACAGTGAGAGCCATTATCCACAAATGGCGAAAACATGGAACCGTGGCGAACCTTCCCAGGAGTGGCCAGCCGACCAAAATTACCCCAAGAGCGCAGCGACGACTCATTCAAGAGGTCACAAAAGAACCCACAGCATCCAAAGAACTGCAGGCCTCACTTGCCTCAGTTAAGGTCAGTGTTCATGACTCCTCTATAAGAAAGAGACTGGGCAAAAATGGCCTGCATGGCAGAGTTCTAAGACAAAGACCACTGCTGAGCTAAAAGAACATAAAGGCTCGTCTCAGTTTTGCCAGAAAACATACTGATGATCCCCAAGACTTTTGGGAAAATGCTCTCTGGACTGATGAGACAAAAGTTGAACTTTTTGGAAGGCGTGTGTCCCATTTCATCTGGCATAAAAGTAACACACCATTTCAGAAAAGGAACATCATACCAACAGTAAAATATGGTGGTGGTAGTGTGATGGTCTGGGGCTGTTTTGCTGTTTCAGGACCTGGAAGACTTGCTGTGGTAAATGGAATCATGAATTATGCTGTCTACAAAAAAATCCTGAAGGAGAATATCTGGCCATCTGTTCCTGACCTGAAGCTAAAGCGCACTTGGGTTCTACAGCAGGACAATGATCCAAAACAACGGCAAGTCCACCTCTGAATGACTTAAGAAAAACAAAATGAAGACTTTGGAGTGGCCTAGTCAAAGTCCTTACCTGAATCCGATTGAGATGCTGTGGCATGACCTTAAAAAGGCGGTTCATGCTCGAAAATCCTCCAATGTGGCTGAATTACAGCAATTCTGCAAAGATGAGTGGGCCGAAATTCCTCCACAGTGCTGTAAAAGACCCATTGCCAGTTATCGCAAATGCTTGATTGCAGTTGTTGCTGCTAAGGGTGGCCCAACCAGTTATTAGGTGTAGGGAGCAATCACTTTTTCCACACAGGGCCATGTAGGTTTGATTTTTTTTTTTCCCTTAATAATAAACACCTTCATTTAAAAACTGCATTTTGTGTTTACATGTGTTATCTTTGTCTAATATTTAAGTTTGTTTCATGATCTGAAACATTTAAGTGTGACAAACATACAAAAAATGAGAAATCGCACCACTCTGTGTGTGTGTGTGTGTGTGTGTGTGTGTGTGTGTGTGTGTGTGTGTGTGTGTGTGTGTGTTTATTTTAATGACTCAAGAGGACATTCCCAAAAATATCTGGATACAAGACTGTTAACTGAACCTTTCACGTCCATTTTGTTTTTGTCTTTTTCTCCTCCTTTCTCCCTTATAGTTCCCTGATAATACTCATAATTAAGTAATATTACACAAGAGTGTGGCATCAATGAATATATCACTTTAGTGATAGCATAGTAAATGAGCATAAATAATCATTTCAAAGACGTGTAACCAAACTAAATATTGTATAGTGCAGAAGTCAGCATTTATATACATTCCTCCTGATGGCTTGTGGGTCACGTGACTCACGCTGGTGGCTAATTAGCTTGTTAGCTGCATTGGAGGAATCCTTTACACAGCCACATTTATGTTATCGCTACATGGTAATTACGAGTCTCTGATTGGTTCTTAAATCCAACCCAGGTTGTCCATTTTTTAATCCATTCTACTGTAAAATGGTTGAGCTCATGTGCACAGTGGCTAGCTTATAGGAAATAACAGTGATTTAGTTGTGGGGCATTTACATGTTAGTTTAAGTGCTCACTTTTTTCTTGGCTTCTTCAGATGACATAAAGAGTCAAAATCATATTGTTAGAAGACTGTCTTGATAGCATTTTGCATGTATCATGTAGATTGTGGGATCTGACTATTCAATTCAATTCAATTCAATTCAATTCAACTTTATTTATATAGCGCCATTTCACAACAAGTCATCTCATAGCACTATCAACTGTAGGGGGATGAAACCTATGAAACTATGAAACCTAAGGGATTTTTTTGAGGTCATCTCAATCTTAGGAGCACTGTCTCTAAAACAGAACAAATACAACAACTATTTGACATAATTACTGGCCCAGGGAACACGCACGCAGGCTCAGGTGAGATTCAAAGGCTTTATTCAACAACAAGAGATGTATGGATGCGTGTATGTGGAATGTGAATGGTCTGTGGGTGAACGAGGAGCGCCGGGGGCAGAATGACATGCCGTGCAGCCAGGCAACCCTATGGACAGAGCAGAGACAGGAATATGAGTTCACCTTCACCATGCGGGGTTAAAGTACCGAATGTTGCTTACTTGCCGATGTAACGGTGGCTGGCGTTGGCAAAGGAACTCTTGCCTGGGAAACAGCGCCCTGCTGCGCGCTCGACAAGGAGTGGGTGAGGAGGAAGAGGAGGTGGCGAGGACGGGAGGAATCCGCCGCCAGGGAATCCACCTGTGCACAGGGGAGAGACTGGAAGACAGGTGAGTGAAAATACAGCTTACTTGCTGGTAGGAGATGCTGCAGGTTGGGAAGGAGCGATCCTGCAGAGGGTTTGAGAGCATTGATTAACAGACGGCTCCAGACCGATGCTCTGGGCCGAGTGGGTTAAATAGTCTGTGATTGACGAGGCGCAGGTGTGCGCGCAGCTGAGACAGATGACTGGGGACGGCAAGTTGTGACACTATTGACAAATTCAAATCTTGACTACCTATGCCTCTCAGAAACCTGGCTAACCACAACAACACCTCCAGCTGTTTTCAATATATCAGGATACAATACCTATAGACAAGACAGAAAAGATGGCATGGTAGGAGCGGCCATGATTTATGTAAACGATGGTTATTAGTGTACACAACTCGACATTGGTAAAAATATGCTGGAATGTGTTGGAGTGAAAGTTGTACTATCACCAGAAATGTCTTTTGCTTTGATTGTGATCTATCGACCTCTATCCTCTAAGGATAAATTCTTTATTTATCTATCAAATGTAGTGAAACAGATTGGAAGCAAAGAACTAACCCTCATGGGTGATTTCAACTTAAATTGGCAGACAGAAATTAAAGGATATCACCAATAAGTTTCATATGGATCAGATGATCAGTAGCCCAACTAGAATAACCTGTTCATCTCAAACTCTAATTGATTTGATTTTACCAACAAACCTGACCGCATAACATTACTGGCATGTCTGACCATAACCTCACTTTAAAAGTGAGATTTGCACCAGCATGGTGGCTGCACTGTGGCAGCACAGCAACTCACCCTTAGCCATGGGATCTCGGGTTTAATCCCACCCCCTCACCAATGGTGATCTTTCTGTGTGGAGTTTGCATGTTCTCCCATTTCTGCATGGGTTTACTCCGGGATATCTCTGGTTTCCTCCCACAGGGGCCAAAAACATACAGGTTAGCTTAATTGGCATCAACTGGGGAGGTATGAATGTGAGTTGTCCCTTTCCCCTTCCCCCCAGGCCACAGTTGTAAATAAGAATGTGATCTTAATCTGTTCTGCCTAGTTAAATAAGCAGTAAGCAAATTGTAAGAATAACGATACAAAAGACCTACTGATGGTGTATATTTCATACATACCAAAGGAAAAAAGAATCATTTGAAAATGAGTTACAGCACATATAGTGGAATGAAATAAACTGATACAAACTGTGAACAGACATGCGAAAACATGATATAAGCAATCAAAGAAATTATCTCAAAATATAAAATAACAACACTATCTTAACACAAGAGAAAACAGGATCTACCTTGGCTAAATGAAAAATTATAGACTCTCATGAAAAAAAGGACTTAGCTCTTAAAAATGGCTAAAAACTGATTTAAGTGCAGATAGCCTGATTTTTAAAAGCCTCAGAAATGAAGTCACCATTCAGCTCCATAAAGCAAAAGCAAAATTCTTCTTAGACACAATCAAAAATACAAAAGGGAACAACAAAAAGCTCTAGAAATGTATTGATAAACTCACATGAAAAAAATGAGAAAAAACAAAGTCATACAACTCAAAATGAATTGAAAATTTCACTCAGATAGCATAGTTATAGCCAGCAATTTTAATGAGTATTTTATCAAATCAGTATAAGAACTGGGTCTGAATTTTACCCAAACATACCGGCACCAAATTAAAATAAATCATGAAGCTGATCTAAACCTCAAACCCACAAATGAGGTAAAACTTAACGAAATGTTATCATCTCTATAAAGTTCTAGAGCTAAGGATATTCATGGACTAGACACTGTATTCTTGAAAAAAAAATACTTTAATTATCCAATTACAGAACTGATAAATCAATCAATAGATGAAAATATCTTTCCTGATGCACTGAAACCCGCCACTGTAACCCCCATACACAAAGCTGGAGACAAACAGGAAATTAGAAATTATAGGCCGATAAGTATACTTCCTGTTTTGTCAAAAGCCATTGAAAGGGTGGTAGTAGACCAACTGGTAGAACATCTCGAATCTGTCCAGCTGCTGCATCCCATGCAGTTTGGTTTTGGGCCAAATCACTCAACAGAGACTGCATAATGTTACTTTATTGAAATGATGAAAGTAAATCCGGTCAAAGGGGTGGGGGTGGTAGGAGCCATCTTTTTAGACTTGCGTAAAGCCTTTGATACGATCAATCAGTCAGTCCTTCTTTCTAAACTCTCAGGATATAAACTGTCTAGGAATACCCTTAGCTGGTTAACATCTTATCTATCTGGTCACTCCCAGTGTGTGTACATCAACAATACTGTATCCCAATCAAAGGCATGCTGTCATGAATCTGGGTTTGGTGTTCCAAACCCCTTTCTGACTTTTTATCCCGACACCTCGGGCACGTCCCCTCCTCCTGTCAAATACCGTCAGCTGTGCTTCAACTTGGGTGTTCTCACACACACACACTCACACTCCATTCATTCCCATTCATACGCTCATACACGAACTCCTACACACCTGGTTCAATCATGTCCAGCCCACGCTTCCTCACACCGGCAATCTCTTTCCTCGTTTGCATCAGGATAATAAATATGCTGTGTTTGGGAAAAGAGATTGTCGGAGCATTCACCCTCATTCGTGGCAGCGTGTACCTCCATGAGTGTTGTATGACTTCCTTCACCTTTTCAGCCTAACATTTCAAGACGGAGGATTCCTTAATGTTAGTGTCCGACTCAGCCTTTACTCCCCGCTCACCAGACAACACAGACAGCCTCGGATCTCCACAGCCGTGAGTACATGTGCCTTTTTCTGTGTGCCCAGCATTCGTCAGCACCAGGCATCTCCCAGGCTGTGGGACTTGCGGGTGGCTTTGCTGTTTGTCTGGTGGCCATTATAAGATAAGATAAGATAAGATAAGCCTTTATTAGTCCCACAACGGGGAAATTCCAGGATTGCAACAGCACAGGGATAGCAACACTCAGAGCAACAATCAGAAGGCAAGAAAAAAACAAGCAAGCAAGAGCAGCTAATATACATATGGACATATTACTATAAAATATATATATATATATATACACACACACAGACACACAGTGCAGAGCATTGTAGCTGGATGGAATAAATATATGAATATATGAACACACAGTGCAGAGCATTGTAGCTAGATGGAATAAATACGTAAATATATAAACACCCACAGTACGGAGCATTGCAGCTAGGTGGAATAAATATGCAAGTATATAAACACACACAGTGCGGAGCAATGTAGCTAGATGGAATAATATGTAGATATATAAATATAAACACACCCAGTGCTGAGCATTGTAGCTAGATGGAATAAATATGTAAATATATAAACACACACAGTGCAGAGCATTGTTGCTAGATGGAATGAAACAGCATAACCGTCTACTTAGTTATCCTACATGGTATGATTATGTGCCCATACATATTCTCACCCTCCATAGCGACCGGTATTTTCCTAGTTGTATGCCGGAGGGGGGACCGTTGTGTAAGTCTATTGCATCTTTTGCATTCAAAAAACTATTAGTTTGTTACGTCTTTTTGCTATCTCTGCGAGCAGCCCTGCTTAGGTTGTACAGTCTGACAGCCGTTGGTAGGAAGGACCTACGAAACCTCTCGGTTGTGCACCTGGGATGATGTAGTCTGCTGCTAAATGAGCTCCTCAGTGCATTAAGTATGTCCTGCATAGGGTGGAACTCGGACTCCAGCAGAGATGACAGTTTAGCCACCGTCCTTCTCTCTCCTATCTCCTCCATCGGATCAAGGCGCTGCCCCAGGACAGAGCTAGCTTTCTTAATCAGTTTGTTCAGTCTCTTCCTATCGGCTGCAGTAATGCCACTGCCCCAGCAGACCACTCCAAAAGTGATGGCTGATGCCACCACCGTGTCATAGAATGACTTCAGCAGCGCCCCTTGTACACCAAAAGACCTGAGTCTCCTCAGCAGGAACAGCCTGCGCTGTCCCTTCTTGTAGAGTGCATCAGTATTGTGTGACCAGTCTAGTTTATTGTTCAGATGAATACCCAGGTACTTATAGGATGTCACCATCTCGATGTCTGTTCCCTGTATATTTACTGGTACTGTGAGGGGCTGCCCATGCCTGCGGCAGTCCACCACCAGCTCCTTAGTTTTCCTCGCATTGATCTGGAGGCAGTTCCGATGGCACCAGTCCACGAAGTCCTGGATAAGCCCTCTGTACTCAGCTTCATCTCCATTGGAGATGAGGCCAACGATCGCAGAGTCATCAGAGAACTTCTGTAGATGGCAGTGTGTTGTGTTGTGTGAGAAGTCCGCAGTATAAAGAGTGAACAGGAAGGGAGCCAGCACCGTTCCCTGGGGGGCCCCCGTGCTACTGATGATCGTGTCGGACACACAGTCCCGGGTTCTCACAAACTGAGGCCGGTTCGTGAGGTAGTCCAGGATCCATGATGACAGGTGCTGGTCCACCCCTGCGCGCAGCAGCTTGTCCTTCAGGATCATCGGTTGGATGGTGTTGAAAGCACTGGAGAAGTCAAAGAACATGATCCTCACCATATTCCCGGGCTTCTCCAGGTGGGACAGAGAACGGTGAAGGAGGAAGATCACCGCATACTCCACCCCGATGCCATGCTGGTAGGCGAACTGGAGTGGATCCATCGCTGGTTCCACCAGGGGGCGGAGGTGAGCAAGGAGCAGTCTCTCCAGGGTCTTCATCAAGTGGGACGTCAAGGCCACCGGTCTGTAGCTGTTCAGGTCTTTGGGGTGGGAAGTTTTTGGTACAGGTACCACACAAGATGTTTTCAACAGTTGTGGTACCCTCCCCAGTTTCAGGCTCATGTTGAAGATATACGTCACAATCCCACACAGCTGGTCTGCACAGGACTTGAGGAGCTTTGCGCTGATGCCGTCCGGTCCTGGCGCCTTCCTCGCCTTGATCTTCCTCAGCTCCGTCCTCACCTGGGTCCTGGTCAGGGTCAGGATGGGGGGCTGTGTGTTGGGAGTGGGGGGGGTGTTGGTAGAGTGGGGAGTGGGCAGCAGGACTTGATTTCTTTAGAGGCAGCAGTGGTTGTTGTGCAGTCAGGGGGGAGGGCGGTTGGTCAAATCTATTGAAAAACAGATTCAGGTTGTTCGCCCACTCCCTGCCCCCTGTGGCCTGGGGGGAGGTATTCTGGAGCCCCGAGATGGTTTTGAGGTTTCTCCGGACCCCGCTGATGTTGCTCTGTTGCAGCTTGTCCTCCATCTTCTTCCTGAAGCTGTCCTTGCCTTCTCTGCTCTTTCTCCTCAGCTCCCTCTGTACGGACTTCAGCATCTCCCTGTTCCCTGACCTGAATATCCTCTTCTTCTCTCTCAGAAGTGTTTTTATCTCAGGGTTGATCCAGGGTTTGTTGTTTGAGTGACGCCGTATGGTCTTGGTGGGAACGGATTTGTCCACACAGAAGCTGAGGTAGCCCGTGAAGGTGTGAATGAGGCCATCGATGTCCTCACCATGTGGATCGCAGAGCTGCTTCCAGGCGGTGGCTTCAAAACAGCCTTTTAGAGTGTCCATTGTCTCCTCAGACCATAACTCCACAGTGTGCATGGCCGGAGGTTGTCTGTGCACTAGGGGTTTGTACACCGGCCGGAGATGAACCAAGTTGTGATCCGATCTCCCGAGTGGGGGGAGTTGTGATGAGGTGTACGCCTCCTTAGTGTTTGCGTAGAATAAATCCAGTGTTTTATTGTCTCTAGTGTGGCATGTGACATACTGGGTGAACGTGGGTAGAATGGGAAATAGTGAAACATGGTTGAAATCGCCTGAGATGAGGAGAAGAGCATCTGGGTGTTCTGTCTGCAGCCTGCTGGTTACTGAATGGATGACGTCACGTGCTGTCCCAGCGTTCGCCGTCGGATTTGCATAAACAACAATGCAGATCACGTGTGAGTGTTCTCTCGGGAGATATGTAGGCCTCATGCTAACAGCTAGCAACTCAATGTCTTTGCTGCAGTGTCGTTGTTTAACAGTGATATGTCCCGGTCTGCACCAGTTGTTGTTAACATACATTATCACTCCACCGCCCCTAGCCTTGCCACTGTCTGGTGTTCGGTCAGCTCGTATCATGTGAAAACCCTCCAGCTCAATGTTAGCATCTGCTGCTAGTTCAGTTAGCCACGTCTCAGTAAACAAAAGGAGAGAGCACTCCCAGTATGTGCTATCATAACGGGAGATAGCCGCTAGCTCATCTAACTTTCCCAGTATCGACCGTACATTTCCCATGACAACAGATGGAAGGGAGGGTCTGTACCTTATATTTTTTGTCCTCCGCCTTACTCCAGCCCGGCAGCCGCGGCGTTTTCGCCTCAGTTCTCTCGGTATGTCGAGTTTTTCCAATGGGACCGGGTGGCGGTTGAATGCTAGCAGCTCTTCTCTGCTGTATCGTATCCTGCTATAAACAGTGGCTCCGTCCACCGGCTCAGGAGACATTTAGGACGATCTGTGTGTCCGTGATATAAGTGGGGTGAAAAAAAAAGACGGATCAAAAGAGAGAGGAAGGGAAAAAGACTCGGAATCGAGCCGCTGTTGCAAAAGGCAGCCTACTCGTGTGGCGCCGAGAGAAAAAAAAAAAAAAAAAAAAAAAAGCTGCAAAGTTACAATGAAAACGGTAGCAAATTTATTTTTTTAAAAGTTTCAAATTTACAAGAAAAAAGTCAAACATTTATTTGGACAAAAACTGCAAAGTTCCAAAGAAGACTAGCTAATTTATGAGGGAAAAAAAGTTGCAAATTTCCAGCTGAAAAAAGTCACAAATTTACTAGAAAAAAGTTGCAAAGTTACAAAGAACACTCAAGCACATTTACAAAAAAAAAATAGCTGAACAAATTTTCTGCATGTATAGAACAGCTGCATCTTAAAAATTAAAATACAATGAAATGAAATATTTACACTATTTAATTATTATTATTATAATAATAATAATATTATTAATTAATTATTATTATTATTATTAATTAATATTATAATAATAATTATTATTATTTTATCACTGCTACTGTCTGCATTAGTGTGGTTACTGGACTTGTGAATTTGTTACAGTTTACGTTAATAAATGGCACGATCTACTCCAGCACTTGAGTTTTTCATTCCCTCTCTCGTGCACCGCGTAATGGCGTACGAGAGACCATGACACATTCTCCATGGGAGTATCACAAGGTTCAAGTTTAGGCCCACCGTTGTTTATTTTGTATATTAATGATTTGACATCAGTGTGTGAAAATGACATAAAAATTCAGATGTATGCAGATGACACAGTCATCTACATACATGGGAAGGATGCCAAACAAGTGTCTGATAAGCTCATGATAGCAATGGAGAAAGTGTAAAAATCTCTTAATCAATCAAGCCCCACTCTGAATGTAGGGAAAACAGCTACCATGTACTTTACCAACAAAAAAAATCATAAGCACTATTCGACTATAACTGTAAGTGGAGCAAATATAGAAAATGTAACAGAGTTTAAGTATTTGGGTGTCACATTAGATCCCACGCTCAGCTTTAAAAAGCACATAAAATGGATGAGCCACACCTTGGAAACTTTTGTTGCATAAGTAACTCACTTACTCTAAAAGGATCAAAAACCTTTCTGTATGCCATGATTTTGACACATTGTGTCTCTTGCTGGTCACAAGCCAACAGTACGACTATGAAACCCTTGGAATCCCTGTATAAACAATCCATCAAAATTCTGGATAAGAAGACACGACAGTATCACTGTCGTGGTATACTTGCCAAACACAAGATGTTAGGCTTTGAAAATATGATCATGTATGCAAATATATAGTTGGTCTTTAAAATTATCCATGGTTCTCCACCCCTGCCCCTTAAAACTTTTGTGTACCTGACTTCTGAACAAAATACCAGAATAACAAGGACTTCCTGTAGGTGGCATTGTTGCATCCCCCTACGTAAAACTGCTGTTGGACAGTCAGTCTTCTCATACAAAGCTATAACGGAATTGAACAAGCTTCCCACTGCTTTGACGACCAGGACAAATTACAGAGACTTTTCCACAGAGACTAAAACATGGATTGTAAGTAATCAAGCCAGCCAGCATTGACTCTCTGCCTTAAATTGGATTTTGAAATTCATTCATTCATTTATTGTACTCTTAAATTGCTTTTTATGTGTGCCGTCTCTCTTATCTTTTTACCTTTTAAACTTAGTCCCTGCTTGTTTCAGGGTCAACAGTTACTGAAACCCAACCTGATTTCCTTTGTACATGTGCTGTTTTTCTTTTAATATCTTCCTTCCTGTCTCAGGGATGACAGATGGAAATTAGTGAGAATGCTATAATATGGAACAGAGCATCTTTATCGTGTGTTTAATGTTTTTTTTTGTTTTTTTGTTTTTTTTCTGTACATGGTCCCTGACAAGTAAACCAATAAACTAAAAACAAAACAAACAAACAAACAAAAAAAACTAAAAACATTAACAGGAATTGATGGTCACCACTATATTTTGCAAAGAATAAAACCAATTATACAACAGTTAGTTCCAACCAAGCAATCTGAATGGACTGCTGGATTCCAGGAGTTACTATACCCCCCCCCCCCCCCCCATCAGTTGTACTTGTTTCACAGAATATGTATCACTCCGCTTCAGTTGTGTTTTAATAATATTTAAATTAAAGTTAATAGCACTGGTTTCATTTTTTTGTATATACATTTTTTTTTTTTGTATTTTGTATACTTTATTAATCCCAGAGGGAAATTCAGGGCATCCAACTGGAAAGATGAAGCAGCCACGGTATGGCGTCAATCCCTTCACCATCCACACACACATTCACACCTAGGGCCACTTTAGAGTCTCCAATTAACCTAACTTTAAAATTAACCTGAGGCACTGTTTGAAAAGAGTCCTAAAAATCCAGACTTCATGACCCAGAAGTCCTGCCATTATACTGTAAACATCTGACCATATATTTCATGCCTTTTTACAACAAAATATAGCCAACTGTAATACCTTTGTGGTGTTGGACTATTTATTTAATCTGAAAATGCCAAGAAAAACTGAGCAAAGCTGATAACAACAACAAGCTAGCAACAAACTAGCCATCTGGCATGAGGTACGTGACCCAGAATATATGCTTTGCAGGTGATGCAGTATGTATTTAAACACCGACTTCTGCACTGGACAATATTTAACCATTTAACTGCTTTAACTTCTGGTTCCATATGTGTGAATGACAATAGGCCTATTCCTTTTGATATTGTTATGTCGGGGCTGTGATAAGTGGTGGAGATTCTCCTGGCATGCTTTGCACCGCAAGGTATTCAAAGACTGTTATAATTCTTGTGTTCTGAGCTTTACTGTTGTACCGTTATAATTGTGTTATAAGTCTGGTTGTGATAATGTTGTTTTCCCTGCCTGTGAGAGATTACATGTCTGTGTCACCCTGAGGGAGGTGAGTATGTGTGTGGATGACCCCCCCTCTGTTCTGTGTAATTCATCAGTGAAAAATAAATACCTGTTATGTTCCAAATACTCTGTAGAGGAGCTTGGACTAACAAGGCGATGTGATTCATAAACCAAAGTTTATTATCAGCTCCTCTAACAAGTCTCATCTAGGTGCAGCAGCAGAAGAAGTAAGAGAGCGAACACCTTCGGCTCTACGAACTTATACTCGCACATAACAAAAGACATGCATATCAAAAGCTGACATCCCTCACTATCTTAATCCCCTCTTTTGTCTTCGTACTCCTCCACCTGGCCCTGGGGGGTCAGGGCAACCCATCTGGTCTCCACCGCAGTGCCTCGGATGCTCTTTGATCTTGACTGGCGGTTGAGACCCTTTGTCCTGTTCTGAGGTGTGAAGTCGCTTTACATATGTAATCACTAAACACTCTCACATGCTTAAACATATGTAAGTTATGGGATATATGATTAATATAGACCACAGCCCCCCCCAAACGACTAAGAAAAGGACAATAGAAAAATTCACAGTTTAAGATAATTATTATGACATACTAACTGCTACACCTCTTGCCACAGAAGAAACTTTCCAGCAGCCATGCTCCTAAGAGAGTTCAGTGGTAATCATAACAGCATAGTAATATCACAAGTCAGTCCTAAACTGTTACAGCACAATTAGTGAACAACTGTTGAGTAGTTTGCATCAGTCTCTGTGCCGTCTGGGTTTTAATCTTCTCCCGAATCTGCTGTGGGTCTGCTTGGGCGTCCTGGTGGGACCTTCCTGTAAGGAATCTGCAGCTTGGGGAGGAGAGTGGTTAATTGTTCCCTGCAGGGGGGCTGAGTCTTTTCTCTTGGGGAGTCTACCCCGCCGAGGTGCTCTTGCCAACCGTGCAGGCTCGTCTCTCAACAAGAAGGCAGGTTTAAGTCTGTCAATGCTGACTGTTTCTTTTCTATCCCCAAAATCAAGCACAAAATGTTTATCACCAGGTTCCAGCACTCTGAATGGTCCATCGTATGGTGGGCGGAAAGTTGGTTTTAAAGCTTCATGCCTAACAAAAACGAATTCAGCGTTTTTTAAAGCTTGGGGGACAAAAACCCGTGGAAAAGAGTGATGTGCCGGTCCGGGGAGAGAGTCCGGTCCATTGCTGCCTAAAAACCTCGGGGTTGGAAGATGCCCTGGCTCTGGGTTCTCTGGTAAAAATTCACCTGGGAGCCTGAGAGGTTGTGCAAAAACTAATTCTGCTGGGGAGGCGTCTAGATCCTCTTTGGGCGCAGCACGCAACCCCAATAAAACCCAGGGAAGTTTATTTACCCAATTTGTATCCGTTAGTGAGGCTCTGAGGGCGGCCTTTAAAGATCTGTGAAAACGCTCGCATAACCCATTAGCCTGAGGGTGATAAGCGGTGGTGCGGTGAATTGTCGCCTCTAAGCTGCTGGCCATGGCTGACCAAAGCTCCGAGACAAATTGAGGCCCCCTATCGGACGGGATGTCCAATGGGACGCCGAAACGTGCCACCCAGTTTGTCAAAAAAACGCGAGCGACTTCCTCCGCTGTGGTTGACGCCAGAGGGACTGCCTCTGGCCAGCGCGTGGTGCGGTCTTTCATTGTTAACAGGTGTGTGAAACCTTGGGAGGAAGGTAGTGGCCCCACGAGGTCGACATGAACGTGGTCGAACCTTCTAGCAGGGATTCGAAAAGGCTCCAGAGGGGCTTTTGTGTGTTTGTGTACTTTGGCGCGCTGACAAGAAATGCAAGTCTTTGCCCATTCTTTTATGTTTTTGCACAGGCCAGGCCACACAAACCTTTTGGCGACCATTTTAACCGAAGCGCGCACACCTGGGTATGCGAGGGAGTGAATCGAGTTGAAAATATGGCGGCGCCATGCAGCTGGGACTAACGGGCGAGGTCGGCCGGTTGAGATGTCACATATTAGGGGGGGCACACCATCGCATAAAACCCTTTCCTCCAGCCTTAACCCTGTTGGTCCAGACAGGAGTGCGCGCACGTCCGCGTCATTACTTTGCTCCTCTGCCATGGCTGCATAATCTATCCCTGCGTGGATTGGTGCTGCGTATGTGTCTGCATTGGTGAAGAGTTCAGCGGCTGAGGTAGTATAATCTGTCTCCTCGCGCTCTGACGATGTCACAGCGCGAGAGAGGCAGTTTGCTACCACGTTAAGTTTGCCTGCCACATGTCGAATGTCTGTGGTGAACTCTGAAATCACAGCCAGCTGTCTTTGTTGCCTGCCTGACCACGGTTCGGAAATTTTAGCCATCGCAAAAGTGAGCGGTTTGTGGTCTACAAAAGCCGTGAAACACCGCCCTTCCAACCAGAACTGGAAGTGGCGGATGGATAAATGAAGCGCTAGCAGCTCTCTGTCAAAAGTGCTGTATTTATGCTCAGTTTGGTTTAGCGATTTGCTGAAGAATGCCAAAGGTTGCCAGGTTCCGCTGACGTGTTGTTCTACAACTGCCCCTATGGCCAGGTCTGAAGCGTCTGTGGTTAGCGCAATGCGGGCCGAGGGATCGGGGTGAACCAACAATGTGGCATTAGCTAGGGCACTTTTTACTTCTGCGAAGGCGCGTTCGTGCTCCGGGGTCCATTCGACCGCGTTGGAAGGTTTTTGTTTTCTGAGCGCGTCATATAGGGGCTGCATGAGCTGAGCTGCGTGGGGGAGGAAACGGTTGTAAAAATTAACCATTCCCAAAAATTCTTGCAGCGATTTGACCGTTTGTGGCCGTGGGAAACTTTTTACTGCGTGAACTTTTTCTGGCAGTGGGACTGCCGGAGAAACTCTGTGTCCTAAAAAATCAATTTGTGACAAGCCAAATTTGCATTTGGCTGGATTGATTATTAACCCGTGCTCTTCTAGTCTCTGAAAAACCATAGTGAGATGCTGCTCGTGTTCTTCCTCAGACGAGCTGGCTACCAGCATATCGTCGAGGTAGACGAACACGAAAGGGAGGTCGCGTAATACTGCGTCCATCATCCGCTGAAAGGTTTGAGCAGCACCTTTGAGGCCGAAAGGCATCCGCAAAAATTCAAAAAGACCGAAGGGGGTTATTACAGCCATTTTAGGAATGTCTTCCGCTCGAACGGGGACTTGATGATAACCGCGGACTAGGTCTATTTTTGAAAAAAATGCGCGCACCCGCCAGATGTAGTGAAAAGTCTTGAATGTGAGGAATTGGGTAGCGGTCATGCGCTGTCGCATTGTTTAATCTGCGGTAATCGCCGCACGGCCTCCAAGAACCGTCGGATTTCGGGACCATGTGAAGTGGTGACGCCCAGGGGCTTTTCGAGCGTCTGATAATGCCTAATTTTTCAAGGGTGGTAAACTCGTCTCGAGCTATGGCGAGCTTGGTCGCGTCTAAGAGCCGAGCTTTGGCGAATACGGGTGGGCCCGTTGTGGGAATGAAGTGTTCGACCCCGTGTTTAGCCACTGTGGCTGAGAATTTGGGAACTGTGAGTGCTGGAAATTGGGTGAGGAGTTGATCAAACTTACCTCCTGCTGTAGTGATGCTGGCCTGCACGGGTGGTGGAGAAAGTCGAGCTGAGCAGGGAATAGAAACAAAGGACAGTGCATTAACCAAGCGTCTGTTCGCTAGATCAACTAATAACCTAATAATAATAATAAAAATATGTGCACACAAAAAATCTGCGCCCAACAAGTTAAAACTCACCGCCGCTACAACAAATGTCCATCTGTAGTTGCGGCCGTGGATGCAGAGGGGCAGGCTCTTTTCGCCAAAAGTGTCGATGATGGAGCCGTTGGCTGCCACCGCTCCATTGCCCCGGGGGCCCATGGCCCGGTCTGCTTGGGAGGGCATGACAAAACTTAGTTGAGCTCCCGTGTCGATAAGGAACTGCTTGCCGGTGTGTCCGTCCGTCACATATAAAAGCTTGCTTTTTTCGCTGAGAACCGCCGCTGTTAACGGCTCTCGGCTTCGGCGTTTTCCCGAAATCGTGAATTTGCAGGGGGGAACGCATTTGTAAGCCTTCTCGGCAAAGCAGTGGTGGTAATAACAAACGTCGCTCCGTCTGTTGCGTCCTGGCCGTGTCGCTGTCACCGCGGGCTGATTCTGCTCGGTGATTTGTGGCTCCTCGTGGCTCCGGACATCAGCGTTGAGGTCTGCGGATGCTGCTGTGGGTGTCTGCTCCTTGCAGGCGTTGACGAGCCGTTGAGCTTCGTGAGCCAGCGTGCGTAAGTCTTGCTGGGTGCTGCATCGCATGTTGGCAAGCGTCCCTCTCATGTGTGGCGGCAGCGTACTGAGGAATATGAAATGGAAGAGGAAGTTGTCATTGTCCTCTTCTTTAAGTTGCAGCAAGTCCTCCATGAGGGCCTTGGGTCTGCCTCCTCTGTGGCCGTAGACCGCCAGGATCCTCTCGGCTCTCTCCCCGGCTGAGGGGACGTAATTTGCCACGATGGTCGCTTTCAGTTCTTTATATTTGTCCTGGGCCGGCGGCCGCTGGATTATGCTCCACACACATCTCGAAGTGGTGGCGTCGAGTTTGGCGACGATGTGATAGAACTTTGTATCATCAGCCGTGATGCCATCAAGTGCAAACTGTGCTTCAGCTTGCTGAAACCACGAGGCGGGGTCTTCCCTCACTATCTTAATCCCCTGTTTTGTCTTCGTACTCCTCCACCTGGCCCTGGGGGGTCAGGGCAACCCATCCGGTCTCCACCGCAGTGCCTCGGATGCTCTTTGATCTTCACTGGCGGTTGAGACCCTTTGTCCTGTTCTGAGGTGTGAAGTCGCTTTACATATGTAATCACTAAACACTCTCACATGCTTAAACATATGTAGGTTATGGGATATATGATTAATATAGACCACATACTCTGTCATTATTGTGTGAACTCTTGAAACTTCACAATATTATGCTTATTCAGGTGTTCAGCAACAATTAACTGGCCTCATTCAGAAGGGATTGTTTTTTTTTGGCACAAAATAACTGGTTAAATAACCAATAATCATTAATATTTGTCATTTATTGCTGTCATTTAATACACTATGCTCTTGGAACTGTGGTATAAAAGCAATATTACACTCGAGGTGGTACAGTATCACAAATATATAACTGTAGTGATGATTTCAACCAAATCACCTCAGTGATATATTCATTGATACTGTACTCTTGTGTAATATTGCTTAATTATAAACATACTAACTGAATGACATGCCCTCGCTTACTCGCTGTGTCTTGGAATAAATGGTTGGAACTGTATCGGTCCTTAAAAGCACTTTAGTGGCAAAATCCATTTTAATGTGGGTCAAATTTTCCAAGCTGTTATCCCAAAAATGCAGACTGCAAACCAGTGTCCTCTCCGATATTTTAGCAGGGGTACTGCTTTCCCCAAATAAAATCAGTCCATTGCTGTCGTCTTTTCATGTCTTTTGGTGAGACAAGAAAACTATCAGAACTGGATCTCTTGCTTATACAGCCAACAAATGAATGGGTATAATCTGCCATCTTTCCCAATGAGAAAAACAAAAAGTTGCTTCTCCTTCTGGATTCTGTCACACTCTGGCTAGTTTAGAGTACCATGTCTTCTTGCACCTCACCACCTCCGTATTCTCCCCCCTCTTCACCTCTCTTCCTGAGTTTTGGCAGTCACAGACTTAGCCCATCATTTCTATTAATGAATCCTAAGTGTCATGAGCGGGGTTTTAAGTTTTTTCCTACCTTCTGTCAGGTCCATTTGTCAGGCTGCTGAGAGCTTTGGGGTTTGCCTGCTTCCTCACAGCCGACGGCCATGCCCCCCTCCTCCTGTCAGGGCGGAGGGGTGTTCACTCTGCGCACTCAGTGGCTATGTTTACATGGACACAAGTAACTGGATTAAAAGCCTTATTGGAATAAAAATGCTTCATGTAAACACGCCAATCTGAATATTCTGACCCGATCATGCTCATTCGGATCAAAATTTCATTCCAATTGAGAAGGGTAGGATATGCCAGTTGTTAATCTGAATGGTGCGCATGAAAACACTTATTCGAAAAGTTGGGCAGAAAATATGTTTACTGCGCATGTCTGTACACCAGCCACACGTCGACGTGACATATTTCCACCTTAGCAGCAGCTAGCGGAAAACATAGCGGGAGCAAAACAAAACTGGTCTGTATCATCCTGCTGTCTCCCTCTGTTTGTCATATGCAGAAGTATGTACTTGTAGCTTCATTATGGAGACCAGCAGAAGCAAAAGTACAGCCTGAATAACACAATACAGGTCAATTTTGACACGAAACAGGGCTTGCTAACACTGGAAGTTGCTTCTTCTTCTACTGTTTTTGTAATGTTGAAATGTCGACGTGCCATGTCAAAATGATTTATTCTGTTCAAACGTGTGACACATGGAAACGCACGTCCTAATCAGATCAGCTTTTTCAGGCTCCGTGTAAACAGTAAAATTCTGATCTGAATTGTAATCAGATTAAAGAAATTTTGCCCATGTAACCATGGCCACTCACTGACACACATTATGTCTCTGCATACACACACACACACACACACACACTATTCATTCCCACTCACATGCTCTCACATCCACGCACTCATTACACACACCGGCATGCACTCAGCTGATCAATCAGTGGTAGTATTTTAGCTCCGTGTTCACTGATGTACATTGCCGGGTCATTGTTTCCAGACAGTGTTTGTTCCCTCAGCGTTTGAACTAGACCGCTAGGCCTGCTGTCGAGGATTGTTTTTCCACCAGCCTGCTTACTGTTGTTTTTTATGTTCACACTGGGACGGCTACCTGGGACTGCCTCAGACTGCTCCAGCTCAGTAAGTTTTTCCTATTTGGCCCACACCATCCAGTTCTGTCTAGAAACATCCTGGGTTCTTTTCCTCCATTTTCCTGTGAGCTGTTGAGCGTCCTTGGCAGTCACCCTTGTAAGCTAGTGACTTTAATTGTTTGGATGTTGTACACGTTTTTGTTAATAAAACACATTCAACTTACTCCGGCATTTGGTTTTCATGTTCAATCTCCATATGCGCTGCACTAAGGCACATGCATTTGACGCCAAGTTTATCTTTACAATCCTTTTTTCTATCCAAGCTTTGGCATTTTGAGTATTTTGTTAATCTGAAGTTTAGAATAAATAGTTCTTCCCTTTTTTGACAGTTTTGTAGACCTGGATTATTTTCTGTGTGCACTATCAAGATATTTTTGCTCAGCCACCATATTGGTTATCAAATTGAACAATGAAATAGGAATAGGTACTATAGCATCAGAAGGAATATGTGAAAGTTCTTCATTCATTTACTGCAAAAGCTTTGTTTGTAGAAAAGTTTTTTGAGAGTAGTTTTTCCTAAAAGTCTGTTTAGATTCTATAAAGCAGCAGCAGAATCACCTGAGGCTGAACAGCAACAAGACTAAAGAGATGGTGACTGACTTCAGGAAGAATAGGACACCTACTACACAGCTGTTGCAGATTAGGGGGGATAATGTGGAGGTAGCGGAGGACTACAAATACCTGGGTCATTAAGAAAAGAGAGTCTGGAGCACACTGTCAAATTTACAGCCTTTAATGGTGCACAGACTGACGTTTGCAACACTATCTATGTCTTCTTCAGAGTCACAAATACCTGGGTGTCATGATCAGCAACAGACTGGACTGGAAATCTAACACCGATGCTGTGTGCAAGAAGGGGATGAGCAGACTCTACTTTCGGAGGAAGCTGAGATCCTTCAACGTGTGCAACAAGATGTTGGAGCTTTTCTACCAGGCCGTTGTTTCCAGTACCATCTTCTTTGCTGCTGTCTGTTGGGGACAGCAACAGACAGCAGCATTAGCTGCTGTTAGCCAGCGACACTGACAGACTTGACAAGATTATCAAGAAGGCTGGCTCTGTGATTGGTCTCAGGCTGGAGACTTCTGAGAATGTGGTGGAGAGGAGGACACTGAACAAACTGTTATCCATCATGGACAACCCTGATTACTCCCTCCACCACAGACTGAACGGAGGAGCACTTATTCAAGCAGACTGCTACAGCTCCGCTGACGAATTGTTAGGTACAGGAAATCTTTCCAGCCACGTTCCATTTCACTGTACAATAACTAACTCTAATGTTGAATCTTGATCATAACAACGCTGCCATACAGCACCTTACAGTCTAATTTATACTTCATATTTCACCCTGCATCCGATAGTCCTGCATTGTACAGCGAGTCCGATTCCTGTAGCTATAGGGGTCATCATCTAGTCATCTGTGATGCATATCAAGTTATCTAGGCAGTTTTGCTTTCCCTGGGTAATTCCTTTATCTATTAAGCTGTGTGTGTGTTTCTGTCATTTTGGTCATCTACTGTGTCATGCTGCTGTTGCAGTGTAATTTACCAGTTTGGGATCAATAAAGTACATCTATCTGTCAGTCTATAAAACTGTCATTTTTCTTCTTTCGTCCTCACCAAACATACACATTATTTTCAAGGTACCTGGCAATTAGGTTATCCAGATATATCCGAGTTCCTGTCTAGATTTGAGCTTTCTTTCTGCTTGATGTTATGATTGGGACTCTGTGAGGTGGCATATCCCAGCTGTTAGAGGACTTGTTTATTTTGTGGCTGAAAATAGTTCCCCGTAACAGCTTCCTTTCTGAAACCCCCTAGTGCTCTCAGAAAGTCTCAGTACTCTGTGTCTTGGATTCCATAAAATATGTTGGAAATCTTCCTTTAGGATTTGGCTGAATGTTGATTTGATTGCATTGCATAATTTCTGCAGATTTGTCATTTGCACTCTTTTGATGCCAATCATCTGTTCAACAACATTCCAAATGTGTCGTCCTGGAGCCATGTCTGGTGTAATCGCAGGTCTGTGAGGATCATTGCCATGTCTGCTTTTGATGCGTTTCACTTTGTGACACAAAAATTGTCACATTGAAAGTAGCCATGAGATGACGGCCACCCTTTGGAAATAAAGCAATGCACAATGTATGCTAAGGTTGTCACATTTCAGTTAGCTTGGTTTTGGGTTGTCCAAAGTAGTCATAATACTGTAACACCACCAGCAACAGCTTGGAGTGTTGACATAAGACGAGCTGGGTGTATGGACTCATGTCACTGATGCAAAATTGTGAGCATATACCATCTGCAATGCTGGAGAAAGAGTGGAAATTCCTCAACAAGGCTAAATTTTACTGTCCTCAACAGTCCAAAGTAGCACATTCAACTAAACTTGGATGCGTTATGCATTTTAAGATGCCTTTTTCTGGTCAATGCAGTTTAAATAATTATTTCTCTGTAGGCTTCTTGTTAGCCCTAATTGAGGTCACGCCTGGGTCTACTTCTGCGTATGGGACCTTAAAATGGAAAAATAAATCTCCATTGAAGTGAATGGCAAGAGAGGAATTATCTTTTGATCCTGATCAAATGTTGCCACAAATTACATATATGGTGTTTGTCAATTTAAAAGATAATTTTCAACTTAAAGTTGTCAGTTGGTTGTGAAACTGCTTAGCGGACTACATCCCCTTATCTCGGACTATACACGTCACCAAACATTAGTACAGAGGTTCCCCTCTCAAAGCTCACATCCTATTTTCTGACTGATGAAAGAAGCATCCAAAGAAGAGAAAAAACAACACAAATGTATTGTATTTTGAGAGCTGCAGCTGATCCAGAAGACTGTTACTTACTTCCCCCTATGTGCTCTTTGAAAATGATGACATAACTTACGTGAGTCTGTTTGTAGTCTTTCAATTTATGTATTTTCACAACCTAATTCAAATCCATGAATCCAGGATTTAAATTCAAATCATGGATTTGAATCCAGGATTCAAATCCATGAATCCTAGGTGTGCAAGAGATCATCTCTGCTTAACCGAAATGATTCTTCCCACCAAAGACCACGGTGGGGGGCATGACTGACCTGGCAGAGCTGTCAAATCTGTTAGGTCGGTCATGCCTGAAACAGCTAATTTGACACTCAGGAATGTAAGATGATAATTGTCACAACCTGGCTCAATGGCATGTGAACTGGTGGCGATAAATAAAAGTTTATTTTCAATAAAGTGAACAAACAAACAAACAAGATGGAATGTGCTTTTTCCGGGAGCTGCAAAGGATAGAAAAGTGTGATTTGTCACAGGACACAGCTGAGCTCTGTGCTTTACTCTTTAATTTTTTCTATGTGTGCCATCTCATCTTTTTACTTTTTTAAACTTACTCCCTGCTTGTTTCAGGGTCAACAGTTTCTGAAACACGGCCTGAATTGCTTTCTATATGTGCTGTGAGAGTGAATGGTTGTCTGTCTCCCTATGTTGGCCCTGCAATGGACTTGGAGTGGGGATCTGTCCAGGGTGTACCCTGCCTCGCCCAAAGATGCTGGGATAGGCTCCAGCCCAACCGCGACCCGAAAAGGATTAAGCGGAAGAAGATGAATGGATGGATGTGCTGTTTTACTTTAAATATCTTCCTGCCTACCTCAGGGAAAACAGATGGAAATTAGTGAGAATGCTATATTCTGGCACAGAGCATCTTCACCCTGTGTTTAATGTTTTTTTTTTCTTTTCTGTACATAGTCCCTGACAATTAAACCAATAAACTAAACTAAACACAAAGGTTCAAAGAGTGTTACCCATATGTTGACATAATGTCGGACCCAGGGAACACGCACACACAGGCTCAAGTTCAATAGTGGTGAGTTGGAAGTTGGAAGTTGGAAGTTGGAAGTTCAAGAGTGAGTTGTAACAATACTCCCCCCCCCCCAACACGAGCAGCACCTCCTGGCGCTGGCGTATCTGGGTGCGCCTGGTGGAAGTCCTTAATAAGGTGTTTGTCCAGCGCAAACGACTGGCGCACTCAGGACCTCCACTCGGGGCCATACCCCTCCCAGCCCACCAAGTACTGCAAGCTGCGACCCCAGCGGCCGACGTCCAGGATGGAGTTGACCGTCCAAGCCGGGTCACTATCGATCAACACGGGTGGAGGTGGAGCTCGAGGAGGGGGGCAGAGCGGGTTGGAGATCAAGGGTTTGACCTGCGAGACGTGGAACATGGGACAAACATGCAGAGAAGGAGGGAGAGCCAGGCGCACAGCCACAGGATTCACCACCTTAACAATAGGGAAGGGCCCAATAAAGCGTTTGGCCAACTTCCTCTTTTCAGCCTTCAGGTTAATTTTTTTTTTTTTTTTTGTTACTTATTTGTACCCGTAGGTAGATTTGGTTTGCAGTCTGGTGACAAGCCACCGGCTGCTGGTCGCTGCGTGCGCAAGCGCCCTAAACCTACATGTTTTTGGTATGCGGGAGGAAACCGGAGAAATCCCGGAGTAAACCCACGCAACACGGGGAGAACATGCAAACTCCACACAGCTCACTGTTGGTCGGGGGCTGGGATCGAGCCAACGGTCTCATGATCCCCGCGATCCCCCGGCCGAAGGTAAACTGTGCTGCCACAGTGCTAAACCACTGCGCCACCGTGCAGTATATGCTGCATTGATAACCAGACCTGCTGACCCACTTGATACTGCGGAGCAGGTCTCCTGCTCTGGTTTGCCGCGCTGGTGTTGCGCTCTGCTGTGCGTAAAAAGGGCCTGACGAGTAGCAGCCCACAGCCAACGGCAGCGCCTCAGGTGCGCGTGAACTGATGGTACGGCCACCTCCCCCTCTTCTTCAGGGAACAGCGGGAGGTCGTAACCCAACGACGCCCTGAAAGGTGACATACCGGTTGCAGAAGAGACAGTTAGGTTATGAGCATATTCTATCCAAGGCAGATGACTGCTCCATGATGATGGGCTGGAGGTGATGACGCAGCGCAGAGCGGTCTCCAGCTCCTCATTTGCCTGCTCACACTGCCCATTGCTCTGGGGGTGATGACCAGAGGACAGGCTCACTGTAGCCCCCAAAGCGTTACAAAAACTCCTCCACACACTGGAGACGAACTTCAAAGACGATGTCCGCGGGGATCCCATACAGGTACACAACGTGCTGTACCAGAAGGTCCGCTGTGTCACGTGCTGTTGGAAGCCCACGCAGGGGAATGAAGTGGGCGGCCTTCGAGAAGCGGTCCACGATGGTCATCACGGTGTCGAACGTGTTGGATACCGGGAGACCGGTTACGAAGTCCAGCACCACATGAGACCACAGCCTCCCAGGGACCGGCAGGGGGTGAAGAAGGCCAGCCGGCAGAGAAGAAGACGTCTTCCCGGTGGCACACTGGGGGCAGGCACGGATGTAGCCGATGACGTCCTTCCGAAGCCCTGGCCACCAGAACAATCTTTGGAGCAACTCCACCAATCGGGAGATCCCAGGGTGGCAGACGAGTTTGGAAGAATGGGCCCAGTGGATCACATCACCCCGAACAGCAGATGGTATGAACAGTGTCCCGGTAGGGCCTCCGCCCATGTCCGGTTCGGTTTCTTGAGCCTTCGGGACCTTATCCCTGATGGCCCAGGAGAGGGCGCCGACGACACAAGAGGCTGGGAGGATGGTGTGCTCCTGCTTCTCAGCGGCCTCCAAGGCAAACTGCCTGGACAGGGCATCTGCCTTCACGTTCTTTGACCCCGGGTGGTGGTCAAAGAATGGTGAACTGGAAGCGCCCGAAGAACAGGGACCAATGCGCCTGGCGGGCATTCAGGTGCTTAGCCGTCCTCAGGTACTCCAGGTTCTTATGATCCGTCCAGACCACAAAGGGTAGCGAGGCCCCCTCCAGCCAGTGCCACCATTCCTCCAGTGCAAGCTTGACCACCAGGAGTTCCCTGTCGCCGACATCATACTTCCTCTCAACGGGTGACAGTCGCCGAGAGAAAAAGGCACAGGGGTGGATCACTCTGTCCACCGGGGAGCACTTTGAAAGTACTGCCCCCACCCCCGAATCAGAGGCATCCACCTTGACCAGACACTGCAGCGTGGGGTCCACCTGCGTCAAGACCCGGGACGAGGAGAATTCAGTCTTCAGGGCTGCAAAGGCCGACGCAGCCTCCTCTGTCCACCAGAACGGCACCTTAGGGGAGGTGAGGCGGGTCGGGGGGGCAGCGATCGAGCTGTATTTGGGCACAAACCGCCGGTAGAAATTGGCAAACCCCAGAAATTGTTGCAACTGTTTTCTTGATGATGGGGGGGGGGGGGAATCCACCACCGCCCTCACCTTCTCTGGATCTGGAATGACCTGGTTGTGCGAAATGATAAAACCCAGAAAAGAGGTCTTCTCGGTGTAGAAATTGCCCTTTTCGGCCTTCAAGAAGAGTTTGTTCTCGAGCAGCCGTTGAAGGACCCGCCTCACGTGAACCTGATGCTCCTCCCGGGATTTAGAGAAGATCAGGATGTTGTCCAGGTAGACAAAAACGAAGGACCCCAGGAAATCCCGAAGGACGTCATTGATGAGCCGCTGGAAGACAGCCGGAGCGTTGATGAGCCCAAATGGCATGACGAGGTACTCAAAGTGGCCGCTGGGGGTCCGGAATCCCATCTTCCACTCATCGCCCTCCCAGATCCGCACGAGATGGTAAGCGCTGCACAGGTCCAATTTCGTGAACCAGGAGGCCCCCTGGAGGGAGTCGAAGGCAGAGTCCATCAGCGGTAAGGTGTATTTGTCCTTGATGGTAATATCATTTAGAGCCCGGAAGTCGATGCAAGGGTGACGAGAGCCGTCTTTCTTTCCCACGAAGAAGAAGCCTGCCCCCACTGGTGATGACGATGGCCGGATGATGCCCGAGCTGAGCGACTCTTTGATGTATGCCTCCATAGCCTCGCGCTCCGGAGCCGATAAGCTGTACAAGCAGCTCGACGGCAGGGGGGTGCCCGGGCGGAGGTTGATGGCACAGTCGTACGGGCGGTGGGGGGGAAGAGACAGCGCCTGGGCCTTGCTGAAGACTGCTCCAAGGTCGTGGAATTCCACAGGTACCCTGGACAAGTCGGGGGGTGGAAGGGCGGGGGGAGGGAGACCGCAGGAGAACAAGCTGTCGATTGGAGACAAGCACTCAAACAGAACGGGCTCCAGGTGAGAACGCTGCCAGTCCGCCAGTCAAAAGTGGGGTTGTGCAAGCGCAGCCATGGGTAACCCAGGATGACAGAGGAGCCGAGGTGGAGAGGACGAACAACCGAAGATCCTCACGATGGTTCCCAGAGATAATGGCCAAAACTGGGGCAGTCTGGTGCGTTACCTTCTCTAATGGCACTTTTCCACAAGTATCACCTTAGCTTTACTTACTTCTACTTTATTCACTTTTTCGCTCTTTCCACAGTACCCTACCCGCTTTAACCAATACGATTTTCGTGACAGTTTAAGGGCAGGGTATAACCAAGCGAAAAAGCGAGGTGTGATTTGACGTCAATCGACTGCTAGCCGCTGATTGGTCAGGGCGTAACGTCACAAACACATCTGTTTTCTGTTTTCTGTTGAAGCTACACGACCGCCATTTGTAATTTCAGCGAGTAACCACGGTGAGCGGCTTCACAGTTGTGTTAACGATGTCCAAAAGAAAAAAAAATGAAGAGCGATTATCGGGCCATGAAGGACCATAACGGACGCAGTGGTGCGAGTAGATAGGAGTGGAAATGGTACGAGCAGATGGACGCCATATCGGCCTGCTAGCAATGGTAGAGACAATGTGCTCGACACGGCCACGCAATTGGAAAACGTTGACGGTGAGTGTTGTTTTAATATTGTCTGTCTTTTCGCCAATTGGTCCTTTCGGTCAAAAGCTCACTTCTTTTAAGCAATAAAGACATTTTTTCGATTGTGGGCAATGGTTAGTGATGATGGTTAGCCAGCTAATATCCGGCTACCTCCGCAGCTTGCTGTGAGGTAGCAGCTTCACGCTTTTATTTCAGTATTCACTTAAACCAAACGCTGAAAGAAGCTTATTATTGTATTCTGGTTAAAAAGTTTGGTGTTTTCTGTACATGTTGCACTTTGTTGGTGAGCTGTATTGTGTGCATTTTCCTTCTAGAATCACTCCGGCGTCTGTCTGGGGGCCAGAATCGGTGTCGAGACCATTGTCCGCAATATCGGCAGCTCCATCAGTAACCGTCATGTCCCGGGCAAGTTCTGGTAAGGCACAACTGAAAATGACCACCCGGTTTTTTTAATGTGATTATTGTTATTTTCTTTAGACGCATAATAAGGAATTTAAAATGTCTTTGTACGTTTAAAAAAACACTAGATGCAGGGGTGTTTTCATAACAACCTGAGATGCTGGCCCATGATAGGATGCTCGAACAGCATCAACAGCTCCACGAACGGCTCCACGAACAGCGCGAAAGACACCATCAGGAGCTACGAATGCTTGCAGCAAACCTGCAGTCAGCCCAGGAGAAGGAAGAAGCATTCAGAAGGGATGAGCTGACCGAGACGGCTTCTTTCACCAGAGTTTTCCTAAACCATTTTGGCAGTCTGGCCAAATTACTGAATAATCCCCGTTTTTAAACATGTTTTGGGAATATTTCTAATGTTATTAAACTGTTATTTTTTTGGATAAAAGTGTGGTTTGTCTGTTATAACTAAATGAGAAAGGCGAATAATTACATACACATTCCATTGCCTCATATTAGCCAAATGCCGCTGTTCATCCATAAAGGTGTCACGATTTTTAAAGGTAATGTAATTGTTATTGTTAAAGTTAATAAAAATTATCACAGCTGTATACATTTCTCTAAATTGTGTACAGTGTTCAAGTTAAATTGTAAGCAGAGGCACAGGTGTACTTTACATTCAGCAGTAGACACTGATGAAGGTAAAAGTCGAAGTAGGTAAAAGGTAAGTACGTGTAAATTGAATGTTCTATCGTCATTCCAAATTCAGAGAATTTCAATACATTATAAGGAGTCTAGTATAATATAAAGGGAAAATACCCATACATGTAAACCCAAATATAACAGTTTTGTAGTTGTAAACGTTGACATGAATATGATAAACCTATGATTTTCTGATTCAATACATCCAAAGTGTCATAGGTTTGAAAAATAAAATTATAATTTGGTGTTGGCCAGTCTGACAATGTCACAGTATTTAATAGGAATAACAAAAGTTTCATCAGAAAATTTCGTGGTCCATTGACAATTCCATCAAACCCAAAGTGAGTTGTCTAGCTGCTGCTTTTTTTTTTTGGAGTGATTTTCTAAGGTGTTTTAACGTGTAATTACCCATCCCTGAACACATATCCCTTATAAATATCAATAGATTGGAAAATGGTACTCAAATGACACTCGACATAAAAAATGGTGCTACAGTTTGATTGACTTTCTTTATCCATCCATCCATCCATCTTCTACCGCTTTTCCGGAGGTCCAGGTCGCGGAGGCAGCAGTTCAAGCAGAGAAGCCCAGACTTCCCTCTCCCCAGCCACCTGCTCCAGCTCTTCAGAGGGGATACCAAGGCGTTCCCAGACCAGCTGGGAGACATAGTCTCTCCACCGAGTCCTGGGTCTGCCCCGGGGTCTCCTCCCAGTGGGACGTGCCTGAAACACCTCAAGTGGAAGGCGTCCAGGAGGCATCCTAATCAGATGCCCGTACCACCTCAACTGACTCCTTTCAATGTGGAGGAGCAGCGGTTCTACTCTGAGCCTCTCCCGGATGACTGAGCTCCTCACCCTATCTCTGAGGGTGAATCCAGCAATCCTACGGAGAAAGCTCATTTCAGCCGCTTGTATCCGCGATCTCGTTCTTTCGGTCATTACCCAAAGCTCGTGACCATAGGTGAGAGTAGGAACGTAGATTCTAAATCTAAATAAATTGATAGCTTTGCCTTAGAACTAAGCTCCCTCTTCACCACAACAGACCGGTACAACGTCCGCATCACTGCAGATGCTGCTCCAATCCGTCTGTCGATCTCTCGCTCCATTCTCCCCTCACTCGTGAACAAGACCCCAAGATACTTAAACTCCTCCACTTGGGGCACGAGCCTGTCCCCAACCCGGAGAGGACAATCCACCTTTTTCCAGCTGAGGACCATGGACTCGGACTTGGAGGTGCTGATTCTCATCCCAGCCGCTTCACACTCAGCGGCAAACCGTCCCAGCAAGAGCTGTAGGTCATTGCTGGATGAAGCCAACAGGACAACATCATCTGCAAACAACAGAGATGAGATCCTGTGGTCACCAAGCATGACACCCTCCATTCCCTGGCTGCGCCTAGAAATCCTGTCCATAAAAATTATGAACAGGATCGGTGACAAAGGGCAGCCCTGGCGGAGTCCAACTCTCACTGGGAATGACTCCGACCGAGTGTTGGCAATACGAACCAAACTCTCACAACGGTCGTACAGAGACCGAATAGCTCGTAACAACAAGCCCGATACCCCATACTCCCGAAGCACCCCCCACAAAAATCCACGAGGGACGTGGTCAAATGCCTTCTCCAAGTCCACAAAACACATGTAAACAGGTTGGGCAAACTCCCACGAACCCTCGAGAATTCTCGAGAGGGTAAAGAGCTGGTCCAATGTGCCACGGCCAGGACGAAAACCACATTGCTCCTCCTGAATCCGAGGTTCGACCAACGGCCGGACTCTCCTCTCCAGTACCTTGGCATAGACCTTCCCAGGGAGGCTGAGGAGTGTGATCCCTCTAAAGTTGGAGCACACCCTCCGGTCCCCTTTTTTAAAGAGAGGAACCACCACCCCGGTTTGCCATGCCAAAGGCACTGCCCCCGACCTCCACGCAATGTTGCAGAGGCGTGTTAACCATGACAATCCAACAACATCTAGGGCCTTGAGGTACTCAGGGCGAATCCCATCCACCCCCGGGGCCCGGCCACCAAGGAGATTTTTAACCACCTTGGCGACCTCAGCCCCTGTGATAGGCGAGTCATCCCCCTCGTCCCCAAACCCTGCTTCCACTGTGGAAGGCGTATCAGTGGGATTGAGGAGATCCTCGAAGTATTCCTTCCACCGCCCGACAATGTCCCCAGTCGAAGTCAACAGTGTCCCATCCGCACCATACACAGTGTGGACGGGGAGCTGCTTTCCCCTCCTGAGCCGCCGGACAGTTTGCCAGAATCTCTTTGAGGCCGACCGAAAGTCTTGTTCCATGGCCTCACCGAACTCCTCCCATACTCGGGTTTTTGCTTCAGCAACCACCCGAACTGCACTCCGCTTGGCCTGCCGGTACACCTCAGCTGCTTCGGGAGTCCCACAAACCAACCAAGCTTGATAGGACTCCTTCTTCAGCTTAATGGCCCCCCTCACCACTGGTGTCCACCACTTGGTTCGGGGGTTGCCACCACGAGATGCACCGACCACCTTGCGGCCGCAGCTCTGGGCTGCCGCTTCAACAACAGAGGTGGAGAACATGGCCCATTCAGACTCCATGTCTCCAGACTCCCTCGGAATGTGGTTGAAGTTCTTCCGGAGGTGGGAGTTGAAGACCTCCCGGACAGGGGCCTCAGCCAGACGCTCCCAGCACACCCTCACTATACGTTTGGGTCTACCAGGTCTGAATGGCTTCCTCCCCTGCCATCGGATCCAACTCACCACCAGGTGGTGATCAGTTGACAGCTCTGCACCTCTCTTTACTCGGGTATCCAAGACATACGGTCGCAGGTCTGATGATACGATAACAAAATCGATCATCGACCTGCGACCTAGGGTGTCCTGGTGCCAGGTGCACATATGGACACCCTTATGCTTGAACTTGGTGTTCGTTATGGACAGACTGTGGTTAGCACAGAAGTCCAATAACTGAACACCACTCGGGTTCAGATCGGGCAGGCCGTTCCTCCCAATCACCCCCCTCCAGGTTTCACTGTCGTTGCCCACGTGCACATTGAAGTCCCCCAGTAGGACAAGGGGTCCCTCCAGCACCCCAGTCACAGACTCCAAAAAGGGTGGGTACTCTGAAACATCATTTGGTGCATAGGCACAAATGATGGTCAGGACCCGTTTCCCAACCCAAAGGCGCAGAGAAGCAACCCTTTCGTCCACCGGGGAAAACTCCAATATAGAGGCAGCAAGGTGGGGCAATACAAGAATACCCACCCCTGCTCGTCGCCTCTCGCCTGGGGCAACTCCAGAAAAGGCCAAGCTCCAGCCCCTCTCCAGGAGACTGGTTCCGGAACCGGAGCTGTGTGTTGAAGTGAGGCCGACTATATCTAGCCGGTATCTCTCAACCTCGTACACCAGCTCAGGCTCCTTCCCCACCAGAGAGGTGACATTCCACGTACCAAAAGCCAGTTTAGAAAGCTTGGAATCAGTCCGCCAAGGTCTCCGCCTTTGACCGCCACCTGATCCACATAGCACCGGACCCCCATGATCCCTCCTGCAGGTGGTGAGCCCACTGGAGGGCGGACCCATGTAACTCCTTCGGGCTGAGCCCGGCCGGGTCCCATGGGTGGAAACCCGGCCACCAGATACTAGCCTTCGAGCCCCTCCCCCAGGCCTGGCTCCAGGGTGGGGCCCCGGTAACCCCATACCGGGCGGGGTACACTGAATCCTTGATATACAATTCATGAGAGTCTGTTGGATCGTTCTTAGTCTGGCCCTTCACCCAGGACCAGTTTGTCTTGGGAGACCCTATCAGAGGCAAATTGCCCCGGACAACATAGCTCCTGGGATCACTGGGGCACGCAAACTCCCCCACCACGATAAGGTGACGATCCATGAGGGGGACTTTCTATATCCATGACTATACAGTGGTACCTCTACTTACGAACGTCTCTACATACGAAATTTTCAGGTTACGAGACGCCTCAACGGGAAAATATTGCCTCTAGTTACGAACAAAATTTCAGGATACGAAAGGCAAAAAAAGTACGCGCCCCTCGCAGCTCCCGTATTTTACCGAACGTAAACATACCTTTAGCTGCTCTGCCATTGGCTATCGCCTAGCATCTTCCTGGTATCCCATTGGCCACGAATGGGTGCGTTTGGTTGATCTCGCTTTATCTTATTATTATTTACTATTCTTACTACTTTATTTTATCCTTCTTACCTCTTGTAAGACTGTTGACTGAACTACACAATTTAGAGAAAAAAAAAAATTGTTAACTGCCATGTTTATCACCATCTACGTTATGCGCTATATAAGTGCAGGTTAGTTAGTTAGTAACTCTGTACTTTCACCTTGTTCTTAATAAAGTTTTGGGGAAAAAAAAAAACAACATCAACGATCAGCACGGTATTAAAACAAAAGAAAGCCCTTACAAGCCGATAAAAGCAAACGTCCTTGGATCGTTTCATCACAAAACGTCAGGCAAAAACCACTGATGAGACAGAACATGAACCAAAGAAGGCAAAAGGTGACGCCGACGCCGACGATCGCAGTTAAAAGGTAAATGAACATAATTTTTATTATTCTTTCTCTTTTATTATTCTTTCTCTCATTTTAAACTCTCATTTTATGTTTATTGTGCAGTAATCTAATTGTAACATGTATTTGTTACATGTTTTGATGCGTTTTTACGATTTATAAAAAAATTATGCCCGAATTTTGGGGGCTTGGAACGGATTACGGCATTTACATGTAAAACACGCCTCTACTTACGAATTTTTCACGTTACGAGAATTCTTCCGGAACGAATTAAATTCGTAAGTAGAGGTACCACTGTATATAGACTATATCCATGATCATGGACTATATCTATGATCCATGACTTTCTTTAACATTTTTAAATTTATTTTGTAAGACAAAATGGGCTAGGAATAACTGGAAATAACAATTTTCCACATATAATTCCAAGGTCAATTTGCAATTCCATCAAACCAAAAGTGAGTTGTCTAGCTGCTGCCTTTTTTGTAGTAGTCATTTTTCTAAGGTGTTTTAACGTGTAATTACCCATCCCTGAACACATATGCCTTATAAATATCAATAGATGGGAAAATGATACTCAAATGACACTCAACATGCAAAATGGTGCTACAGTTGGATTGCTTTTCTTTAAAATTTTTAAAATTATTTTGTAAGTAAAAGTGGGCTAGGATTAACTGGAAATATAACAAGTGTCCACATATAATTCCAAGGTCAATTGGCAATTCAATCAAACCAAAAGGGAGTTGTTCAGCTGCTGCATTTTTCTGCAGTCATTTTCTACAGTGTTTTAGCGTGTAATTTCCCATCCCTGAACACATATCCCTTAAAAATAACTATCAATGGGAAAATGATACACAAAAACAAGAATTTTACTACAGTTGAATTGGCTTTTTTTAAAGTAATTTAAATTATTTTGTAAGTAAAATAGGGCTATGATTAATTGGAAATATAACGAGTATCCACATATGATTCCAAGGTCAATTACAAGGTTTTAGCATTTAATAAGTTGTCCCTTAACAGTTAACCGTTATGAACAACAGAGGAGACGTAGATGAAAAGTGCACCAAATTTTATTTAAAAAACAAACGTTTGACATATGTATGCACATGAATGAGGCTCCATGCATGGACACATTTTGTGGCACAAGTAGGTGAAAGTGTCCTCGGACATCCGGAAGTTCTGCAACCACTGTGTGCTTGAGAAGCTGGACACAATATTCTCCCACCACTGCGAGCTACGGTTTACTGCCCAGGTCCATGGTCTGCAGCGTTGATTTTGCAACAACGCAGCCAACTAGAACACACACACAGCATACATATTAATACTGATAACCTGGCGACATCAAAATGCTGTACACAACAATGACATGACGATAAAATGACAATAGAAAGCATTAAATTACCAAAAACTGTTTCCTCGTGTGCTTGATGTGCCTGATGTGCTGGGTAATTAAGCTCTCTGCTTCATATTCCGCTTCATATTCCGCTGCTTGATATTCCCCAATGGCAACAACGAGTCTCTGGTACTGCCACAACGTGTGTTCTCTCAATGCACGCTGTCTTCTCCTGTAAAACTCTCTTCTCCGGTTAAAAACATTCATTTATTGTGTTCAAAAGCCAGAGAAGAAGCAACGTGGAAATCCTCCGCTCTTAATCCATGTTAGGTTAATTGGCTGTTCTAAATTGTCCCTAGATATCTGTTTCCTATAGGCCCTTAGAACAGAGGGGTTAGTATTAGTGAAAGCGCTTTGAGTGGTCTTTGTGACTAGAAAAGCGCTATATAAGTGCAGGTTAGTTAGTTAGTTAGTTAATCCGCCATTTTCTTTGTTGTGAAGGATTCGGTCGCGTGCTTGACGTCAGCAGAGTGTGGCGCTGCCTCAATCCCATCCACTACCGAGTTTACGCGGCTTTACAGGGTTGTAATGGATCAACAACCCAGGGAGAAAGAAGTAGTGGAGAATCGAAACAAGTAAAAAAGAACTGTGACTATGGAAAAGAGCCATAAGGGAGCCTTAGACAGGGTGATGAGGTTAAGGGGGGTTGGCAGAGCTTGGCAGGGGAGCCCCATTCGGGTTGCCAGTGCCTTAGAAATAAAGCTCTGTTCAGCCCCCGAGTCCACCAGTGCGTGTGTGAGGAACTCGGTGCGGTTATGACAAAACCTAATTGGCAGGAGACACTTGGATAGGGGATTAGACTGGGATGAGTCCGCGAGGTCCCCATAGCGACTCCCGGACCCCGCCCTTTTTGGCCAAACGGGGCAGGACTCGATGTCATGCTGGTCATCCCCGCAATACATGCAGAGACCCAGGTCCCGGTGGTGCTGTCTCTCTGCCTGTGAGATTTTAGTACGTCCCATCACCATGGTCTCAGAGTCAACCGGGCCCTCTAACGTGGGCAGAGCCAAGGTGGGAGACTGGGAGGAGCGGCGAAAAGGTTTACTCGAACGGCCGGAGGATCTCCGTTCAGCTGCTCGCTCCCTCATCCTATTATCTAAGCTAATGGCCAGAGAAATGAGCTCAGTGAGCCGCTCAGGCTTATTTAGGCAGGCCAGCTCATCCCGTAGGCTAGGGCTCAGGCTACGGGTGAAGATGCTGCAAAACGCAGCATCCTCCCACTCAACTTCTGCTGCTACCACCCGGAAGTCGACAGCGTAATCGGCCACCAACCGACTATCCTGGCGAAGGTTTAATAAACGGGTGGTTAGCACACTATCATGATCTGAGTGGTCAAATACTTCATGGAAATCTTGGACAAATTGTGCGTAGGAGAGATTAGCATAAGTTGGGTTTCGCCATTATGGCATAAGCCCACGCTAACGCTCACCCTTCCAAGAGATTAGCCACGTAACTGATTCGGCTGTGATCGGAGGGGAAGTTCCCGGGAACGCGCTGAAACACCGTCTCACGCTGGAGGATGAAACCCCGCACCTCCCCCAGCTTCCCACTGAAGCACGTGGGCATGAGGATCGGCGTGAGACGCGTGAGCGCGCCCAGGCTAGCCTGGCTAGATGGGGAGCTAACGGGAGCTGGCCTGCTGCTCTGGGCCGGAGGGAACGCCCGCTGTCCTTCCAGGCGATCCAACCAGCTATTAATCTGACCTAGCTGGTTCAGAATAACCTGCTGCTGGTAAGTAATTTGGTGAACTTGAGCCTCCAAGATGTTAAAGCGATGTGCGAGCCTGCTGTTCGCTGGATCACTCTGACGGAGCCGTACTGACATAATGTCGGACCCAGGGAACATGCACACACAGGCTCAAGTTCAATACAGTGATATTTATTGAATAACCAACAGGTCTGTGGGTGCGTGTATGCGGTGTGTGAATGTTGTGTGGGTGAACGAGCTGCAACCGGGGGCGAAACAGAGCGCCATACAGCCTGGCAACCCTAGAGACAGAACCAAACACAGGTGTTAATTTCAGCCGTGTTATGATGGATAGAGGATTAACAGGGCTTACTTACAAATGTCCTGGAGTTGGCGTTGGCTTGGGCTTTGGGCCACCTGCCAGTGAGACAGTGTCTGCTGAGCGCACCCGGTGAAGCGTTGTGATGCGTGGCGTGGAGAGAGGAGCGGTTCCGCTGCCGCGAGGGAGAGAACCGCCGCTGGAGGGATCCACCTGTGCACAGGGGAGAGCCTGGAAGAAGAGGTAAGGGTGGAATTTGTTGAGCTTACGTGCCGACGGAGAGTCCAACGATGAAGCGCAGGGCTGAGCGGAATCAGGGCGTATGCAGGACGAAGAGCGTATCATAGCAGACGGCTCTGTGCCAAAGCTCTAGGCAGCACGGGCTATATAGCCCAGGGCTGATTACTCCCAGGTGTGCGCACAGCTGAGGCAGATGACGGCCCAGAGTGAGTTGTAACATATGTTAGAAAAAAGTTTTGAGTCCGCTAGAAAGTTATTTCAATATATTTTGACTTATGCGTAACTTGTGAGTCGCTTACAAGTAACGTGTGTGAACGAACGCATAACTTCCCTACAATTTATGCACCGCATATGTGGGACGTTTCAGCCATAAGTTGGATACGTTGGAAATTTTTCAGCATGCTGAAAATTTTCGGAGAAGCTTGCCATACAATGCCGTCCACAGCATTCTTCAGTATGCTCTTAACTCATACAAAACTTACCCATAACTGATTCCATGTACACCAGCGTATTCTCCAAAATGTTCATACGTTTGGCACACGCTGCCTAAATCGTCTATGTGTGACAGGGCCTTAAAATGGCCAACACAAAGTAAACTAAACTGTGCATGTAATTTAAGGTGAACAGTCAAAGAAAGCCTTCTGACTGGGTGGGCCTGACTGACAAGTCCATGGGCACAGGCCCATAGAGGTCCACCCGCAGCTACAGGTACATCTCAGAAAATTAGAATATCATGAAAAAGTTCAATATTTTTTGTCACTCATCTCAGAAAGTGAAACCCATATATTGCATAGATTCATTACACAGAGATGGATATATTTCAAGTGATTATTTATTTTAATTTTTATGGTTATGGCTTACAGCGCAAGAAAACCCCAAATTAAGTTTCTCAAAAAATTAGAATATTACATAAAATTAATTTTAAAAAATTGTTTTTTAATAGAAATGTTGTCCGACTGAAAAATATTTCCATGTACACACTCAGTAATCGTTCGGGAATCCTTTTGAATTAATTACTGGTGTTTGTCTGCTGTGTTTTATCAAGACCAAAGTTAGCACAGTTTTCTACCAGGAAATTTTAGAGCACTTCATGCTTCCCTCTGCTGACATGCTTTATGGAAAAGCTGATTTCATTTTCCAGCAGGAATTGGCACTCCCCCCCCCCCCCCACACACACACACACACTGCCAAAAGTATCAAAATCTGGTTTTAATGACCATGGCATTACTGCGTTTGATTGGCCAGCAAACTCTCCTGACCTAAACCCCATAGAGAATCTATGGAGTATTGTCAAGAGGAAAATGAGAGACACCAGACCCAACAATGCAGATGAGCTGAAGGTCACTATCAAAGCAACCTGGGCCTTCATTACACCTCAGCAGTGCCATAGGCTGATCACCTCCATGCCACGCCACAGTGGTACAGTAATTAATCCAAAAGCAGCCCCAACTTGAGCCCTGCTTTGATGCAGCAGGGACACAAATGCTCTCTCACGCACATTCTCACAGTGAGCACTGCAGGCCTGCAGGTTTCCTGATGTAGTGCGGCAGGTAAAATCCTTTTCACAAGTAAGAAAAGAGTAACTCTGGCTTGCATTTCATTGTCTCCAGGAGCAACAGTTCAGCTCCTGGAAATGACTCACAGCATCCACGCTCTTCATGCCAAAGACACACAGTTTCTCCTCCTTCGCAATAGCTCACAAGTCTGTCCATCGCTGACCTCCAGCAGTCCAGTTCAGGTTACTGCTCTGTGTTGGTGGTTAGTGGCTAACTCTCATCAGAAAACAAGTCCTCTTCAGTTACTGGTGTTGTTTGCTGCTGTATATCTCAACAAGAACACAGCCATGACCCCTCTCTCAAAAACACAGAAGAGAGCTGTCAGCCACTGCTTTAGCTAGTTACTCAAATCTAGAAGAAAGTAAAAAACTAGTGTGTTCAACAAATATTTGCTGTGCTTGTCACTGTCTCTTTTCTCCTGTTGTTTGTTTTTTGTCTGACAATTTCTCACAAATATAACAAACTTGTAAAGTGAATGAAATGTTTCATTACTTGTTTATTTTTTTATGTCTTTTTTAAAGTTTCTTTTAACAAATATTACAAAGCAAACGTTGCCTGTCAAATTCATCAACAAAAGTAAAAGAATTTAAATGAAAACTTCTCACTTCATGTCGCTTAACAACCCTCTTCCTTCTTTTATCTTCGTTAACTGACCTATGTAAGCCTGCAACCTAAACAAGGTTACAGTCCCACCAAATTCTAGCAACCAGTTTGTCAATACAACACAAATGGCTCTCTCATTCTGTTTTTTCTGTTGTGAACTACTGCAGAAACATGACTGTGCAAGATGACCTTCATGAGAGGAGACCTGCTCATTCCAAAGTGAAGATAGTCCAACTTCCATTTGTTAAATTTATGGTTAGACAATACTAAAGTATGTTTACTGATAATTTTCTGAGCTTTTGCTATAAGATCTTCCAAATTATTACACATTAATTTAAACAGATTGTAGCTTTCAAAAGTTTGTTTTTTAAGGGAAAAAAGTACGAGGGCTGCTCATTAAAGATTTCCTCTGATCCATTTCTAGTAATTGTAGGAATTGGAAATGTACAATAATACATTTCTCTTTCAATCACATGGTAATTTGAGGCTCTGAACTCCTAAGAGTTTCTCTTACAGGTGCTAAGGTGGAGAAAGGTGTGATAATGGACCCAGCTGAATGCAGAATGGTCATGAGGTTCCAGTACTTCAGAGGCCGCACACCACAGAAGACATTTGATAAGATAAAAGAGACTTATAGGGTGGATGCCCTATCATATGATGTAGACAATTGCCGGCATTGACAATTCAAGTGTGGACAGACATTGGTGGAAATAGCACCCATTCCTGGGCGACCACAGTGTGCCATTGATGAAGACACCATCTGGCAAGTGAAGGCCACCTTTTGGCGAATCGCCACATAACCATTTGCCAACTAGACCAAGATGTCAAGATCAGTGTAAGGTCTGTGGGAAAAAAAAATCATCCCTAAGCATTTGCGCATGCAGTAGCTGTCTGTATGATGGATTTCCTGGTTGGTCACAGTTTTCCAGAAGCATGAATGAGTCACATGATCCTAGGCTTCTTTGGTGTGACGACGGAGTGTTGCCACTGTTATGGTCCTCTGGAATTGAATATTATATTATATTATATGTGTAAAAGGATTTATAATTTGCAAATGTCAACAGGCATTGTAATGGATAAAATGCACATATAATTTGAGATTTGTTTTGAGTGAATTTCATTTGTGAGATAAATGTTAATGTTAATTATGTTAATTGGGTGAGGCAATTAAAGAATCTTAAGACCACGTACCTTTGCCAGCATGCTTCCTGGTAGTGTCCAGGCAAAAGACTCCTCAGGGGTTTGAGCGCCCTTTAAAGGATGCCAGGTGAAGCTTATGATGGTTGAGTAGAGGGGGATTTAATATGTAAATAAGGGTTTAAACTATTTGTTGTATTAATTATGGTGTTTATTTATTCTGTAAATATGGTGGGAAATTATTTATGTATTAATGACTCTTTTTGGATACTATTGGGTATATGTGGGAATATGGTATATTGTCTTACCTGGGATTTTGGTATGTTCCAATTAGACTGATTATCTCACTAAGTGTATTAACAGGTGTTTTTCATTTGATTGGGGTTGGGTGTCGTATGTTCATGTAAGTTGTTGCCTGCGAATTATTTGTAATTAATGGAAAATTGCTTGTTGCAAACTTTTGGAAGTCTCGCTCTTCTCTGGTGTACCTTGACCGCACGGCAATCATGACAACTGGTGTCAGAAGTGGTCCGTTCCCTGACAAATGGTGACAGAAGTGGTCCGTTTTCATGGCTGTGGCAAGAAGAAAAGTGCAGCCTGATGAGTGGTGTCAGAAGTTTTCCACTCCAACCACGGCTACTGAGGAAAGAAAGTGGAAGGTATGACAATGGTGTCAGAATAAAGCGGACTGTGTGACATTTGGTCAAGAAAGTGTTGTCAAAATTAAGAAGTGATAACACGGGATAGAAGGAGCGATGGCCAAAGGGAATATAAACAAACAGCAAGAGCAATTAGAGGACTTTGAAGCAAGTATGGCAACTGAGGAGCAGGGGGCCAGTGGACTGGACAAGCTGGAGGAATTGACGAGCTTGGTGAAGTCCATGGTGCGTTCACTGATAGACAGAGATTGTCAGTTAGAGGAAGAAGCCTCTCTTCAGGAGCAAAGGTGGCAATGCAGCACCAGTTTCGCGAGATACAATCACAGGTGACGGAGTTGAGAGAGGAGTATGGGAGCCGGGCTGAATGCAGCGGTGACGACGATGCTTTGGGGGAAGACCCCAGGGTGACGACCAGTCGGGTCGGCCCGCAAGAGGAGCTACTGCTGCCGGTGCAGCTGAGGACAATGCAGATGCACTGTGAGCCCAGGCTGAATCTGCTCTCTCCTGACGACGATATCGAGTATTATCTGGCGACGTTTGAGAGGATTGATACGGTCTGCTGCTGGCGTAAAGAAGAGTGGGTTATTCAGTTGGTTCCTCTGCTCCCAGGTAAAGCACAGAGTGTGTATGTGCTTATGGACATTGCAGACACGGAAGACTATGACAAAGTGAAAGAAGCAGTTTTAACTAAATATGAAATAATGCCCGACACCTATAGGAGAAGGTTTTGTGCTCTGGACATTCATCAGGACGAAACCCCCCGTGAACTTTATGTATGTTTAAAGGACCTGTTTTGTAAATGGATTAAACAATAGACCTCAACAGTAAAAGACATTGTGGAACTGATGATTCTGGAGCAGTTTCTGCAGATGGTGGACCTGGAACTGGGAATCTGGATATGAGAGCGAGACCCAAAGACTGCAGAGGGGGCTGCTTGTCTGGCGGAGGTCTTTCTGTCAGCCAGGTCTAGGACCAGGAGACCTACTTTCAGCCGTGATGGCTCTTTCACCACATGGAGTAAGTCTAATGGGGGTGAAAGGGGTGGTCAAGCTCAAAATAGACTGTATTCCAGTTCCAGTCAGGTCACAAATGGCAAATATAATGGTAGTAAAAAGTCACGTTTTGTCTCTAATGATATACGCTGTTATCAGTGTAATAAAATTGGTCACACTCAATATTCATGTCCAGCCACAAAGCAAAGTAAGCCTTCATTGTTATGCTCAGTTACAAGACCCACTCTCTCAGTCCCAGTTCAGAGACAAATATATAAAACAACTGTTCTGCTTAATGGTCAGTGTGAAGAGGCCCCGTTAGACTCGGGTTGTTTTCAAACTGTTGCTCTGCCCAATTTGGTCCCTAGGGATTTGTGGAGTGAAACTACAGTAAATATCAGTCGTGTTCATGGGGATAAGAAGCTGTACCCAACCGCTGAGGTCTATTTAACAGTGTGGGGGGGGGGGGGGGAGACTTATTTCCTTCCTGTAGCTCTTGTGCCTGATTTGCCTTTTGCAGTTATTCTTGGCAATGATGTTCTAACTTTGTTGGACATCATACAGTAGGTTAGGGATGAACAACAAACTGAGGAGGGACAGGAAGGTGGCGCTATTGAGCAGAGGTTAAATACACCTGTGGAAAGTGAATGTAATATGGTCACAACTAGAGCCCAGAGGGCTGCCAATGTTCTCCAGGAATTACCTTTTTATGATTCTGGGGTAGAGGCAGGCCCTATTAAGCAGCCAAAATCCAAGGCGCAGAGAAGAAGAGACAAGGTTTTAGCTACAGTTAAGAACTTGGGTGAAGAAACATCACAGCTAAGCCAGTCAGTATACTTTGACATCCCTTCTGACATAGCTGCGCTGCAGAAAACTGACCCAGTGCTAAAACCTTGGTTTGATAAAGTCTCTGAGAATGAGGGTGTGAAACAGGGCACAGTGGACTGTTTGGCTGAGGCCGTGTATGTCATTAAAAATGGCATTTTGCATCAACAACAAGGTGAAGTTATGGCCATTGCTTTGCCACAAGGCCTCACACAAAAGGTTATGGAACTCGGACATGTTATTCCTTGGGCATGTCATCTAGCATTCCAGAAAACATTACAAAGAATTGCTAGAAGGTTTGTGTGGCCAGGAATGTATACCCAGATTAAGGAGTTCTGTGCAACATGTGAAACATGTCAGATTACATCACCTAGGGGAGTAGCCCATGCCCAACTGCAGCCATTACCAGTCATTGGAACACCGTTTGACTGGATAGGGATGGATATAGTTGACCTCCTAGAGAGAAGCGCCTCGGGTAATAGATACATTCTAGTTATTTGTGGGGGCAACGTGGTGGCGGAGTGGTTAACACTGCCGCAGCACAGCAACTCACCCTTGGCCGGGGGATCCTGGATTCGATCCCAGCCCCTGACCAACAGTGATCTGTGTGGAGTTTGTATGTTCTCCCCGTGTCTGCATGGGTTTACTCTGGGATTTCTCCGGTTTCCTCCCACATGCCAAAAACATGCAAGTTAGGTTAACTGGCATGAAAACTGGGGATTCTAAATTGTCCTTAGGTATGACTGTGAGAGTGAATGGTTGTCTGTCTCTCTGTGTTGGCCCTGCGATGGACTGGCAATCTGTCCAAGGTGTACCCTGCCTCTCGCCCAAAAATGCTGGGATCGGCTCCAGCTCCCCCACTACCCGAAAAGAATTAAGCTGAAGAAGATGGATGGATGGATAGTTATTTGTGACTATGCTACTCGGTACCCAGAAGTCTTCCCATTGAAATCTATTAAGGCTAGGCAGGTTGCCAACTGCCTTATTCAATTATTTTTGAGGGTAGGCATTCCCAGAGAGGTCTTGACAGACTGTGGAACAAATTTCTTATCAAAACTGTTTCAGCGGGTTTATAAGCTGTTGGGTATTAAGGGAATTAAGACCACCCCATATCACCCTCAGACAGATGGATTGGTTGAACGAGTTAACCAGACTTTAAAGAACATGCTGCGGAAATTTGTTTCTAATTTGGGCTCGGATTGGGACCAATGGGTGCCGTACTTGTTATTTGCTTATCGGGAGGTTCCCCGGGCTTCAACAGGATTTTCACCTTTTGAACTACTATATGGTTGTCAGGTGAGTGGTCCACTGGACTTATTAAAGGAGCACTGGGAGAGTCCACCGAGTGACCAGGACAATGTGGTCTCATATGTTATTAAAATGAGAGAAAAACTGGATCAAATGACTGCTTTGGCTCAGGAGCACATGAGGACGGCACAGACTAAACAAAAGACTTGGTATGACAAGAAGGCTAGAAAGAGGGTTTTTCACCCAGGTCAGCAGGTGTTGCTACTGCTGCCCTCTTGTGATAGTAAGCTGTAGGCTCGATGACAGGGGCTTTATGAAATTTATAAGAAACAAAGTTCAGTGACATATGAACTATATATGCCTGACAGAAAGACAAAACATCAGTGCTTTCATGTTAACTTGTTGAAGGAGTTTCAGCAGCCTGTTCATCATCAGCAGCAGCCTGGTCACCAGCAGACACATCTTCAGCTCCTCATTTGTGCGACGGAAGTGGATGAGGAGAAAGAACAGTCCTTTCCCACAGACTTGACAGAGCCTTGTTCATTTCAGGTGTCTCATCTGCAGGTTAATCAGCAGAGAGAGTTAGGAGCACAATTAGATCCAGAATTGTTTCAGGAGGGACCTGGTTTCACCACATTTGTTCACCATAAGGTTCATTTAAAGAAAGAGGCTGTTGCCTGTAGAAAGTCTTATAGGATCCCTGGACGATTGGTCCCTAAATTGAAGCAGGAGATTAACCTGATGTTGCAGCTGGGAGTGATTGAGGAGTCAGCTAGCGAATGGTGTAGCCCGATTGTGTTGGTCCCCAAAAAGGATGGCTCTTTGCATTGACTTTAGAGAGCTTAATGCAGTCTGTAAGTTCGAGTCGTACCCCATGCCTCGTATTGATGAGTTATTAGAAAACGTGGGCAGGGCTAGGTTTATTTCCACACTAGACCTAAGCAAGGGGTATTGGCAGGTGGCCTTGGTGCCTGAAATGAAAGAATTGAAAGCTGACTGTTCATGACTATAAGAAAGAGGCAAAAATGGCCTGCATGGCAGAGTTCTAAGACAAAAACCACTGCTGAGCAAAAAGTACATAAAGGCAAGTCTCAGTTTTGCCAGAAAACATATTGATGATCCCCAAGACTTTGGGGAAAATGCTCTCTGGACTGACGAGACAAAAGTTGAACTTTTTGGAAGGCGTGTGTCCCATTTCATCTGGCATAAAAATAACACAGCATTTCAGAAGAGGAACATCATACCAACAGTAAAATATGGTGGGTGGTAGTGTGATGGTCTGGGGCTGTTTTGCTGTTTCAGGACCTGGAAGACTTGCTGTGGTAAATGGAATCATGAATTCTGCTGTCTACAAAAAAATCCTGAAGGAGAATATCTGGCCATCTGTTCCTGACCTGAAGCTGAAGCGCACTTGGGTTCTACAGCAGGACAATGATCAAAAACACAACAGCAAGTCCACCTCTGAATGGCTTAAGAAAAACAAAATGAAGACTTTGGAGTGGCCTAGTCAAAGTCCTTACCTGAATCCGATTGAGATGCTGTGGCATGACCTTAAAAAGGCGGTTCATGCTCGAAAATCCTCCACTGTGGCTGAATTACAGCAATTCTGCAAAGATGATTGAGTCGAAATTCCTCCACAGTGCTGTAAAAGACTCATTGCCAGTTATCGCAAACGCTTGATTGCAGTTGTTGCTGCTAAGGGTGGCCCAACCAGTTATTAGGTGTAGGGAGCAATCACTTTTTCCACACAGGGCCATGTAGGTTTGGATTTTTTTCCCCTTAATAATAAACACCTTCATTTAAAAACTGCATTTTGTGTTTACTTGTGTTATCTTTGTCTAATATTTAAGTTTGTTTGATGATCTGAAACATTTAAGTGTGACAAACATACAAAAAATGAGAAATCACACCACTGTGTGTGTGTGTGTGTGTGTGTTTATTTATTTTAATGGCTCAAGAGGACATTCCCAAAAATTTCTGGATACAAGACTGTTAATTGAACCTTTCATGTCCGTTTTGTTTTTGTCTTTTTCTCCTCCTTCTTTCTCCCTTATAGTTCCCTGATAATACTCATAATTAAGTAATATTACACAAGAGTGTGTCATCAATGAATATATCACTTTAGTGATAGCATAGTAAATGAGCATAAATAATCATTTCAAAGACATGCAACCAAACTAAATATTGTATAGTGCAGAAGTCAGCATTTATATACATTCCTCCTGATGGCTTGTGGGTCACGTGACTCACGCTGGTGGCTAATTAGCTTGTTAGCTGCATTGGAGGAATCCTTTACACAGCCACATTTATGCTATCACTACATGGTAATTATGAGTCTCTGAGTGGTTCTTAAATCCAACCCAGGTTGTCCATTTTTTAATCCATTCTACTGTAAAATGGTTGAGCTCATGTGCACAGTGGCTAGCTTATAGGAAATAACAGTGATTTAGTTTTGGGGCATTTACATGTTAGTTTTGTCATATCCGGCTCTAGGGAGCCGGGCAATCAGAGCCAGGGACAAGCCAGTGAGTCGAGATGTTTTATTCTGGGTAAGGGATAAGGGATGAGGAGAGCACAGACACTCATACAGACGTACATTCTCAGGCTGCACAGCGCAGGGGTAGGTAGCTCGTACCGGACATGGGGGTAACAAGACATGCATACTCACAGCGGAATACAAACACCGGAATGCTGCAAGGGGAGTTGAGGCTGACACCAGACGAAGGGGCTTCAGCCTAGCAGTGCTTATGTCGCAGCCCCGAATGATCGAAGCTGCTCCTCTTTATACTCATTAACAGTGCCCCAGCTGATGAGGATTAATTGGCCCCAGCCGTCCCGTGACACTGACAGCTGGGAACCAGCTGAGGCACTGCCCAATGAGAGGCAGGGATAAAAGGAGCATGGGCTGAGCGCCGAGCCGGCGTCTCACCCCATGGTGACAGAGCCTCCCCCTCACGGTCGGGCTCCCGAACGACCAGGAACATCCCAGCCCCCCCCCCCCTCCCCACCTAGGGCGGGCGGAAGGGAGGCAGGACCGGAGGGGAAGATGCAAAGGGAAGGACAAAAAAAAAACAATAGACCAATGTAGGGCAGCAGGGCAGAGAAAAAAAACCCCAAATACAATACCCTACAACACAGGGAAAAGGATTAACCCAGAGCACAGTTAGGGAGAAAACTGAGTTAGGACACAGGTAGGGAAAATACCAAATATGACTACAGACAGCATACAAATAACGTATAGATCGGGGCAAAAAAAAGAAAACCAAAAACCCACCAAAAAGGTGGCAGGAATGAATAAAGCAATCACAGAGTATAGTTAAGGGGAACAAAACACACTACTCCATAATGCACCAAGACAAAAAATGATGAAAAACGCTGTGCATGGATACTAAAGAAAACAAAACACACAGCACTGAATATATAAAAGATCACCTAAAGAAACAGAGGTGACAAGGACAAATGGGTAATAATGAAGTACGGTTAAGTGGGAATGAAACACATTACTTCAAACAATAACAAACACAGTCAATGTTAAAGTCGGGGCTAGGGAAGGCCCCCCACGAGGATAATAAGACAGAATGGGGTGATCACAGAGTATGGTTGAACAGGAAACCACACGCATACTCCATGATGCACCGACGAGGCCAAGGCTAAGGTAAGGATGAATGAAAACGCTGAGTAAAGATAAGAAAATGCAATACACAGCGCGATACATAAGGTGAGTCACCAAGAGGAAAAAAAAAGGTGACAGGGTAACAGGATAACAATACGATAAAAATGCTGAGTATGGTTAAAAAAAACAACAACACACAGCACAAAAACATATATTCCCCTAATGGACAAAGAAACTACACCCGAGTGACCTCAATAATAATAAAAGAAGTAAAGGACACCCGAGGAGACGGCAGGCAGAGTCCAAAACGGCCGGAATTGTTCTGGTAATCTCCCCGCCCATTGTCCAGTTGGCAACCCGGGGAAGAGAAATGTTCGGACGGCGAACTCTGGGCCCAGATCCCAGGAATCCAGTCCAACGGCTGCCGAACCAGGCCGCCCAAAGGCAAACAGACCAGTGGGGGGAAACCAGATCGCCGAACCGAAAGTTCTGTGGGTCGGGTCGTCGACCCGCATCACTCAACCACCAGGACCGTTGAGACGGACGAAGGGTCAGAGCGGATCCCGGTGGAAGAGGCTCAGGGGAGAGTCGATGACGAGGGCGGCGGGCCTCAGGGAAACGGCCACCTCCTCACCGGACCTGGACAACACTGGGGCAGCACCCACGTCGGACCCCGATCGGGCCTCAGGCGAACCCACGTTGGACCCCGATTGGGTCTCGGGCGAACCCATGTTGGACACTGCACCAGAACCGACCTCCAACGTTGAACCCGGACCCTCCAGCACCACGAGGAACAGCAACTCCTCGCCGGTGACCCTGGAAGAAGGCTCAGAAAAGAAAACAGAACCGGGATCAGGATCACCGGCAGCGCCAGAACCCGGCGAGACGAGCTCAGACGCAGCGGGCGGCTGCACCCTGCTCGTCTCCCCTGGAGATAGGCTGAAGTGCTCAAAGATAAAAAGAAAGAAAAGAAAGGAGAGCACTCGCCTGATCTCGGGTTCTGACGCCGTCCAGGACTGCGAAGATCCAGGATCCGTCGTCAGGAGGTCGTTGTCAGGCTCCCATCTAGCCGCGTCGGGCCCCGCAGCCAGCACGATGGTCAGCGCAGCTTGAGATCCCTCCAGCTCAGGTAACCCCGCCGACGACCCACTCGGCGTGAAGCCAGAAGAATCTCGTCCCGCTGGACCGAACCGCTCCTCCGTGGAGACCCAGGGACGCTCAGTCGTCGGCGTAGACTCCACGCAGCAGTCAGTCCCCCTCCTCCGTCCGCAATGTAGCTGCGGAACCACAGGCCCTCTCCATATCCCACCACGTTGACCCGGAGCCGGGGACCGCTCGGCGGAGAGAGACACAGAGGATGCGGGATTAGGCATACAGGTTACAGCAGGTGGGGAGAGTTCAGGGAGCTGCGAACCCTGAACTTCTCCTCCAGGGATGTGACAGAGCAAATCATTAAGCAGGTGTGAAAAAACAATGACTTGCCTGCCCCCTGGAGGTTGAGTATCGCCTGCTGTAGTGGATTCTGCTTCTTCCTCTCCCCGCCCGGCGATAACGGAGGACCCCCCGGGAATTCGTCTGAGGATCGCTCGCGTTGTCTCCAGCAGAGAGCTCACCAGGCCGGGATTCCAGGCACACACAGCGGTCAGGAAGCGCGTCGAGGAGGAGGGGGAAACAGCCGGGGTGAGCCAGCCCGAATGTCCAGGAATGACAGCGGGGGAACGAGGCTCAGGGGACGAGGCTGTAGAATCTCCACACTGACGAGGCGAAGGGATGACAGCTGCGTGGGAGGAACGGTCCTGACGATGACCCAGAACTGGATCCGGACGAGGTTCGTGCAGAGGTGACTCGGCGATGTGACGACGACTACTCCCAGGGGACGAAGCGAGGGGGAAACCCAGGATTCGCCGCTCCAGATCGGAGATCGAGACGAGGAAGGCGTCGAGCATGGGAAGGCTTCGTAGCCCTGAAGTCCTCACCATCAATCTCACTGCCGCCGCCACATGCCTGAAGGTGGTGACAGGAAACACAGTAGAGCTCGCGACAGCCACTCGACCCCGGACATAACTGCTGTCAGCTGCGGCTCCTCGAAGGGAATCCCGAGTGACGTGGCGCAGGTCGGGGGAAGTCCTCTGGTTGGCGCGAACTCCCGGACTGGAATGGCGGCAGGAACGGGACTCCGAAGCGGGGAAAGACGTCGCCCACTTCGACTCCCTGCCGGGATTTCCATCCACCCCGTGGAGCTTCTCTCGCTGTGTACCTGAAGCGTCTATCCTGGCACTGTCCTCCAGATGGTACAGAGAGTGAGGGTGACAGTCCAGGAGTTCCTCAGCACGGCCCGGATGCCAGCGTCTCGCGTTGGAGGCGTCGTGCAGGGTGAAGAATGTCCCGTCGACAGCCTCCGAGATGGACCTCAGCTCGTCGCCCTGGCGCCGGAAGTGACTCCTGGGAAACGGCATGCTAGCAGCGCTGACACCCGGACAGAAAGGTACATTTCCACAGCGACTCACGGCCGCCGGCAACTCTTCTGGCTGCGACATACTGTCATATCCGGCTCTAGGGAGCCGGGCAATCAGAGCCAGGGACAAGCCAGTGAGTCGAGATGTTTTATTCTGGGTAAGGGATAAGGGATGAGGAGAGCACAGACACTCATACAGACGTACATTCTCAGGCTGCACAGCGCAGGGGTAGGTAGCTCGTACCGGACATGGGGGTAACAAGACGTGCATACTCACAGCGGGATACAAACACCGGAATGCTGCAAGGGGAGTTGAGGCTGACACCAGACGAAGGGGCTTCAGCCTAGCAGTGCTTATGTCGCAGCCCCGAATGATCGAAGCTGCTCCTCTTTATACTCATTAACAGCGCCCCAGCTGATGAGGATTAATTGGCCCCAGCCGTCCCGTGACACTGACAGCTGGGAACCAGCTGAGGCACTGCCCAATGAGAGGCAGGGATAAAAGGAGCATGGGCTGAGCGCCGAGCCGGCGTCTCACCCCATGGTGACAAGTTTAAGTGCTCACTTTTTCTTGGCATCTTCAGATGACATAAAGAGTCAAAATCATATTGTTAGAAGACTGTCTTGATAGCATTTTGCATGTATCATGTAGATTGTGGGATCTGACTATGAAACCTAAGAGATTTTTTGGAGGTCATCTCAATCTTAGGAGCATTGTCTCTAAAACAGAACAAATACAACAACTATTGACAAATTCAAATCTTGACTACCTATGCCTCTCAGAAACCTGGCTAACCACAACAACACCTCCAGCTGTTTTCAGTATATCAGGATACAATACCTATAGACAAGACAGAAAAGATGGCATGGTAGGAGCGGTCATGATTTATGTAAAGGATGGTTATAAGTGTACACAACTCGACATTGGTAAAAATATGCTGGAATGTGTTTTTAGTGAAAGTTGTACTATCACCAGAAATGTCTTTTGCTTTGATTGTGATCTATCAACCTCTATCCTCTAAGGATAAATTCTTTATTTATCTATCAAATGTAGTGAAACAGATTGGAAGCAAAGAACATGAACACCTCATGGGTGATTTCAACATAAATTGGCAGACAGAAATTAAAGGACATCACCAATAAGTTTCATATGGATCAGATGATCAGTAGCCCAACTAGAATAACCTGTTCATCTCAAACTCTTTACATAGTCTTAACTTGTAACAGGAAATCCCTGTTTTTTTAAAACAGTGTTTCCTAATCATCATTACATTATGTACAATTGATTTAATAAAATAAATGAATCTCAAACTCTAATTGATTTGATTTTACCAACAAACCTGACCGCATAACATTACTGGCATGTCTGACCATAATCTCACTTTAAAAGTGAGATTTGCACCAGCACGGTGGCTGCACTGTGGCAACACAGCAACTTACCCTTGGCCATGGGATCTCAGGTTTAATCCCACCCCCCTACCAATGGTGATCTTTCTGTGTGGAGTTTGCATGTTCTCCCATTTCTGCATGGGTTTACTCCGGGATTTCTCTGGTTTCCTCCCACAGGGGCCAAAAACATGCAGGTTAGCTTAATTGGCATCAACTGGGGAGGTATGAATGTGAGTTGTCCCTTGCCCCTTCCCCCCAGGCCACAGTTGTAAACTAGAAAAGCACTCGGAGAGCACAGACCTCCGCCAAGCGCCACAGTTCCCCCCATAGTCTTCAGATTCCTTGACCATGAAAACATATGACAAGCAGTGGTTCAGTAGTTATTCACGAAAATGGCATTTTCCGTAATGGTGGCCACAGTTCCCCCCATACAGTGTTTGTGTGTACGTTTTCAGATTCCTTGACCATGAAAACATATGACTAGCAATTGGATTGACAGTGATAGGATTAGTGGTTCAGTAGTTATTCACGAAAATGGCATTTTCCGTAATGGCGGCCACAGTTCCCCCCATACAGTGTTTGTGTGTACATTTTCAGATTCCTTGACCATGAAAACATATGACTAGCAATTGGATTGACAATGATAGGATTAGTGGTTCAGTAGTTATTCACGAAAATGGCATTTTCTGTAATGGCGGCCACAGTTCCCCCCATACAGTGTTTGTGTGTACGTTTTCAGATTCCTTGACCATGAAAACATATGACAAGCAATTGGATTGACAATGATAGGATTAGTGATTCAGTAGTTATTGACGAAAATGGCATTTTCCGTAATGGCGGTTCAGCGCCACAGTTCCCCCCATACAGTGTTTGTGTGTATGTTTTCAGATTCCTTGACCATGAAAACATATGACTAGCAATTGAATTGACAATGATAGGATTAGTGGTTCAGTAGTTATTCACGAAAATGGCATTTTCCGTAATGGCGGCCACAGTTCCCCCCCATACAGTGTTTGTGTGTACGTTTTCAGATTCCTTGACCGTGAAACCATATGACTAGCAATTGGATTCACAACAATTGGATTGACAATGATAGGATTAGTGGTTTAGTAGTTATTCACGAAAATGGCATTTTGCATAATGGCGGTTTTCTTGTGGACGGTGATCCTGATCACCACCAAAATCTAATCATCTGCAGGATACCCCATTTCTGACAATCTGTGAAAATTTCATGAAAATCCGTCCATAACTTTTTGAGTTATCTTGCTAACAAACAGACAAACAAACAGACAAACAGACAAACCAACACCGATGATCACATAATCTCCCCCTTTGGCGGAGGTAATAAGAATGTGATCTTAATCTGTCCTGCCTAGTTAAATAAGTAGTAAGCAAATTGTAAGAATCACGATACAAAAGGCCTACTGATGGTGGAAAATATATTTCATACATACCAAAGAAAAAAAAATCATTTGAAAATGAGTTACAGCACATATAGTGGAATGAAATAAATTGTGATACAAACTGTGAACAGACATGCGAAAACATGATATCAGCAATCAAAGAAATTATCTCAAAGTATAACATAACAATACTATCTTAACACAAGAGAAAACAGGATCTACCTTGGCTAAAAGGGCGCATGCGCACGCAGCGACCAGCAGCTGGTGAAAAAGTACGTCGTCTGTGTGTCTGTTTTTATGTACTTTTATATGTTTTTACGAAATCCTCTGTGTCGTTTCTGCCCTGGAGTGTTTGTGGACTATATGGCGAAGCGCTCCCTGGTTCCTACAACATGGACTTCCTCCCCTCTCTTGCACTGCTGCTACTTTTCCTCCGGCTCTTTGTCTATGAGGTAAACGCGTTCGACAGCATGGCGGGCAGGATACATTATTCCAGCGACATGTTGCTGCATTTAAACACGGTTGATGCAGCGGCTATGATTGAGCCTAAGCCACAACTGCCGGACTTTATTTTGAGAGACGGACATAGCGGTGAAAAGAGAGATGGCAGAAGGAAGCGCGGAAGGCGTGGAGGTGTGAAACTGCGCCTGAGGAGACGTCAGTTTGGTAACATTCCTCTTCCTTCGATGATTTTTGGGAACGTACAGTCTCTGAGAAACAAGGTGGATGAAATTCAAGGGAATGTACGCTACCAGAAGGACTTTAAGAACTGCTGTGTCATGGCTTTCATGGAATCTTGGCTTACTGCGCATGACCGAGACGCAGACCTGTGGATTGACGGCTTTGGAGCCCCGCTGCGCTCGGATCAGCAGGAAGAGGTAACGGGGAAGCGTCAGGGGGGCGGCGTATGTTTATACATTAATAAGCAGTACTGCACATCTGTCACGGTCAGAGAGCACATCTGTACACTGGATGTGGAGCTGCTGTCTGTGTCACTACACCCTTTTTATTTGCCTCGCGAGTTCCCCCAACTTTTCATCACAATTGTGTACATTCACCAGAGGGCAGACGCTGACTCCGCCTGCAGCACTATCTTTGATGTGATCCAGCAGCTGCAATCAATTTCTCCAGAGGTGCCAAACTTCATTCTTGGGGATTGTAACCATGTTTCTTTAAAGAAGACACTTAAAAACTTTTATCAGTATGTCTCCTGCCCAACCAGGCGAAAAAAGACATTGGACCTGTGCTATTGATCCATTGAGAGGGCCTATAAATCACTCCCCCTTCCTCCTGTAGGATCCTCAGATCACAACTGTGTACATTTGCTGCCCACATATAAAACTGCTCTCAGAAGAGGCAAGGTGGAGACGAGAGACATTGATGTGTGGACAGAAGATTCAGTGCACAGCCTCGAGGAATGCTTTGACTGTACAGACTGGGAGATGTTCACACTGTCCTGCGGGGATGATTTGGACTCTTTGGTGGACGTCACATGCTCATACATGGCTTTCTGTAAAAATAAGATTGTTCCACGTAAACGTGTCAAAATATATCCCAACAACAAACCATGGGTTACAAAATCAGTTAAATCCTGCTTACAGAGGAAAGCACTTGCCTTTAAACAGGGGTCTGTTTCTGAGCTACAGGTTGCCACAAAGGAGCTGAAGGCCGAAATTTTAAGAGCAAAACAGAATTATAAATCAGAGTTGGACAGCAAGATGGCAGCAAAGAGACTTGGTTCAGCCTGGGCCAGTATGAAAACTATTGCAGGCCTTCAGAGCACAGAGCGCAGTGATCATGTGTTTTTAGATGGTTTTAATTCAGACACAGAGTTGGCTAATACTCTTAATTGTTTTTATGTTCGTTTTGACTCCTTTGATTTTAGCACAGAAACCCAAGATTTGAAACAGAAACTCAAAGACAATCAGCACTTTAATATTGAGGTGTAGGATGTTAAAAGGGAGTTCTGCGCTGTAAAAGTGAACAAAAGTCAGGGCCCTGATAATATATGTGGGCGCTTGGTAAAGTCCTGTGCACATGAACTGAGTCCTATATTTCATTACATTTTCAACAAGTCCTTACAGACACAACATGTGCCTAAGCTCTGGAAAGAAGCCGTGGTTGTTTCCGTTCCAAAATCCAGCTGTCCTAAAACGGTAAACGACTTTAGACCAGTTGCTTTGACTTCAATTTTAATGAAAACTTTTGAAAAACTGGTCAGATGTGAGGTTCTAAAGCAGACTGAGCATGCATTGGATCCTCTGCAGTTTGCCTATAGGCCTCACAGAGGAGTGGAGGATGTCACTGTCACTCTGTTTAACATGCTTTTTAAACATCTGGATTTTAATGGGACACACGCCAGGCTTTTATTTGTTGACTTTTCCTCCGCCTTTAATACAATCCAACCTCATATCTTAGTTGAAAGGCTCCTGCAGCAATTTGATTTGAGCAATAATCTGGTGGGTTGGATTCTGGATTTCTTAATCAACAGGACACAGAAAGTAAGGGTCAATGGTACATTGTCGGACCAAAAGTGCTCTTCTACTGGCTCTCCTCAGGGGTGTGTGTTGTCACCACTACTCTTCATCCTGTACACAAACATGTGTTGGAGCAGACATGACAACAGACACATAAAGTACGCTGATGACTCAGTTATTGTCAGTCTCCTCTAGGATGGTGAGAGTGGCCACGGCCCAGTAGTTGATGATTTTGTTCACTGGTGTGAGGATTCCTACCTGCAGCTGAATACGACAAAAACTAAAGACATGATTATTGACTTTAGGAGGAAAAATCCCAGGCACAAAGTCACCGTACTAAAAGGCCAGACCACCGAATGTGTACAATCCTACAAATATCTTGGGACGATTATTGATAGTAATTTAAAGTTTGAAGAGAACTGTGAAAGGGTGTGCAAAAAGGGTCAGCAACATTTGCATTGCTTGAGAAAACTTGCATGCTTCCAAGTTGACCGAACCATAACGACAATGTTTTATCGGGCTTTTATTGAATCTGTTTTATCCTTTTCTTTAGTGTCATGGTTTGGTCAGATAAACCTGAAACAGAGGAAATCCTTGGATCAGGTAGTTAGATGGTCCAGTCGTTTGCTTGGTGAGTCACAGCTGAGCCTGACATCCCTGTACAGAGGATGGCTACCTCCATTTTAAATGATGACTCCCACCCTTTGCACTGCAACTTTCAGCTTCTTCCCTCAAGACGGAGGTTTGCCGTCCCAAAAAGTAGAACCCAGCGCTATAAAAACAGCTTTATCCCTGCTGCTGTCAAAGAGTTGAACAAGCTGTAAAAATATATTGCACATAATTTAGGTACCTATTTATTAACTCCATTTTATATTTACTTATTTTTGTAGGATGTCACTTGGGTTCTAAATATTTTATTGGGTTTTAGACCTTTGAGTTTTTAACCTCTTTGACTAGTTTTTAACTTTTAATATGACCCTTTTCTCTTACCTCTGGTTTTTCTCCCATCTCTTTGTCTTTTTATACCCTGATTGGTGGAGCCTTGAGTATTTTTATCATGTTTATAGTCAGCTTCATGTGTGCCTGTGTTTGTGTCTATGTTGAATGTAATTTGTGGCTTGTATATATGGATGTCACTAGACTGCAAAACAAATCTGCCTACGGGTACAAATAAGTAACCTGAACCTTAACCTAAATAAAAAATTATAGAATCTCATGAAAAAAAGGACTTAACTCTTAACTTATCAGCATTAAGTTGCAAAACTTTTTGCAACTTAATGCTGATAAAACTGAAGTCCTTATTGTAGCACCTGATAATGTAATTCCTAAGATGGTTAATAGCATTGGTTCATTAAGCTCTAATGTACGGTCTAATCTAAAAAATCTTGGTGTCATTTTCGATCAATCGATGAGTTTTGATCAGCATGTCAAATCTCTGACATGGAGTTGTTTCTTTCCACCTTAGGAATATATCCAAAATTAGGTCATTGGTTGCCCACAGTCAGTTAGAAATCATTATCCATGCCTTTGTTTCTTCACGTTTGGACTACTGTAATGCTCTTTTCACATGTCTTAGCAAATCCTCTTTACACCGCCTACAGTTTGTCCAGAACGCTGCTGCAAGATTACAAACTAGGTCCAGTAGATTCTGTCATATCACTCCTGTTTTGGCCTCCTTGCACTGACTTTGTGTAAATTATAGAGTTGATTTTAAAGTTCTTGTTCTGACTTACAAAGCCATTCATGAAGAGGCACCTTTTTATATTAGTGACCTGCTCTTTCTACACCAGCCCAACAGGTCTCTTAGGTCTTCTCATCAGAATCTATTGGTAGCACTAGGCTCAGAACCAAAGGCGATAGAGCCTTTGCTGCTGTTGCTCCCAGACTGTGGAACTCCTTACCTTTTGAACTTAGATCTGCACCTTCCATTGGTGTTTTTAAGAAGCAACTAAAGACCCACCTTTATAGCCTGGCTTTTTAATTAACTATGTGTTGATTGTGTTTTTAATGTGCTTTTACTGTCTACTTTTTTTTTTTTACTGTTTTATGTGCCTGTGTTTTTATTTTGTTTTTACCATGTTAAGCACTTAATGACTCTGTGAAAAGTGCTCTATAAATAAACTTATTATTATTATAGAAATGTATTGATAAACTCACGTGAAAAAAATGAGAAAAAACAAAGTCATACAACTCAATTTGAATGGAAAATTTCACTCAGATAGTTTGTCGGCCTCCGTCGGTCTGTGATGACCATGGAAGAGAATCCTAAACGTCTGCTCTGCTGGAACAGCACCGCCTGTGGCTGAACAGGCCGTTGCGCGAATGGCAGTCTCTGTCACACAGGTCGCACTTGTGGGTGGTCTCCGTGCTGCTGGATCTGTGGCGGTTCTTCCTGTGGGTCCTTTTTTCAACTGCTGCAGCAGTCAGTCTCTCTTCACCCGCCTTGAGCTGTCTGGTCAGGGTGCCTCTCCATTTGGAGTGGTCTGTTGCAAGGTCCTCCCAGCGCTCTGTGTTCATCTCCATGGCCTTCATGTCTCTCTTGCAGACGTCTCTAAAGCGCAGCTGTGGGCGGCCAACGTCTCTCCTACCAGTTGCCAGTTCTCCGTAGAGGACGTCTTTGGGGATTCTGCCATCCTCCATACGGTGAACGTGGCCTAGCCAGCGGAGCCTGTGCTGCCTGAGTAGAGTGAACATGGAGGGAAGGCCAGCGCGGGACAGAACTTCTGTGTTGGTCACTTTGTCCTGCCAGGATATGTCCAGGATGTGGCAGATGCAGCGCAAGTGGAAGGAGTTCAGTCTCTTTTCCTGCCGGGCGTATGTTGTCCACGTCTCACTCCCATAGAGCAGTGTGCTGATGATGCAGGCGTTGTACACTGCCATCTTCGTCTTGACAGAGAGTTTGGGATTCTCCCACACTCGTGTGGTGAGGCGAGCAAGTGTGAAGGCTGATTTTCCAATCCTCTTGTTGATCTCTGTATCAAGAGATCAACAAGATGTTGCTAATCGTGGACCCCAGGTACGTGAACTGATTCATGACCTTCAGCTCGTAGTCGTCGATGGTGATGGTTGGTGGTGCTTCCGTGTCTTGCGCCAATATGTTAGTCTTCTTCAGGCTGATGGTAAGCCCGAAGTCCTTGCATGCCTGGGAGAAGCGGTCCATCAGGGTCTGAAGCTCCTGCTGTGTGTGGGTTGCGACTGCAGCGTCGTCTGCGAACAGCATGTCTCTGATTAGAGCCTCGTGTACTTTGGTTCTGGCTTTCAGGCGGGCGAGGTTGAAAAGCCTGCTGTCAGATCTTGTGTGCAGGTAGATTCCCTCTGTTGCTGTGCTGAAGGCATGCCTCAGGAGCATAGCAAAAAAAATCCCAAAGAGGGTTGACGCAAGTACACAGCCCTGTTTCACTCCACTGCGTATGTTGAATGGCTCTGAGACGTTGCCATCGTGCTGCACTATCCCCTGCATGTTGGTGTGAAATGATTCGATGAGGCTTTGCAACTTTGGTGAGCATCCTGTCTTTGGCAGGATCTTGAAAAGGCCCTCTCTGCTGACCAGATTGAACGCTTTGGTGAGGTCGATGAAGGCGACGTACAGGGGCATGTTCTGTTGTTTGCATTTCTTCTGGAGTTGGCGGATGGGGAATATCATGTCTACCGTCGATCGCTCAGTGTGGAAGCCACACTGAGACTCGGGGTAGATACGTTCGGCAAGCTTCTGTAGACGAACGAGAACAACTCATGCGTAGACTTTGCCAACAACGCTGAGGAGGGAGATGCCCCCCTGTAGTTGTTGCAGTCGCTTCTCTCCCCTTTGTTTTTGTAGAGGGTGATGATCTCGGCGTCCCTCATGTCCTGTGGTACGGCACCTTCCTTCCAACACTGACAGAGGACATCATGAAATGGCAGCAGTAGGGCGGTCTTGCAGTGCTTGATCAGGTCAGCGGGTATGCCGTCGTTGCCGGGTGCCTTGCCAGCGGCCAAGCTATCAGTGGCCTTGCTGAGTTCGTCGATGGTTGGCTCGGCATCATGTTCATCCATGGATGGCAGGCAGTCGATGGCATCAAGGGCTGACGGTGTCACGGTGTTCTGTCTGGAGTAGAGGTCGGAGTAGTGTTCCACCCATCTCTGCATCTGCTTGTTCTTTTCTGTGATCATCTCCCCAGTGGAGGATTTGAGGGGGGCCGTCTTGCTCTGAGCTGGACCAAGTGCTTTCTTGATGCCATCGTATATACCATGGATGTTCCCTGTTATGGCAGCGGTTTGAATTTCTTGGCTGAGCTGAGTCCAGTACTCGTTGGCACAGCGCCAAGCAGTCTGCTGAACTTTGCTTCTCGCAGCCCTGAGAATCTGGAGATTCTTCTCGTTTGGGTACTTCTTGTACTCAGCAAGTGCTGAGCGCTTGGCTTCAATGATGGGGGTCATCTCGGTCAACTTGGCATCAAACCAGTCCTGAGACTTCGAGGTCTTCCTCCCAAAGGTAACCAAGGCTGTGCGGTGGATGGTGTTTTGCAGCTCTTCCCACTTCTGCTTTGCAGATTCTCCTTCTTGTGGTACACCAAGTTCCTTCTCAAAGGTGGAGGCAAACTGCTAAACAAGTTCTGGTTGAGCCATCTTGCTGGTGTCAATCCGTGTCTTTCCAGGCTGTCTAGCATGATGGAATTTCTTCAGCTGCAGCTTGACCTTGCAACACACCAATGAATGGTCTGTGTCGCAATCTGCACTCTGGAACGAACGGGTGATTAGCACGTTCTTCAGTGAGGTGCGCCTGGTCAGGATCAAGTCCAGCTGGTGCCAGTGCTTTGAGCGCGGATGTTGCCAGGAAACCTTGTGTTGGGGCTTGGTCTTGAAGAACGAGTTTGTGATGCACAGATTGTGATATGTGCAGAACTCGAGCAGCCGCTGTCCGTTGTCGTTCATTCTGCGCACGCCAAAAGGTCCAAGACAGGAGGACCAGGAGTCGTGGTCAGCACCCACTCTGGCATTGAAGTCTCCAAGGAGAATGAGTTGTTCAGAGTTGGGGATGATCCTGACAGTTGTTGAGAGATTCTCGTAGAACTCGTCTTTTGCCTTTGGTGTGGCTGTCAGTGTTGGGGCATACACACTGACGAGGGTAACTGGGCCTTGAGTGGTGTTGAGGTGGAGGGTGAGGAGTCGTGCAGAGCCAGTGCTGCCTGGTTCCACCATCTTCAGCAAGGTGTTCTTCACTGCGAAGCCCACTCCGTGTTCCCTGTGTTCGTCACTGCCCTTTCCCTTCCAGTAGAACGTGTAGTCCTTCTCTCTCAGTGTGCCTGCGTCAGCCAACCGTGTTTCCTGGAGAGTGGCGATATCCACTCCCAGTCTCTTCAGCTAATTATTGATGATGGCAGTCTTCCTGGTTTCGTTGATGTCCTTGAGGTTAGCAGCGAGTCCTGTCATCATAGTGCGGATGTTCCAAGTTCCCAGTTTTAGAGTTGGTCTCTTTTGTTTAATTGTCTTGCCTGGTGCGAAGGTTCTCAGCCTGCTGTTCGGACTTCTCCTCATCCCTATGCACCCAATGAGGAAAGCAAGCTGTGGCGGGACAACACTTTATTGGCTGGGGGCTGCCCAGCTTGAGGCGGGCGGTAGCTGTCCAGTGAGATCCGATGATCCCTCCCACCGTCGGGAACAACCCCTGGCGCCGTGCTCTACGCCAATTGAGTGGTGGCTTATAACCGGTAACTGTCATTCCCCGTGTTTTGTCTACGCCAAAGGCGAAGCTGGAGTGTCCTCTCCAGTGATCCGGTGTTCTACCTTCCAGCGTTGGGCGTTGGTAGGATTCAAGCCTGGGCAGGAAGATATGGAGGACAAGATGTTGCCCATGCAGCATGTCCCCCCTCTCCACGTCACTGATGAATCCAAAGGAACAGCAGGGCTGCTACAGTTTGGCACCAGCGCCGTTGCAGGAGCCGCCAGAACGATGTTGAGCACAACATAGAACTGCCTTAGGGGCTCCGACTCCGGATTTTTCCTCAGGGTTGACTCCCGAAGCCTTTCCCGTGACTGGGTATGCCGCAAGGCAGCGGAGGTTTGAAATCAGGGTTTACCTTCCCCTAGATGGGCTACCTTCCCAGGTTGACGAGCCACCATCTACCTGAAGCATCTGATTTTAAGGCGCCAGAGATCCGCCCTTGCCCCTTCTCCTATTAGTAAAAGCAGTTCCGCCGGGCTTAGAGACTAAACCACACGGGCAGGCTAGGAGTTGGACTTAGTTGTCAGAGGCTTTTCGAGACGCACACCATAAGGAGCATTTTATGAGCACTGGGAGCTTAACCCCAGTGCCGCTCCTGGCTATGACAATCTTGGAACTCAGATAGTTATAGCCAGCAATTTTAATGAGTATTTTATCAAATTGGTTCAAGAACTGGGTCTGAATTTTACCCAAACATACCGGTACCAAATTAAAATAAATCATGAAGCTGATCTAAACCTTAAACCCACAAATGAGGTAAAACTTAACGAAATGTTATCATCTCTATAAAGTTCTAGAGCAAAGGATATTCATAGACTAGACACTGTATTCTTGAAAAAAGAGATACTTTAATTATCCAATTACAGAACTGATAAATCAATCATTAGATGAAAATATATTTCCTGATGCACTGAAACCCGCCACTGTAACCCCCATACACAAAGCTGTAGACAAACAGGAAATTAGAAATTATAGGCCGATAAGTATACTTCCTGTTTTGTCAAAAGCCATTGAAAAGGTGGTAGTAGACCAACTGGTAGAACATCTCGAATCTGACCAGCTGCTGTATCCCATGCAGTTTGGTTTCGGGCCAAATCACTCAGTGGAGACTGCATAATGTTACTTTATTGAAATGATGAAAGTAAATCTGGACAAAGGGTGGAGGTGGTAGGAGCCATGTTTTTAGACTTGCGTAAAGCCTTTGATACGATTAATCAGTCAGTCCTTTCTTTCTAAACTATCAGGATATAAACTGTCTAGGAATACCCTTAGCTGGTTAAAATCTTATCTATCTGGTCACTCCCAGTGTGTGTACATCAACAATACTGTATCCCAAACAAAGGCATGCTGTCATGAATCAGGGTTTGGTGTTCCAAACCCCATTCTGACTTATTATCCTGACAGCTCGGGCACGTCCCCTCCTCCTGTCAAATACCGTCAGCTGTGCTTCAACTTGGGTGTTCTCACACACACACACACACTCACACTCCATTAATTCCCAGTCACACGCTCATACACGCACTCCTACACACCTGGTTCAATCATGTCCAGCCCACGCTTCCTCACACCGGCAATCTCTTTCCTCGTTTGCATCAGGATAATAAATATGCTGCATTTTGGAAAAGAGATTGTCGGAGCATTCACCCTCATTCGTGGCAGCGTGTACCTCCATGAGTGTTGTATGACTTCCTTCACCTTTTCAGCCTAACATTTCAAGACGGAGGATTCCTTAATGTTAGTGTCTGACTCTGCCTTTACTCCCCGCTCACCAGATGACACAGACAGCCTCGGATCTCCACAGCCGTGAGTACGTGTGCCTTTTTCTGTGTGCCCAGCATTCGTCAGCACCAGCCATCTCCCAGACTGTGGGACATCTGGGTGGCTTTGCTGTTTGTCTGGTGGCAATTATTCTATCATTGCTACTGTCTGCATTAGTGTGGTTACTGGACTTGTGAATTTGTTACAGTTTACGTTAATAAATGGCAAGATCTACTCCAGCACTTGAGTTTTTCATTCCCTCTCTCGTGTACCACATAATGGCATACGACCATGACACATTCTCCATGGGAGTATCACAAGGTTCAAGTTTAGGCCCACTGCTGTTTACTTTGTATATTAATGATTTGCCATCAGTGTGTGAAAATGACATAAAAATTCAGATGTATGCAGATGACACAGTCATCTACATACATGGGAAGGATGCCAAACAAGTGTCTGATAAGTTCATGATAGCAATGGAGAAAGTGTAAAAATTTCGTTATCAATCATGCCCCACTCTGAACGTAGGGAAAACAGCTACCATGTACTTTATCAACAAAAAAAATCATAAGCACTATTTTACTATAACTGTAAATGGAGCAAATATAGAAAATTTAACAGAGTTTAAGTATTTGGGTGTCACATCAGATCCCACGCTCAGCTTTAAAAACACATAAAATGGATGAGCCACACTTTGAAATATAACCTTGCAAACTTTCATTGCATCAGAAACTCACTCTAACAGGATCAAAAACCTTTCTGAATGCCACGATTTTGACACATTTCAACTATTGCATCTCTTGCTGGTCACAAGCCAACAGTACGACTGTGAAACCCTAGGAATCCCTGTATAAACAATCCATCAAAATTCTGGATAAGAAGACACAACAGTATCTCTATCGTGGTATACTTGCCAAACACAAGATTGTTAGTCTTTGAAAATATGATCATGTAAGCAAATATATAGTTGGTCTTTAAAATTATCCATGGTTCTCCACCCCTGCCCCTTAAAACTTTTGTGTACCTGACTTCTGAACAAAATACCAGAATAACAAGGACTTCCTGTAGGTGGCATTGTTGCATCCCCCTACGTAAAACTGCTGTTGGACAGTCAGTCTTCTCATACAAAGCTATAACGGAATTGAACAAGCTCCCCACTGCTTTGACAACCAGGACAAATTACAGAAACTTTTCCACAGAGACTAAAACATGGATTGTAAGTAATCAAGCCAGCCAGCATTGACTCTCTGACTTAAATGGGATTTTGAAATTCATTCATTCATTTATTGTACTTTTAAATTGCTTTTTATGTGTGCCGTCTCTCTTATCTTTTTACCTTTTAAACTTACTTCCTGCTTGTTTCAGGGTCATCATCATCATCATCATCATAGCAGTCTGTTGTGGGCGACAATGACTGTTTCATTTCGGTCTGATCAGATTCCTCCACACAGCTCTGTCCTTAGCCTTCTGCTGCCAGGAACTCCTGTCTATGTCCAACTTCTTCAAGTTTCTTTTTACAGTGTCTTTAAATCTGAGCCTTGGTCTACCCTGATTGCATTTGCCCTTGCATAACTGTGAGTAGAGTAACTGCTGAGGGAGACGCTGGTGGTCCATTCTGTCAACATATCCGAGCCATCTCAGGTTCATCTGTATTAGCATGTCCTCCATTGATGGTAGACCAGCTCGTTTCAACACTTCTATGTTGGTTATCTTGTCTTTCCATGAGATGTTCATTATGGCTCGAAGGTGTCTCATCATGTACGCGTGGAGTTTCTTCACCTGCACTCTGTAGACAGTCCAAGTTTCAGCACCGTACAATAGAGTAGCCAGTACTGTCGCTCTGTACAGTTTGCATTTCACATGGATTGACACATGTCGATTGTTCCACAGTCTCTCCCTCAAGTTTCCAAACACAGCGCTCGCTCTTCCCATTCTGAGAGATAGTTCATCCTCCAGCCTAGCATTCTCTGAAACAGTACTCCCTAGGTACTTGAAAGTCTTGCACTTGACTAATGGCTCTGTACCAATGCTGATCTCTTCTGGTAGTGATGTTGATAATTGGAACTTTGGTGGTTGATAAAGGCACTCTGTCTTCTTGATGTTGATTTGGAGGCTGAATTGGCTAGCTGCTCTTGCAGATTTCTCCACTAAGGATTGCATATCTTCCACGCTGTGTGCAACTAGAGCACTGTCGTCGGCAAAGAGCATTTCTCTTACTATCTTTATCGATGTCTTACTCTTGGCTTTAAACTGTGCCACATTGAACAGTCTGCTTCTTTCCTTGTTTGAATGTATACTTCTTCTGAAGTGTCTCTGAAGGCCACCTCAAGCATAGCTGCCAGATATAGCAAGAAGAGTGTAGCTGCCAGCACACACCCTTGTTTCACCCCATTGCTTACTGAAAAGTCTTTAGATACTGAACCACTCATTGCCACATTTGCTTGCATACCTGTATGGAGTGCCTCGATAGGCTGACAAACTTCTCTGTACAACCATATTTCTTGAGTACCTGCCAAAGTCCTTGTCGCGAAACAGTATTGAAGGCTTTACTGAAGTCTATGAAGACTACATAAAGCGGCATGTTTTGTTCGATACCCTTTTCTTGAACCTGTTTCAAGCAGAAAATCATGTCCATTGTGCTTCTTCCACTTCTAAAGCTGCACTGGGTTTCCGGTTGTACATTCTGCGAGATGTGTTCACTGAGTCTGTTAAGTAGTACACGTGAGAGAATCTTACCAACAGTGGCTAGAAGTGATATACCTCGGTAATTTCCACAATCCTTCCTGTCACCTTTCTTGAACAAAGGCACAATACTTGCATCCTTCCAGTCTTGAGGTACTTTCTGGGCATCCCATATCTCTTGAATGAGCTTGTGCAGACAGTTGGTCAGCTGAACACCACCAAATTTCCACACTTCTGCTGGAATTCCATCCCTTCCTGGAGCTTTACCATCCTGTGTTGTCCTGATAGCTGCTATTAGTTCATCAAAATTTGGTGGTTCATCCAGACTTGATACAGCTGGTCGCTGCACTAGAGCTTCTTTAGCCTCTTCAGTGAGATCTACAGGGTTGTTTAGTAGTTGGTCAAAGTGGTCTGCAAATCTGTCCAGGATCTTGTCTTTCTCCTGCAAAACCGTTTCACTATCTATAGCCATTAGTTGGATCAATCCTCTTGGTTTAGGGCCGCAGATTTCTCTCAAACCTGTGAAGAATGTTTTCATGTCCTTCCTGTCTCCTGCAGTTTGAAGTTTCTCCGCTTTTTCATCCCACAAGTTGGACTTCATCTCTCTGGTGTACTTCTGTAGCTCACTCTGAGCCTTTGAGTATTTCTTCTTCTTTGACCTTGTGTTACACTGTAGGTTTCCCTGCCTAGCTGTATTCCTTGCTTCTAGTAGTTTCTTTCAGATGCTCATCATGCTCATCAAACCAATCTTGATGTTTCCTCTCAGGGTAGCCGAATACATCACTCGCAGTCTGATACACCGTATCCTTCAGTGTTGCCCATTTCTCTTCTATGTCATTCTCTGAGTTGTTGCTGTCCCAGTCTTTCAAGTTTTCATCCATTTCCTGTGTAAGTTCTTCCTGCTTCTTTTGGCCGTTCAGTGCACTACTGTTTAGCTTCCGTGGTGGCTTCGCACCCGTCCTCCAGTGCTATTTTCGTCTGCAAATCCTTAATCTAGATCTCAGCATAACATGATCAGTGCCACAGTCCGCGCCTCTCATTGCTCTGGTGTCCAATACATCCCTTCTGTCTCTCTGCCTGACTATGATGTAGTCTAATAAGTGCCAGTGCTTGGATCTTGGGTGCATCCATGTCTTCTTGTGTGTGTCCTTGTGCTTAAATAGAGTGTTGGTTATCACAAGGTTGTACTCTGAACATAGTGCAAGTAGAAGTTCTCCATTAGCATTGCACTTGTCTACTCCATGACTGCCTAGCACTCCTTTCCATTTCTTGGTGTCCGAACCAACTCTGGCATTAAAATTTCCAACAAGTATCAGCCTGTCATCAGTCGGTACACGACTTCAAGACCCAGAAGTCCTGCCATTATACTATAAACATCTGACCATATATTTCATGCCTTTTTACAACAAAATATAGCCAACTGTAGAACTCTTCCTTCACCTCCTCTGTGTTGGTCATTGTTGGGGCATATACACTGATGAGTGTGGCATACATCTTCCTCTGTAGTGGGAGTCTCATAGTCATTATCCTGTCGTTGATTGGCACCGGTTCCTCATCAAGCATTGCTGCTATCTCCTTTCTAATTGCACAGCCCACTCCTGCTTCTCTCCTTTCTTGAGTTGATCTCCCACTCCAAAAGAAGATGTACCCATGGTCTTCCAAGCTGTCATATCCAGACAATCTTGTTTCACTAAGTGCAGCTATGTCTACATTGTACCTGTTCATTTCCAGCGCCACAAGCGCGGTCTGTCTTTCTGGGCACTGTGATGTTGTTCTGTCCAGAGTGTGGGCATTCCATTCTGCTACACACAAGGTTGCTGTTTTCCTCTTCTTTTGTCTTCCTGCTCCTAGCTTACTTCTTGCTGCCTGTCGGAGTGTGAAAAGATCAGCGCGGACCTTGTAAGCCCGGGCGGTGTCCGAGCAGGCATGAGTTGTTTTCTGATTGACCATTTCATGAAACTGCTTTCAAAGTATTTGAGTACTGCTAACTTTTGCTGGACTTGCAGCACATTCTTGGTAGATAAAGGTAATATCAGTGGCAAGGACAAGCCAAGACAAACTGACTTCAATATCTGTTGCAGTGACTGACCAGATGATAGGTTTGTTTATCTCTGCTCTTTGTGTAGTGCATGTCACAATGCACCGACTGGCACAGTCCACCACAGACCTTGTGACAGATGTGTTTATCTGCCAGGATGTCCAGTCTCACCCTGTGTAACTGGGAGTGGTCCACCACAGGCCTGTGACAGATATTGTTTTTAGTTCTGCCAGGATGCCCTGTTTCACCCTCCACACCCTCGGAAGGGCGGGGATGCCAGTTGAGTTGCCGACGGCCAGACCCATGAGACAGGTAGTACCGGTTTTCATGGTTATCTGGTAGCAAGCAAGCCAATGCCTGACCTGACTGAAACCCAACCTGATTTGCTTTGGGTATGTGCTGTTTTTCTTTTAATATCTTCCTGCCTGTCTCAGGGATGACAGATGGAAATTAGTGAGAATGCTATGATCTGGGACAGAGCATCTTTATCGTGTGTTTAATGTTTTTTTTTTTTTTTTTCTGTACATGGTCCCTGACAAGTAAACCAATAAACTAAAAACAAAACCAAAAAATAAATAAATAAATAAAAAAAACCTAAAAAAATTAACAGGCATTAATGGTCACCACTATATTTTGCAAAGAATAAAACCAATTATACAACAGTTAGTCCCAACCAAGCAATCTGAATGGACTGCTGGATTCCAGGAGTTACTATACCCCCCCCCCCCCATCAGTTGTACTTGTTTCACAGAATATGTATCACTCCGCTTCAGCTGTGTTTTAATAATCTTTAAATTAAAGTTAATAGCACTGGTTTCATTTTTTTTGTATATATACATTTTTTTTTGTATTTTGTATACTTTATTAATCCCAGAGGGAAATTCAGGGCATCCAACTGGAAAGATGAAGCAGCCATGGTATGGCGTCAATCCCTTCACCATTCACACACACATTCACACCTAGGGCCACTTTAGAGTCTCCAATTAACCTAACTTTAAAATTAACTTGAGGCACTGCTTGAAAAGAGTCCTAAAAATCCAGACTTCATGACCCAGAAGTCCTGCCATTATACTGTAAACATTTGACCATATATTTCATGCCTTTTTACAACAAAATATAGCCAACTGTAATACCTTTGTGGTGTTGGACTATTTATTTAATCTGAAAATGCCAAGAAAAACTGAGCAAAGCTGATAACAACAACAAGCTAGCAACAAACTAGCCATCTGGCATGAGGTACGTGACCCAGAATACATGCTTTGCATGCGGTATGTATTTAAACACTGACTTCTGCACTGGACAATATTTAACCATTTAACTGCTTTAACTTTTGGTTCCATATGTGTGAATGACAATAGGCCTATTGTAGAGAATGCGTTCAAGAATGAGGCTGAGTTTATTTCTCAGAGTCAACTTTATTGAGTGAACACATGCTCTATCAATCTCTATGCAGGAAAAGAGGCTGAGCAATCGAATACCACGTTCTTATACTCTGCTGGGGCCACAACCCACAGTCACATGTTACATAAGCAAACATATAATTACATGGCACATAGTCTCAGTCACAATGCACTCTTTCATGTCTCACTATTGTCTCTTGTCCTACGGTGTTCCGGGAATCTTCCTGGGACATCCTCTCAGAGACGAAGGTCAAGACTCACACCTACTCGCCATCTCCTGTAGATCCCTGCAGGTCCAGACCTCTTTTGTCCCACCAGACGTGGAGTCACCAATACACATATAGTCATGCATTTGTGGGGAGATATGAACTCAATATCTGCGCCACATAACCCCCCCCCCCCCAAACGTCTATTTAGGGACAAAATGTAATCAGAGTTGTATGGCAGAAACATCACCACATAACACAAATCAATCCACCAATTGCCTGGGTTTAAACCTCCTGCCAAATCTGCTGTAAGCCGGCTTGGTTCCTTCTGCCGCGGCTCCCTGCATCTGTGAATCAGACTTATTAGCACGTCTCTGTGATGTTAACGGACAATGCCTTTTCGGCGGCCTGCCACGGCGGCGGGCCCTGGCCACTTGCACGTGTTCATCAGCCAGAACAAAAGCGGGTTTGAGTCTGTTAATGCAAATCAACTCTTTTCTGTCTCCCAAATCAAGCAAAAATTGTTTCTCTCTTGTTTCCAACACTCTGAAAGGCCCGTCATAAGGGGGTCACAAACCTGGTCTTTGAGCATCATGTCTAACAAAAATGAACTCCGCATTCTTTAAAGCTTTTGGCACAAAAACGCGTGGAAAACTGTGATGCACCGGGCCGGGGAGGGTGTCTGATCCTGTGCCGCTCTGCAACAGCTGAGCGGGGGGGGCAACTTGGCGTGGGGTTGTCAGGGAGGAAATCCCCCGCAAACGGAGGGGTTGAGCAAAAACTAACTCAGCCGGGGAGGCTTGCAAATCCTCCTTAGGTGAAGAACACAACCCCAATAAAACCCATGGAAGTCTATCCACCCAATTTGTATCTGTGAGAGACGCTCTGAGGGCTGCTTTCAATGACCTATGAAAGAGTTCGCACAAACCGTTAGCCTGAGGGTTATACACGGTGGTGCGGTGGATTTTCACCCCCAGGCTGTGGGCCATGGATGACCAGAGTTCAGAAACAAATTGGGGACCCCTGTTGGATGTTATGTCCGACGGGACTCCAAAACGCGCGACCCAAGCCGTTAAAAACGCGCGTGCAACGTCTGCTGCCGTAGTTGACGCTAGAGGGACCACTTCCGGCCAACGTGTGGTGCGATCTACCATCGTCAAAAGATGTGTGCACCCCTGTGACAACGGGAGGGGGCCCACCAAGTCGACATGCACATGATCAAAACATTTAGCTGGGATGTGAAAAGGTTCTAAAGGAGCCCTAGTGTGTTTGTGTATTTTGGCTCGTTGGCACGCTACGCAAGCCGCTGCCCATTCTTTGACCTGTTTACGCAACCCCGGCCAAACAAATTTTTCCCCCACCATTTTAATTGATGCGCACACCCCTGGGTGTGCCAGAGAGTGGATTGAGTCGAAAACGCGGCAGCGCCATGCAGCCGGAACTACGGGACGAGGCCGCCCAGTGGAGACATCACAGATTAGAGGGGGCATACCTATCTGCAGCACCCTGTGCTCCAGCCTTAACCCTGTTGGTCCAGACTGGAGCGCGCGCACATCTGCGTCGTCAGCCTGCTCCACGGCCATGGCTGCATGATCTAAACCAACGTGGACCGGGGCTGCGAGTGCTTCTGTGCCACAGACTTGGCCCGCGGCCACGGTTGCCAAGCCTGCCCCCATGGGGCTTGGTGCTGCTACTGCACGCGAAAGACAGTCTGCCACCACATTATGTTTGCCCGCGACATGCTGAATATCGGTGGTGAACTCTGACATCGCGGCCAGCTGTCTCTGTTGCCGGCCTGACCAAGGCTCTGAAATCTTGGCCATCGCAAAAGTTAATGGCTTATGGTCCACGAACATGATAAAACGGCGCCCCTCTAGCCAGAACTGGAAATGGCGGGTGGCCAAATGTAGGGCCAAAAGCTCCCTGTCGAACGCGCTGTACTTCCGCTCGTTATCACGCAGGGTTTTACTGAAAAACGCGAGGGGTTGCCAGCTCCCCACCACGAACTGTTCAACGACCGCCCCCACCGCTAAATCAGAGGCATCCGTGGTGAGCGCCATACGTGCCATTGGCACCGGGTGTGCCAACAAAACGGCGTTCGCAAGGGCTGATTTGACCTGGGAGAATGTGCGCTCCCGCTCCGGGGACCACTCAATCTTATTCGTGGGTTTTCGCTTTTTAAGCGCTGCATACAGGGGTTACATGAGCTGCGCTGCACCTGGGAGGAAACGGTTGTAAAAATTGACCATTCCCAAAAATTCTTGCAATGCTTTGACCGTTTGAGGTTTGGGAAAGTCCGTTATTGCGCGTACTTTATCGGGCAGGGGAACCACCCCTTCTGGTGAAACGCGATGCCCCAAAAAATCGATCTGCGCGACCCCAAACTGGCACTTCGCTGGGTTAATTATTAACCCGTGCTCTGCCAGCCTCCGAAAAACCGCTGTGAGGTGGCTTTCATGTTCGTCCTCGGACGTGCTGGCTACCAAAATATCATCTAAGTAGACGAACACGAAAGGGAGGTCACGTAGGACTGCGCCCATCATGCGCTGGAACGTCTGCGCAGCCCCTTTGAGTCCAAACGGCATATGCAAAAACTCGAAAAGTCCAAAAGGAGTTATTATCGCTGTTTTGGGTATGTCCTGAGCGCGAACTGGGACTTGGTGGTACCCGCGCACCAAATCTATTTTAGAAAAAATACACGCCCCTGCCAAATGTACCGAAAAATTTTGGATGTGCGGGATCGGGTAGCAGTCGTAAGCTGAAGCATTATTCAACCTGCGGAAATCACCGCAAGGCCGCCACGAGCCATCGGTCTTGGGGACCATATGTAGTGGCGATGCCCAGGGGCTGTTAGAGCGTCTAATGATGCCCAGTTTTTCCAGGTTGGCGAATTCCTCGCGCACTACGGCGAGTTTAGCTGGGTCCAAGCGCCGAGCTTTTGCAAAAACGGGGGGAACGGTAGTAGTTATAAAGTGCTCCACCCCATGTTTGGCCACTGACGCCGAAAACGTTGGGACTGTGAGTGCTGGAAACTGAGTGAGCAATCCTTGAAACTTACCACCCGCAGCTGTGAGGTTGGGCTGTGCAGTGGGCGGGACCACCCGGGCTGTGCAGGAAATGCTGTAAAAAGTGCATTAACCAGACGTCTATTAGCAAGATCAACCAATAAACCATTCGAGCACAAAAAATCAGCACCTAACATGTTATGACTGACTGCTGCCACGACGAAGGTCCACTCAAATGACCGACCGTGGAAAGACAGGGGGAGGGTCTTCTCCCCGTATGTCTTGATCGTCGAACCGTTCGCCGCCAACACCAGGGGTCCGCTGGAAGGCGCCAACCGATCAGCGTGGAGGGGTGTGATGAAACTCAGCTGGGAGCCCGTGTCCACCAGGAACTGCCTCCCTGATTTCCCGTCCGTTAGGTAGAGCAGCTTATTCTTCGCGCCGAGAGCAGCAGCTGCTACCGACTCTCGGGGCTTGGCGTTTCCCACGCGCTTGAACTGGCAGGGGGGAATGCATCTGCGTGCCCTCTCGGCGAAGTGTCGATGATAAAAGCAGAGGGCGTTGTGCGCCTCGCGTCTCCTGGTCTCCGCCGCTGCTGACGTCAGTGCATCTGGTGTCGTAGCCTCTGGCCCCTTGCCGTCTCCGGGTTTTGCGCTCAGCTCTGCTGCCGCCGTCGTGGCCGTGTGCCGTCTATGGGCGTCGACGAGTCGCTGTGCCTCCTGGCCCAGCTCGTGGTACTCTCGGTTGGACAGCAGTTGCGAGCTGGCCAGGGTAACTCTCACCGCTGACGGTAGTGTCCTAGGAAGAGATGGGCGAAGATAAAGCCGTCATCATCCTTGCCTCTCAGGTTCAGCATCCTCGCCATCAGGTCAGCGGGCCTGGCTGCTTCGCTTTCGGTCAACATCAGGAGCTTCTCTGCCCGCTCTCCCAGCGAGGGAGTAAAGGCACGGATAAGCGTGGCTTTCAATGCGCCGTACTTGTCGACCTCTGGTGGTGGTTAGTCAGGCTCTCCACCCGCTGTGCTGTGAGGCTGTCCAGCTTTGCTACCACGTAGAAGAATTTCGTTGCATCTGCTGCAATTCCCCGAAGGTGAAACTGCACCTTGACCGTGTTGAACCAGGCACGTGGGCTGTGCTGCCAGAATTCGGGCAGCTGGACTGCGGTAGCTGCACTGGCCTGGTTGGCTCCTGATGAGTCTGCTGTATGAAGTTCGTCCATACTTAGTCGTAGGGTCACCAGTGTAGAGAATGTGTTCAAGAATGAGGCTGAGTTTATTTCTAAGAGTCAACTTTATTGAGTGAACACATGCTCTATCAATCTCTATGCAGGAAAAGAGGCTGAGCAATCGGATACCACGTTCTTATACTCTGCTGGGGCCACAACCCACAGTCACATGTTACATAAGCAAACATATAATTACATGACACATAGTCTCAGTCACAATGCACTCTTTCATGTCTCACTATTGTCTCTTGTCCTACGGTGTTCCGGGAATCTTCCTGGGACATCCTCTCGGAGACAAAGGTCAAGACTCACACCTACTCGCCATCTCCTGTAGATCCCTGCAGGTCCAGACCTCTTTTGTCCCACCAGACGTGGAGTCACCAATACACATATAGTCATGCAATTGTGGGGAGATATGAACTCAATATCTGTGCCACACTATTCCTTTTGATATTGTTATGTCGGGGCTGTGATAAGTGGTGGAGATTCTCCTGGCATGCTTTGCACCGCAAGGTATTCAAAGACTGTTATAATTCTTGCGTTCTGAGCTTTTCTGTTGTACCGTTATAATTGTGTTATAAGTCTGGTTGTGATAGTGTTGTTTTCCCTGCCTGTGAGAGATTACATGTCTGTGTCACCCTGAGGGAGGTGAGTATGTGTGCGGATGATCCCCCCCCCCCCGTTCTGTGTAATTCATCAGTGAAAAAATAAATACCTGTTATGTTCCAAATACTCTGTCATTATTGTGTGAACTCTTGAAACCTCACAATATTATGCTTATTCAGGTGTTCAGCAACAATTAACTGGCCTCATTCAGAAGGGATTGGGTTTTTTTTGGCACAAAATAACTGGTTAAATAACCAAAAATCATTAATATTTGTCATTCATTGCTGTCATTTAATACACTATGCTCTTGGAACTGTGGTATAAAAGCAATATTACACTCGAGGTGGTACAGTATCACAAATATAAAAGTATCACTGTAGTGATGATTTCAACCAAATCACCTCAGTGATATATTCATTGATACTGTACTCTTGTGTAATATTGCTTAATTATAAACATACTAACTGAATGACATGCCCTCGCTTACTCACTGTGTCTTGGAATAAATGGTTGGAACTGTATCGGTCCTTAAAAGCACTTTAGTGGCAAAATCCATTTTAATGGGGGTCAGATTTTCCAAGCTGTTATCCCAAAAATGCAGACTGCAAACCAGTGTCCTCTCCGATATTTTAGCAGGGGTACTGCTTTCTCCAAATAAAATCAGTCCATTGCTGTCGTCTTTTCATGTCTTTTGGTGAGACAAGAAAACTATCAGAACTGGATCTCTTGCTTATACAGCCAACAAATGAATGGGTATAATCTGCCATCCTTCCCAACGAGAAAAACAAAAAGTTGCTTCTCCTTCTGGATTCTGTTACACTCTGGCTAGTTTAGAGTACCATGTCTTCTTGCACCTCACCACCTCCATATTCTCCTCCCTCTTCACCTCTCTTCGTGAGTTTTGGCAGTCACAGACTTAGCCCATCATTTCTATTAATGAATCCTAAGTGTCATGAGCGGGGTTTTAAGTTTTTTCCTACCTTCTGTCAGGTCCATTTGTCAGGCTGCTGAGAGCTTTGGGGTTTGCCTGCTTCCTCACAGCCGACGGCCATGCCCCCCTCTTCCTGTCAGGGCGGAGGGGTGTTCACTCTGCGCACTCATTGGCTATGTTTAGCGGATTTACCAGATTAAAAGCCTTATCAGAATAAAAATGCTTCATGTAAACACGCCAATCTGAATATTCTGACCCGATCATGCTCATTCGGATCAAAATTTCATTCCAATTGAGAGGGGTAGGTTACGCCAATTGTTAATCTGAATGGTGTGCATGAAAACACTTATTCAAAAAGTTGGGCAGAAAATATGTTTACTGCGCATGTCTGTACACCAGCCGCACGTCGACGTGACATATTTCCACCTTAGCAGCAGCTAGCGGAAAACATAGCGGGAGCAAAACAAAACTGGTCTGTATCATCCTGCTGTCTCCCTCTGTTCGTCATATGCAGAAGTATGTACTTGTAGCTTCATTATGGAGACCAGCAGAAGCAAAAGTACAGCCTGAATAACACAATACAGGTCAATTTTGACACGAAACAGGGCTTGCTAACACTGGAAGTTGCTTCTTCTTCTACTATTTTCGTAATGTTGAAATGTCGGCGTGCGCATGTCAAAATGATTTATTCTATTCAAACGTGTGACACATGGAAACGCACGTCCTAATCAGATCAGCTTTTTCAGGCTCTGTGTAAACAGTAAAATTCTGATCTGAATTGTAATCAGATTGAAGAAATTTTGCCCATGTAACCATGGCCACTCACTGACACACATTATGTCTCTGCACACACACACACACACTATTCATTCCCACTCACATGCTCTCACATCCACGCACTCATTACACACACCGGCATGCACTCAGCTGATCAATCAGTGGTAGTATTTTAGCTCCGTGTTCACTGATGTACATTGCCGGGTCATTGTTTCCAGACAGTGTTTGTTCCCTCAGCGTTTGAACTAGACCGTTAGGCCTGCTGTCGAGGATTGTTTTTCCACCAGCCTGCTTACTGTTGTTTTTTATGTTCCACTGGGACGGCTACCTGGGACTGCCTCGGACTGCTCCAGCTCAGTAAGTTTTTCCTATTTGGCCCACACCATCCAGTTCTGTCTAGAAACATCCTGGGTTCTTTTCCTCCATTTTCCTGTGAGCTGTTGAGCGTCCTTGGCAGTCACCCTTGTAAGCTAGTGACTTTAATTGTTTGGATGTTGTACACATTTTTGTTAATAAAACACATTCAACTTACTCCGGCATTTGGTTTTCATGTTCAATCTCCATATGCGCTGCACTAAGGCACATGCATTTGACGCCAAGTTTATCTTTACAATCCTTTTTTTCTATCCAAGCTTTGGCATTTTGAGTATTTTGTTAATCTGAAGTTTAGAATAAATAGTTCTTCCCTTTTTTGACAGTTTTGTAGACCTGGATTATTTTCTGTGTGCACTATCAAGATATTTTTGCTCAGCCACCATATTGGTTATCAAATTGAACAATGGAATAGGAATAGATACTATACCATCAAAAGGAATATGTGAAAGTTCTTCATTCATTTACTGCAAAAGCTTTGTTTGTAGAAAAGTTTTTTGAGAGTAGTTTTTCCTAAAAGTCTGTTTAGATTCTATAAAGCAGCAGCAGAATCACCTGAGGCTGAACAGCAACAAGACTAAAGAGATGGTGACTGACTTCAGGAAGAATAGGACACCTACTACACAGCTGTTGCGGATTAGGGGGGATAATGTGGAGGTAGTGGAGGACTACAAATACCTGGGTCATTAAGAAAAGAGAGTCTGGAGCACACTGTCAAATTTACAGCCTTTAATGGTGCACAGACTGACGTTTGCAACACTATCTGTGTCTTCTTCAGAGTCACAAATACCTGGGTGTCATGATCAGCAACAGACTGGACTGGAAATCTAACACCGGTGCTGTATGCAAGAAGGGGATGAGCAGACTCTACTTTCGGAGGAAGCTGAGATCCTTCAACGTGTGCAACAAGATGTTGGAGCTTTTCTATCAGGCCGTTGTTTCCAGTGCCATCTTCTTTGCTGCTGTCTGTTGGGGACAGCAACAGACAGCAGCATTAGCTGCTGTTAGCCAGCGACATTAACAGACTTGACAAGATTATCAAGAAGGCTGGCTCTGTGATTGGTCTCAGGCTGGAGACTTCTGAGAATGTGGTGGAGAGGAGGACACTGAACAAACTGTTATCCATCATGGACAACCCTGATTACTCCCTCCACCACAGACTGAACAGAGGAGCACTTATTCAAGCAGACTGCTACAGCTCCGCTGACGAATGGTTAGGTACAGGAAATCTTTCCAGCCACGTTCCATTTCACTGTACAATAACTAACTCTAATGTTGAATCTTGATCATAACAACGCTGCCATACAGCACCCTACAGTCTAATTTATACTTCATATTTCACCCTGCATCCGATAGTCCTGCATTGTACAGCGAGTCCGATTCCTGTAGCTATAGGGGTCATCATCTAGTCATCCGTGATGCATATCAAGTTATCTAGGCAGTTTTGCTTTCCCTGGGTAATTCCTTTATCTATTATGCTGTGTGTGTGTTTCTGTCATTTTGGTCATCTACTGTGTCATGCTGCTGTTGCAGTGTAATTTACCAGTTTGGGATCAATAAAGTACATCTATCTGTCAGTCTATAAAACTGTCATTTTTCTTCTTTCGTCCTCACCAAACATACACATTATTTTCATGGTACCTGGCAATTAGGTTATCCAGATATATCCGAGTTCCTGTCTGGATTTGAGCTTTCTTTCTGCTTGATGTTATGATTGGGACTCTGTGAGGTGGCATATCCCAGCTGTTAGAGGACTTGTTTATTTTGTGGCTGAATATAGTTCCCCGTAACAGCTTCCTTTCTGAAACCCCTAGTGCTCTCACAAAGTCTCAGTACTCTGTGTCTTGGATTCCATAAAATATGTTGGAAATCTTCCTTCCGTGGGCAGCACGGTGGTGCAGTGTTGCCTAACAGCTAGAAGGTTCCAGGTTCAAATCCCTTTCTGTGTGGAGTTTACATGTTCTCCCTGTGCTTCCTGGGTTTACTCCGTGGGCTCCGGTTTCCTCCCACAACCCAAAGACATGCATGTTAGGTTAATTGGTTGCTCTAAATTGTCCCTAGATATCTGTCTCCTATAGGCCCTTATAATAGAGGGTTAGAATTAGTGAAGCACTTTGAGTGGTCTTTGAGACTAGAAAAGCGCTATATAAGTATAGGTCCTTATCCCCTTTAGGATTTGGGTGAATGTTGATTTGATTGCATTGCATAATTTCTGCAGATTTGTCATTTGCACTCTTTTGATGCCAATCATCTGTTCAACAACATTCCAAATGTGTCCTCCTGGAGCCATGTCTGGTGTAATCACAGGTCTGTGAGGATCATTGCCATGTCTGCTTTTGATGCGTTTCACTTTGTGACACAAAAATTATCACATTGAAAGTAGCCATGAGATGACGGCCACCCTTTGGAAATAAAGCAATGCACAATGTATGCTAAGGTTGTCACATTTCAGTTAGCTTGGTTTTGGGTTGTCCAAAGTAGTCATAATACTGTAACACCACCAGCAACAGCTTGGAGTGTTGACAAAAGACGAGCTGGGTGTATGGACTCATGTCACTGATGCAAAATTGTGAGCATATACCATCTGCAATGCTGGAGAAAGAGTGGAAATTCCTCAACAAGGCTACATTTTATTGTCCTCAACAGTCCAAAGTCGCACATTCAACTAAACTTGGATGCGTTATGCATTTTAAGATGCCTTTTTCTGGTCAATGCAGTTTAAATAATTATTTCTCTGTATGCTTCTTGTTAGCCCTAATTGAGGTCACGCCTGAGTCTACTTCCACGTATGGGACCTTAAAATGGAAAAATAAGTCTCCATTGAAGTGAATGGCAAGAGAGGAATTATCTTTTGATCCTGATCAGATTTTGCCACGAGTTACATATATGATGTTTGTCAATTTAAAAGATAATTTTCAACTTAAAGTTGTCAGTTGTTTGTGAAACTGCTTAGCGGACTACATCCCCTTATCTCGGACTATACACGTCACCAAACATTAGTACATAGGTTCCCCTCTCAAAGCTCACATCCTGTTTTCTGACTGATGAAAGAAGCATCCAAAGAAGAGAAAAACAACACAAATGTATTGTATTTTGAGAGCTGCAGCTGATCCAGAAGACTGTTACTTCCCCCTAGGTGCTCTTTGAAAATGATGACATAACTTACGTGAGTCTGTTTGTAGTCTTTCAATTTATGTATTTTCACAACCTAGACAACAACCTACACTTTTATTTACAAGGAAAATTATCCTCACCTGAGAGGGGACGACACGATCCACAGAATTGGGATGTGTGTAACAGGCACATTAAAACTGCTTAATGAGCCTGTAAACTTAATTAAAAATGTCTAAAGGCCCTGTCACACCTTGACAATTTAGGCAGTGTTTGCTGAACATATAAAAATTGGTCTAAAATGCTGGCATACGCCAAAATTTTCACTTTTGGCCATATGCATCACCTATCCATAACGAGTTGGACGTATACATAATGTATTATTAACTTATATGGATTATTTCCATAACTTATAAGTAACTTAAACCAACAAATGCTTAGCGTGTTGCAGATGTTCACAACTTACGAGCAACAACAGTCTAACTTATGCATAGCTTATCCTGACTTCTGCGCAGCACAGTCATGCCAAACTGCCGTAGTCTCCCCATCCATGAATCCTAGGTGTGCAAGAGAACATCTCTGCTTAACCGAAATTATTCTTCCCACCAAAGACACGGTGGGGGGCATGACCGACCTGGCAGAGCTGTCAAATCTGTCAGGTTGGTCATGCCTGAAACAGCGAATTTGACACTCAGGAATGTAAGATGACAGTTGTCACAACCTGGCTCAAAGGCACGTGAACTGGTGGCGATAAATAAAAGTTTATTTTCAATAAAGTGAAGAAACAAACAAACAAGATGGAATGTGCTTTTGCTGGGAGCTGCAGTCAAAGGATAGAAAAGTGTGATTTGTCACAGAACACAGCTGAGCTCTGTGCTTTGGGTGATCAGCTGATTGGATCCGCCTCCTCCAGTGTTCTGACATTCTGGCATCTATCAGAACAGCACTGGACAGCTGATGGTACAGACTGCAGTCAAAGGTAAAAAACATGACAAGAAGGGCTAAACAGCAATTTGGATCTTCATCCTGTCGCTTGAAAGTGCTCAGACACATCCCCGACAGGTCCCGTTATACAAAAAAGTATGTGTGTTTAGCTGTGTGTGTGTGTGTGTGTGTGCGCTGCAGGCAGTGGCTGAGCTCTATATGGCTTTTTCCTGTGAACCAACACTGCAAATATACCATTATAGGGTATCTTTAAGTTAGAAACCCGTTCAGTAAGTTACACTGAATGCCATAATTTTGATACATTTCTCTTATTGCATCTCATGCTGGTCACAAGCCAACAGTACAAATTTGAAACCCTTGGAATCCCTGTATAAACAATCCATCAAAATTCTGGATAAGAAGACACAACAGTATCACCATTGTGGTGTACTTGCCAAGGACAAGATGTTAAGTTTTGAAAATATGATCATGTATGCAAATATATGGTTGGTCTTTAAAATTATCCATGGTTCGGCACCCCTGTCCCTTAAAACTTTTGTGTACCTGACTTCTGAAAAAAAATACAGAAGTAACAAGGACTTTCTCTATGTGGCATTGGTGCATCCCCCTACGTAAAACTGCTTTTGGACAATCAGCCTTCTCATACAAAGCTATAACGGAATTGAACAAGCTCCCCACTGTTTTGAAGACCAGAAAAAATTACAGAGACTTCCACAAAGACTAAAAAATGGATTTCAAGTAATCAAGCAAGACACCATTGACTCTCCCCCTTAAGTGGGATATGAAATTGTACTATTTAATTTTTTCTATGTGTGCCATCTCATCTTTTTACTTTTTAAACTTGCTCCCTGCTTGTTTCAGGGTCAACAGTTTCTGAAACATGGCCTGAATTGCTTTCTATATGTGCTGTGAGAGTGAATGGTTGTCTGTCTCTCTGTTGGCCCTGCGATGGACTGGCGATCTGTCCAGGGTGTACCCTGCCTCATCCAAAGATGCTGGGATAGGCTCCACCCCCCTCCCGCGACCCGAAAAGGATTAAGCGGAAGAAGATGAATGGATGGAAGTGTTGTTTTTCTTTTAATATCTTCCTGCCTGCCTCAGGGACTACAGATGGAAATTAGTGAGAATGCTATATTCTGGCACACAACATCTTTAAGATAAGATAAGATAAGATAAGCCTTTATTAGTCCCAAAATGGCGAAATTCCAGGATTGCAACAGCACAGGGATAGCAACACTCAGAGCAACAATCAGAAGGCAGGAAAAAAACAAGAGCAGCGAGTATACATATGTACATATAAACATAAATATATAGACACACAGTGCGGAGCATTGAAGCTAGATGGAATAAATATATAAATATATAAACACACACAGCGTGGAGCATTGTCGCTAGATGGAATAAATATATAAACACACACAGTGCGGAGCATTGTAGCTAGATGGACTGAAACAGCATATCCGTCTACTTAGTTATCCTACATGATATGATTATGTACCCATACATATTGTCACCCTCTGTAGCTACCGGTCTTTTCCTAGTTGTGTACCGGAGTGTCACGGCTGGCCCTCATGAGCCAGCATAAGACGCCACAGACCAGTAAAGTTGCACAGTTGCTTTATTCACAGTTCAAGGCTAGAGTAGGACAAGATAACTAGCCGCGTGGGCTGAGCAGCAAGATTATCCATTAACATAACAACGAGTAAATGACGGCTGAGACGAGGAACGCTCGCTCACCGCCAGACAAAGGAAAAGGGTTAGAAATACGAGCGACTACCTCAACAATAAACACACTTACATTGGAGGAAAGTCGTGGAAGAACATTAGGAGAACGTAGACGGGAATGTTGACAAGGCAACCACAAGATGCAGTCGGTGGCGCCGGCATTTAAAGCCGGCTGCTTACGATTGCAAATGCAGCGCAGCTGCTCAGACTCTGACAGCGGGGAATTCCCGAGCGTTTGACCAATCAGAGCCCGGGAAGCCAGAATGACAACACCTGCTGTCAAAGCCTGACAGGGATGATGTATAACCCGAACGCGGACAAAGTAGCGCTCGGGATATGACAGGATCCCCCCCTCAAGGCGAACTCCCGGTCGCCTATAACATCCACACACCCCCACCTCACCCCAGGGCGGGTGGATGGGGAAGCAGGCAGAGGGGGGACAGGATCAGCCTCACAAAAATACGACAAATACCACACAAATCACAAAGACGAAAAGGCAGGGGCAGAAAAACAGGGGGTAATACACAGGGGAGGGGGAGAGAGAAACAAAAAAAAAAACTGTACATGAACGCAAAACACAAAGAAGAACAGCTTAACAAAGTACAAATGACGTCACAACAGTGGATACCGGACCGTTACAGGGGAAGAGAAAAAGAAAGAAAAAGAAATTCAACCCATGAATTAGCAGCAAATCCACAAAAAAAAAAAAAAAAAAAAAATCAGTGATGAACCAAACACAGACGTGGCTGAACTGGTACTTAACCATTCAAAAAAGCTGCTGCACGTGATAAACCAAAACACTGAATGAAGCATTTCCCACACATCTTACAAGACTAAAGCTTCTTGCCTGTGTGAATTCTCAAGTGTCTCAACAAAAATGCTCATGATGTCCATGCATCGAACACAATAAAGATTAGAGGTCTGATGGGTCCAAAGCAGAGTGAATAAACAGAAGAATTGATAATACCTCCTTCTCCAAAATTTATACTTACAGTAAAGCCTCAGAAATTTAAAGAACAATTCATTCACAACAAAAGAAACTTAGTCCTGAAAATAAAGATCTGCAGAGTTTCCCGGGCTACAGCACCTCAACTGTGGGTTCTGCTGAAGTGACCATCACCTTAAAACAGTCAGACTGCCGGTATTATCCAATCAGAAGGAAAAAAAGAAAAAGATCTACTCTAAAGATTCCTTGATCCGAGACACAATAAACAGACAACATTCTACTAACTCAAAAATGTGCGAATTGACTTGACAAGGGTACATATATTCACAAAATAGGGGTAATATAAACGATGTTCAAAATAACTAAAATAGACCCAAACATTGAAGGAAAATGCTAACGAAATCAAATAAACTCGGTTGTCTTCAAAGCCAAAAGGTCAAACAAGAGAAAAAAAAAAACCTCAGTGTATAAACAAGACTGAATGGAGGAAAAAAAAAACAGAGGCCAAGTCACATATCGGAGTACCACATGAGATCCTGTCTGCGGAGTATTCCAGTCCAAAAAACCCCAAAACACAGAAATTACTGAGGGGCAAAAGGAAGGAGAAAAAAAACAAAAAACACCAAGATGACAGTCATAATATACGGGTCAGGGGGCCTCCCAGCCCGCAGCATCCAAACCGCTAACAGGGGCAGCGGAACGTGTTCAGGTGGCCTACCCGAATCCCGGGTCGAGGATGACCATGCCTCCCGCGGCCGGACCAGGGTGCCAAATGTACAGTTCTGTTTATCGGGAGGCTGGACCCGGACGCCAAATGGGAAGAGCAGGTTTCCAGGGGGTCGACCCGCATCAACCTGCCAACAAGACGACTGGAGAGAGATCGGCAATGGTCTTCCAATGGCGGGGAAGAGCCAGGGCGAACCGGGCCAACTACGATTAATTCCCGCGGTTCCAGATGCGGGGGAGGGAGAAACATGACGAGGGTCGGGGGTTAATTGGAGATTGTTTGGCGGTGGGTCTGCAGCACCATCTCCGGATCCCACCCAAACAGAAACTGGCAGGGCCGGAACCAATCCAATAGGGAATCCTGACTGGACCGACGCTGCACCCACGGTGGGACCGGATTGGGCCAGAACCCCTCTGGGGACGAACTTTGACTGAGCCGATGCTACAGCCGCGTCAGACCCCGATTGGGTCAGAACCACCCCGGTGACGAACTCTGATTGGGTCGACGCTGCTCCCGCGTCGGACCCCGATTGGGTCTGAACCACCTCGGTGACGAACACTGATTCCGCTGACGCTACACCCGCATCAGACCCCGATTGGGTCTGAACCACCTCGGAGACGAACTCTGATTGGGCCGACACTGCACCCGCGTCGGACCCCGATTGGGTCAGAACCACTTAGGTGATGAACTCCGACTGAGCGGAAGCTGCACCCGCATCGGACCCCGATTGGGTCTGGGCCGCACCAGTACTGACCTCCACCTCCGAACCCGGAACCCCCGGCACAGCGATAGGGGCCTGCTCTGCACCGGCGATCTTGGAGGAGGGCTCAGAAGAAAAAGGAGAAGAAGAAGAACCGGGATCAGGAACACCGGCAGCGTCAGAACCCGGCGAGACAAGCTCAGATGCAGTGGATGGCTGCACCTGGCTCGCCTCCCCAAGAGACAGGCAAAAATGCTCAATAATAGAAAAAACAAAGACAACACTGAGCACTTGCCTGATCTCAAGTTCGGACGCTGTCCAGGACTTTGACGATCCGGGCTCAGACGGGAGGAGGTCGTCTTCCGGCTCCCATTCAGCCGTGTCGTCATCTGCCTCTGGCAAAGAGGCTCCCGCAGCCTGAAGACCCTCCGACGCCATCATCCATGCTGGCAACTCATACGGCGTGGTGACGGGGGGCTCCTGGCCCACTGGGTCGGACTGCTCAACCGTGGAGACCCAGGGACGCTCCGTCGTCGGCGCAGGCTCCAAACAGCAGACCGATCCCTTCCTCTGTCCTTGATGTGGCTGCGGGGCTGGGATCTTCTGCTCCAGGACCGCAGGCCCCCTCCTCATCTGATCACGCTCGACAGACATCGAAGAGCACTCAACGGGGGGAGACACAGAGGCAGCGGGTTTAGTAATTACCTCAGCAGGTGGTGGAGGCTCGGGGGGCTGTGAACCCCGAACCTCACCCCCAGGAGTCAGACAAGACAAATCACTATTAGGGGGAAAAGAGTGAGCTTGTACTTGCCTGTCTCCCAGAGGGAAGATGGAGCCTGCTGCAGGGAATGTTGCTCCTTCCTCTCCCCATCGGATGGTGGCAGAGGGCTCCCTGGAAGGAAGAGGGGGGGGGGTCACTCGAGATGGAATTGCCAAGGGGCTCGCCGGAGCAGAACTCCTCACACACCCAGCAGCTGGAATAGGCGACGGAGAGGAGGGGGCGACAGCTGAGTCAGGCCGGGCACGACGCGCTGACGGGACAGCGGGGAAAGACGGCCCGGGGAGAGAGGCTGCGGGGGTTCCCTCCTGGTGAGACGCTGAAGAGACAGCTGTCAGGTTGAAGGGGTCAGTCCAGCGACCCGGAGCAGGATCCGGACGGGACTCTTGCTGAGAATGTCTCTGACTGCGACGCCAATGTCTTCGACGGGCCCCAGGTGGTGCGAACTCCTGGACTGGATCGAGGAAGGGATCAGGATCTCAAAGCGGGCAGCGGGGATGCCATCTCCTCCGCCTCAGGGCTAGTTCTTCCTCGTATATCTGGAGTGCCTCGCGATGGGCGGCGATCTCAAGTCTCCTCGCTTCAACTTCTGGGTGGTCGGTGTAGCGGGGGGACAGTTGGCCGAGCACCCTCTCAGCACAGTCCAGGTAACAGCGTACTTCAGGAGGATAGTCACGGTGGGCGGAGGCGGTGATGGTTTCATCGACTTCCTCCAGCACCTCGGTCAGCTGGGGGCTGAGACCCCGAATGCGACCCCTCCGTGCCGGCATAATTCCAGTACACCGTACCCAGACAGGAAGGAGCAGAGTTCTCCTGGATGCAACTTTACTGTGAACGGCGTCTCCTTCTGGCGGTTTCTTACTGTCACGGCTGGCCCTCACAAGCCAGCATAAGACGCCACAGACCAGTAAAGTTGCACAGTTGCTTTATTCACAGTTCAAGGCTAGGGTAGGACAAGATAACTAGCCGCATGGGCTGAGCAGCAAGATTATCCATTAACATAACAACGAGTAAATGACGGCTGAGACGAGGAACGCTCGCTCACCGCCAGACAAAGGAAAAGGGTTAGAAATACGAGCGACCACTTACATTGGAGGACAGTCGTGGAAGAACATTAGGAGAACGTAGACGGGAATGTTGACAAGGCAACCGCAAGATGCAGTTGCTGGCGCCGGCATTTAAAGCCGGCTGCTCATGATTGCAAATGCAGCGCAGCTGCTCAGACTCTGACAGCGGGGAATTCCCGAGCGTTTGACCAATCAGAGCCCAGGAAGCCAGAATGACAACACCACTGTCAAAGCCTGACAGGGATGATGTATAACCCGAGCGCGGACAAAGTAGCGCTCGGGATATGACACGGAGGGGACCATTGTGTAAGTCTATTGCGTCTTTTGCATTCAATACTATTAGGTTGTCACGTCTTTTTGCCATCTCTGCGAGCAGCCCTGCTTAGGTTGTACAGTCTGACAGCTGTAGGTAGGAAGGACCTGCGAAACCTCTCGGTTGTGCACCTAGGATAGATAGATAGATAGTTTATTTCGAACAAAAAAAGTATAACAAAAACAAACAAATGGCAAATGCAATAAAGTAACAGTATACACTGTTCGAAAGGGAGAAGGAATTCAATTCAATTCAATTCAATTCAGTTCAATTCAACTTTATTTATATAGCGCCATTTCACAACAACAGTCATCTCATAGCACTATCAACTGTAGGGGGGAACCCCCACAGTTGCAGAAAGACCCCAGCGATCAGGCGATCCCCTGTGAGCAAGCACTTGGCGACGGTGGAGAGGAAAAACTCCCTTTTAACAGGAAGAAACCTCCAGCAGAACCAGGCTCAGGGAGGGGCAGTCATCTGCTGCGACTGGCTGGGGGGTGAGGGGATAGAGAAGAAGAAAAGAACAGACATGTAGAGAGCAAACAGCACCGAAACAGAGAAGGAAGAAGTGAACACTTATTAATTCCATCTCCTCTTTTCCATAAATACACCCATGTGAATTTTATACAAATTATCACCTTTAAGACCCCAAGTAAACAATTTACTGTATTTTGCCTAAATCGTCTATGTGTGACAGGGCCTTAAAATGGCCAACACAAAGTAAATTAAACTGTGCATGTAATTTAAGGTGAACAGTCAAAGAAAGCCTTCTGACTGGGTGGGCCTGACTGACAAGTCCATGGGCACAGGCCCACTGAGGTCCACCCGCAGCTACAGGTACATCTCAAAAAATTAGAATATCATGAAAAAGTTCAATATTTTTTGTCACTCTTCTCAGAAAGTGAAACCCATATATTATATGAATTCATTACACAGAGATTGATATATTTTAAGTGTTTATTTATTTTAATTTTTATGGTTATGGCTTACAGCCCATGAAAACCCTGAATTAAGTTTCTCAAAAAATTAGAATATTACATAAAATTAATTTTAAAAAATTGTTTTTTAATAGAAATGTTGGCCGACTGAAAAATAATTCCATGTACACACTCAGTAATCGTTCGGGAATCCTTTTTTATTAATTACTGTTGTTTGTCTGCTGTGTTTTATCAAGACCAAAGTTAGCACAGTTTTCTACCAGGAAATTTTAGAGCACTTCATGCTTCCCTCTGCTGACATGCTTTATGGAAAAGCTGATTTCATTTTCTAGCAGGAATTGGCACCCCCCCCACACACACACACACACACACTGCCAAAAGTATCAAAATCTGGTTTTAATGACCATGGCATTACTGTGTTTGATTGGCCAGCAAACTCTCCTGACCTAAACCCCATAGAGAATCTATGGAGTATTGTCAAGAGGAAAATGAGAGACACCAGACCCAACAATGCAGATGAGCTGAAGGTCAAAGCAACCTGGGCCTTCATTACACCTCAGCAGTACCGCAGGCTGATCACCTCCATGCCACGCCACAGTGATACAGTAATTAATCCAAAAGCAGCCCCAACTTGAGCCCTGCTTTGATGCAGCAGGGACACAAATGCTCTCCCACGCACATTCTCACAGTGAGCACTGCAGGCCTGCAGGTTTCCTGATGTAGTGCGGCAGGTAAAATCCTTTTCACCAGTAAGAAAAGAGTAACTCTGGTTTGCATTTCATTGTCTCCAGGAGCAACAGTTCAGCTCCTGGAAATGACTCACAGCATCCATACTCTTCATGCCAAAGACACACAGTTTCTCCTCCTTCACAATAGCTCACAAGTCTGTCCATCGCTGACCTCAAGCAGTCAAATTCAGGTTACTGCTCTGTGTTGGTGGTTAGTGGCTAACTCTCATCAGAAAACAAGTCCTCTTCAGTTACTGGTGTTGTTTGCTGCTGTGTATCTCGTCTCCTCTCATGGAGGTCACCTGCTCATTCCAAATTGAAGATAGTCCAACTTCCATTTGTTAAATTTATGGTTAGACAATACTAAAGTATGTTTACTGATAATTTTCTGAGTTTTTGCTATAAGATCATCCAAATTATTACACGTTAATTTAAACAGAAGGCTGCTCATTAAAAATTTCCTCTGATCCACTTCTAGTAATTGTAGGAATTGGAAATGTACAATAATACATTTCTCTTTCAGTCACATGGTAATTTGCAGCTCTGAACTCCTAAGAGTTTCTCTTACAGGTGCTAAGGTGGAGAAAGGTGTGATAATGGACCCAGCTTAATGCAGAATGGTCATGAGGTTCCGATACTTCAGAGGCCGCACACCACAGAAGACATTTGATAAGATAAAAGAGACTTATAGGGTGGATGCCCTATCAAGATCAGTGTAAGGTCTGAGGGAAAAAAAATCATCCCTAAGCATTTGTGCCTGCAGTAGCCTATTGTGTTATCCTTTTCTTCCCTATGCATCCTGTACCCATCTGATGACAGGCGCGTTTTCGACGCTGCCGCGTCACCGGAAATACAGGTCGTTTTCTGTGTCAAGTCAAATCCCTCGTATGTTATCAGTTGTTTACTGTTAATGTACTTGGCAATAAATCCTTTTCTGAGTTCTGAGTTCTGTTTGTATGATGGATTTCCTGGTTGATCACAGTTTCCCAGAAGCATGAATGAGTCACATGATCCTAGGCTTCTTTGGTGTGACGATGGAGTGTTGCCACTGTTATGGTCCTCTGGAATTGAATATTATATGTGTAAAAGGATTTATAATTTGCAAATGTCAGCAGGCATTGTAATGGATAAAATGCACATATAATTTGAGATTTGTTTTGAGTGAATTCCATATGTGAGATAAATGTTAATGTTAATTATGTTAATTGGGTGAGGCAGTTAAAGAATCTTAAGACCACGTACCTTTGCCAGCATGCTTCCTGGTGGTGTCCGGGCAAAAGACTCCTCAGGGGTTTGAGCACCCTTTAAAGGATGCCAGGGGAGGGAAGCATATGATGGTTGAGTAGAGGGGGATTTAATATGTAAACAAGGGTTTAAACTATTTATTGTATTATTTATGGTGTTTATTTATTCTGTAAATATGGTGGGAAATCATTTATGTATTAAATACTCTTTTTGGATACTATTGGGTATATGTGGGAATATGGTATACAGTCATGGACAAAATTGTTGGTACCCCTCTGTTAATGAAAGAAAAACCACAATGGTCACAGAAATAACTTGAATCTGACAAAAGTGGTAATAAATAAAAATTCTATGAAAATTAACCAATGAAAATCAGACAATGCTTTTGAATTGCGGTTCAACAGAATTATTTTAAAAAACAAACTCATGAAACACGCCTGGACAAAAATGATGGTACCCCTAGAAAAGATTGAAAATAATGTGACCATAGGGACATGTTCAACCAAGACGTGTCCTCTAATTAGCATCACAGGTTTCTACAAACTTGTAATCAGTCAGTCGGCCTGTTTAAAGGGTGACAAGTAGTCACTGTGCTGTTTGCTGACATGGTGTGTACCACGCTAAACATGGACCAGAGGAAGCAAAGGAGAGAGTTGTCTCAGGAGATTAGAAAGAAAATGATAGACAAGCATGTTAAAGGTAAAGGCTATAAGACCATCTCCAAGCAGCTTGATGTTCCTGTGACTACAGTTGCACATATTATTCAGAAATTTAAGATCCACGGGACTGTAGCCAACCTCCCTGGACATGGCCGCAGGAAGAGACGGATAATAGGAATGGTAACAAAAGTGCCCAGAACAACCTCTAAACACATTCATGGTGAACTCCAAGGTCAAGGTACATCAGTGTCAGATTGCACCATTCGTCGTTTGAGCCAAAGTGGACTTCATGGGAGACGACCAAGGAGGACAGCACTGTTGAAAACAAATCATAAAAAAGCCAGACTGGAATTTGCCAAACTGCATGTTGACAAGCCACAAAGCTTCTGGGAGAATGTCCTATGGACAGACGAGACAAAACTGGAACTTTTTGGCAAGCATATCAGCTCTATGTTCACAGATGCAAAAATGAAGCATACCAAGAAAAGAACACTGTCCCTACTGTGAAACATGGAGGAGGTTCTGTTATGTTCTGGGGCTGCTTTGCTGCATCTGGCACAGGGTGTCTTGAATCTGTGCAGGGTACAATGAAATCTCAAGACTATCAAGGTATTCTAGGGAGAAATGTTCTGCCCTGTGTCAGACAGCTTGGTCTCAGTCGCAGGTCATGGGTCTTGCAACAGGATAATGACCCAAAACACACAGCGAAGAACACCCAAGAATGGCTAAGAGCAAAACATTGGACTATTCTAAAGTGGCCTTCTTTGAGCCCTGATCTAAATCCTATTGAACATCATTGGAAGGAGCTGAAACATGCTGTCTGGAGAAGGCACCCTTCAAACCTGGAGCAGTTTTCTCATGAGGAGTGGGCCAAAATACCTGCTGAGAGGTGCAGAAGTCTCATTGACAGTTACAGAAATTGTTTGATTGCAGTGATTGGCTCAAAATATTAAGTTAAGGGTACCATCATTTTTGTCCAGGACTGTTTCATGAGTTTGTTTTTTAACATAATTCTGTTGAACCACAATTCAAAAGCATTGTGTGATTTTCAACGGTTAATTTTCATAGAATTTTTATTACCACTTTTGTCAGATTCAAGTTATTTCTCTGATCATTGTGGGTTTTTCTTTCATTATCATTTGTTCACTCTTTATACTGCGGACTTCTCACACAACACAACACATTGCCATCTACAGAAGTTCTCTGATGACTCTGCGATCGTTGGTCTCATCTCCAGCGGAGATGAAGCTGAGTACAGAGGGCTTATCCAGGACTTTGTGGACTGGTGCCATCGGAACTGCCTCCAGATCAACGCGAGGAAAACTAAGGAGCTGGTGGTGGACTGCCGCAGGCATGGGCAGCCCCTCACAGCACCAGTAAATATACAGGGAACAGACATCGAGATGGTGACATCCTACAAGTACCTGGGTATTCATCTGAACAATAAACTAGACTGGTCACACAATACTGACACACTCTACAAGAAGGGACAGCGCAGGCTGTTCCTGCTAAGGAGACTCAGGTCTTTTGGTGTACAAGGGGCGCTGCTGAAGTCATTCTATGATACGGTGGTGGCATCAGCCATCACTTTTGGAGTGGTCTGCTGGGGCAGTGGCATTACTGCAGCCGATAGGAAGAGACTGAACAAACTGATTAAGAAAGCTAGCTCTGTCCTGGGGCAACGCCTTGATCCGATGGAGGAGATAGGAGAGAGAAGGACGGTGGCTAAACTGTCATCTCTGCTGGAGTCCGAGTTCCACCCTATGCAGGACATACTGGATGCACTGAGGAGCTCATTTAGCAGCAGACTACATCATCCCAGGTGCACAACCGAGAGGTTTCGTAGGTCCTTCCTACCAACGGCTGTCACACTGTACAACCTAAGCAGGGCTGCTCGCAGAGATAGCAAAAAGACGTAACAAACTAATAGTTTTTTTTTTTTTTTTTTTTTTTTTTTTTGAATGCAAAAGATGCAATAGACTTACACAATGGTCCTCTCCGGCATACAACTAGGAACATACCGGTCGCTATGGAGGGTGAGAATATGTATGGGCACATAATCATACCATGTAGGATAACTAAATAGACGGTTATGCTGTTTCATCCCACCTAGCAACAATGCTCTGCACTGTGTGTGTTTATATATTTACATATTTATTCCATCTAGCTACAATGCTCAGCACTGGGTGTGTTTATATTTATATATCTATATATTTATTCCATCTAGCTACAATGCTCCGCACTGTGTTTTTATATATCTACTTATTATTCCATCTAGCTACATTGCTCCGCACTGTGTGTGTTTATATACTTGCATATTTATTCCACCTAGCTGCAATGCTCCATACTGTGGGTGTTTATATATTTACATATTTATTCCATCTAGCTACAATGCTCTGCACTGTGTGTTCATATATTCATATATTTATTCCATCCAGCTACAATGCTCTGCACTGTGTGTCTGTGTGTGTGTGTGTGTGTGTATATATATATTTTATAGTAATATGTACATATGTATATTAGCTGCTCTTGCTTGCTTGTTTTTTCTTGCCTTCTGATTGTTGCTCTGAGTGTTGCTATCCCTGTGCTGTTGCAATCCTGGAATTTCCCCGTTGTGGGACTAATAAAGGCTTATCTTATCTTATCTTATCTTATCTTATTAACAGAGGGGTACCAACAATTTTGTCCACGTCTGTATTTATTGTCTTACCTGGGATTTTGGTATGTTCCAATTAGACTGATTATCTCACTAAGTATATTAACAGGTGTTTTTCATTTGATTGGGATTGGGTGTCGGATGTTCATGTAAGTTGTTGCCTGTGAATTATTTGCAATAAATGGAAAATTGCTTGTTGCAAACTTTTGGAAGTCTCGCTCTTCTCTGGTGTACCTTGACCGCTCGGCAAGCATGACAATTGGTGTCAGAAGTGGTCCGTTCCCTGACAAATGGTGACAGAAGTGGTCTGTTTTCATGGCTGTGGTAAAAAGAAAAGCGCAGCCTGACGAATGGTGTCAGAAGTTTTCCACTCCAACCATGGCCACTGAGGAAAGAAAGCGGAAGGTATGACAGTGGTGTCAGAATAAAGCGGACTGTGTGACATTTGGTCAAGAAAGTGTTGTCAAAATTAAGAAGTGATAACACGGGATAGAAGGAGCGATGGCCAAAAGGAATATAAACAAACAACAAAAGCAATTAGAGGACTTTGAAGCAAGTGTGGCAATTGAGGAGCATGGGGCCAGTGGACTGGACAAGCTGGAGGAATTGACGAGCTTGGTGAAGTCCATGGTGCGTTCACTGATAGACAGAGATCGTCGGTTAGAGGAAGAAGCCTCTCTTCAGGAGCAAAGGTGGCAGACTATGCAGCACCAGTTTCGCGAGATGCAATCACAGGTGACGGAGTTGAGAGGGGAGCATGGGAGCCGGGCTGAACGCAGCGGTGACGACGATGCTTTGGGGGAAGACCCCAGGGTGACGACCAGTTGGGTTGACCCGCAGGAGGAGCTACTGCTGCAAGTGCAGCTGAGGACAATGCAGATGCACCGTGAGCCCAGGCTGAATCTGCTCTCTCCCGACGACGATATCGAGCATTATCTGGCAACGTTTGAGAGGATTGCTACGGTCTGCCGCAAAGAAGAGTGGGCTATTCAGTTGGTTCCTCTGCTCTCAGGTAAAGCACGGAGTGAGTATGTGCTTATGGACATTGCAGACACGGAAGACTATGACAAAGTGAAAGAAGCAGGTTTAACTAAATATGAAATAACACCCGACACCTATAGGAGAAGGTTTCGTGCCCTGGACATTCATCAGAACGAAACCCCCCATGAACTTTATGTATGTTTAAAGGACATGTTTTGTAAATGGATTAAACAATAGACCTCAACAGTAAAAGACATTGTGGAACTGATGATTCTGGAGCAGTTTCTGTGGATGGTGGACCCGGAACTGGGAATCTGGATATGAGAGCGGGACCCGAAGACTGCAGAGGGTGCTGCTTGTCTGGCGGAGGTCTTTCTGTCAGCCAGGTCTAGGAGCAGGAGACCTACTTTCAGCCGTGACGGCTCTTTCACCACACGGAGTAAGTCTAATGGGGGTGAAAGGGGTGGTCAAGCTCAAAATGGACTGTATTCCAGTTCCAGTCAGGTCACAAATGGCAAATATAATGGTAGTAAAAAGTCACGTTTTGTCTCTAATGATATACGCTGTTATCAGTGTAATAAAATTGGTCACACTCAATATTCATGTCCAGCCACAAAGCAAAGTAAGCCTTCATTGTTATGCTCAGTTCCAAGACCCACTCTCTCAATCCCAGTTCAGAGACAAATATATAAAAACAACTGTTCTGCTTAATGGTGTGAAGAGGCCCCGTTAGACTTGGGTTGTTTTCAAACTGTTGCTCTGCCCAGTTTGGTCCCTAGGGATTTGTGGAGTGAAACTACAGTAAATATCAGTTGTGTTCATGGGGATAAGAATCTGTACCCGACTGGTGAGGTCTATTTAACAGTGAGGGGGGGGGGGAACTTATTTCCTTCCTGTAGCTTTTGTGCCTGATTTGCCTTTTGCAGTTATTCTTGGCAATGATGTTCCAACTTTGTTGGACATCATACAACAGGTTAGGGATGAACAACAAACTGAGGAGGGACAGGCAGTTGGCGCTATTGAGCAGAGGTTAAATACACCTGTGGAAAGTGAATGTAATATGGTCACAACTAGAGCCCAAAGGGCTGCCCATGTTCTCCAGGAACTGCCTTTTTATGATTCTGGGGTAGAGGGAGGCCCTATTAAGCAGCCAAAATCCAAGGCTCAGAGAAGAGACAAGGTTTTAGCTACAGTTAAGAACTTGGGTGAAGAAACACCACAGCTAAGCCAGTCAGTATACTTTGACATCCCTTCTGACACAGCTGCGCTGCAGAAAACTGACCCAGTGCTAAAACCTTGGTTTGATAAAGTCTCTGAGATTGAGGGTGTGAAACAGGGCAGAGTAGACTGTTTGGCTGAGGCTGTGTATGTCATTAAAAATGGCATTTTGTATCAACAACAAGGTGAAGTTATGGCCATTGCTTTGCCACAAGGCCTCACACAAAAGGTTATGGAACTCGGACATGTTATTCCTTGGGCAGGTCATCTAGCATTCCAGAAAACATTACAAAGAATTGCTAGAAGGTTTGTGTGGCCGGGAATGTATACCCAGATTAAGGAGTTCTGTGAAACATGTCAGATTACATCATCTAGGGGAGTAGCCCATGCCCAACTGCAGCCATTACCAGTCATTGGAACACCGTTTGACTGGATAGGGATGGATATAGTTGACCCCCTAGAGAGGAGCTCCTCGGGTAATAGATACATTCTAGTTATTTGTGGGGGCAGCGCGGTGGCGGAGTGGTTAACACTGCCGCAGCACAGCAACTCACCCTTGACTGGGGGATCCTGGGTTCGATCCCAGCCCCTGACCAACAGTGATCTGTGTGGAGTTTGCATGTTCTCCCCTTGTCTGCTTGGGCTTATTCTGGGATTTCTCCGGTTTCCTCCCACATGCCAAAAACATGCAAGTTAGGTTAATTGGCATCAAAACTGGGGATTCTAAATTGTCCTTAGGTATGACTGTGAGAGTGAATTGTTGTCTGTCTCTCTGTGTTGGCCCTGCGATGGACTGGCAATCTGTCCAGGGTGTACCCTGCCTCTCGCCCAAAAATGCTGGGATCAGCTCCAGCCCCCCCACAACCCGAAAAGGATTAAGCTGAAGAAGATGGATGGATGGATAGTTATTTGTGACTATGCTCCTCGGTACCCAGAAGCCTTCCCATTGAAATCTATTAAGGCTAGGCAGGTTGCCAACTGCCTTATTCAATTATTTTTGAGGGTAGGCATACCCAGAGAGGTCCTGACAGATTGTGGAACAAATTTCTTATCAAAACTGTTTCAGCGGGTTTATAAGCTGTTGGGTATTAAGGGAATTACAGGAAGACCACCCCATATCACCCTCAGACAGATGGATTGGTTGAACGAGTTAACCAGACTTTAAAGAACATGCTGAGGGAATTTGCTTCTAATTCGGGCTCGGATTGGGACCAATGGGTGCCGTACTTGTTATTTGCTTATCGGGAGGTTCCCCAGGCTTCAACAGGATTCTCACCTTTTGAACTACTATATGGTTGTCAGGTGAGCGGTCTACTGGACTTATTAAAGGAGCACTGGGAGAGTTCACCGAGTGACCAGGACAATGTGGTCTCATGTGTTATTAAAATGAGAGAAAAACTGGATCAAATGACTGCTTTGGCTCAGGAGCACATGAGGACGGCACAGGCTAAACAAAAGTCTTGGTATGACAAGAAGGCTAGAAAGAGGGTTTTTCACCCAGGTCAGCAGGTGTTGCTACTGCTGCCCTCTTGTGATAGTAAGCTGTAGGCTCGACGGCAGGGGCCTTATGAAATTTCTAAGAAACATTGTTCAGTGACATATGAACTATATATGCCTGACAGAAAGACAAAACATCAATGCTTTCATGTTAACTTGTTAAAGGAGTTTCAGCAGCCTGTTCATCATCAGCAGCAGCCTGGTCACCAGCAGACACATCTTCAGCTCCTCATTTGTGCGACGGAAGTGGATGAGGAGAGAGAACAGTCCTTTCCCACAGACTTGACAGAGCCTTGTTCATTTCAGGTGTCTCATCTGCAGGTTAATCAGCAGAGAGAGTTAGGGGCACTATTAGATCCAGAATTGTTTCAGGAGAGACCTGGTTTCACCACATTTGTTCACCATAAGGTTCATTAAAAGAAAGAGGCTGTTTCCCGTAGAAAGTCTTATAGGATCCCTGGACGGTTGGTCCCTAAATTGAAGCAGGAGATTAACATGATGTTGCAGCTGGGAGAGATTGAGGAGTCAGCTAGCGAATGGTGTAGCCCGATTGTGTTGGTCCCCAAAAAGGATGGCTCTTTGATGTTCTGCATTGACTTTAGAGAGCTTAATGCAGTCTGTAAGTTCGAGTTGTACCCCATGCCTCGTATTGATGAGTTATTAGAGAAAGTGGGCAGGGCTAGGTTTATTTCCACACTAGACCTAAGCAAGGGGTATTGGCAGGTGGCCTTGGTGTCTGAAACGAAAGAATTGACAGCCTTTAAAACACCTTATGGCAATTTTTAGTTCAAGGTTATGCCATTTGGCCTCCAGGGGGCACCTGCAACTTTCCAGGAGCTCATGGACCAGGTATTAAGAGGGGTATTAGGCTTTGCAGCGGCCTATTTGGATGACGTGGTCTTCTATAGTCAGACCTGGTAGGAACATTTGTTACATCTTCGGCAGGTCCTTCAGTTAATTAAGATGGCAGGACTAACTATTAACCCACGGAAATGTGCGTTTGGTCAGCAACAGGTGAAGTACCTGGGACATGTGGTTGGTCAGGGGGTCATTAGACCACGAGTGAGTAAAGTGGATGCCATTAAGGCCTATCCTGTCCCTACTACCAAGAAGAAGGTACAATCGTTTATGGGTTTGGTAGGTTGGTATGATAAATTAATCCCCCATTTTGCTGAAAGGGCAGCAGTGCTTACTGACCTCACTAAGGCTTCAGCACCTAATAGGGTAAAATGGACAGAGGAGAGTGGTAGAGCCTTTGAAGATTTGAAGGGTGCTACAGTATTTCTGGTCAGAAGGTTCTCTACAGTCCGGATTTCGCCTGTACATTTATTCTACAGACAGATGCTTCAGGAGTTGGTATCAGAGCAGTACTTCTCCAGGAGGTGATGGGAGAGAGACACCCAGTACTGTTCTTGAGCCGTAAGTTGTTGGACGGGGAGACAAGATATTCTACGGTGGAGAAAGAATGTCTTGCCATGAAATGGGCAATAGGGTCTCAGATATTATTTACTTGGGCGTCATTTCACGTTGGAGACTGATCATCGGGCCCTACAATGGCTAAATAGGATGAAAGACACTAATAGTCATCATACAGCGTGGTATTTGTCCCTTCAGCCTTATATTTTCACTGTTCGGTGTATGGCAGGGAAAACCAACCTTGTGGCAGACAGCCTCTCCAGAGTACATGACTCATAGAGTACTGTACTCTTGGGGGGGGGGGGGGGGGATTGGAATGTGACGACGGAGTGTCGCCACTGTTATGGTCCTCTGGAATTGAATATTATATTATACGTACAGTATGTGTAAAAGGATTTATAACTTGCAAATGTCAACAGGCATTGTAATGGATAAAAAGCACATATAATTTGAGATTTGTTTTGAGTGAAGTGAATTCCATTTGTGAGATAAATGTTAATGTTAATTATGTTAATTGGGTGAAGCAATTAAAGAATCTTAAGACCATGTACCTTTGCCAGCATGCTTCCTGGTGGTGTCCGGTCGAAAGACTCCTCAGGGGTTTGAGTGCCCTTTAAAGAATGCCAGGGGAAGGAAGCATATGATGGTTGAGTAGAGGGGGATTTAATATGTAAATAAGGGCTTAAACTATTTATTGTATTATTTATCGTGTTATTTATCGTGTTTATTTATTCTGTAAATATGGTTGGAAATTATGTATTTATGACTCTTTTTAGATACTATTGGGTATATGTGGGAATATGGTATATTATTGTCTTACCTGGGATTTTGGTATGTTCCAATTAGACTGATTATTTCACTAAATATATTAACAGGTGTTTGCCAACAAAAGGGAGACTCAAGAGATCGAGCTTCATCCACCAGAGCAGGACACTCAGAAAGAGAAACCCAGAACTGCTGGACCACATGCCCACACCAATACCGCCCACAGCATGTGTTCCCTTCTGGAACCGACAGATCTTCCCAGCCATACGCACAGACATATCGGGCATTGGGAAGAAAGGAACACGGTCAGACCAAGAGAGGAATTCGCTGGCCATGGAGTTCATTCGGTCTGCCTATCCTGAAGAGCAGTGGACATGTCTACACAGACGGCTCTGCCATGGAAGCAACCAGGAATGGAGGAGGTGGCGTGTACATCAGGTACGCTGACAAGGAGACCCACGTTCCCATTGCGACTGGCAAGTACTCCACCAACTTCAGGGCTGAGGCAGAGGCCCTGAGAACAGCAGCGGCCCACGTCAGGGAACATCAAGACAAGGCACACAAGCGGGTCGTCATCTCCACTGATGCTCTCTCCGTCTTGGATGCACTTCAGGACCCCCGACGCAAAGAACTGAATGAACTCGCCCTCACTCTGTCTCAACTAGCCACACAGGCGAACGTATCACCTCAGTGGATTCCTGCCCACTGTGGAGTCTATGGAAATGAGACGGCTGACAGACTTGCTAAGGAGGGTGGGCAGCAAGACCAGGAAGACAGGCAGGTCTCTTACAGTGAGGAGAAAACCATTATTAAGGCCCTGTCTCACAAGAAGTGGCAGCAGCAACACCCAAACTTCTGCAAGGATGACAACTACTACAGTCTGAGCAGGGCTGACCAAGTCGTTCTGTTCAGACTCCGAACTGGACATAACAGAATGCATGCTCACATGCACCAGAAATTTAAAGTTGGACAATCGGACAGATGCCCATGTGGTACCGCCCAAATGACCAGCGAACACCTCCTCCAAGACTGCCCAGACCACTCTGTACTCAGACGAGCTACGTGGCCTGACCCCACATCGCTGAACCAAAAGCTGCACGGGGACCTCGGGGACCTCCGCAGGATGGTAGCATTCGTCAGGGCAGCTGGTGTGACCATCTAGCGATCAACGATGAAGAAGAACAGTTGTTTTTCATTTGCTTGGGGTTGGGTGTTGGATGTTCATGTAAGTTGTTGCCTGCAAATTATTTGTAATAAATGGAAAATTGCTTGTTGCAAACTTTTGGAAGTCTCGCTCTTCTCTGGTGTACCTTGACAGCTCAGCAATCATGACATTTGGCCATGTGCCAAGAAAATCAGGTGGCCTTTCAACAGACTATTCACACAAGAAGAAACATGGGTCCATCACCATGATCCAGAGACTAAAGCACAGTCAAAGCAATGGACGCATTATGTCTCCACCTCTGAAGAAGGCACATGTTTTGGGACTTGCCTGTAGTACTGATGATGGATTTCATGCCAGATGGTACCACAATTACTGGGACTTACTGTGCTTCACTGCTGTTGAAATCGTAGAAGGCTATCAAAACTGAAAGGGATGGCATGCTGGCTAAAAGTGTTAGCCTCCGGAAACAAACTGCCTCAGTTTACAACTCGCATGTTGCCCAGACGGAAGCACAGTCCTGTGGTTAAGAAATCCTTCCTCACACCCTTACTCTCATGATCTTGCACCATCTGACTTTCAGCTCTGTCCAACCATGAAGTCATTTTTGAAAGTCAAGGCCTTCCAAGATGATGAAATGCTGATTTCTGAGGTCAGGTTGTGGCTTCTGAGACAACCTGCAGACAGCTGCATAAAACAGTGGGAGAAGTGTGTGACCCTTGTGGTACCCATGTACAGAAAGACTCATAACTGTGCCAAGTTTGGTTCCTCTCAGACCATGGGAAATGAATCAGGGGACATCTTTAATGAACAGCTCATGTATCATTTTAAACATTTTCATACAATGAAGTCTGATGAAATAAACATGTAAATGTGGATGAAATGTAGTGCTATGGTGCTATTGCTCACTTGAAACTGGTTACGCTATAGAAGAGGACTCATTTGCATGAGTGTTGCATTTTCTCCTTTATACACACACAGACACACCTAATTGGCCCTCCGCAGCCCCATCTCTCACCAGAGGGCAGAGACCAAAACTGTCACTTCATGCCTCATCAGCAGACAATCAATCACACTGTGAATCCTTGCCATCGTTCATGGTAAATAGTAACATCTTTTTGCAGAGGAAACACCCATGTAGTTTGCCTGTTTAAGCCACTAAATGTATTTCACACTCACCTTAAAGTATGCCTTTGGAGTGCAAAATAATAAATGCAAATTTGTTTGGTAATTAATTTTTATCACATCGTTTAATTGAAAGCTTTTTATATCAACAAAGTCATTAAAATTCATCTTGTGTAAGACCATGTAAATGTCAAGTCAATGCTATTCCACTTCCTCTTCAATTTACTAAATGGAAATTGGCTGCAATTCAGGTATTTGGAGGGTCCTCAGGGACGAAAAAGAGTGAAGGTAGCTAAATTGATAAAATTGTTTTAAAAAAAATTCTTTACAAATAAGCATACATTTTAGATACCCATTTTAATGGCCAATGGAGCTCTGTTTGCCTGTTTTCTATATATTCTATGCATGTTCACTAGAAAGCCTTTTTCTCAACCCGATCATCTACCAACCCTTATATTTCATTCATGTATGCTATTTAAGCTATATTTATTTATTGCATTATACTTTGTTATACTCTGGATAAGATGACTCCTCAGTTTGCAGTGGATGGATGTCGTTAGCGTAATTATCTGTTCCCTACTCCAGGGTTATTTCTGTTTTTATTACACCCCAGGCTACAGTCATATGCTACTGACCACTCGAACTAGCCATCTACAAGAATCAGTGTGACCCACACAACCTACTCAACAGGTTACAGGTAAACACATTGACTTCTGCACTGGATAATATTTAATTTGGTTAAGTGTGTGAAGTCACAATATACAGTACCTATTCTTTTCCATATTATGCTCATTGAGGTGCTGAGCAACAGTTAACTAGGTTCATTCAGACTACTTTTTTCAGCAGAGCAAAATAACTTGTTAAAGAAGAAGAAGCCATCTTTATTGTTATTCAATCCATACAGCTGGCATACATTTCTCCTATCTACAATGTTAATCACATGTCGAATCAGAGGGGCCGCTGCCATGCAAGGCACCTCCACAAACAACTTCTCCCATTCTATTATGCTGAGCACCAAGATAGAAGACGGTATTGTCATGACTCGCCACTCATCAGCGGCGCCAGCTGCGCGCTCACCTGCACCTCGTCAGCAGCGTGGGATATAAGCCACTCTGCCCTGGGCTTCGGCCTGAAGCTGTCTGATCCCATCGGCCTGCTTGCTGCAAGGAACCCCCTTCTACCAGCAAGACCTTCACGTAAGAATCTCTTACCTTCCTCTCCAGCCTTCTCCCCTGTGCACAGGTGGATTTCCCGGTGGCGGACTTCTCCTCTGCTTCGCCGTTTCCTCGCTGCTGCCACAGGCGCTCCAGGTTGCTGTCTCCCAGGCCTCGCCCTTGTCAACGCCAGCCACCTGCCCAACCAAGTAAGCCAGCATATCCCATTATCCTTCTGTATTGGTTTGGTGCCCGTTACCCTTCTCCCTGTGCTCTCTCCCATAGGGTTGCCCGGCTGCACGGCTTCCTGCCCCCGTGCCTGAAGCAGACGTCCACCACCAATACATTCACATCTCACAGACACGCAGTCACACACCCTTGTTGTTGAATAAAGCTGTTGAATCTACTCTGAGCCTGCGTGTGTGTCTCCTGAGCCGTGCGTTATGTCAGTACGGCTTCAGCAGAGCGGCTCGGCGGACACCGGCTCACACGCCGTTTTTCCACCCTCGAGGCTCGGGTGGATTTAATAGCTCATCAGCAACAAGTGATTCTTAATCAGTTGACCCGGATAACTAACCGGTTAGACCGCCTGGACCCCCGACAGCCGTTCCCCCCGGCTCGTCAGGGTGGCGCATCTCTCGCTGCTCCGGTGGCCGCTCAGCCAACTCTGGGTGCGCCGGCCCAACTCACACCTATCCCAACCCCCGCCCGCTTTAGCGGTAAGCTCGGTGGAGCACGGGGATTCATAATGCAGTGTGAGTCGGTGTTCCACCGCGCTCCCGGAGACTTTCCCTCAGACCACAGTCGAATTGGCTATATCGGGAATCTCCTGGAGGGTCGAGCGCTTACTTGGGCTTACGCTGTAATGGCAAAGCCCAGTTACGTCACCCTCACCTATGGCCAGTTCTTTAACCAGTTCCTGGAAGTCTTTGATCACTCGCGTCAAGACAGCATCCAGGTCGATCGCCTCCTCAGCCTCCAACAGGGGAGCCGATCGGCCGCGGACTACGCGATAGACTTCCGGGTAACAGCGAAGGAAGTTGGCTGGGAGGAATGCTCCCTCTGCGGCATCTTCCTCCGCAGCCTAAACTCCGGTCTGAGGGATGAGTTGGGCGGTCGGGATATCCCGGAGACCCTCGCAGAGCTGATTTACGTTGCCATCAGCTTGGATAACAGGCTGCGTGAGCGCGCCTCAGAGTGGAAGTCTACTTCTCGCTCGTGGGGCGCCTCGTCGCGCCCGTCCCAAGCTCGCGCCCTGGCGTTACCGCCGCTGGAGGCCTCCGAGGAGTCGGAGCTGATGGTGACGGGCCGGACAAAGCTCCCCCTGGTGGAGAAACAACACCGCCGTGAGTTGGGCCTCTGCATGTATTGCGGGGGTAGCCAACACACGGTGGAGCATTGTCCAGAAAAGCCAAATGGGGAGGTCCGCGAGTCACTGTAGGGGGCCTCGCGGACACTAACCGGTTAACTCCCCTCACACGATTGACGCTGCCCATCCGTTTCTGTCATAACTCCACTGGGCATCTCACACATGCACTGGTGGACTCAGGTGCGGAGGGTAGCTTTATTTCTCAGAGCCTGGCAACCCGATTGGGCATCCGTTGCCAGCCCCTAGAAACTCCTCTCGCCCTAGTTAATCTCTCCCGTGTATCCCTGGGAAAAGTGACTCATCGGACGGCCCCCGTCTCAGTCATCTCTGGTAATCACCGGGAAGTCATTACCCTCTATGTCCTGCCATCCTCCGTTTCCCCAGTGATACTTGGATACCCGTGGCTCCGCCTCCACAACCCTGTCCTGGACTGGAAGACCGGAAGGGTGTCCGCCTGGAGCTCTTTTTGCATGAGCACCTGCCTCCAATCCGCTGCCTGCGCCCCATCCTCTCCTCCCACTGCCAAGGATGCCGGACCTCTGGACCTAACCCTGGTACCCGCAGAGTTCCACGACCTGGGTGCAGTCATTAGCAAGACCAAGGCGATGTCTCTCCCTCCTCACCGGCCCTATGACTGTGCCATAAACATCCGCAAGGGGGCTCCTTTTCTCTCGGGACGTCTCTACAGTCTGTCAGCGCCGGAGAAGGAGGCAATGAACACGTACCTGAAGGAGTCACTCAGTGCTGGGATAATCCGCCCATCGTCATCTCCATTAGGCGCAGGGTTCTTCTTCGTGGCTAAGAAGGATGGTTCTCTTCGCCCTTGCATTGATTACCGCGCCCTCAACGACATCACGGAGAAGGACCACTACACCCTGCCCGTGATGGATACCGCCTTCCACTCCCTCCAGGGGGCGACCTGGTTCACCAAGCTGGATCTCCGCAGCGCATACCACCTCGTCCGGATCCGGGAAGGAGATGAGTGGAAGACAGCCTTCCGTACCCCGAACGGCCACTTTGAGTACCTGGTAATGCCGTTCGGGTTGATCAACACTCCTGCCGTCTTTCAGCGCCTCATCAATGACGTCCTCCGGGACCTCATCGGCCTCTTTGTGTTCGTCTATCTGGATGATATTCTCATCTTCTCTAAATCCAGGGACGAGCACTGGGTGCATGTGAGGCGGGTCCTCCAGAGGCTGCTGGAGAACCGGTTGTATGTGAAAGCTGAGAAGTGCGAATTCTACGCCAAGACTACATCTTTCCTGGGCTTTGTCATCTCCCATGACCAGGTGCTCCCAGACCCAGCAAAGGTTAAAGCGGTGGTAGATTGGCCCACACCAACCTCCAGAAAACAGGTACAGCAATTCATCGGGTTTGCCAATTTTTACCGCCGCTTTGTTCCCAACTTTGGAGCCATCGTCGGCCCTCTGACCGCCTCACCTCCCCTAAGACCCCGTTCCGGTGGACTGAAGAAGCCGCGGCGGCCTTCCAGGCGCTGAAGGCGGAGTTCTCCTCCTCCCGGGTCCTCAGTCAGGTCGATCCCTCCCTACAGTGCATCGTGGAGGTCGACGCTTCGGATACAGGGGTGGGGGCGGTGTTGTCCCAGCGATCGCCAGCCAATGGGGCCAAACGGCCCTGCGCCTTCTTCTCTCGGCGCTTGTCCCCGGCGGAACGGAATTATGACGTGGGGGATAGAGAGCTGCTCGCCATCAAGCTCGCGCTTCAGGAGTGGCGCCACTGGCTGGAGGGGGCCGCCCTGCCATTTGTAGTGTTAATTGACCATAAGAACTTGGAATATTTCAATTCAATTCAACTTTATTTATATAGCGCCATTTCACAACAACAGTCATCTCATAGCACAGCATATTTAAGAACTGCCAAGCGCCTGAATGCCCGCCAGGCGCGCTGGTCCTTGTTCTTCACCAGATTTCGCTTTACCATCACATTCAGGCCGGGCTCCAAGAATGGCCTACCCGATGCCCTCTCCAGGCAATTTGCCCCCGAGGTGTCAGAAGACGCAGTTCATACCATCCTGCCCAGGTCATGCGTCGTGGGAGCTGTCTCCTGGCACATTGAAAGCAAGATCCGGAGGGCGCAGGAGTCGGAACCGGACCCTGGCGACGGACCGGAGGGGAGGCTCTTCGTTCCATCGGCTGTCCGGGGGGAGGTAATCCACTGGCTCCACACATCAAAACTCACCTGCCACCCTGGGTCTTCCCGGATGATTGATCTGCTTCAACGATCCTTCTGGTGGCCGGGGCTGCGGAAGGATGCTGCCCGCTACGTCCCGGCCTGCCCCGTCTGCGCCACCAGTAAGTCTGGCAACACACCCCCTGTGGGTCTGCTCCAGCCCTGCCCATCCACGGCAGGCCCTGGTCACACATCGCCCTAGATTTTGTCACCGGTCTCCCCGTCTCCAACAACTTCGACACAATCCTGACCATCGTCGACCGCTTCTCCAAGGCCGCCCATTTCGTGCCACTACAGGGGCTCCCCTCTGCCTTGGAGACAGCAGATCTTCTCATCCAGCACGTGGTCAGGCTGCACGGGATACCGGTTGACGTGGTCTCTGATCGGGGTCCCCAATTTGCCTCGGACGTTTGGAAGAGCTTCTGTAACGCCCTAGGAGCCAAAGTAAGCCTCTCCTCCGGCCATCACCCCCAATACAACAGGCAGTGTGAATGGACCAACCAGGAGCTGGAGGTTGCGCTCCGCTGCGTCACCGCTTCGAAGCCCACGTCTTGGAGCTCACACCTCGCCTGGGTGGAATACGCCCACAACACCGCTCGCTCTTCTGCCACCGGGATGTCTCCCTTTAAAGCATCCCTGGGCTATGATCCACCTTTGTTCCCCGCACTGGAGAGCGAGCTGGCTGTCCCCTCGGTCCAGGTGCATCTGAGGCGGTGCCGCTCCTTCTGGTCCTCAGCGCACAATGCGCTTTTACGCACAGCGGAGCGCAACAAGACCATGGCGGACCGACACAGAAGACCTGCACCAGATTACCGAGTGGGCCAGCAAGTTTGGGTGTCCACTCAGGACGTCAATTTAAAGGGTGAGAGGAGGAAGTTAGCACAACGTTTCATGGGCCCATACCCCATCACCAAGATTATCAACCCAGTGGCTGTGCGTGTGGCTATTCCCCCCTCCCTCCACATCCATCCCACCTTCCACATCTCCAAGGTGAAACCGGTGGTGTCTGATCCCCTTTGCCCTCTACCTGCAGCGCTGCCCACGCCCCGGATGATAGGTGGCCATCTGGTCTGGACAGTCTCCGCCATCTTGGACTCCTGGCGCCGGGGTCACGGGCTGCAGTACTTGGTGGACTGGGAGGGCTATGGTCCAGAATGGAGACAATGGGTGTGTCCCTCGTTTGTGTTGGATCCCTCCCTCATCACTGAGTTTCACCGAGCACACCCTGAAAGACCATCGCCAGGAGGCGCTGCTAGAAGGGGGAGTACTGTCATGACTCGCCGCTCATCAGCGGTGCCAGCTGCGTGCACACCTCCACCTCGTCAGCGGCATGGGATATAAGCCACTCTGCCCTGGGCTTCGGCCTGAAGCCGTCTGATCCCGTCGGCCTGCTTGCTGCAAGGAACCCCCTTCTACCAGCAAGACCTTCACGTAAGAATCTCTTACCTTCCTCTCCAGCCTTCTCCCCTGTGCACAGGTGGATTTCCTGGCGGCGCACTTCTCCTCTGCTTCGCCGTTTCCTCGCTGCTGCCACAGGCGCTCCAGGTCGCTGTCTCCCGGGCCTCGCCCTTGTCAACGCCAGCCACCTGCCCAACCAAGTAAGCCAGCATATCCCATTATCCTTCTGTATTGGTTTGGTGCCCGTTACCCTTCTCCCTGTGCTGTCTCCCATAGGGTTGCCCGGCTGCACGGCTTCCTGCCCCTGTGCCTGAAGCAGACGTCCACCACCAATACATTCACATCTCACAGACACGCAGTCACACACCCTTGTTGTTGAAAAAAAGCTGTTGAATCTACTCTGAGCCTGCGTGTGTGTCTCCTGAGCCATGCGTTATGTCAGGTATATAGTCTTCTAGCTATATAGTCTTTGCTATGACCCGGCCAGGACTTGAACCCCCAAGCTCCCGGTTGTTGGGTGGATGCTCTACTAATGAGGCCACCACTCTGGTGATAAACAAGCAAAAATCACAATATGTTATACTGTATTGCTGGCATTTAATAAACTGTGCTTGTAGAACTGTTGTATTAAAAAAAACCATATATATATATACTCCAGATCGTACGATATAACTGCGGTGACGTCTGAAGTATGTTTCTCGGTATGATAGCCAAAGCTTACGCTAGCCTCAAAAACAACATCACCATCAAAACATATCTCAGAGAAATGATGAAGGAGGGAGGGTGCAGTGAACTGGGGGTCATTAGGATTTAAAGCTGTTGTTTTGACCAAACTATGTTACAGACAACTAACACATTTGGGAGCTGTCAACATGAGGAAAAAGTTTTTTTGTTTGTCTTTTTTTTCCTGTTAAGGCCACCTTTTAAACCTGGGTATCATTATCTTGTGATTAATGTTTCATTGACATTCAGATCCACCCTTGTTCTTTACATCTGCCTTTAAAGCATGAAATATGTCATGACCAAGAAGTCAAAGAAAGTCTACCAACTAACAATGATACTGTCAAAGATCTAGATTAAATTCACAATTATATTTTTAGAAATAACTCTGTCCTTCACTTTATTTGGCAATTGTCCTATCCACTTGCTGTGAGTAGTAACGTTTTATAAAGTCGACACATTGCATAGCAAATACAGTGATTGCATTTATCTGTATCTTTTCTTCAACTATATATATCCTCTATTTTTTATTTTATTTTATGCTGGTTTACTGCAGTTTGTTTTTCTCTTTCATCTATTGGACCAGTGTCTTCATCTTCAGATTATTACCCCAGTCTACAGCAAAGGTGAAAAAGACCATAGTGCTCTGCTCCATCAGTACCAGATGCTGATGGAAGAGTGAAGGATTGACAGCAGATGTGTATCTTACAATTTTACAAGACCTGAGTTGGAAGGTGGACCTGACAAAAGTGGGCAACGAGAGAGCACCTGGACAAAATGGACAAAAGATGCACATGCAAACTCGCCTAAATGATCATGCCAAGATTTACCTTCTGTTCTGAAATGTTTATAACTAATCTACTTTAAGATTTATGCTGATGTTTATTTTTTTGAGCTTTTAGGGGAAGTATATATTTGTCAAGTCTATACTAACTTGCTAATTTAATACCTGTATGACATTTCTCCATCTCATTTAAAAATCTTTAAAAAAGCTAAAGATATCATTATTATTATTATTATTATCATCATCGATTAAGGATCTCTGTGATGTTAGGATGTACAGTAGGCATGTCTAGTTTTCCCCCAGAACATCAGAATTACATATAATTGGTTTATTCATGTCATGAACCTGGGTTTGGTGGTCCCAAACCCAGTTCTGACACATGGTTTTTGGCCCACTTTCCTATTTATCTTCCATCAGGCGCTTCAGGGAATCCTTTGGGTCCTTGCTCCCTGACAGCTCGGGCATGCCCCGTCCTCCTGTCAGTATTGCCAGTTGATCTGCATTATGGGTGTTTCACACACATACACGCACTTCATTCATTCTCATTCACACGCTCATACACTCACTCATGCACATGTTGTCAGTTATATCCAGCCCTGACATCCTCACACCGGCGGCCTCTTTCCTCATTAGTATAACAGTTATTTTAATGCTGTGAGAGTTGAGAGAGATCGCCGGAGCATTATACGTGCTTCATTCAAGGCAGCGTGTACCTCTGTGAATGTACATTGTCATTACCTACATTTATTTTCAGCCTGACTAAGTTGTCTTCTCTTGCACTACATGACTGGTTTTTTTTCTTTTTCCACAATATTTTTATTGAACCTTTTTTTTTTTACAAACATAACACAAACAATCAGACACTAACACTAAAGTAATTTAAAAATTTAAAAAAAACCACAACAACAACAGCAACAAAAAAATGTACTAAAAACAACAACAACCATTAACAAAAGCAAGTCAACAACAATGCTCCTCTGTTTAGTCTAGGTAATCTATTACATAAGAATACATAATATACATTCACCAGTTTGGAATTTGCAAGGTCCACATATATCATTCACCTTCTTCTTCAGAAGTTATGTTTAATTTCTTTACATAATCAATGAAAGGTCTCAATATATTCTCAAACACATCTTCCTTTAATTTCAGTATATATGTTATTCTTTCTAGTGGAAGGTTTGTTAACATCTGTCTTAACCACTGAGTCACATCTGGTCTATGAGTCTTTTTCCACAGCAGTGCAATACATTTTTTGGCATTAAGCAAACCGAGGTCTATGAATGCTCTTTCACTCTTATTAAAGTTATGTTTTTCTGGATACAGACCCAACAAAAACAGTTTAGGGTTCAGTGTGAATTGCTTTGAAATTATTTTTTCAATTGTTACCCTCACCTCTTCCCAAAACATTCTGATTTTTCTACATTCCCATAAACAGTGAAATAGGGTTCCTTTACTTTCCACACATTTTGTGCATGTATCTGGTATGTTTTTGTTATATCTATGTAATTCCATTGGTGTAACATACATCTGCATTAACCATTTAAAATGTACCAGTTTAAGACGTACATTTATTGATTTGGTTTGAGCTTCTGTACAAGCCATTTCCCATTGTTCCTCTGAAATTTCAATTTGCGGGTCTTCTTTCCAATAATTCAGTCTTTTCTGTGAGTTTTCACTTGAGAATAGTATCAATGAGTTATAAAACTCTGAAATAATACCCTTTTCTCTTACTATCTTTCATCAAAATTTTTTCCAAGGATGAATAAGTAGGTCGGGTGAGAGCATTATTTTGATTTGATTGAATAAAATTTCTAAGCTGAAGATATTTAAAAAAATGTGTTCTATTAAGATTGAATTTAATCCTCAGTTCTTCAAAAGACATTACGTTATCTGAGCGTGACAAATGTCTTGAATTCAATGTCTTGAATCTTTTGAATACCTTTTAAATTCCATACTTTAAATACAGCATCCGCTCTCCCTGGTGTAAAATATTGATTACCCCATATTGGACTAAATTGTGACAGTAAGTGTGGTTCTTTTAAATATTTTTTGGTTTCACACCGTATTTTGATCATGTGCTTTACAATTGGATTTTTAACTTGTTTCTGTATTTTTTTTTTTATCTTAGTCTGAATATATGAATAAGGGAAGAGGTAAAGGTAAATTGTATGATTCCATTTCAGTTCAGTGAGGGAGATCATTTGTTGAAAAATAATATGTCATAGACCTCAGTTGTGCTGACCAATAATACAACATAAAGTTTGGACATTTCAGACCTCCACGATCAAATGGTAAGTATAGTAAGGACAAACGTAATCTAGCCTTCCTATTGTTCCATATAAATTCCACTAACTTTTTTTAATTCTTGAGAATAGATCTGAAGGTGGTGGTAAAGGAATATTTTGAAATAAATAAAGTATTTTTGGTAAGCTATTACTTTTAAGTATATTAATTCTCCCGATCATCGATATTGGTAGTGACATCCATCTCTGAAGTAACTCATTAATATCTGTCATTAAGGCTTCATAGTTGGCACTGGCGACTGATTCTAGCTTAGGCAAAATTTAAATTCCTAAATATTTAAACTGATTTACAACATTGAATTGATTTACCTCAGGAGCTGGGTGATTTCTCTGGGTCTCATTTAGCATTAATATTGAAGATTTTGTTTTATTTATTTTATATCCTGATATTTCCCCAAAGTTCTTTATTGAATTTAACAAGGTCGGAATTGATTTTTTAAAATTCGACATAAACAAAATTATGTCATCGGCATACAGGGAGATTTTATGTTCTGTTGGTCCTACTTTAATTCCATATATTTGTGGATGTAAACGTACTGCCATCGCTAAAGGTTCAGTTGCCATAGTAAACAATAAGGGTGAAAGTGGACAGCCTTGTCGACATCCTCTATTGATTTTTATTGATTTTGAGATATTGCTGTTTGTTAGGATTTCTGCTGTAGCATTATTGTATATTATCTGGACCCATTTTATGAAATTATTTCCAAGTCCAAACCTTTGTAGGACTTCAAAAAGATAGGGCCATTCGACCCTATCAAAGGCCTTTTCGGCGTCCAATGATAGGAGAGCTGTATCCGGTGCTTCTTTATTGGAATAAATAATATTAAATAGTCTTCTTACATTATGGAAGCCTTGTCTTCCCATTATAAAGCCATTCTGATCTTGGTTAATAATATTTGGTAATATTTCTTGTAGTCGTTTTGCTAAAATTTTACAGATTATTTTAAGATCAGCATTTAATAGGCTTATTGGTCTCATGTTTTCACATTTATTAGGGGGTTTACCTGGTTTTGGCAACAGTATAATTAAGGAATTATTCATGTATGGTGGTAAATTACCATTTTGAAATGCTTCTAAAACCTTTTCCAAAAGTGGTTTTATTAATTTATTCTTAAATTTTTCATAGAGGTCAACTTGAAGACCATCTGGTCCTGCTCTTTTTCCTGATTTCATATTATCAATGGCTTGCCCAACTTCTTCTTGACTAATTTTAGACTCCAGTATCTCCCTGTTTTCATTTGGAATACACGGTATAGATAATCCACCCAAAAACCCATTTAGTTTTGTTAAGTCAGTTTCATTTTTTGTATCATATAGTTTTTCATAATAATCTCTAAAGGCACTATTAATTTCTAAAGGATCTATAACTACCTGTCCATTACTTATAATACTGGTAATTGGTGTTTTAAATTCTAATTGTTTAATCTGCCATGCCAATAATTTTCCTGATTTTTCACCTTGTTCATAAAAAGTTTGCTTCAATCTTAGAAGACTCGAGGCAGCTCTATTCGCTGATTTTTTGTCATATTCTGCTCTCAGAATCAGTAATTCGTTCTCTAACTGTGGGTTACTTCCTGCATACACTTTTTCTTGAAGAATTTTTATTTTATGTTCCAACTGGACTCTCTCCTCTCGGGTCTTCTTAGATTTTGAACCTGTATAACTAATAATATGCCCCCTAAGAAAATCTTTGAAAGCCTCCCACTTTATACATGCCGTTGTTTGTGTAGTATTAATATCAAAGAACTCATCTGTTTTTCTATGTACTTAACAAATTCCTCATCCTGAAGCCATTTATTCTGAAAATGCCACCTACCTGGATCCTTTGTCAATTTCTTATCTACACTACCATTCAAAAGTTTGGGGTCACCCAGACAATTATTTTGTGTTTTCCATGAAAAGTCACACTTATTTACCACCTTGAGTTGTAAAATGAATAGAAAATATAGTCAAGACATTGACAAGGTTAGAAATAATGATTTGTATTTGAAATAATATTTTTTTCCAGATACTCAACCTGCTCAAAGGAAGGTCAGTTTTATAGCTTCTCTAACCAGCTAAACTGTTTTCAGCTGTGCTAACATGATTGCACAAGGGTTTTCTAATCATCCATTAGCCTTCTGACGCAATAAGCAAACACATTGTACCATTAGAACACTGGAGTGATAGTTGCTGGAAATGGGCCTCTATACACCTATGTAGATATTGCACTAAAAACCAGACATTTGCAACTAGAATAGTCATTTACCACATTAGCAATGTATATTAGATATTAGAGTGTATTTCTGATTAGTTTAAAGTTATCTTCATTGAAAAAAAAACAGTGCTTTTCTTTCAAAAATAAGGAAATTTCTAAGTGACCCCAAACTTTTGAATGGTAGTGTACATATATTAGACAGCAGGGTGCATGATCAGAGATCACAATGTTATCATAGAAACAGTTTTGAATCTTGGACCTTAATTCTGTAGAGATCAAAAAGTAGTCTATACGTGAGAATGTCTTATAGGTATTAGAACAACAAGAATAGGCTTTGACTTGTGGTTTCATTTCTCTTCATATATCTAGCAATCTCAATTCTTTCATAAAATGATTAATGGTCATCCTACATCCATTGTGCGTACAGTCCAGTCCTGTTGATCTATCTATACTGGGATTCAATGTACAATTAAAATCCCCTGCTATTATATGTTGCCCTGTAAGTGATGATAAAGTAGGAATAAATTAACAAAGAAGTTTTGATCATCAATATCAAAACGCCGTATAAGTTCACCAGATTTATATTTTCTAATAACAAAGATCCTTGGGTGATTAGATATCTTCCAAATTTGTCTCCAATTACATTTTTCACTTGAAATGGGACTGTTTTGTGTATGAGAGTCATAACTCCCCTAGCTCGGGATGAAAATGATGAGGTGGACACGTTACCTTGCCATCTTCTCCTAATTCTTTTTATATCCTCTTCTATTAGATGAGTTTCTTGTAAAAATACAATTTTTGAATCTATGTCTTTAATTTTATTCATAACTTGTTTAAGTTTTTTTAAGATTTTGTAGACCTCCGCAATTCCATGAAGTTATATTAAGATTAACGCTTTGATCTATGATCAGTAAAGAGTTTGAGATTACCTTGCAATATGAACATACTCTTACAGAGAAGCAAAAACATGGATGATGGAACATTCATTCTGCAAACTAAACAAAAACCAATTCCCTTTCCCCACATTTGTGGTAATCCCCCCCAAATCAAAAAAATTCTGTCTCCCATTATAGCTAGTGACTGTTCCACACCTGCGAGGATCAGTCAAACCACTCTCTCTTTCTCTTCTCAATCACCCTGACTCTACTACTATTCTTATAACATTAACTCTCTTCTGTAGTTTTTTTCAGCATAACTTCAAAGTTTTATAGCAACGTTGTACATCATAGCTTTTTTTTTTTTTAAATACAGTCTGTATTTTGTAGACTTACTATATGTTTCAGATCAGATGTCTGTACAAATGCTTAAATGTTCTACCTTTGTCATGTTCATGCTTAGCTCCCACCAGTCTCCTTTTGGATTTGCTTGATGAGCTCCTGTGCCTCTTGAGGGGTCTTGAAGGTGTGGGTTCTTCCTTTATATGTGACCAGCAGTCTTGCCGGATGAATCACTCCGTGACGAATCCCGAGGTGGCGCAGCTCTTTGTGGGCGGGGTCGAACTGCCTCCTTAATTGTTGTATTCCTGTGGCGAAGTCTGGGTAGAATCGCACCTGTTGATCCTGGTATTTAATTTCCCCTTTAGCTCGCGCAGCATTGGTGACCGTCATCTTGTCTCTGTAGTTGAGGAACTTCATAATCAGCGTCTTCGGTGGTGTCTTATTATCTCTCAGTGGGCCGATTCGGTGAGCGCTCTCTAAAACGACCGATGACTGCAGGTCCGCATTGTTCAGCGCTTCTGGAATCCACTTTTCCAAAAAGGAACATGGGTCCTGTCTCTCCGCTTCCTCCGGGAGGCCCACTAGCCTCAAATTATTCTGTCGCGAGCGGGATTCCAAGTCTAGGACGTTATCTTTCAGACGTTTACATTTTAATTCCAGTGTTTGCAGCTTAATTTGCAGGCTGGTGACATCATCCTCAGCGCCTGATATTCGGAGCTCCGCCTGCGACATTCGCTCCATGCAGTCGTTTATTTCTTTCCCCATACCTTCTATCTCTGCTATAATCCCGTCCAGTTTAGATGAAAACTCTGTTCTCATGGAGATGATGGCAGCGAGCACTACGCTTGTCCCCTCCCCAGCAGTTCCCGCTCCGCTGCTGGCTCCATCCTCCGCCATTGCCTCTGGAGTTTTCCCTGCCTCGCCTTGAGCGTGGAAGTTTGTTAGCTTGGATTGTTTTGTCGAGTTGCCGTTTCCTCCACCTAATTTTTCAACCTTGGTCTTTACCATATCCACGCCAAAACGCTGGGATGGGTTTTTGTTCCAATTGAGAAAGTTTTAGTAAAATTTTTAGTTTTACAAGCAGAGCAGTGTGAAACACGTCTTCCTACGTGGCCACCATAACCGGAAGTCCTACATGACTGTTTTAGTTTGTTGGTGTAAGCGGTTCTTCCTGCCTCTTTCCCTCATCCACCGGACTGCACGAACCTCCCCGGATCGCTCCAGCTCTGTAAGTCTATGTTTGCCTTTCACCCTGTGCTGACAGCAGCCCTGCGGCACTAGGCAGCTCATCATTTTCACTCTCCATTCATTGTGGGACTGTTTACTGGACAAGGTTTGGGGGATTTTGTTAATAAAGTGCACAAATCAATCTCTGCTAGTGGGCTTCTTATTCTGTCATCTGTGTGCCGCATAATGCTGCACGAGGATTCATAATTCATCTCACAATTGGGAAAAGAAAATGTTCATAAGCAAGCCTGAGAAACATTTAAATCTTAAGAGCTGTATCAATTTATGGGAGAAAAAAATTCTATGCCATGATCAGTATTGGAATTTCTACAAAATAATTCTTTCTTCCATTCAATGGGATCTGCACACTGGGAGCTTTTAGCTGTTTTCAGAATTATTATTTGCTGAAGGTTGTTTAAAACACCCTGTAGGGTTGTGGAAGTTTTCCTCAATTATTCCAAACTTGTGCAATGGAAGCTGAAGCCAGCCTTGATTGTTGCTGGCCTTCATTGAATTTTTAATGCAGTGAAATGAAAAAGTGCATAGTTTAAAGAAAAAGTTATTTTATTTGTAACTCCAAAAGGACTGAAAATGTAAAGGAAGTCTCTGTATCTCTCAATTTACCAGCACTTCAAAGGTAGGGATTGGTATTACTGGGTGGTATACCTGTTGCCTTTAAAATTGCCTTTAATTGAATGAAGTTACTGAATCAAGATATTCAACTTAGTAATCTGCGATCCAACATTGTAACATTGCTTTGTTGTAAGAAACAGCAAATCTTGGCTTTGTAGTTTTTTTTTCCTTTTTGTAGGTCATTCAGTTCAGTCATGTTCTGTCAGAAGCCCATACAGTATTTACAGTGATAGAGGTCGATGATGTACCATCGGCACATGTACATGCATTTGTTGAGGATACAGTGAAAGATATCTGATCCGTCTATACTATATTGCACTACATTTAGCACCCAGTGAAAACAGAAGAACATGTGCTGTCACTTTTAAAACGAAGGGCTCATTATCTGCAACCTTGTAATTGCTGACCTGGTGCTCTTGCTGAAAGTCTGGCCTCAATTTAGGAGCCAGACCACAACATTATTTCCACCAAACAAACTTTTTAAGTCAAAATGTAGTTAATGGAAATATTAGGAGATTAGAGACAGGTCGGCGTCTGACTTGGATTAGAGGAAGGAAAGCAAAGTTGGCTTAGTGTCATAAATTGCCTCTTAGGGCAAGAATTGAGACCCATGCACTAAACTGCAGTTAATGGAATTTAATGTACAAAAACATACAAGTTCAAAAAAGTGCACAAAATACAAATGAGGAAAGACTTACAAGGTAGCACACCAGAGCAGAGCAGGGCTCTGGTGGAGATGGAATGAATCCAAACAAGACGGCGACAGAGAGAAACAACATTACAGTCTATAAATAGCAGAGGAAAAAAGATGACACAATAGGCAGCAGGTGCGGGGAGCATGAGCGGGCACGTGACCTAATTACGCAACTGCTCACAGCTGAGATGAAAGGAGAGCAGACAGTGAGCAGATGGCAGAATGGGAGTGTCTGGAAGAGGAGGTAGGGCATACATATCACAAAGAAACCAAAATATAAATCCTAAATTGCAAAAACTGACAAAATAATAATAATTCTGAAGACATAAATAACTAACAGAACAATAAACCACCAAGAAGACATCAAGACTCAAAACACAGAAAACAACACAAGGCTGGAAAAATGCAGAAAATAATCAGAAATAAATTAAGAGCCTGAGCCTGGTAAAACATCGCGCTCAGCCTCATGACACAGTTTCTGTAAGCTTGATTTGTGCACAACTGGAAATACAAACATCATGTCTGAAATCATTCCCTACCCCTTACTCACTATGTAGAGAATTCAAATATTATTAAGCAATATTACAAGAGAGGGAGTGCAATATTAATGAATATAGTAACTGCGCTGAAATCACCGCAGTGACTATATTCACTGATATTGTGGAGGAACAAATAAGTTCAGGCGAGATGCGATGAGCTGGAAGGTTTCATAGTTTTTATTTTCCTCCAACATCATGAGACACACTGTAGCGCTGTGCGCTGTGTTGTACTGTGTGTGCTGTGTCTGTGTTGTGTGTGCTGTGTGTGTGCTGCGCAGTGCTCTTAAGGCATGTATAGCAAGCTCTTTTATACATGTTATACAGAGAGAGAATGCATGGCACATTTGCATATTGACATTACATATCAGTCAATACATATCAATCAATACATATTAATCGCGTGACCAACTGGCGCCCGGACTTCCTCTCCTTAATCCGGGGATGTATAACAATAATCCATTGTTCTGATTGTCTCCTAGGGGCTCTCTGTCCGTATGCAAATTGTCCCCTGCTTAGTGCAGGCTGGCTGAGTGTGAAGATTGAATGTCCATGTAGATTGTGTTGGGTCACCACAATATCACACTTTCTCTCATGTAATATTGCTTTTATACAACAGTTCACCAAGCACAGTTTATTAAATGACAGCAATGCAGGACAAAATATGATTGGTTTGTTTAACCAGTTATTTTATACCATCCAGCAAAAAAAGTCCCTTCTGAAAGTATCCAGTTAACTGTTGCTAAACACCTGAATCAGCATAATAAAGAAAGGAATACAATTTGGTTTTGGCACACTTTGCTTGCTTTTTCTTGGCATTTTTAGATGAAACAAGGAGTCCATCACCACACAGGTATTATGGTTTGCTAATCAAGACAATAAACCCAACTCTACCTTGTTTGTGTTGTTTAAACAGGTGTAAAATAGGATGTTTACAAGGGCAGGACTTCTGGATCAGAAAGTTCTGGATCAGAACTGTCTCTTGTCTCTTTTTAAACACCGCCTCACTGTGGAAATTAAGGTATCCAACACAATATTACATTTCTCACAGATAAGAAGCCACTGATATTAACTTTAATTAATTTTAAGATTATCAAAACAAGTGGAGTGATACATATTTAGTGAAACATCCGAGTGTGATTATTGGGGAATATAGTAACTCCTAGAATCCCTGTTGTCCAATCCGATTGTTTGGTTGGAACTGTTGTATAAGGAACTTTATACAACAGTTAGGTCCGGCTTAGCAATTTGATTGGACAATACAGATTCCAGGAGTTACTAAAATCCACAATAATTGAAATTTACATTTCACTGGATATGTATCACTGCTTAAAAGGTGTTCATGTAACCATTAATTACTAACAGTAATTTACTATCAACTCTCTGAGAATTGCAATATTGTTTTGGATACCTTAATTTCCACAGTGAGGCTCTGATTCATAAGAAATTATACATCCTTGACTCGGAGGTCCCACCCTTTTGAAAAAATCTTTGTTTACATTGACCTTTCGATTACATTGACCTTTCTAATATCGTTAAGCTATTTCAGGTCTGTTTAAAAAATAGGCAGTGCTAGAGTTGGATTTATTGTCTCGATTAACAAACCACACTACCTTTGTGGTGAAGGACTCTTTGTTTCATCTGAAAATGCCATGGAAAAGCAAGTGAAGAATGCTAAAGTGTGCAAATTGCTAGCACACTAACTAGCAACGCATTGGCCTTTTTGGTACTGACTTAACACACGGCCGGTGTATATTAATAAACAATGACTTTTACACTTGACAATATTTAATTTGTTTACATGTGTGTGAAATGACAATAGAAGTCTTCATGTTATGACCCGAGCGCCGATCTCGTCCATGCTCGGGCTATGCATCATCTCTGCCGGCCTTGACAGCTGTGGATTACATTCTGGCTCCACCGGGCTCTTATTGTGACAGTGCTCGGTGGGGTCGGTGGCGCTGTCAAGGTCGATCAGCTGTTCGGCATCACAGCTCATTAGCTGCCGGCTTTATTAGTGGGCACTGACAGCTGGTTGATGCTGAAGTATCGTCAAACATCCGTCAATCATTCCTGGTCCTCGTTCATGTCAGGTCCGTGCTTATTCTTGTTCATGTCTTGTTCATAGTTAAGGTCGTAGTGGCTGGGGTTAGCCCTACGATCCCTCGTATTCTGTAGTGAGTGTTCATGTCATAGTTAAGGTTGTAGTAGCTGGGGTTAGCCCTACGACCCCTTGTACTCTGTAGTGTGTGTTTTTGCCCACAGTAGCTCATAGCTTTGTGTTCACGTCTTGTCTTGTTAAATAAACATCAAATGCAAAACTCATTGGTGACTTTTGGTGTCTTATGGTGGCCCGCGAGGGTCACCGCTTGACAGTATACTCCAGCCCGGACATCTAAACGGAGACGCCACACTGAGACGCCTTTTCACCGTGAGTTTTTGCGTAAATTGGACTATTGTTCTTCCCTGTCTGGGAGTCACTTGCTGGGAGAATGCCGTCATCCAGGGGCCGCGGTCGGCGCCTAGGCAAGGAGCTAGCGGAGGCTCTGGAATATTGGATGGAACTCTATTCACCGCTACGCTATACGACACTCCCAGCGACATACGCCGGCACCTGGACTACGCTGAGGTTCTTCTCGACAGCCTTCCTCTCAACTACGACGATCACCCGGAGGTGATGACGAGGAGGGCTGAGCTCGCGGCACAGCGCGAGATACTCCGTGGGCTGGAGGTGGACTACGGAAGGAAGCAGAGGAGCTGGCATCCTCGCTCCCCACGTTGGGAGACCGTTCCTGCCCCTGATCTGGTCCAGGAGTTCGCGCCATCTGGGGGCCGTCGAAGACGTCGGCGCCACGGCCAAGGTGAACCTCAGCAGAATCCCCCGCTGGACCCGCTGCCAGCGAAGCCCATTAGCAGACCTCCGAGAGCAGCCCCTCCTCGTCCTTCCAGGGGGCCCTCTGTCACTATCCAGCGGGGAGAGGGAGGAACTACGTCCCCTACAGTAGGCACCATCCTCCCTCCAGGAGAAAGGCAAGTGCAAGTTCGTTCTTTACACCATAATTGTAACCTACCTTGTCTGACTCCTGGGAGTGGAGTTGGGGGTTCGCAGCCCACCGAGCTCCCTCCACCTGCTGTAGTTATAATAACCAAACCTACTGCCTCTGTGTCTCCCTCTGCTGAGTGGTCCGCGACGCCAGGTCTATGTCGCGGGGTGAGGAGGGGGCCTGCGGTGCTGGAAAGCCTAGATCCGGCCCTGCAGCCACGTCATGGACAGAGGAGGAGAGCGGACTGCGGCCCGGAATCTGTGCCGACGATGAAGCGTCCCCGGGTCTCCTCGCCGGAGCGGTCCAAGCCAGTGGGTTGAGGGTCCCCTGCCTCCACGCCATACGGGTCATTGGCGTGGGTATCAGTGCGAGAGGAGCCTCAGGCTGCGGAATCCATCTTGCCAGCTGTGGAGCCTGACGCAGCTGAGTTGGAGCCTGCGTACGAACTTCTTCGCCCTGAGCCTGGATAGACGGAGTCCTGGACGGCAACAGAACCCGAGTGCAGGCAAGTGCTCCTTCTTGTGTCTCTGTCCCCTGCTTTGGAGCATTTTTGCCTGCCTCTCTGGGAGGCGAGTGAGGGGCAGCAGCCTGCGGCGCCCGAACTCATCTCGCTGGGTTCTGTTGCTGCCGGTGATACTGATCCCGGTTTTTCTGTGTGTTCTGAGCTTCCTTTCAGTATCACCGACATGGAGCCAGTCAGGGTCGCTGAGTTGGAGGTCCCAGGTTCGGGGGTGGAGGTCGTCAGCGGAGCTGCACCGACCCAGTCGGTGTCCATTGTGGAGGCTGCTGTGGCCCAATCGGGGTCCGACGTGGGTGCGCCCGAGACCCAATCGGGGTCCATCGCAGGAGCTGCTTTGGCCCAATCAGGGTCTGACGTGGGTGCGCCCAAGGCCCAATCGGGGTCCACCTCAGGGGCTGTTCTGGCCCAATCGGGGTCCGACATGGGTGCAGCCGGGACCCAGTCAGGGTCCAGCGGAGGTGCAGCACCGGTGTGATCCACGGACGGTGGAGGAGCTGCAGACCCTTCGCCGCCTGACCCAGTTTGGGCTCATCCTTGCCTTCTGTCCCCTCTTCAGAGTCATCGCCCCTGCGCATCGTCACCGGGGACCGTGGGGGTCCCGTTTCGCTCACCCCGGCTCTCCCGAGTTTTGTCCTCGCCAGGGAGGCAGCTGCGGGCTGTTCTCCCCCGGTACTGGTGGCTGAGGGACACGGGTCGGCCGCCTGAGGAACTGTTTTGCCGGTTTGGCGCCTCGGGTCGGCCACCCGACATGTTGTGTGTTTCACTAGGCGATCTGGTTCGGCCACCGGAGGAGTGGACTTTCCGGGCCTGGGACTGTGGTAAGCCGCCCGGTCATGTTCCGCCTCCCATGACCACCCGTCGGCCGTTGGACGCGGGGAGACCGCCAAACTGTTCCCGTGGCGTTTGGTCTCCGCCGGTCGGCATGAAGTGTCGGGGGTAGAGGTCATTACTGGTGGTGGTCTAGCCCTGTAATTGTTCTGTTTTTTGTTTTTTTTTCTGTCCTGTGTTGTATTTGCTTTTTGAACTGAGAATGTGGTATTTTTGTTTTTGTGCCTGGGTAATTGTGTTTCATGTACTTTGGAATGTAGTCTAGCCCTGTAATTGTTCTGTTTTTTTTTTTTTTCTTCTGCCCTGTGTTGTATTTGCTTTTTGACTTAAGAACGTGGTATTTTTATTTTCGTGCCCGTGTAATTGTGTTTCATGTATTTTGGAGTGTAGTCTGGTCCTGTAATTGTTCTGTTTTTTTTTTTTTCCTGTCCTGTGTTGTATTTGCCTTTTGACCTGAGAGTGTGGTATTCTTGTTTTTGTGCCCAGGTTATTGTGTTTCATGTACAGTATTTTTGAATGTAGTCTATTCCTGTAATTGTTCTGTTCTTTTCATTGTCCTGTGTTTTGTTTCTTGTAGTTGCCATTTGTGCATTTTGGGAGTTTTGATTTGTCATCATGTTCTGTACTGTAGGGAGTTTTTTTTCTCTTTTCTGTTATTTCGTGTCGGTGTGACTGTTCCATGTATTTTTTGAGTAGTTTTTTTTTTTTTTTTTCCTGTCTGTGCTCTGGTTTTCGATCTGTGGTTTGATCCTCTCCTGCCCCATCCGCAAACCTTGGAGGGGGTGGGGGGGATTGGACTTCTATGGGCGTTCAGGAGCCCACCCTCAGAGGGAGGGTACTGTTATGACCCGAGCGCCGATCTCGTCCGCGCTCAGGCTATGCATCATCTCTGCCGGCCTTGGCAGCTGTGGATTACATTCTGGCTCCACCGGGCTCTTATTGTGACAGCGCTCGGTGGGGTTTCCGGCTGTCAAGGTCGATCAGCTGTTTGGCATCACAGCTCGTTAGATGCCGGCTTTATTAGCGGGTGCTGACAGCTGGTTGATGCTGAAGTATCATCAAACATCCATCAATCATTCCTGGTCCTCGTTCATGTCAGGTTTGTGCTTATTCTTGTTCATGTCTTGTTCATAGTTAAGGTCGTAGTGGCTGGGGTTAGCCCTACGATCCCTCGTATTCTGTAGTGTGTGTTTTTGCCTACAGCGGCTCATTGCTTTGTGTTCACGTCTTGTCTTGTTAAATAAACATCAAATTCAAAACTCATTGGCGACTTTTGGTGTCTTATGGTGCCCCGCGAGGGTCACCGCTTGACACTTCATGCTGATTGAGATGTTTAACAACAGTTACTGGCTACATTTACAAGGGATGTTTTTGTTTTTTTTCTCAGCTGTGCAAAATAATTGGTTAAACAAACAAATCATAATATTTTATCCAGTATTGCTGTCATCTAATAAATTGTGCTTGCCAGAACTGTTGTATAAAAGCAATATTACACTCGAGGTCATTACGGTATCATGAATATACTAACTACAGGTGTGTACTCTAATGCAAACCGCAGTGCTATATTCATTGGTACTGTACTCCCTCTCAGATATATTTTATAGCAAATATGTAATATCAAGTCAATTTTATCATAAAAATAAATTTTGATTGATTATGTTGTGATGCAAGTCTATTTTCTCTCAGCAGTTTAGTGCTGACTGCATTATGAGATACAGTGCCTAATCTAGTGTCCATTGGTTGGACACTCCTTCTCAAAATTCATTGTGGGATAGTTTGAGTACATTATGTTAGGTGGGGATTAATGTATGACATTTAGACACACACAGGTGTTGTTACCTTTTGCACAGTTCACTGGTTAGCACCAAGTTCCCAGTTCATGTCATGGTCTGGGCAGGGTCTTATGATCATGCCCACACTTTGTGTATATTATTATGATTATTTGTCTGTGTTTTGCCTTCTGTGTCTCCCCTGGGTCCTCTGTGATCATTATCGTCTTCTCCCAGTCCTCAGCCAGTCATGTGGTCCCCGTTATCAGTTGTTGTTGTTCTGTGTCCCCCCTTGGTTGCCCGTGTAGGTCTCGTGTGTGTGTGTGTGTTCCCTGCACTCGTTTGCCTATCATCCTCAGTGATTATGCCTTCCATAGTCATAGTCACTTCTCCCCATGTGTTGCTGTTTAGCCATTGATTATTCTCCCCAGCTGTCTTGTGTTCCCATGATTATCTGTTTCCTTATACAATATATATCTTCTTCTGTGTTCATTCTATGTGGTGTCATACCGTAGATTTCCCTCTGATTTCTGCTTTGTGTGTTTTACTTGTACAAGTTCCTGTATGTGTAAGTTTTCAGCCTCTCACGGCTCGCTTAATGTTTAGCTCCCATGCTGGTATAATGTTGTGTTATTTGGGAAAATAAACTGAGTTAAACTGTAGTCCTGCCTGTTGTAGTCTGTCATTCCCTGTCGGTCAGAGGTTGTCCTTGACCATTCCAGCCTCACAGTATAAGGAAGTGTATTTGGATAGCACTTTTTCCTTATCTCAAAGGCCATTTAAAGTGCTTAACTAGTAGCTACATTAACCCTCTATTCAAAGGGCTGATCAGAGACGGATACTGAAGTACTATTAGGTCACCAATTAATCTAACATGCATGTCCTTGGGTTGTGGGAGGAACCCGGAGGTCCTGAAGTAAATCCACAGGCAAGCTCCACATAGAAAAGTTAAATTGTGTTTAAATAAAAATCTTAATTAAAGAACTTAACAGCTTTAAATATCTGCTTGTGTGACAAAGTGGAAATGATTTGAATGCTTGCTTATTTCATTCTCTCTTCACTTCATTGCTGTTCCTTTTCTATCAGTGATTGTTTGAATAGAGCTCACTTCCTGCAGTTATCCCAGAGAACAAAGTGTTGTGCCGGGGGAGTTAAAGAGAAGGAACATGTGACAAACAGAGCTTTAATACATCTTAGATCCATTTTTAAGCATCACCCCAACATAACAACACAAACACCCCTGCAGAGCCTCTCTGGTTTTCATGATCTGAGGGGGAAGGTGTATTTTAGTCATATTTGTCTTTCATGTGACGATATTTTAATCCTGACAAAAGGTGTGAAGAAAAATGTCAAAATCATAATGAGGAGATGGAGTAACTTCAGTACTAAGCAAATAAAGAGTTGAAATTCAAATCAACTCTTATCATTCATATCAAATCTCAATATACTGTATAATGAGAAAGAGAGAAACATGTTTTCCCTCACCAGCTGTAAATCTATCGCTGCATGATACAATCTCCTATCATCCCTGAAGGCATCAGTATGGTCCTGATGTTTGGTCACTAATGCTCTCATTACTAATGTAATAATCACTTACTTTTTGACATAATTTTAAATATTTTTCTGAGCTTGTTGAGGCTTTTTCCCACTATCTTATATAACATGAAATCTAGGGATGGGAATTGAATAAAAAATAAACTTTTGTAGCCCCCGGAATTGTACGTTGCTGACGTTATCAATTCTTCTTATCAATGCTGTGGGTTTAAATAGCATTCACTTATGTAACGCTTTTTCTCATCTCTAGATGATCAAAGCACTTTACAGATCCTGCTATCCACCCATTCACGCACACAGCAGCGGAGCTGCCATACACAGGTGCTGACCTGACTCACCAGGACTAACTAACTAACTAACTAACTAACCTGCACTTATATAGCGCTTTTCTAGTCACAAAGACCACTCAAAGCGCTTTCATTAATACTAACCCTCTATTCTAAGGGCCTATAGGAAACAAATATCTAGGGACAATTTAGAACAGCCAATTAACCTAACATGCATGTTTTTGGCATGTGGGAGGAAACCGGAGAAATCCCGGAGTAAACCCATGCAACACGGGGAGAACATGCAAACTCCACACAGATCACTGTTGGTCGGGGGCTGGGATCGAACCCACGATCCCACGATCCCCACAATCCCCCGGCCAAGGGTAAACTGTGCTGCCGCAGTGCTAACCACTGCGCCACCGTGCAGCCCAGTGGGGGTTCAGTGTCTTGCTCAAGGGCACTTCGACTTGCAGACTGCAGACAGAACGGGAATCGAACCCCTGACCCTCCGATCAGTAGTCAGCCACACTACACCTGTGCCACAGCTGCCCCCTGGTTTAAACACTTCAGTGTTGTTTTAAAAAACAGCATGCGTAATGACATCACACGCTGCCGTTACCAAGCAATGCCATGATGCTGTCGCTACCGCAGGTTAATGTCAGAAGTGTGTGGTAAACATGATTTGAAACATCTCTTTATGTGATAGCATGGGATAAAATAAAAGATGGCAATGAGTTTGACAGTCTACGAAGTGAGCCTGCATTTGATTTCCAAACAGCAGCACCTCCGTTAGTGATGGTTGTTATGTCCACAAACCTGGCATAAAAGAGACGGACGAGGATGCTGCACTGGAACTGGTCTTTATTGTATAACTGGCCAACAATACACTACATGTTATACATGCAAAGTTGTCCAGGCAAGTGAGCCTGTAATGGTGGACGCTCCCTATATATGATGGCGTGATGATGTCACCAGCTGGCTGCGTCATCATGCCGCATATCACACCAAATCCCATCATCACATTCTCCCCCCCTTTATAAAACACAAAACACATCCAATCAAAACCCTCTCCAGTTTGGTAAAACAGAAACCCCCAATAAACACACTAAAATAAAACAGTCTAAACACATTAAACAACTAAACTAACTAACTAACTAACTAACTAACTACCTGCACTTATATAGCGCTTTTCTAGTCACAAAGACCACTCAAAGTGCTTTCACTAGTACTAACCCTCTATTCTAAGGGCATATCATCGGCAGTCACTCGTAGTCGAGTATGACTGTCCTCCCTCTTGGTCCTTGTGGGTCTTCAGGTGGGCATAGAGGCCAATTCTGGACCCGGTTATTCTGCTGCAATGTGGGCAGGGGAATGTAATGGTGGTGGGTTTGGGTTGGTCCTGTTTGTTGGTTGCTGTCTCCTTCCTGAGTCTGCATTTGTCTTGTGCAGCATGATGGAGGTCAGCGTTGTACAATGCGGCACCTTCACGGACAATGTTTCTCCAGGTCGCCCTGTCAGTTGCCATATTTTCCCAAGCTTTTAGGTCTGTGTGGCACTTCTTTAGGTTTGTTTTTATGTTGTCCTTAAATCTCTTCTTCTGGCCTCCTGGAGCCCGCTTCCCTTCAGCTAGCTGGGAGTACAGGACTTGTTTTGGGAGGCGTGCAGTTGGCTAGCAATGAAAATCATGTCTGTGGTGCCTCTGTTTGGGCGAAAACCACTCTGCTCTCTGACAGGGGGGTGAGTCTATTGGCCAAGACCCGGGCAAAGGCTTTCCCTATGGTGGACAGGAGAGAAATGCCACGGTAATTCCCACAAACTGCCCTGTCCCCCTTTTTAAAGATGGAGACAATCAAGGCATCTCTGAGCTGTGCAGGGATTTCCTCTACTTCCCATATTTTCAGGAGCAGGGCATGGATGTGCTTCAGAAGATCAGGACCGCCTTTCTTCAGGACTTCTGCTGGGATGCCATCAGGTCCAGCAGCCTTGTTGTTTCTCATCTTCCTGATGGCGTCCTGTATCTCATCCAAGCTAGGTGGTTTTCCCATGCTTTCCTCTATGGGCTGTTGAGGGAGTTGATCAAGGGCCTCCATCTCAGGAGTGGTGTCCCTGTTTAAGAGGTCCTTATAATGCTCTTTCCACTTGTCTGCAATTGCCTCCTTGTCCTTCAGAAGCGAGAGCCCATCTTTGGAGTGAAGGGGGGTTAGGCAGCGGTGGCTGGGGCCATATACCGCTCTTGTGGCATCAAAGAATCCTCTCGTGTCTCCAGAGTCGGCAAGCTGCTGGATCTCCAGGGCCTTCTTTGTCCACCACTGGTTCTTCAATTTCCTAACAAGTGTTTGTACGGCTGCCTTCGCTTTGGCATGGGCTGCTCTTTTAACCTTGCAGTGAATGTTGTTTTGCCAGGTGATAAAAGTTTGCCGCTTGATGTCGATGAGCTGTTGGATCTCACTGTCATTCTCGTCAAACCAGTCTTGATGTCTCCCCTTTTTATGACCGAGGATGCTTTTGCAGGAGTCCACGACGGCAGTGGAAAGTGTGCTCCAGTGTTTTTCAGTATCCTCTGGGTACTGTTTGGGCAAACCTGCCCTAAGAGTATCCTGCAGCTGTTGTTGTTAGATAATGTCGTCTAACAGCACATTGTTAAGCTTTGGCCGGATCTGTCATTTCTGCAACCTTCTTTTCTGCATTAAGCGAATAGACATGATGGAGCGAATGAGGCAGTGGTCAGTCCAGCAATCATCTGCACTGGTCATTGCTCTGGTGTTAAGGACATCGCAGCGGTCTTTGGAGCGGACTATGAGACAATGAGATGTCATAATTTGGAGCGGGGAAGCATCCATGATGTTTTGAACTTGGTTTTCTGACGAAAAAGTGTGTTGGTGATGACCAGGTTGTGCTCTGAGCACTTGTTTAGCAGTAGTATGCCATTGGAGTTTGTGTTTCCAACCCCTTCTCTCCCCAGCGTGCCGCTGCATAGATGATGGTTTCGTCCCACTCTGGCATTAAATTCTCCAAGTAGGATTAACTTATCCTCCTTTGGGACTTCAGATAGTATTTTGTCCAGGTCAGCATAGAAGTGCGGAAAAAGGGCCGGGATCCATGCTAGGCTAAAAGCTAACCCCTCCAGACCAGCGGTACCGTCACTTCTTCTCTCTAACATCCGCTCCCTCGAAAACAAGCTGGACGAGTTGCGTCTGCTGAGAGAAACCCGGAGAGAGTGGAGAGACTGCTGTGTGTTTGTTTTCACGGAGACATGGCTCCACGGCAACATTCCTGACGAGGCCATTCAACTGGAAGATATGGCGATGTTCTGTGCCGACAGGGAAACGGCGAGCTCCGGTAAGAGCCGGGGGTGGGCTATGCATCTATGTTAACAAGAACTGGTGCGTCAATGCCACGTTAGTGTCTAAACACTGCTCTCCGTTGGCGGAGTTCCTTATTGTAAATTGTCAGCCACATTATTTGCTGAGGGAATTCAGCAAGGTGTATGTAGCTGGTGTTTACATAGCGCCGAGCCCTAATGCTAAAGCTAATGTTAAGAAGGCACTCGGGGTACTGCACAATGCGATTAGTGAAATCCAAACTTCACACCTGGACAGTTTTGTGGTGGTTGCGGGGGATTTTAACCACACCAGCCTAAAGACTGTGCTCCCCAAGTTTAAACAATTTGTAGACTTTAACACCAGAGGAGGGAATATGTTGGACTTAGTGTACACAAACACAGATGCATAAAAGGCGATACCCCGCCCCCATCTCGGCCGTTCTGATCACATGTCCATGATGCTGCTGCCTGCCTACAAACCTTTATTGAAGTGCAGCAGGCCAGCAGTGAAACAAATCAGGATTTGGCCAGAGAGTGCAACCTCTGCACTGAAAGACTGTTTTCTGCACACAAACTGGGAAGTCTTCAAAATAGCAGCCTCCCAGGAAGACAAAACAGATGTGGAGGAGTATGCTGATACAGTCACCAGCTACATCGCGCAGTGCACAGAGGATGTCACTACAGTGAAGACCATCACTATGCGGGGTAATCATAAGCCCTGGATGACTGCAGAGGTGCACTCGCTGCTTACAGCCAGAGATGCAGCATTCAGAGCGAAGGACAGGATCGCCCTCCGCTCAGCCAGGTCTGCGCTCTCAAAGGGAATTAAGGCGGCAAAGTGCGCCTATGCAGAGAAAATCCAGGGACACCTCTGTGACACTAGGAACACCAAGCAGATGTGGCAGGGAGTTCGGACACTGACGGGCTATAAGTCTAGGCAGGGGGTCGATGATGACGACGCTTTGCTTCCAGACAGGCTTAACGACTTCTTTGCACGTTTTGAAACATCAAACTCGACAATCAGAGGGAGGGATGGCCCACCCCCACCATTGGTTGGACCAGCTTTTACCATCAACACAGCGGACACACGGAGGACCCTAACCAGAGTCAACCCACGCAAAGCTGCAGGTCCGGACAACATTCCGGGACGTGTGCTCCGAGACTGCTCGAGCGAGTTGGCGGATGTCCTGACTGACATTTATAACATCTCCCTGAGTCAGGCCATCATTCCCAGATGCTTCAAGACCTCTATCATTGTACCGGTGGCAAAGAAACCAGTTGTGTCCTGTTTGAATGACTATCGTCCTGTTGCACTGACACCAATTGTGATGAAGTGTTTTGAACGGCTTGTCAAACCACACATTACAGCCTGCCTCCCTGCATCACACGACCCGCTCCAGTTGGCATATCGTTCAAACCGCTCCACGGAGGATGCTATAGTCACCACCCTACACTCTGTCATCACCCACCTGGACCAGAAAGACACCTATGCCAGACTCCTGTACATTGATTTCAATTCAGCATTCAACACCATTATTCCCCAGAGACTGATGGAGAAATTACTCCTTCTCGGTCTGAACCGCCACATGTCTCTGGATCCTGGATTTCCTGACTGAGAGACCTCAGTCTGTCCGGGTTGGAAACAACATCTCCCCTCCGTCTCCCTCCCCTCTGTCCAAGAACTTTTTCAGAACCGTTGTAGGAGCAGGGCACTGAACATTGTCAAGGACCGTTCTCACCCTCTGCATAAACACTTTGAACTTCTTCCATCTGGTAAACGATTCCGGAGCATCAGAGGCAGAACCGCCAGACTGATCAATAGCTTCCTTCCACAAGCTGTCAGGATGCTGAACAGTTGACCCGGAATCTCTCATACACACTACTGCACCTACGGACATTTTGTATATTATTTGTATATTATAGTTAGTTAGTTTTTGTTGGTTCCCCCCCCCCCCCCAAGTATGTCTCAGGGATGTGTGAATGGATGGGGGGGTGGGGGTGGGGGGTGGAGCTTTGTGGGAGTGTGTCTTAAATCATGCTGCTTCTATTTATATGGATGCCGAGAGAAACGCAATTTCATCTTGCCTGCACTACAGTTGTATGTACAGCAATATGACAATAAAGTTTGATTTGATTTGATTTGATTTGACGACCTCCTTTACTTCATCCTGTGCATCAAGCATTGGAGCTTAGGCACTAATAACGGTGGCAATTTGACTGCAGGCAAGCATCAGACGAATGGTCATTAGGCGCTCGTTGATGCCCACAGGGAGTTCATGGAGGTAGTTGATGAGGCAGTTCTTAATAGCAAATCCCACACCATGGATTTGTGGCTCATTTGCAGGCTTTCCCTTCCAAAAGAAAGTATACCCGCCTTTTTCCTCCTTCAGCTGCCCTTCATCAGCCAGTCGGGTCTCGGAGAATGCTGTGATGTCGAGCCGGAACTTCCTTAGCTCTCTGGAGATGATGGCAGTTCGCCTTTCAGGTCGATCACTGGCTTGGTTGTCCACAAGGGTTCGCACATTCCAGGCTCCAATATGTAGTTTTGTATGTTTCTGACCGCGTGGTGGTGATCCCTCTGGATGCGGTATTCCAGACAGGATTTTGTGAGGCAGGCTATGTTTGGGGTACCTTTTCTAACCCCCTCCCCTACTGGGGTGAGCAGAGTGGATCCTGAATAGGGCTGCTCAGTCATGAGTGCAGCTGCCGAGAAGCTCTTTCTGCCTCAGTCCAAGAGCTTAACGACTGTATCAAGCACCTATCGCCTGTGTGCCAGGTAGTGGCTAAGAACTCCCAGACTTCACTGTCCTGTCCCCATTACCACTTCCTGATTGCCACAGGACTTTATCTTGTCCAAGATGTAAAGTGGATGGGAGGACGCCTATGCGTGACGTCTTTTATCGTGGGGAGATGCGCCTGCAGCCACCACACGGTCCTTGGCAGACAGGGGCCTGAATCCAGTGGTATGGAATCCAAGACGACTGGAGACCACTCTCTGTTGCAGCCTTCATCTGCCTTCAGTGCCATTGTGACTCATGGTGTCATCCTCCGCCACTCCCGCCGTTGAGGTCTTTCTTTCTTTGGATCGCTCTTGGTCTGGGAAACTCCCCCTCGACCTTACCGCCATGGGTGACCCTACCAGGAGCCAAAAGGCCCCTGACGGCATCGCTCTTGGGATCATTGGAACACACAAGGTTCTCCACTGCGACAAGGTGGCGATCAATGGAGAACAATTTAGACCAGCCAATTAACCTAACATGCATGTCTTTGGGTTTTGGGAGGAAACCGGAGCCCCTGGAGTAAACCCACGCAGCACAGGGAGAACATGCAAACTCCACACAGAAAGGTTCCTACCCCTGCCAGACTAGGGTCTGTGGGTGGACTACCACGAGACCCCGCACTGATAAGTGGTGTATTCTGCCACTTTGCTGTATCCAGCAGTGCTCCTGACTATACAGTCCGTCTTTTCTTCCTCACAGTCTCCCATGGAAAGGGTGGGTCTACTGGGGGGCCCTGTGGCAGCCCCGCAGCGGATGCGCCGCTGGGGGAGGCTGACCCCCGAGAGAAGGGCCGATTTCCATAACACAGGAGCCCGGGTCCCACACCACTTTCTCTGACTCCTGCGCAGCCTTGTCACCTGGCGCATTCACCTGGACACGCCGCAGCTGTTTAGCATGTTTGAACCAAGCCATTCGTCAGCCGGAAACATGCTGCTTCCAGCTTTGCCAAGATCCTCAGCGGTGCTCATTGTTTCACCGGCTGGGGCCCAGCCTGTCATTGCCCCAGTTTTTCCTCGGCACGAACCCAAACTCAGTCCATGATCTGGAGTGGTACCTTGCTTGGCTTGATGTGCTGCCATACTCCAAGTTGCTCTGCAGCCACCACGTTTACAACGGACCCTTCACCAGTCATCTTCTTTGTTGGTTGAGGCTTGTTGTGGGTGCTGAAAGTGTTCCTGAGAGCGTGAAATGAGTGCTTTGGTGTCGGTACTATCTGTAAATTCCTCATCCCACACCACGATGCCATCCTCTGGGTCCTGCGAGCTCCAACATCCGCACCCGGTTCACTCAAACCCAGCACTGTCCCTAATGGCGAAACCCAGTCTAAAGAAAAGGTTGCATCCCATAATGTTATCACCATGCGCTGCCACCAGGAATGTAAAGTCATGCAGAGCTTTGGACTTGTAGTGAGCAGTCAGTTCCACAGTTCAGACATTGCACAGGCTGTTACCATTGTATGCATACAGCGGTGTTGGATTCTTCCTGATTGTGTGATGTGGAAAAACTTTTTCACTGTGGCCCAGTTCAGCATCGACCGCACTGCCGCCATATCAAACAGGAATGGTGAAGCTACACCATCCAGTTCCACCGTACAATAGGAATAGCCATTGGCATTGGGACTCACTGACTGGATGGTCATTGCCGGCGGGCAGGCTGGCTTACTTGGTGGGCTCCACGGCATTGAAGACCGGCATACCCTGGCGAAATGGTTCATGGACCCACATTTGCTGTACCGTTTTCCTCTTGCCTGGCAAACTCACGCTTTGCTCTGGTGCGTCGGGGACCCACAACTCTCGCAGACGAGGCCTCTCAGAGTGGATCTTCAGTTCACTGCATAAGCCTCATATTCTTTGTTCTCTATGTCCACTGCATTGGCCGACATCATCTCTTCGGGCGACTTCTGTGACTGACACCAATTTAGCTCTCAGGCTGACTTTTCTGCAGCCTCCAACTGGAGTCCTAGTCGGACTGCTGAAGCTAGCATCAGGTCATTTGGTACCATTAGCAACCTAACTCATAACCCAGCATTACATGTGTGTTAGTCCTGCACCATCTCGTCCTCCAGCGGCCCAAAATGGCACACACTAGCTAACTGTCCCTGGTCAGCGACGAACTGCTGTATTGGCTCACCGACTCTTTGGCATCTCTGGTGAAAGTGAATCCGTCATACTGTCATGCTGTCTGGCATGGTGAAATAGTTAGCTAGCAGCTCCATGACTTCCTCATACGAGTCCATCGAGCCAAGCGTCCGGAGAACCCTTTGGCCCTCTAAGCCTACGTTGTGGACAAGCACTGCTCACATGAAGCTTAAACTTGTGCTCAGGTGCATCCTGTTTCCACTGATCATCCTTGAGATGTTTCTACAGCTTAATTGGAGTCCACCTGTGGTAAATTCAGTTGATTGGACATGATTTGGAAAGGCACACACCTGTCTATATAAGGTCCCACAGTTGGCAGTGCATGTCAGAGCACAAACCAAGCATGAAGTCAAAGGAATTTTCTGTAGACCTCTGAGATAGGATTGTCTCGAGGCACAAATCTGGGGAAGGATACAGAAAAAATTTCTGCTGCTTTGAAAGTCCCAATGAGCACCATGGCCTAGCCTCCATCATCTGTAAATGGAAGAAGTTCAGAACCATCAGCACTCTTCTTAGAGCTGGCCGGCCATCTAAATTGAGTGATTGGGGGAGAAGGGCCTTAGTAAGCAGGTGACCAAGAACCCTATGGTCACTCTGTCAGAGCTCCAGTGTTCCTCTGTGGAGAGAGAAGAACCTTCCAGAAGGACAACCACCTCTGCAGCAATCCACCAATCAGGCCTGTATGGTAGAGTGGCAAGACGGAAGCCACTCCTTAGTAAAAGGCATATGGCAGCCCGCCTGGAGTTTGTCAAAAGTCACCTGGAGGACCCTCAGACCATGAGGAACAAAATTCTGTGGTCTGATGAGACAAAGATTGAACTCTTTGGCATGAATGCCAGGTGTCATGTTTGGAGGAAACAAGGCACCGTTTATAACCATGCCAATGGTGGTGGCAGCATCATGCTGTGGGGATGTTTTTCAGCAGCAGGAACTGGGAGACTAGTCAGGATAGAGGGAAAGATGAATGCAGCAATGTACATAGACATCCTCAATGAAAACCTGCTCCGGAGTGCACTTGACCTCAGACTGGGGTGATGGTTAATCTTTCAGCAGGGCAACGACCCTAAGCACACAGCCAAGATATCAAAGGAGTGGCTTCAGGACAACTCTGTGAATGTCCTTGAGTGGCCCAGCCAGAGCCCAGACTTGAATCCAATTGAACATCTCAGAGAGATCTGAAAATGGCTGTGCACTGACACTTCCCATCCAACCTGATGGAGCCTGAGAGGTGCTGCAAAGAGGAATGGGCCAAACTGCCAAAGATAGGTGTGCAAAGCTTGTGGCATCATATTCAAAAAAAACTTGAGGCTGTAATTGCTGCCAAAGGTGCATCAACAAAGTGTCGAGCAAAGGCTGTGAATACTTATGTACGATGTGTGATTTCTTAGTTTTTTATTTTTAATAAATTTGAAGAAATCGTGAAAAACTTTTTTTCACATTGTCATTAAGAGGTACTGTTTGTAGAATTTTGAGGACAAAAAAATGAATTTAATCCCTTGCGGAATAAGGCTGTAACATAAAAAATGTGGAAAAAGTGAAGCACTGTGAATACTTTCTGGATGCACTGTAACTGTCCCACAATTGGCAAAACCTGACACTCAAGGAGCAGAATACCAGCCCAGATTTGCACAATTATGAACACATTGTCACTACACACACTTGTATACATTTGACACAGAAGTACATCAGGATGTCACTTCCTTGCAATTTCAAAGCAAAGGCTTTCAAATACACACACCCATGAAAAAAATTTGATAAATACAGCAAGCTGGTGTGCACACACACATGTGCATAATTATAGACACACCAATCAGGTTTGTGACAAGCACTATAAAAGGTGATAGGTCATATGTTTCCAACAAAAAATGGACAGTGCACAAAAGTGAACCAAACCCCTCAATAAGTTGGGCTACCCAGCACTCCTCTTCATTCAGGCCAAAAGCGCTATAGTCTGTTCATGCTGAGTCCTCGTTTGGTGGGTGATGGACTCAAATGGCAGGCAGAACTGCAGCGTAACGTGATTTATTAAACAAAAATTCAAAGAAACAAAATATAGCACGTGGACTGAAAACAACTGAGGGCACAATTAGAAAATAAACTTACAATAATATACAGGGACAGGGTACCGGCAGGGAACAGCAAAACAATGTTACATTAATGATGCCACACCAGACTGACACAGAACACTAACATGCAGTGGTGTGAAAAAGTGTTTGCCTGTTCCTGATTTCTCTTTTTTTTTTGGATGTTTGTCACACTTAAACGTTTCAGATCATCCAACAAATTTAAATATTAGACGGAGATAACACAAGTAAACATAAAATGCAGTTTTTAAATGAAGGTGTTTATTATTAAATTTTTTCTTCCTGGGGCTGAAGTGTCAGACATCGAGGCTTTTTACCCTGACCTGTTAAATGAATACCCCCATGCTAAAACTGTCATTGTACATGTTGGATGCAACAACATCCCAGATGAAGCGTCGGAAATTTTAAAGAGTGACTTCAAGAGTCTTCTGTCCACTCTTATTAACTGTGGCAGATGTGTATTTATTTCTGGGCCCCTCGCCCTTTTAGACGAGGTTGCAATTATTTTAGCAGAACTCTCAGTCTTAATACCTGGTTGTGTTCTACATGTCCTACTTTTAACATTGGTTTTGTAGACAATTTCAACATGTTTTGGAACCGCCCATTGTTTATGAGGCCAGATGGCATCCATCCAAATAGACTTGGTGCACGTGTTTTAAGGGACAATCTGTTCTATTCCATTCAGTGTTTTTAGTACAGTGACTGAATTTTGGTGCGTTAACTCACCCTGAAGTTCCTGGGTCTGCCAACCAGCCCTTCTCTGTTTCCAATTCTCATATTAATCCTATTAATCCAAATAATCCTCACCGTTTAGATCAGCCTTCAGTTTATAACCCCACTGAGATTGTGTCTGTCTCCCATTACCCAAAATATTATAACCCAAGACAAATACAACATAACTTGATAAATTCACACCTTTCTGCAGCTCCTCCTCATCCGCCACCCCTCAACTTAACCCCTGTCTTCCCCCTCAGAGAACCTTTGTCTACTCCCCCCACAGTTAATAAAAATATAATGTATAAACATCCTAAAGTGATTAAACAAAAAGTTGGTAAAATTCAAATTAAATGTCACATCTCTAAATTTAATGATTCGGCCTCTCTTCTTCCTCCTCATAATTTAAAAATTAAATGCAGTTTGTTAAATATTATGTCTCTAACTCCCAAGTCTCTACTAGTTCATGATCTATTAATTGATCATCAGATTGATTTAATATCCCTTACAGAGACTCGGTTAGGGCAAGATGATTATGTTGGTTTAAATGAATCAACTCCCTCTGGTTATCTAAACTATCATAATCTAACTAACTAACTAACTAACCTGCACTTATATAGCGCTTTTCTAGTCACAAAGACCACTCAAAACGCTTTCATTAAAACTAACCCTCTATTCTAAGGGCCTATAGGAAACAGATATCTAGGGACAATTTAGAACAGCCAATTAACCTAACATGCATGTTTTTGGCATGTGGGAGGAAACCGGAGAAATCCCGGAGTAAACCCACGCGACACGGGGAGAACATGCAAACTCCACACAGATCACTGCTGGTCGGGGGCTGGGATCGAACCCACGATCCCACGAACCCCACAATCCCCCGGCCAAGGGTAAACTGTGCTGCCACAGTGCTAACCACTAATCCTAGAAGTTCTGGTCGTGGAGATGGAGTAGCGGCAATTTACCATTCTAAATTACTAGTTAATGTAAAGCAAAAAACATGTTTCAATTCCTTTGAGGGCCTGGTCCTCACTATGAGGCATGTTAGCAATCTTAGCTTAAACCCTATCTTCTTTGCCATAGTCTACCGTCCTCCCTCTGACTACTCAGAGATTTTATCTGATTTTGCCAAATTTTTAGCTGATTTAGTGCTGAAATCAGATAGAAAATAGAAAAAATATAGTAAGGGATTTTAATGTACATGTTGATGTAGATAGTGACTTGCATTCAATTCAATTCAATTCAATTCAATTCAACTTTATTTATATAGCGCCATTTCACAACAACAGTCATCTCATAGCACTATCAACTGTAGGGGGGAACCCCCACAGTTGCAGAAAGACCCCAGCAATCAGGCGATCCCCTGTGAGCAAGCACTTGGCGACGGTGGAGAGGAAAAACTCCCTTTTAACAGGAAGAAACCTCCAGCAGAACCAGGCTCAGGGAGGGGCAGTCATCTGCTGCGACTGGCTGGGGGGTGAGGGGATAGAGAAGAAGAAAAGAACAGACATGTAGAGAGCAAACAGCACGATGGGGACTCAATCTATGGGAGAGAACAAACAGATGTTAATGACCAGCAAAAAAAAAATATTTCATAGAGAGTGAGAAAAGGAGTGAGGCCCAGTGCATTACTGGAGGTCCCCCGGCTGACTAAACCTATTAGCAGCATAACTAAGGGAGGGTTCAGAAACACATGATCCCTCCCTAATTGTAGGCTATATCAAAAAGGTAGGTTTTAGCCCTATTCTTAAAAACAGAGATTGAGTCTGACTCCCGAATCCAGATTAGCAGCTGATTCCACAGGAGAGGAGCTTGATAACTGAAGGCTCTGCCTCCCATTGTACTTTTGGACATTCTAGGTATTACAAGTAATCCTGCATTTTGGGAGCGTAGTGCTCTGTTAGGATAATACGGTAGTATCAGATCTTTTAAATAAAAAGGAGCCTGATTGTTTAGAGCTTTGTAAGTAAGAAGAAGGATTTTAAACTTAATTCTAAACTCTCTCAGAGTGATGCTGAGAAGCTGATCCACGCTTTTGTTAGCTCGAGATTAGATTATTGTAATTCTTTATTATCAGGCTGTCCTAAAACATCTTTAAAAAGTCTTCAGCTGATCCAAAATGCTGCAGCAAGAGTTTTAACAGGTACTAGAAAGAGAGATCATATCTCTCCGGTTCTGGCCTCCCTTCATTGGCTTCCCATAGAGTTTAGAATTAAGTTTGAAATCCTTCTTCTTACTTACAAAGCTTTAAACAATCAGGCTCCTTTTTTTTTAAAAGATCTGATACTACCGTATTATCCTAACTCCCAAAATCCTAACTCCCACTACGCTCCCAAAATGCAGGATTACTTGTAATACCTAGAATGTCCAAAAGTACAATGGGAGGCAGAGCCTTCAGTTATCAAGCTCCTCTCCTGTGGAATCAGCTGCCAATCCGGATTCGGGAGTCAGACTCGATCTCTGTTTTTAAGAATAGGGCTAAAACCTACCTTTTTGATATAGCCTTCAATTAGGGAGGGATCATGTGTTTCTGAACCCTCCCTTAGTTATGCTGCTAATAGGTTTAGTCAGCCGGGGGACCTCCAGTAATGCACTGGGCCTCACTCCTTTCCTCACTCTATGAAATATTTTTTTTTGCTGGTCATTAACATTTGTTTGTTCTCTCCCATAGATTGAGTCCCCATCGTGCTGTTTGCTCTCTACATGTCTGTTCTTTTCTTCTTCTCTATCCCCTCACCCCCCAGCCAGTCGCAGCAGATGACTGCCCCTCCCTGAGCCTGGTTCTGCTGGAGGTTTCTTCCTGTTAAAAGGGAGTTTTTCCTCTCCACCGTCGCCAAGTGCTTGCTCACAGGGGATTGCCTGATTGCTGGGGTCTTTCTGCAACTGTGGGGGTCCCCCCTACAGTTGATAGTGCTATGAGATGACTGTTGTTGTGAAATGGCGCTATATAAATAAAGTTGAATTGAATTAAACTAAAAAGAGTAGGGCCTAGCACAGATCCCTGTGGAACTCCATGACTAAGCTTTGAGTTGAAAGAAAACTCATTATTTACATGAACAAACTGGAACCTATCAGATAAATAAGATCTAAACCATTGCAACAAAGTTCCATTAAGTCCAACATAGTGTTCTAATCTGTCTCCTGAGCCGGTGGACGGAGCCACTGTCTATAGCAGGATACGATACAGCAGAGAACAGCTGCTAGCATTCAACCGCCACCCGGTCCCATTGGAAAAACTCGACATACCGAGAGAACTGAGGCGAAAACGCCGCGGCTGCCGGGCTGGAGTAAGGCGGAGGACAAAAAATATAAGGTACAGACCCTCCCTTCCATCTGTTGTCATGGGAAATGTACGGTCGATACTGGGAAAGTTAGATGAGCTAGCGGCTATCTCCCGTTATGATAGCACATACCGGGAGTGCTCTCTCCTTTTGTTTACTGAGACGTGGCTAACTGAACTAGCAGCAGATGCTAACATTGAGCTGGAGGGTTTTCACATGATACGAGCTGACCGAACACCAGACAGTGGCAAGGCTAGGGGCGGTGGAGTGATAATGTATGTTAACAACAACTGGTGCAGACCGGGACATATCACTGTTAAACAACGACACTGCAGCAAAGACATTGAGTTGCTAGCTGTTAGCATGAGGCCTACATATCTCCCGAGAGAACACTCACACGTGATCTGCATTGTTGTTTATGCAAATCCGACGGCGAACGCTGGGACAGCACGTGACGTCATCCATTCAGTAACCAGCAGGCTGCAGACAGAACACCCAGATGCTCTTCTCCTCATCTCAGGCGATTTCAACCATGTTTCACTGTCTCCCATTCTACCCACGTTCACCCAGTATGTCACATGCCACACTAGAGACAATAAAACACTGGATTTATTCTACGCAAACACTAAGGAGGCGTACACCTCATCACAACTCCCCCCACTCGGGAGATCGGATCACAATTTGGTTCATCTCCGGCCGGTGTACAAACCCCTAGTGCACAGACAACCTCCGACCATGCACACTGTGGAGTTATGGTCTGAGGAGACAATGGACACCCTAAAGGGCTGTTTTGAAGCCACCGCCTGGAAGCAGCTCTGCGATCCACATGGTGAGGACATCGATGGCCTCATTCACACCTTCACGGGCTACCTCAGCTTCTGTGTGGACAAATCCGTTCCCACCAAGACCATACGGCGTCACTCAAACAACAAACCCTGGATCAACCCTGAGATAAAAACACTTCTGAGAGAGAAGAAGAGGATCTTCAGGTCAGGGAACAGGGAGATGCTGAAGTCCGTACAGAGGGAGCTGAGGAGAAAGATCAGAGAAGGCAAGGACAGCTTCAGGAAGAAGATGGAGGACAAGCTGCAACAGAGCGACATCAGCGGGGTCTGGAGAAACCTCAAAACCATCTCGGGGCTCCAGAATACCTCCCCCCAGGCCACAGGGGGCAGGGAGTGGGCGAACAACCTGAATCTGTTTTTCAATAGATTTGACCAACCGCCCTCCCCCCTGACTGCACAACAACCACTGCTGCCTCTAAAGAAATCAAGTCCTGCTGCCCACTCCCCACTCCACCAACACCCCCCCACTCCCAACACACAGCCCCCCATCCTGACCCTGACCAGGACCCAGGTGAGGACGGAGCTGAGGAAGATCAAGGCGAGGAAGGCGCCGGGACCGGACGGCATCAGCGCAAAGCTCCTCAAGTCCTGTGCAGACCAGCTGTGTGGGATTGTGACATATATCTTCAACATGAGCCTGAAACTGGGGAGGGTACCACAGCTGTGGAAAACATCTTGTGTGGTACCTGTACCAAAAACTTCCCACCCCAAAGACCTGAACAGCTACAGACCGGTGGCCTTGACGTCCCACTTGATGAAGACCCTGGAGAGACTGCTCCTTGCTCACCTCCGCCCCCTGGTGGAACCAGCGATGGATCCACTCCAGTTCGCCTACCAGCATGGCATTGGGGTGGAGGATGCGGTGATCTTCCTCCTTCACCGTTCTCTGTCCCACCTGGAGAAGCCCGGGAATATGGTGAGGATCATGTTCTTTGACTTCTCCAGTGCTTTCAACACCATCCAACCGATGATCCTGAAGGACAAGCTGCTGTGCGCAGGGGTGGACCAGCACCTGTCATCATGGATCCTGGACTACCTCACGAACCGGCCTCAGTTTGTGAGAACCCGGGACTGTGTGTCCGACACGATCATCAGTAGCACGGGGGCCCCCCAGGGAACGGTGCTGGCTCCCTTCCTGTTCACTCTTTATACTACGGACTTCTCACACAACACAACACACTGCCATCTACAGAAGTTCTCTGATGACTCTGCGATCGTTGGCCTCATCTCCAATGGAGATGAAGCTGAGTACAGAGGGCTTATCCAGGACTTCGTGGACTGGTGCCATCGGAACTGCCTCCAGATCAACGCGAGGAAAACTAAGGAGCTGGTGGTGGACTGCCGCAGGCATGGGCAGCCCCTCACAGTACCAGTAAATATACAGGGAACAGACATCGAGATGGTGACATCCTATAAGTACCTGGGTATTCATCTGAACAATAAACTAGACTGGTCACACAATACTGATGCACTCTACAAGAAGGGACAGCGCAGGCTGTTCCTGCTGAGGAGACTCAGGTCTTTTGGTGTACAAGGGGCGCTGCTGAAGTCATTCTATGACACGGTGGTGGCATCAGCCATCACTTTTGGAGTGGTCTGCTGGGGCAGTGGCATTACTGCAGCCGATAGGAAGAGACTGAACAAACTGATTAAGAAAGCTAGCTCTGTCCTGGGGCAGCGCCTTGATCCGATGGAGGAGATAGGAGAGAGAAGGACGGTGGCTAAACTGTCATCTCTGCTGGAGTCCGAGTTCCACCCTATGCAGGACATACTGAATGCACTGAGGAGCTCATTTAGCAGCAGACTACATCATCCCAGGTGCACAACCGAGAGGTTTCGTAGGTCCTTCCTACCAACGGCTGTCAGACTGTACAACCTAAGCAGGGCTGCTCGCAGAGATAGCAAAAAGACGTAACAAACTAATAGTTTTTTGAATGCAAAAGATGCAATAGACTTACACAATGGTCCCCTCCGGCATACAACTAGGAACATACCGGTCGCTATGGAGGGTGAGAATATGTATGGGCACATAATCATACCATGTAGGATAACTAAGTAGACGGTTATGCTGTTTCATTCCATCTAGCAACAATGCTCTGCACTGTGTGTGTTTATATATTTGCATATTTATTCCATCTAGCTACAATGCTCAGCACTGGGTGTGTTTATATATTTATATATCTACATATTATTCCATCTAGCTACATTGCTCCGCACTGTGTGTGTTTATACACTTGCATATTTATTCCACCTAGCTGCAATGCTCCGTACTGTGGGTGTTTATATATTTACATATTTATTCCATCTAGCTACAATGCTCTGCACTGTGTGTTCATATATTCATATATTTATTCCATCCAGCTACAATGCTCTGCACTGTGTGTCTGTGTGTGTGTGTATATATATATATTTTATAGTAATACGTACATATGTTTATTAGCTGCTCTTGCTTGCTTGTTTTTTTTCTTGCCTTCTGATTGTTGCTCTGAGTGTTGCTATCCCTGTGCTGTTGCAATCCTGGAATTTCCCCGTTGTGGGACTAATAAAGGCTTATCTTATCTTATCTTATCTTATCTTATCAAGTAGAATATTATGATCGATAGTATCAAAAGCTGCACTAAGGTCTAAAAGGACAAGTACAGAAACTAGTCCATTATCAGATGCAATGAGGAGGTCGTTAGTGACCTTCGCTAAGGCTGTTTCAGTACTATGATGGATTCTAATCCCAGATTGAAACTCTTCAAGTAAACCATTTCCCTGCAGGTGGTCAAATAATTGCGTAGCAACAACAATCAAGATTTTTGAAATGAAAGGGAGATTAGAGATTGGTCTATAGTTAGCTAAAGCTCCTGGATCTAGCGTTGGCTTTTTAAGTAAGGGTTTAATTACAGCCGTTTTAAAAGCCTGCGGTACATGGCCTAAAGTTAATGAAGAATTGATTATATGAAGAATAAAGCTACCAATAAGTGGGAAGACTTCTTTAAATAACCTGGTAGGAATAGGGTCTAAAAGACAAGTTGAAGGTTTGGATGAGGAAACTATTTTGTCTAACTCACAAAGGTTGATTGGAGTAAACTCATCAAGACAGACATCAATAGAAGGAGTTGTAGTAGTTACAGTATTTAAGTTAACTGTGGGAAGAATCTGATTGATTTTATCTCTGATGGATGAAATTTTATTATTGAAAAAGTTCATAAAGTCCTGACTAGTAAGCTCTAAGGGAATGCTAGGATTGACAGAGTCCTGACTCTTTGTCAACCTGGCTACAGTACTGAAAAGAAACCTGGGATTATTCTTGTTCTCTTCTATTAATGCAGAGTAATAACTCGTTCTAGCTTTTCTAAGACATTTTTTTATAAATTAAAAGATGATTTCTCCAAGCTAAATAGATTTCATCTAAATTAGTAGAGTGCCATTTTCTTTCTAATTGACAAGTCTTCTGTTTTAAGCTAGGAGTTTCTGTGTTGAACCAAGGAGTTAGAAATCTCTGATTAGACTTTTTCTTTTTTAAGGGGGCCACCAAGTCTAGAGTCTGATGCAGAGAAGCTGAAACACTATCCACCATGTTATCAATTACAGAAGGAGCAAGCTGTCTATAGCTTATTTCCGTTGTGTTGACACATGGCATAGAGGAAACAATCTGCATAAATTTGGAAACAGCATCATCTGAGAGGCATCTACTGTAATAATATTTTTCTTTAGGAGCCAAATAGTCAGAAATAGTAAAATTAAAGGTTAACAGACAATGGTCTGACAGCACAGGGTTACGAGGAGACACTACAAGATTTTCTATTTCTATGCCATATGTCAAAACAAGGTCCAATGTATGGTGGAGGTAATGAGTAGAATTTCCTACTTTCTGAGAAAACCCAATCGAATCTAATATTGAATTGAATGCCACATTAAGGCAGTCACTATCTACATCCACATGTATATTAAAGTCCCCTACTATAATTATTCTATCAGATTTCAGCACTAAATCAGCTAAGAAATCAGCAAATTCGGATAAAAATTCTGAGTAGGTTGATGGGGGACGATAAACGATGGCAAATAAAATTGGGTTTAACCTAAAATTGCTAAAGTGCCCAATACTGAGGACCAGGCCCTCAAAGGAATTATAACATGTTTTTTGCTTTACATTAACTAGTAATTTGGAATGGTAAATTGTTGCTACTCCTCCTCCACGACCAGAACTTCTGGGATTTTGACAGTTTAAATAACCAGAGGGAGTTGATTCATTTAAACCAACATAACCCTCTTGTTCTAATCAAGTCTCTGTAAGGGAAATTAAATCAATCTGATGATCAATTAACAAATCATGGACTAACAGAGACTTGGGAGTTAGAGACCTAATATTTAATAAACCACATTTAATTTTTAAATTATGAGGAGGAACAGAGGCCAAATCATTCAATTTAGAGGCTTTTTGTTTAATTTGAGTTTTACCAATATTTTGCTTTATCATTTTGGGATGCTTATACATTATATTTTTATTCACTTTGGAGGGAGCAGAAAACGATTCTCTGATGGGGAAGACAGGGGCTAAGCTGAGGGGTGGCGGATGAAGAGGAGCTGCAGAGAGGCGTGTAAGACTGCGACTCCTCTTCCTGGTCCCAACTCTGAGTAGTCATGGTTTTGGAAATTTGGATAAAAAAGATGCCAGATTGTTAGCTAAATGAGAAGCACCATCCAAAGTGGGATGAATGCTGTCTCGTCTCATAAGACCAGGTTTTCCCCAAAAAGAGCTCCAATTGTCAATGTAGCCCACGTCATTTTTAGGACACCACACAGACAGCCAGCGGTTCAAGGATGACGAGCGGCTAAACATGTCATCACTGGTCAGATTGGGGAGGGGCCCAGAGAATACTACAGTGGCAGACATCGTTTTTGCAAAGTCACACACCGATTCTATATTAAGTTTCGTGACTTCCGACTGCCGGAGACGGATGTCATTAATGCCGGCGTGAATAACAATTGTGGAATATTTACAGTTACTTTTAGCCAGCATTTTCACATTTGACTCGATGTCGCCTGCTCTGGCCCCAGGAATGCATTGGACTATGGCCGCTGGAGTCTCTAGGTTCACGTTTCTGACTACAGAGTCGCCAATGATCAGAGTTTTTTCCTCAGCGGGTGTGTCGCTGAGCAGGGAAAAACGATTAGAAACGTGAACAGGTTGGTGGTGTACCAGGGCTTTGCGACTAGGCTTCCTTCTCACCGTCACCCACCCAGTCTCCTCACTGCTGAGGAGAGCCGAGGGACCGCTGACAGTGGGACCTAAGCTAGCTAGCTCCGCTGCAGCTAATGGGCGTCCGTCAAGATTAACTGGCGCAGACGGTGTTTCAATGCAGCGGAGCCGGGATTCCAAATCAGACAACCTCGCCTCAAGCGCCTCAAAAAGACAACATTTATTACATTTACCGTTATCACTAAAAGAGGCAGAGGTGTAGCTAAACTTCTGACAGAGAGAACACACCAGAGGAGGAGAGGAAAGAGAGCTAGTAGCCATAGCTAGTGGCTAGAGAGCAAACCACAAAGCAAACCACACAGGCAGACAGCAAAACAGGAAGTGACGATACGTTACCACAAGGAAGTGACGATCCGAGTCTAATTCAATATTAGACTCAATGGGGTTTTCCCTGAAAGTAGAAAATTCTACCCATTATCTACACCATACATTGGACCTTGTTCTGACTTATGGTATAGAAATAGAAAATCTGGTAGTGTCTCCTCATAACCCTGTACTGTCAGGACCATTGTCTGTTAACCTTTGATTTCCCTATTTCTGATTGTTTGACTCCTAAAGAAAACTATTACTATAGCAGATGTCTTTCAGATGATGTTGTTTCCAAAATTAGCAGATTATTTCCTCTATACAATGTGTCAGCACAATGGAAATAATTGATGGAGAGCTTGCTCCTTCCGTAATTGATAGCATGGTAGATAGTGTTACAGCCTCTCAGTATCAGACTCTAGACTTGATGGCCCCTTTAAAAAAGAAAAAGTCTAATCAGAGGTTTTTAACCCTTTGGTTTAACACAGAAACTCGTAGCTTAAAATAGAAGACTCGTCAATTAGAAGGAGAATGGCGTTCAACTGATTTAGGTGAATTCTATTTAGTGTGGAGAAATCGTCTCCTAATTTATAAAAAATCTCTTAGAAAAGCTAGAACAAGTTATTACTCTGCATTAATAGAAGAGAATAAGAATAATTCCAGGTTTCTTTTAAGCACTGTAGCCAGGCTGACAAAGAGTCAGGACTGTGTCAGTCCTCACATCCCCCTAGAGCTTACTAGTCAAGACTTTTTGAACTTTTTCAATCATAAAATTTTATCTATTAGAGATAAAATCAATCAGATTATTCCCACCGTAAACTTAAGTACAGCAACTACTACAACTCCTTCAATTGATTTCTGTTTGGATAAGTTTACTCCAACTGACCTTTTAGAGTTAGATAAAATAATCTCCTCATCCAAGGATTCAACTTGTCTTTTAGACCCTATTCCTACCAGCTTATTTAAAAAAAAGTCTTCCCATTTATTGGTAGCCATATTCTTCAAATAATCAATTCTTCTTTAACCTTTGGTCACGTACCGCAGGCTTTTAAAATTGCTGTAATTAAACCCTTACTTAAAAAGCCAACTCTCATGGATGGCCCTCACGAGCCATCATAAAACGCCACTCAGCCGGTGAGTTTGCACAGTTTTATTAAAGGAAAGGAAAAGGACACAAAATAACGAGCCACGGGGGGCTAAAACACACTACAATGAGAACTCAGGCGATGACAAAGGAGAACAGGTTCACAATGGAATAAAATTATGATCATAGAAGAAGAGTAGTCTACGTCTGAACAGAGGGATGCTCGATAACGTCAGACAAGGGGAAGTTTTTGACGAGACTGCCGCACATTTCGCTCTCAGCTGCCCTCTTAAGTAGCGAGCAGCTGATGAGGTGAAATGCGGCTCAGCTGTCAACTTTGACAGCCGGAAGCCTCCTCCGGGCGCTGTCACAATAAAAGCTCGGAGAGCCAAAAGGGGCACACACACGTCAGATGGGAGAAAATAGTGCATGGCCAGAGCGCGGACGAGATCGGCGCTCGAACCATGACACCAACGCTCGATCCAGGAATTTTAGCTAACTATCGACCAATTCTGCTGCCTTCAGAGAGAGCAGTCGCATTTTTCCTCCCTCCTCCTATCCTGCCTTCCTGACCTAATCCCAGCTTGCTGCATCTGAGTGAGTGTCTGTGCCGTCTCACCATCTTGCTGATCTCAACCCAAATGGAAAATACGGAAAATGGATATAAGCTGGGCTTTAAACGCAATTGACACCACCTTTTCAAACAGAAAATTGGGCCCGGGGGAGCCCAAATGTGGAGAGACCCATGGATTGGAACTCATGTGTCTGTGTGATTCGACTGAAGATGTAGAAAACATCTACCTGTTTTGGCTTTACGATCACAGGATTTCTGCCGATTGGGCTTTGGAGTTCTCCTGGTGTATCGAAAATTTAACTGGAAGAGCTAATCAAAATGCGGACCCGGCGGAGCTGCTTCTTCAACAATTCGACCAGATGGGGAGTGCACGAAATAGCGGCAAATGACCAACATGGAATTTACCATCTGCATGCACTGTAGAGAGATGGACTCTACCGGACATGTTCATCTGTGTTTAGAAGGAGAAACATCTGGAGTTGCTTCGTGCTCTCCAGGGAATGATATGAATTTAAAGCCAGTGAATGTTAATTTGAATTGTAAGCACAGAATATGAGAAGAGGGAAATCCTATACTCTGTCTGTGCAGATTCGGCCTTGATCGGCGCCCCTGGATAACTCACTCCTCCAGAGTTGAGATAAGCGGATGTGTCAGCTGGCTCTGCTAACCCAAACACTGCTGCTGTGCAATAAACGGAACTCTTCAGGGACAGCGTTCATGAACTATAACATCTATCGTTGCCTAGGAGACTATTTGTTGTACTCCAGTAACTGATACACTCAACACTGCACACACACTGACATCATCATCATACTGATATACACACACTGCTCTCCCTCTGCTGTGTGATCTGTCTACTAAATGTCTGCTAAATATGCATTGAGGGTTTTTTGCCTGCAATCAAAATTTTGCTTACTCATTAAGCGTTAATTTGATAAAATTAACTGCTTACTGCTTCTGCCCTTCAGAGAGAACAGACGCCTTTTTCTTTGCTCCCTTTTACCCTCCTTCCCTCCCTAACTGAGAATCCCAGCTTGCTGTCTTGTCTGCGTCGCTGTCTTCTGGCTGAATCTTGAACCAAACGAAAAGAATGGATTTGGTGAGCGGCTTTAATAAGATTAACAACATTTTATATAAATTCGGGCCAGGGGGAGCCCCTATGGAGAGACCCATGGATTGGAATGCATGTGTCTGCATGATTCGACTGAGGATGTGGAAACATCTACCTGGTTTGGCTAGGATCACAGGATTTTCTGCTGATTGGCTCTGGACTTTTTCCTGGTGTATCGAAAAATTAACTGGAAGAGCTAATTAAAAGCGGTCCCGGCATAGCTGCTTCTCAACAATTCGACTAGACGGGGGGGTACACTAACTATCGGCAATGATAACATGGAAATTACCACCTGCATGCATTGTAGAGGGATGGACCCTACCGGACATGTTTACCCATGTTCTAGAAGGGAAACATCTGGAGTCGTCTTTGGTGCCTCCAAGGAATGGATTTAAAGCCTATGTATGGAAATTATGAACACAGGATTGCTGGAGGTGTAAAATTCTATGCTCTGAGTGATCTGTGTCTATCAGACCTTGAATTCGCCCTGTTGTCTATTTTCCTCCTGGTTTAAGACAAAACAGAAGATTGTGCTTCTCTTTCATAAACATACTGGGACCGCATCTGAACTCTCATTGACATGTGACTGGCTCAGGAAATTTCCATCTGCCATGCCTCAAGGACATGCTTCTGAGTTTCAGACACTAAGACATAACATCTCGGCTGGGAGAGATTTTGCTGCCTCCAGTAACTGATAAACACCCACCTGCATTCAACATACACGAACACACTGATTCATAATACTGAATTACACCCATCCATTCACTGATTCTCTCTGACTTTTGGTCTTTGTGGTTGATTGTTGCTCTGTGCTATTGAGAGATTTTTTTTCATTGTAATCATAATCTGCTTAAAAATAAGCTGTATTCTGATAACGAAGTTTTTTTTTTCTCTCCTCCCCCCTTGTGTCGTTCCCTCCCCTCCCCTCCCCTCCCTTTCTTATCTATCTCTGTTTGATGAGGCGCCTATTATGGCTGCCGTGTCGTTGTGTCGCGCGCATGCGCACCAATGTCAAGTCAAGTTCCTCGTGTGTTTTTTTACATGCTTGGCAATAAAGTTTATTCTGATTCTGATTCTGAAAACATGTTTTTTTCTCTCGCCTACTGTGTCATATCCTTTCTCTTTTCTTTTTTTTCCTTTCTTCTTTATGACTGGCGCCTAGCGGCTGCCCCGGCCTTGGATGCGGTCTGCAGAGCATGCCCAAATGCCAAGTCACGTTTCGTTACCTTGTATTCATACATGTGTAATGACAATAAAGTTGAATCTCATCTCATCTCATCTCATCTCTAATCTGCCTTTCATTTCAAAAATCTTAGAAAGAGTTGTTGCTATGCAATTATTTGACCACTTACAGGGAAATGGTTTATTTGAAGAGTCTTTGCTTCTATTTATATGGATGCCAAGAGAAACGCAATTTCATCTTGCCTGCACTACAGTTGTATGTACAGCAATATGACAATAAAGTTGATTTGATTTGATTTGAGTTTCATTCTGGGTTCAGAATTCATCATAGTACTGAAACAGCCTTAGTGAAGGTCACTGATGACCTTCTTATAGCATCTGATAATGGACTTGTTTCTGTACTTGTCCTTTTAGATCTTAGTGCAGCCTTTGATACTATCAATCATGATATTCTACTTGATAGATTAGAGGTAAACAAACAAAGGTACAAAGGTACTTTGTTGGACTAAATGGTACTTCACTGCAGTTGTTTAGATCTTATTTGTCCGATAGACTTCAGTTTGTTCATATCAATAATGAGTTTTCTTCCAACTCTAAGCTCAGTCATGGAGTTCCACAGAGATCTGTGTTAGGCCCTATTCTTTTTAGTCTATATATGATTCCGTTAGGTAACATCATTAGAAAGCACTGTATACATTTTCATTGTTACGCAGATGACACATAATTATACCTGTCAATGAAGCCCAATGATTGTAATCAATTAGCCAAGTTAGATGCCTGTCTTAAGGAAATCAAAGCTTGGATGTAATTTTCTGCTATTAAACCCAGATAAGATTGGTCATTCTTGTTAGTCCCAAAAACCTTAGAAATACCTTTCCAAATCAAACTCTTAATTTGGATGCAGCTACTCTTACTTTGACTAGCTCTGTGAGGAACCTTGGAGTTATTTTTGATCAAGATCTGTTTTTTTAATTCACATATTAAATTTGTTTCTAAGACTGCCTTCTATCATTTGCATAATATTGCCAAAAGTAGAAGCATCTTGTCTCTGAGTGATGCTGAGAAATTGAGCCAGGCTTTTGTTAGCTCTAGATTAGATTATTGTAACTCCTTCTTATCAGGTTGTCCTACAATATCTTTAAAAAGTCTTCACTTGATCCAAAATACTGCAGCAAGAGTTTTCACAGGTACTAGAAAGAGAGATCATATCTCTCTGGTTCTGGCCTCCCATCATTGGCTACCCATAGAGTTTAGAATTAAGTTTAAAATCCTTATTCTCACTTACAAAGCTCTCAATAATCAGGCCCCCTCTTATATAAAAGATCTGATATTACCCTATCATCCCCAGAATCTCCAAAAGTACAATAGGAGGCAGAGCCTTCTGCTATCAAGCTCTTTTCCTGTGGAACCAGTTACCAATTTGGGTTTGGGAGTGAGACTCGATCTCTGTTTTTAAGAATACGGTAAAAACCTTCCTCTTCAATATAGCCTACGATTAGGGAATGATCTTGTGTCTCTTAACCCTCCCTTTGTTTTACTGTTATTAGATTTAGACTGCCGGGTGACCTCCAATAATGTACTTGGCTTCTATCTGTTAATGTTTGCTCTCTTTTGTCTGTTCTTTTCATCTTCTCTATCCCCTCACCCCCCAGCCAGTTGCAGCAGATTACTGCCCCTCCCTGAGCCTGGTTCTGATAGAGGTTTCTTCCTGTTAAAAGGGAGTTTTTCCTCTCCACCGTCGCCTAGTGCTTGCTCACAGGGGATCGCCTTATTGCTGGGGTCTTTCTGCAATTGTGGGGTTTCCCCTACATTTGAAAGTGCTATGAGATGACTTTTGTTGTGATATGGTGCTATATAAATAAAGTTGAATTGAATTATTAAGGGAAAAAAAATCCAAACCTAACATGGCCCTGTGTGAAAAAGTGATTGCCCCCTAAACCTAATAACTGGTTGGGCCACCCTTAGCAGCAACAACTACAATCAAGCGTTTGCGATAACTGGAAATTAGTCGTTTACAGCAATGTGGAGGAATTTTGGCCCATTCATCTTTGCAGAATTGTTGTAATTCAGCCACACTGGAGGGTTTTTGAGCATTAGCCGCCTGTTTAAGGTCATGCCACAGCATCTCAATCGGATTCAGGTCAGGACTTTGACTAGGCCACTCTAAAGTCTTCATTTTGTTTTTCTTAAGCCATTCAGAGGTGGACTTGCTGGTGTGTTTTGGATCACTGGCCTGCTGCAGAACCCAAGTGTGCTTCAGCTTGAGGTCAGGAACAGATGGCAGGACATTCTCCTTCAGGATTTTTTGGAAGACAGCAGAATTCATGGTTCAATTTACCCAGGTATGTAACGAACATTAAACATTTTATTAAACAAAACTCAAAAAGCAGCTCAGAAGCTGAAACACAAAAATGCTAAACAGGCCTGGCAGGGCAGACAAAACTCACAGTCACAAAAACTCACAGACATGGGGCGCAGGCAGAAGTGTGTGTGAGACACCAAGAAGACTAATGATGCAGCACCAAACAGAGGGGCTGCATCCTTTAAATAGTGCAAAAAATAATTAACAGAGCACAATCAGGAAACACGGGACAGGTGGAGAAATCAATAATCGCAAACAGCTGACAGGAAAAGGAGGGGCTAACACACACATAGAGGGAGACAAAACATAAGCAGGGGATCAGGGGAGACACGGCCATGACACACGACAGAACTGAATCCAGATCACAAATAACACCACTCAGAATTGCAAACATAGTAAGATCTAACAAACCATAATAAATAAAGAAAACACAAAACAACTCAAAGTGAGGCCGTGGGACCAACCCAGTTTTGACATTAACCCCCTCACAATGGACAATTCCATTTTTATTTTTTTTTTTTAATGGAGCTGGAAGCAGGACGGCCACACCAGCAGCAACTCTCTCGTGTCTTTGTGTTTTTATCTGCTTATTCCTGTATATAGTGTGTCTCTTATTAACCAGGGCTCGGTAGGAAGACGAGGATAAAGATTGGACCAACTTTTTCTCTATTTTAGCCCAGTCTTTCTCTATTTTTTTTTTCTCTTCCTTGGGCAATGAAGATCAACAGAGGGTGGATGCATTGTTTATACATGCGAACAGCTGACTGCACTGAGGAGGCCAGCGCTGCTGCCCGGAGTGAAGCCCATCATCCCAGACGAGCTAAAGAGGAGACGCCGTGGGCGAAGGGCTGGAGCTAAAGTGAGGAGGAGGAGGAGGAAGCAAAAGCCGGCTGTACCGATGGTCATCACCGGGAATGTGCGATCACTCGGAAATAAAACAGATGAGCTTACAGCGCTGGTCAGGATGCAAAAGGAGTATCGTGAGTGTAGTATCATGTGTTTTACAGAGACGTGGTTACACTCACAGATCCCGGATGTTAACGTAGCAGTACCTGGCTTCAAGACTGTACGGGGGGGGACAGAGATGTGATAAGCAGCAGGAAAAAGAACGGTGGTGTAATCCTGGACACATTTATGTGAAGGAAAAGTGCTGCAGCCCGAACATTGAATTGCTGGCTGTGAGTATGCAATCTTATTATATGCCGCGAGAAATGAAGTGTGCCTTAATTATTATCGTCTACATCCCTCCGTCAGCTGATGCAGTGGTGGCCGGCGACGTCATCAGCTCCACTGCGGCCACATTACTGGAGAAGCACCAAGATGCATTTTTGGCCATCACAGGTAATTTTAACCATATCTCGGTGGGAAAAACTTTATCAAACTTTCACGAGTTTGTTGACTGTCCCACGAGAGAAAACAAAACACTGGATTTACTGTATACCAATGTCAGAGATGCATATAGTGCAACAGTTCTACTCCCCATTGTCAAATCAGATCACTGCATGGTCATGTTAATGCCCAAGTACATTCCCCTTGTGGAAAGGCAACCTGCCTTACACGGACTGTGAGGAGGTGGACACAGGAGGCTGATGATGCACTACAGGACTGCTTCGAGACGACAGACTGGAGTGTACTCTGTGAACCACATGGCGTGGACATAGACAATATGACCGACTGCATCACAGAATACATTAGATTCTGTGAAGACATGACCATGCCAGCTCAGACTGTACTGCTTCTCCAACAACAGACCATGGGTCACAAGCAACCTGAAAGCACTTCTGAACAAAAAGAAGAGAGCTTTTAGGGCTGGAGACAAGGAAAAGCTGAGGGGAGTGCAGCGTGAGCTGAGAGAGATGCTGAGGAGGTGCAAGGACAATTATAGGAGGAAATTGGAAGACAAACTCAGGCAAAACAATGCTAAAGATGTGTGGGAGGGCATGAAACAAATAACTGGATGCAAGAGGAGAGTCAGGCAGCCATCTGGGTGCCAGGAGAAAGCTGAGGAACTGAATCTGTTTTTTTTAATAGGTTCAACTCACAGTCTGTCACCCCAACAACACAGCCAGACCCCCACACACCATCCTGTGCAGAACCTCTATCCACCCTCACCCCCCCAAGGAGGAGAAGGGGGGGGCACCAGGCCCCTTCCTCTCTTCATGGTGACTATAGACCAGGTTAAGAAACAGCTGGAGAGACTCCGTCAGTGGAAGGAGACAGGCCCTGATGACATCTCCACCAGGACCCTGAGGACCTGTGCTAACCAGCTAGCTCTGGTACTGAAACACCTGTACAACCTGAGCCTGAGTCTGGGGAGAGTGCCGGTGCTGTGGAAGACATCCTGCCTGGTTCCTGTCCCCAAGAAATCATCTCCATCAGACCAGAACGACTATCGACCAGTTGCCCTCACATCTCATGTGATGCAGGTCCTGGAGAGACTGGTCTTAGCCCACCTGAGGCCGCAGGTGAAGACATGGCTGAACCCTCTGCAGTTTGCATATCAGTCCCATTTAGGAGTTGAAGATGCTGTCATCTACCTGCTGCAATGAGCCCATCTGCACCTGGATGGCAGAGGAGATACTGTGAAAATCACTTTTTTTGATTTCTCCAGTGCCTTTAACACTATCCAGCCACTGCTGCTGGGTGAGAAGCTGCGGGTGATGAGGGTTGACAGCTCTGTGATCTCCTGGATTACTGACTACCTGACAGGCAGGCCACAGTTTATCCGGCTGGGCAGTGTCTTGTCTGGAGTGGTGGCTAGTGATACAGGAGCTCCACAGGGGACTGTGCTCTCTCCTTTTCTCTTTACCTTATACACCACTAACTTTCAGTACAACAAGGAGTCATGCCACCTGCAGAAATTCTCTGATGACTCAGTTGTTGTGGGGTGTATAAGGGGAGGAGAGGAGGGGGAGTAAAGGGCACTGGTAGACAGATTTGTGGAGTGGACAGAGCAGAATCACCTGAGGTTGAATGTCAGCAATACCGAAGAGATGGTGATTGACTTCAGGAAGAGGAAGACGCCTTCTCAGCCACTGTAGATTAGGGGGAGGATGTGGGAGTGGTTGAGGACTACAAATATCTGGGTGTCAGGATCAGCAGCAGGTTGGACTGGGGATCCAACACTGATGCTGCACACAAGAAGGGGATGAACAGACTCTACTTCCTGAGGAAGCTGAGATCCTTCAACATGTGTAGCAGGATGCTGGAGCTTTTCTACCAGACTGTTGTCGCCAGTGCCATCTTCTTTGCTGCTGTCTGTTGGGGGAGCAGTATCAGGGCCAGAGACACCAGCAGACTTGTCAAGATTGTCAATAGGGCTGGCTCTGTAACTGGTCTCAGACCGGAAACCTTTGAGACAGTGGTGGAAAGGAGAAAACTAAATAAACTGCCATCCATCATGGACAATCCTGATCACCCCCTCCACCACACACTGGACAGACAGCGGAGCACTTTCTCTTGTAGACTACTACAGCTTCACCGTCGAACGGTTAGGTACAGGAAATCTTTTCTGCCGCATGCCATTTCACTGTACAGTAACTCACTATGATGTTGTATTCTGATCATAACAATGGTGCCACACTGCACCTTACAGGTACCTCACATTTCACTCTGCTCTTGATAGTCCTTCATTGTGCAACGGGATGATTCATGTGTTTATCGGGTCATCATATATTAAGCTATGAGGTTTTATAGTCATATTAGTTTTACTTTTCATGGGTAATCCCTTTGTCATGCATGTGTTTCTGTTGCTTGGTTGTCTACTGTCATGCTACTGCTACACTGTAATTTCCCAGTTTGGGATCAATAAAGTACATTTATCCATCTATCCATCTATCTATCTATCTATCTATCTACAAGAGGTAGTGCCCAGATTTCCCAAAGGTTACACCAGAGCAAAACACCAAGATAAAACCCTCTCAGGGTGGGCGGTGGGGGTATCAGGCCAGGTGGGGCACAGCAAATCATTCTTCCTCCCACAGAGTCCAAAACCAAACAACAAAGTTTGTGGGGCATATCCAAAGTCCACAGCCCCAACCCAAAAACAAAAATGGGTCGGGTGGTCTTCCAGAGTCCCAGGGCCACCGGACCGCAGAGCAAGGCGGGTCAGGGGACCTACCCGAATCCATAAGTCACCAGAGGGGTGAACATGTTGCATTGGGAGGCCTACCAAAGTCCATGGGCCACCAGATGGGAGAAAGCAAACAAACCTTTTGCTCTGATAATAACAGAAAAAACTTTGGTCAAAAGAAAACAACATAGGGGCTTCCTGCCCTGGAGCAGGCAACACAAAAATTTCAAACTCAGAAGATGATATCATAGCCACTTTAAACTCAGAAGATGATAACTTAGACCCTTTAAACTCAGAAGATGATAAAATGAAAACTTCAAATTCAGCGGATGATAATGTGGAACACTTAAACACTAGAGACGTCACAGACACCGTAACCTCAGATGGGAACACAGGAGCTAACACAGGAGCTCTTTGTCCAGAAGATAACTCAGGAGCCCTTTGCTCTGAAGCTAACACAGGAGCACTGTGCTCTGAAGCTAACATGAGGACACTGTGCTCTGAAGCTAACACAGGGGCACTGTGCTGTGAAGCTAACACAGGAGTACTATGCTCTGAAGCTAACACAGGAACATCCTACTCAGGGGACAGTAACATGAAAGCTTTACTCCCAGAAACTTCAACCTCAGAAGAAGACGCCAAGGAACCTTTAAGCTCTGGAGATAAGATGTGAATTTCACCCTCTAGGGATGACAACATAGATTCATTATATTCAGGGGATAACTCAGGAATTTTAAACTCAAATGGTAACATGGAAACCTAGAACTCGGGAGATGGTAACTCAGATGTTTCAACCTCAGGAAATGGTAACATAATCATTTTAACTTCAGGAGATCACAACATAGACACTTTAACTTTGGGAGGTGATAACATAGACATCTCAACCTCGGGAGGTGATAAGATAGGCACCTCAACCTCAGGAGGTGATAACATAGACACCTCAATCTCGGGAGGTGATAGCATAGACACTTGAACCTCGGGGGTAACAACATAGTAACTTTAACCTCTGGAGGTGGTAACATGGTAACTTTAACTTGTGGAGGTGACAACATGGACACTTTAACCTCTAGAGATAATAACATGGACATATTAACCTCTGGAGAAGATGACATGGACAAATTAACCTTGGGAGATGATAACATAGACACATTAACCTTTGGAGATGACAGCATGACCCTTTTAACCTCTGGAGGAGATAACATGTGCATTTCAAACTCAGAAGGCAATAACATGAACATTTCAACTTCTGGAGGCAACACAGGGGCATCAGGCTTCGGGGAACATATAGTAACATCAGAGCCTTTTGTCCCAAAAAAGATGACTGAGGCGCACCAACCATAGTCGTAGATGATAGGTGAGTGCTAGCCTCAGAAACACATGATGGAGGTTCTTCGGCCACAGGAACACATCCTAAGCCTCCGGGATAACAGAGGTGAGCAGACCATTGGCGAAACTAGATGATAAGGGCTGAAGGTCATCAAGTTCTGATATGTGAGGATCCATCCCCAAACCAGCCACCTCAGACGGGGAGGCAGGATCATTGGCTAGAGGTCTCCTGACCTCGGGAACATTGGCTAGAGGTCTACTGACCTCAGGAACATTGGCTAGAGGTCTTCTGACCTCAGGAACATCGGCTAGAGGTCTTCTCAATTTGGGAACATTGGCTAGAAGTCTTCTGACCTTGAAAACACTGGCTAGAGGTCTCCTTACCTCAGGAACCTTGATTGGAACATGGTCCTCCTGCCACCCCATCCTCGACACAGCCACCTCAGACGGTGGAAGGAAACAGGGGGTTATAGAGGCGACAACACAGTCATTAACAGTAGAGATTGGTGGGAAGGACTTGACAGCTGGTGGAATCTGCACAGGGGTCCCCCCACCAATAGCAAGGTAAGACTTTTCAAAAATAGTATTTGAACATAAATGAAAAGGTACTTCCATTAACTCCGAGTCTCCTGTCACCGGGGTGACCACCTCAGAATCAAAGGCAGGTACAGGAACTGAAGAGTGACATGGAGTAGGTACAGGAACTGGGGAATGACATGAAGCAGGTACAGGAACCAGGGAATGATGTGGAGCAGATACAGGAACTGGGGAATGACGTGGAGCAGGAACTGGAGCTGGGTGGCCCCATTGAGCAGGTTCTGGAGCTGGGTGGTGCCGTGGAACAGGTTCTAAAGCTGGGGAATGGCATGGAGCAGGCACTCGAGCTGGGGAACAATGTGGAGCAGGCACTGGAGCTGGGTGGCACTGTGGAGCAGGTTCTGAAGCTGGAATGTCCATAGCCAGCTGGATCCAACCCAGCCGGGACACATGCTGTGGAAGGAGCCACAGCTTGTAGTCTAGCATTAACTCTTCCTGGGCTACCACAGCCTGCCAATGCTCCTCCTGTTCCTCCTTGTCACCCTCACACAGGGGTTCCAACACTGCAGCTCCAATTCGTCAAACCTTGGCATCCAGCGGTGACAGTGTGGAGACAGCTGCTGCTAGCGGGCCCTCAGAAACTGCAGACTCCTCCCAGACAATCAGGTTTCCACCCAGAATTGGCAAACACTCAAAAAAAAACAAACACAAGGGGACACAGGGGATGCAGATGAGGATTGAGGGATGGAGGTGACAACAGAGAAAATGGCAGAGGTGGGAGGTGAGAGTTCAGCAGCGACAGATGGCCGCCGCCAAGCCCTCCCACCAGAAATCCGGCAAGACCGATCATTTATTGATGTTTAAAAATGAACAGGTACTTGCCTGAGTTTCTGCTCTGCTGCCGTTAACAGTCCAGACGACTCCCTCTGGGTGGCTGCAGAGATCATTTGGTTGGGAGCTGCAGGGGAAGAGGTAGACCAAAGAGAGGATTGTCGTCTCCTCAATCTTCTTTCCACCCGGGGTCTCCGAACGCCAACTTGCATCCAAGAAGCTCTCTCCGCTCCGCCGGAGAGAGATTAAACAGTTAAAAAGCTGGTTCCGGCAAGGAGGGGGCAGCTGATACTGGAGGTAGTGGAGAAAGCGCCAGTGTTTGAATCCGGGGATGGGAGAGCAAACTCAGTATGGTTCCCATCAAGTTCCCTACTCCTCCCCAGCAATTCCAAGCATCCTCCGGGGAAGAGTTGCTTAGAGCGGCGGCTGCCAGATCCTCCACAGCGGCCACCACCTCTCATTCATTGCAGCGCCACTTCCTCCTCCTCCTGGCGGGTTTGCTCACTGGGTCCATGACTGGCTGCATCATTTTGTCAAGGTTCACCCCTTGGGGCAGAGAGCAGGACCCAGGTGAGTAGCGAGCATTAAACATTTTATTAAACAAAACTCAAAAAGCAGCTCGGGAGCTGAAATACAAAAGTGCTAAACAGGCCTGGCAGGGCAGACAAAACTCAGAGGCAGAAAACTCAGAAACACGGGACAGGTGGAGAAATCAATAATCACAAACAGCTGACAGGAAAAGGAGGGGCTAACACACACATAGAGGGAGACAAAATATATGCAGGGGATCAGGGGAGACACACAATGATTGAAATGAATCCAGATCACAAATAACACCACTCGATCTGCGAACACAGTCATATCTAACAAACCTTAATAAATACAGAAAACACTAAACAACTAAAAGCGAGGCCGTGGGTCCAACCCACTGTCCTGACAGACCCAAAACCACAGACCTGATGACCCAAAACCAACAGAGATACACACAGCACAATAGCAAAAGGAGTTACCCAGTGAAGTAAAAAATGCTTAGATACCTTACAATATCTCACAAAAGTGAGTAAACTCCTCACATTTTTGTAAATATTTTATTATATATTCTCATGGGACAACATTGAAGGTATGATACTTTGATACAATGTAAAGTAGTCAGTGTACAGCTTGTAAAACAGTGTAAATTTGCTGTCCCCTCAAAATAACTGAACACACAGCCATTAATGTCTAAATCACTGGCAACAAAAATGAGTACACCCCTAAGTGAAAATGTCCAAATTGTGCCCACGTATCAATATTCTGTGTGGCCACAATTATTTTCCAGCACTGCCTTAACTCTCTTGGGCATGGAGTTCACTGGAGCTTCACAGGTTTCCACTGGAATCCTCTTCCACTCCTCCATGACAACATCACGGAGCTGTTAGAGACCTTGCGCTCCTCCACCTTCTGTTTGAGGATGCCCCACAGATGCTCAGTAGGGTTTAGGTCTGGAGACATGCTTGGCCAGTCCATCATCTTTACCCTCAGTTTCTTTAGCAAGGCAGTGGTCGTCTTGGAGGTGTGTTTGGCATAGTTATCATGTTGGAATACTGCCCTGCAGCCCAGTTTCCGAAGGGAGGCGATCATGCTCTGCTTCAGTATGTCACAGTACATGTTGACATTCATGGTTCCCTCAATGAACTGTAGCTCCCCAGTGCCAGCAGCGCTCATGCAGCCTCAAACCATGACAAACCAGAGTTTATCTTGGTCTAATGAGACCACAGGATATGGTTCCAGTAATCCCTGTCTTCAGCAAACTGTTTACGGGCTTTCTTGTGCATCAACTTTAAAAGGGGCTTCCTTCTGGGACAACAACCATGCAGACCAATTTGATGCAGTGTGCAGCGCATGGCCTGAGCAGTAACAGGCTGACCCCCCCACCCCTTCAACCTCTGCAGCAATGCTGGTAGCACTCATACATCGATTTTCAAAAGACAACCTCTGGATATGATGCTGAGCAAGTGCTCCCAACTTTTTTGGTAGACCATGGCGAGGCCTGCTCTGAGTGGAACCTGTCCTGTTAAACTACTGTATGGTCTTGACCACCGTGCTGCAGCTCGGTTTCAGGGTGTTGGCAATCTTCTTGTAGCCTAGGCCATCTTTATGTAGAGCAACAATTCTTTTTTTTCAGATCCTCAGAGAGTTCTTTGCCATGAGGTGCCATATTGAACTTCCAGTGAACAGTATGCAAGAGTGTGAAAGCGATAATACCAAATTTAATGCACCTGATCCACATTCACACTTGAGACCTTGTAACACTAATGAGTCACATGACACCGGGGAGGGAAAATGACTAAAGGCACTTTTCGACTAGCCCCACTTTCCCCAACACCGCACCACTCTCCCCGCGTTTGAGCATTTTCCAGTAGCCCCAGCACCGGTTAGAAGGCGCTATTTTCGTACCTGATCTAGGGCAGGGTCCATCACGGCCGAGTCGGGGCCGTGATGTGACGTCAGCAGACTGGTCGCCGCTGATTGGTCAGGTCGTAACGTCATGAAAGCGACCGTCTTCCCCATCTTCTGATAACCGCCATTTGCAATATTGTCATGGACTACTCGGTCATGGAGTAAATATGATATTAATACAGACAGCGTTGTCGGTTTTGCGGCACTCTACACCGTGGTCCAACGAAGAGGTGCGGAGTTTTCTCTGCTTTGTGGCAGATCCACAGTGAGGAGTGACCCGGACCTATATGGCTGCACAGCATAGAAACTGCACTATGGGCAAGCTGTAGACGAACGTGAGAGAACCATTGATGGTGAGTGATTTGTAATAATGTGCATCTGTTTGCTTATTTATCCTGTTGGTGGTAAGCTCACTTTTTTTGAGCCATTACAATGCTGTTCTTTGCTGGCTAACGTTTTTAAGCTAACGTTTTTTTTTGCTAGTGCTAACTGCTGAATTGCGCTTGTTTTCTCCTAAATATTCGCTTGTGAGAGCAAAACGATGAAATATGTTAATCCTGGTTAAAGTCCTGGTTTGTGTTTTTTGATAAAAACTTCATATTTTGACTGAGTGACTCCATACTCGGTGATTCACAGTATCAGTTAAAGTACTATATTCCATTCAAGTGAATGTATTAATTCATTCTGATTGCTGAAGCCACAGTAAAAGCAGATGATTTTAAATGTAACGCAGCCCTTGTAAAATCTACAGAAGCGCAGCTACATGAAAATTGTGGTTAAATACAACAACGAAGTACTTTATTGTCACATTCAAATTGTAATCCCTCCTGTTTTGTTTTTCTTTTGAATTTTTGGATGGAATATGGTGGGCAATATAAGCTGCAGCTTCAGCCATCACCCATTTCAGATAACCTATGTTGAACTGTATAATCAGAGGAGTTATTGTTTAATTTGACCTTGTTAGATTTTTCCCCTTTGTTATATTATTCTATTTTCTTTTAATCTTTACCTTTAATCATTCCAAAATAAAGATTCATTCATTAATTCACATTCCACCACTGGCTTTTAGCAACAAGTGTATTTCCCAAATATGTTTTAAACTTGCTTTAACTAACCACCACCCATTTGTCTTTTGTCTAGGCAAGAGGGAAAATGTCCACCCCAACTGGACCTTGCCTCAATATTTACAGAGATGCAGACTGAAGCTCTGCTGGACCAGGACCAGTACCAGGGGCCGATCCAGTTGCTTCTCAGTGAGGGAGCGTGGCAGCCGTGTGTGACCCATTCCAGTTTTATTCTTTTTTACAGTTTGAATTTTGCACATTCTGAATAATCTGGAATTTGCTGCTGATTGTAATAAAGAATTTAGTGACTTAAGTGTTTGCATCATGATTTTCCATTTTGTCTGTTAAGACACCGGTGGGAAAAGAGTCAACTGTACAAAGGATTTATCTGTGACCTTGAAAATAATGGCTCATTTTTAAGAAAAAAGTAACCAACACAATTGTTTTATTAACTGAAGACTGTATTGTTGGATGTTTTTGGAGGAATTCTGGGTCATATTAGCATCTGCTCTTCATCATAATGGGTTTGGGCAGGGGTGTCTAATCATGTGCCATGGAGGGCCAAGACCCTGCAGGCTTTACCTCCAACCAGTGTCTTCAACAGCAGATTCCACTGAACTTCTTCCACTGACTGAGAAATCACTTTTGGTTTGGTGTAAGTCTGTCAACAAAATTATGAACCATAAAGCAGTTTGTGTTAAATGTTAAATCCCATTAAACCTAATCCGGGGGCTTCAAATCAGTTGTCATGGGGGGCCAAGACCCTGCAGGTTCTCTCTTCTACCCAGTCTCTTCAGCAGGTGGTGTCACTGATCAAACTGCTGGATTGTTCTTAGACAGCTTTTCCAATCTTTCAGTATTTAATTTGTGCCACATGGTGGTAACCTTCAGATATATAAAAACGAGACATCTGCAAAAACTTCACAGGTTTATTGTCAGTGCAATTCTCAGTGCAATACTTCATGAATGCATGTATAGTACATTGTTGATGCAGAGAATATATATTTCTACAGTACATGTATCTAGTAAATCAATTATTTTCCATGTAACCTTATGACTGCATTATTTTAATTGCCTTTTTGTAATTAAAGTTTTTATTGACTTTATACAAGATGGTACTACACATACTGATCTTCCAAGTATCACATCAGTCTCCAAAAGGGGTAAATAAATAGGGGAAAATATATATATATATATATATATATATATATATATATATATATATATATATGTGTGTGTGTGTGTGTATACATGTACTGTATATGTGGGTGATTACAAAGCAAGAATATCAGTGAGGGAAGGCAATAACCATACCTATTTTAATTTCCTTTAATCCTAGATCAAGTTTGTTTTGGCCCAAAATACATCATGACTATAAAATATATCTTATTATACGTAACTCAGTACTGTTTACTTTTTGAATACATATTTTGTGCCTAATATAGTTATTAAACTGGCGATCAAGTTGTGTCAGCTGATCATTTTTTTCTATGACCACACCTCAGACTGCTGCAGAAGCAGGTACGTCCATGACGTCTGAACAGTCTCTCCATGATTTTCACGCAGAGCAATTTGTTGTACAGGAAATAAACGTTTCTACAGACATTCTTGTGCTGACATTAGTGACAGGCTGATGACATCAGTGACAGGCTGATGACAGTGAGAGGCTGCGCTGAGCCAGATCAACCGTTTGAAGAGGTAATTTCTCAACAACAGAGCCATCTGAAACACACACACACAGCATACATATTTTAGTACCTAAATTGTAGACATTACAGTGTAGCACGACGTACTTACAGCAAACTAGCATTAGCAACCATTAGCTTACCGTCATATATGACCTAGTTTGTATCCTCATGTCTTCGGCTCTCCAAGAAGCTGCAGAACTATTCCAGAGTGTTTCGTCTCGCTGCCTGTACCCTTATCTGGCGGTCCTTTTTGGTATTTATGGCGAAAAAAGGCACAGACAGAGGAGTCGCCTTGTAGAGCAGCCGTGTTATGTTTGCTTGGGTCGCGCGCTTCACGTCACGAGAGTGTGGCGCCGCCTTGCTGTTAAGAAATCCCACCCACCCGCGGCCTGTCTGAAGTAATGTTGAAAAGCAATCAAGGGACAATGGAGTCGCGCTGACCCGAGTCGTGTTCTCAGATCGAGGCTGAGCGGGGCTCATGGAAAAGAGCCTTAATTGGGAACAATTTGGACATTTTCACTTAGGGGTGTACTCACTTTTGTTGCCAGCAGTGTAGACATTAAGGCTGTGTGTCCACCAAATGCGTTTTTTGCTGCCCAACTACCTGGAGCATTTTTTTCAACGTTTGTGTGTGGCGCTCTGGGGGGAAAACAAAGCCTGTGTCCTGTATCCCAGCAGCAGCTTGTCACTCTCAGCTCAGCACTTCCACTTTCCTATGGTCAGACTTTCTTCTGATTTTTTAATAGCAGTCTCTAAATAACAATGGACAGAAAATGTGTTTTAGCAGCTCTGGATGTGAAATATGATGACATGGAAAGCAGGAGTCTGAGTACAGACTAGAATTGGCATCCTATGTCCCGCCCACTCAGCAGTTCTGATTGGCTGCTTAGGTCTGACATTGACGAGCTCAGCTATAGTCTCTGAAAAGTTGAACTTTTTTTCAACTCTGAGCACCCTGAGTGCCGAAAAAAAAAATGGCCACCACCAAGAGTGTGTCAGCGCCAAGGGCGCTCAGCGCTCTAAATGCTGGACTACATAGAAAATGAATGGAAAATAGTCATCCAGGGCGGAAAAAACGTGTTTGGTGGACATGCAGCCTAATGGCTGTGTGTTACTTTGAGGCGACAACAAATTTACAGTACTTCCTGTACCTGACCGTTCGGCAGCAGAGCTGTAGCAGTCTGCTGGAGAAAGTGCTCCGCTGTCTGTCCAGTGTGTGGTGGAGGGGGTAATCAGAATTGTCCATGATAGATCGCAGTTTGTTCAGTGTCCTCCTCTCCACCACAGACTCAATGGTCTCTAGCTTGAATCCAACTACAGAGCCAGCCTTCTTGATAATCTTGTCAAGTCTGTTGTTGTCACTTGCTCTGATAGTGCAACCCCAGAAAACAGCAGCAGAGAAGATGACGATGGTCTGGTAGAAGAGCTCCAGCATCTCGCTGCACACATTGAAGGATCTCAGCTTCCTCAGAAAGTAAAGTCTGCTCATCCCCTTCTTGTACAGAGCATTGGTGTTGGATTTCCAGTCAAGTCCGCTGCTGATAATGACACCCAGGTATTTGTAGTCCTCTACCACCCCCATGTCCTCCCCACTAATTCACAAAGGCTGTGAAGGCGTCGTCTTCTTCCTGAAGTCAATCACCATCTCTCTGGTCTTGCTGACGTTCAGCCTCAGGTGATTCTACTCGGTCCATTCCACAAATCTGGCTATTAGTGTCCTGTACTCCACTCCTCTTCCCCTCTTATACACTTATACAACAGCTGAGTCATCAGAGAATTTCTGCAGGTTGCATGACTCAGTGTTGTATTGAAAGTCGGTGGTGTATAAGGTGAAGAGAAAAGAAGAAAGTACAGGCACCTGTGGAGCTCCTGTATCACTAGCCATCACATCAGACAAGACACTTCCCAGCCGGACAAATTGTGGCCTGCCTGTCAGGTAGTCAGTAATCCAGGAGATCACAGAGCTGTCTACCCCCATCCCCCACAGCTTTTCACCCAGCAGCAGTGGCTGGATGGTATTAAAGGCACTGGAGAACTCAAAGAACGTGATTCTCACAGTGTCTCCTCCGCCATCCAGGTTCAGATGAGCTCGCTGCAGCAGGTAAATGACAGCATCTTCAACTCCTAAATGTGGCTGATATGCAAACTGTAAAGGGTCCAGCCACGTCTTCACCTGCGGCCTCAAGTAGGCTAAGACAAGTCTCTCCAGGTCCTTCATCACATGCAATGTGAGGGCAACTGCTCCGTAGTCTGTCAGGTCCAATGGAGACGACATCTTGGGGACTGGAACCTGGCAGGGCATCTTCCACAGCACCGGCACTCTCTCCAGGCTCAGGCTGTACAGGTGCTTCAGTACCAGAGCTAGCTGGTTGGCACAGGTCCTCAGGATTCTGGCGAAGATGCCATCAGGGCCCATTGATGGAGTCTCTCCAGCTGTTTCCTAACCTGGTCTGCGGTCACAGTGACCGCAGACCACATAGTTGGTGCTAACTATATGAACCAGCTTAAGGTTGTGCCAAAAGGGTGTTTGATTTGAAAAATGGGTTCTGTCCAAAAAGAATTTGGTTCAGAGAATGGGCTTTAGCATTTAAGCAATTCAGAAAACCTGTAAAGGAAATATCTGTGAGATTGCAAATAAAACATAAAAACTAGAGGGTACTTGGAGAGCGAATATCTTCACCAAGGCTCCACTTGTCCCTCCCTTTTCTGTCACGGTCCGTGTGCTGACTCTGTCTGCACTCGGGTTGTGTGGTAGTTCCCCGTTCTCTTCTCTAGCGCACCTCTTGGCCTCCGGGCTTTTATTTTTTTACAGCGTCTCGGCGGTGTTTCCGGCTGTCAGAAGCCAAGCTCTGCAGGATGGCTGGATCCCAATGAGCCGATGATTCCATCAGCTGATCAATCCTTCAAACACTATTTAAGGGAGCAGCTCTGTTTGCTCAGGGCTGCGACCTCGTCGAACATCCCTTCTTCTTCCATCCGCTCCTGTAAGTGTATTCCCTTAGTGTCTGTATTTCTATATCTGAGTTGAACCTTAGTTGTGGTTTTTTTCCCCCGTGGCTCATTATTTTGTCATTTGTTCTTTGATAATAAATTATGCAAACTCATTGGCTGGCATTTGGCATCTTAGTGATGGCTCGTGAAGGCCATCGTTGACATTTAGTTAGACTGCGAGATAGGGCTTTGGTGGAGATATGCGCTCATGGATCACCTCCAATCTAGTGGTTCATCCACAATGCAAGGACCACCTCTGGTGAAAATTTCATCAAAATCCATAAAGTAGTTTTGGCATAATCCTGCTAATACATTGCAAGAATATGGGGCCTTGGCAGAGGTATGCACTCGTGAATGGAAAATTTCATCACAATCTGTCAAGTAGTCCTGTTAATCCTGTTAACATCCGTCGGCCTCTGATCACCATGGAAGAGAATCCTAAACATCTACTTTGCTGGAACAGCACCGCCTGTGGCTGAACAGGCCGATGCGCACCGGTGTTCTACCTTCCAGCGTTGGCCGTTGGTAGGATTCAAGCCTGGGCAGGAAGATATGGAGGACAAGATGTTACCCATGCAGCATGTCCCCCCTCTCCACGTCACTGATGAATCCAAAGGAACAGCAGGGCTGCTATAGTTTGGCACCAGCGCCGTCGCAGGAGCTGCCAGAACGATGTTGAGCACAACAAAGAACTGCCTTAGTGGCTCCGACTCCGGATTTTTCCTCAGGGTTGACTCCCGAAGCCTTTCCTGTGACCGGGTGTGCCGCAAGGCAGCGGAGGTTTGAAATCAGGGTTTACCTTCCCCTAGATGGGCTACCTTCCCAGGTTAACGAGGCACCATCTACCCGAAGCATCTGGTTTTAAGGCGCCAGAGATCCGCCCTCGCCCCTTCTCCTCTTAGTAAAAGCAGTTCCGCCGGGCTTAGAGACTAAACCACATGGGCAGGCTAGGAGTTGGACTTGGTTGTCAGAGGCTTTTCGAGACGCACGCCGTAGGAGCATTTTATGAGCACTAGGAGCTTAACCCCAGTGCCGCTCCTGGCTATGACAACCTTGGAACCACCTGTTAACAAATGGACAGTGAAATAGACAAACAAACCACCCCAATCACATTGCCTCCTTGGTGGCAGTATGACCACGAGGTGATATCAGAGAAAAATTAAATGCTTAAGCAGAAGAATTTGCTTTTCCAAAAACAATGTTAAAGTCTTGATATTCCGATTTGAAAAGTTTACAACATTCAGGACCACCGTTTGTTTGTTTGTTTTGTGTTTTCTATACTACTTCCTAGACTCAGAGCCAGCTTTGTTTCAGCCCCCTATGATGCTAAATAGGAGATAGGCTGTGGTCATCGTGACAAACTTGACCAGAGATTATTTACATCCGATCAAAAAATATTGCAAAATATACTCTATATTAGCTGAACACCTTAAAGATGCATTCACACCAAACGCAAACAGGCAATTTTTTTTGCGCGGCACGATTACATTAAAACTCAATGTAAACATGCCAACAGAAATGAATAGTGAAATGCAGACAGGCAAAGTTGTCTTTAAAACTTCTGCAGCTGTTTTCAACCTGCTGTGGAAATTCCCAAAATAACGTCATGCTTAAGTTTACATTATCTGACCAGGCGCTCACCTGAAAATGTTGTCTCAAGCCTCCAAAACTTCACAGATGATGGGTGTTTACGTTGCTAGCTTCCTACCTTACTAGGACATTTGTGGTCGAAAACCGTGGGTAAATAACTCCAAAATCCCGATTCAGCTGAAGAGTTCCCAGTCCTCCTGTCTCCTGGTGAGTGAGTTTCATTTTCAAACTAGTTTACTCTGCAATGGTGATACTTTTACTCCGGTGACATCAGAATCTCAAAGCTAGCAGCTAGCTAGGTATCAAGCTGCTAGCTAGCGAGCACGCTACTGCACAAATTTGCATGTACTCATGTCTTCCCATTCACTTTATATGGATTTGTGCCCCCTGTTCGCGTTTGGTCTGAACGCACTTTAATGTGTAGGAGTCATTGGGGCTTGTCAATGTGTACTATAACTCCCTGTATGTTCTCAGTATTCTCCTCAACTTGGCATCCTGTGTGACTCTGTGAGAGGAAAGGAGAGGAGAAGGAACAGGACGGTATTCCAGAAAGCAGGGTTAAAATAGCCTGAAATAAAACCTCAACTCAGGGATAAGTGAACTTACCAAAGCTTAGTCCGAGTTTCTGATTCCAGAACTCCAGTTATGAATCTGTGGGATCAACTCAGAGTGGATTGACCTACAGATGTGCACATTCATGGCAAACCTATTACCCCCCAGCACAAGTTGTAATTTAGATTAGATTAGATTAGATTCAACTTTATTGTCATTACACATGTATGAATACAAGGTAACGAAACACAGTTTAGCATCCAATCAGAAGTGCAAAGGACAGCAGTGCAGTATATACGGTAATTAACAGTATGTGCAATTTAAGCAAATATATGCAAATATATGCAGCAGTGCAGAAAGTTAAGAGTACTGCTATGTGCAAATAATGTACAATAAGTTAGATGGGCAGTTATGTACAGGTGAGGATGGTAAGAGATGATGGTAAGAGAGTCAGCGGGGAACTAAGTTCAATAACGTGACAGCTGTTGGAAAGAAACTGTTCCTAAACCTGCTGGTTCTAGTCCGAAGGCTTCTGAAACGCCTTCTGGAGGGGAGAAGCTGGAACAGTCCATGAGCAGGATGGTTGGAGTCCCTAAGAATGCTGCGTGCCCGGCGCAGACATCTTTTCCTGTAGACGTCCTCTATAACTGGAAGTGGAGTCCCTGTGATGTGTTGGGCGGTTTTCACCACCTGCTGCAGCGCCTTACGGTCAGCGACAGAGCAGCTCCTATACCAGACTGTGACACAGTTGGTCAGGGTACTCTCTATCACGCAGCGGTAGAAGTTGCCCAGGATGTCAGTTGACAGATGGTTCTTCTTCAGTGTCCTCAAGAAGAAGAGGCGCTGATGGGCCTTCTTGATCAGGCTGGTGGTGTTAACTGACCAGGACAGGTCCTCCGAGATGTGGGTCCCCAGGAATTTGAAGCTGGGGACATGTTCAACAGCTATGCCATTGATATGGATGGGGTCATGTGTCTCTCCCCTCTCCTTCCTGTAGTCCACTATGAGCTCCTTGGTTTTGCTGGTGTTAAGGAGCAGGTTATTGTCAGCGCACCAAGTAGCCAAGTGCTCAACCTCTGCCCTGTAATCTGACTCATCGTTGTCCCCAATGAGTCCAATCACCGTGGTGTCATCTGCGAACTTTATGATGGAATTGGATCCATACATAGGCCTGCAGTCGTGGGTGAAGAGGAAGTAGAGGAATGGGCTGAGCACACAGCCCTGTGGTACACCAGTGTTGAGTATGATGACGGAAGAACGGTTGGGGCCTGTCCTAACATGCTGGGGTCTGTTGGTCAGAAAATCCATGATCCAGTTGCAGGTGGAGGTACTGATTCCCAGGTCCCCAAGTTTAGTGATCAACTTGGAGGGGATAACTGTGTTGAATGCTGAAGTCAACAAACAGCATTCTTGCGTAGGTGTTCTTGTCATCCAGGTGTGAGAGTACATAGTGCAGCGCTGTAGAAAACGCATCCTCTGTACTCCTGTTACTCCGGTAGGCAAACTGGTGAGGGTCCAGTGTAGGGGGCAGGCCTTTTTTGAGCTGTGCCAAGACCAATCGCTCAAAGCACTTCATGACTATGGGCGTCAGTGCCACAGGGCGATAGTCATTTAGGCACGATGGTGTTGAATGTTTCGGAACTGGTACTATTGAAGTGGTCTTGAAGCACGCTGGTACCATGGCCTGGGCCAGGGACAAGTTGAAGATGTCTGTGAAGACCCCTGCCAGCTGCTCAGCGCATGCCGTCAGCACACGCCCAGGAATGCCGTCAGGGCCAGCAGCCTTACGTACGTTGACATGACTCAGTGCGTTACGGACGTCGGTGTGGGTGAGTGTGAGGTGGTGGAGGTCGTCAGAGGGTGGGAAATTGATGTTCTTTTCGTTATTGTCCTTGTCAAAACGAGCATAGAAGTCATTTAGCTCATTGAGAAAGGGCACAGTCATGGCTAAAGGTATGGAGTTGCTGGGCTTATAATCAGAGAGAGCTTGAATGCCCTGCCACATGCGTCGGGGGTCAGAGTCCCCAAAATGTTCCTTCACCTTCAGCTTGTAGCTGTGCTTGGCCTTCTTGATGCCCCTCTTCAGATCTGCCCTGGATGAACTGTAGGCCTGTGCATCACCAGATCTAAAGGCATTGTTACATGCCTTTAGCAGAAGCCGCACTTCTCTGTTCATCCACGGCTTCTGATTTGGGTACGTGGTGATCTGTCTTTCCGTGGTGACACTGTCAATAGTGGTGTTGATATGGTCCAGGACTGAGTGGGTGTAAGAGTCGATGTTTATGTGGGAGCCACAGGTAGCCTGAGAGGTGAACATACTCCAGTCTGTGTTCCTAAACTTCTCCTGGAGTACAGAGTCAACCCCCTCTGGCCACACTTTGATGGTCCTCACTGATGGCTTCACCCGGTTGATGAGCGGTACATACTTGGGGGTAAGGAACAAGGATAAGTGATCAGACTGACCTAGGTGGGGGAGGGGAGTTGCTGTGTAGGCTCCCACAATATTGGTGTAAACATGGTCCAATGTTTTGTCCCCTCTTGTGTGACAGGAGACATGCTGGTAGAATTTAGACGTTGTATTTTGGGCTAAATCAGGTCCATTGGTCCAAGCCCACAAATAGAAGGTGAAAACTGGGTTGCATTAGTTCATCTAATATGGACCATATTTATCCCAAAAATAGACATTGAAAATTGGGCTGTGTTAATCCATCTACCACAGACCATATTTAATCAGAAAAAAAGTTGTTGAAAATTAAGCATAAATAGTCCAATAACTGGGCTGTTTAGTCCACAGGATTTGCCCCAAATTTGTCCTCAAAATAGTTTTTGGCATTTGGTGATGACGCTGGGGGTCTGTCTTTAACAAAATAGACTTTCACAGCCACTGAGAGTTTTTGCTAAATGTGCTTTATAAAAATGTTTATTTTTTTAACAACTTTGTTTTTAAGTTCAAAATTTAACAAAATGTTTGTTACATAATATCTGGAATAATCTGAAACCAGTACTAGTGCTATTGCGCTGTTCACTTAAAAAGCACAATTTGAATACAAGTACATTCTACAAATTTCTTTCTATGTTTTGTCTTTTTATTGGTCTATTCCTTTGGCTGTCGGTGTCCCCAGACACCCCTGGTCTTGTCTGATCTTGAAAGCCAAGCAGGGTCTACTTTGTTTAGTACTTGGCTTAGAGACTGCTGTGATGGACTGGTGATCTGTCCAGGATGTGGTCTGCCTCTTGCCCGGAGATGCTGGTGTAGGTGCCCTGCCACACACAACTCAAAAAGGATCAGGATGTCGGTGACTGTTATTATTATTTTTTAATTATTTTTCTTATTTAAGACAAGAATAAAAAGTGGATGTTTTTACCTTTACATGTTTTGACTGTCCACTGCAGTCTTCCTCAGAAGTGTCAGCTGATTGCTGTGAAGTGTCATTTATCAGCTATATTTTTTTAAACAACCTTAAAATGGCAGCTTTTCATCTTCATTATTCAACCAAATTTAGAGAATACAGAGACTTCTATATATGAAGATGCCTTTTCAGTGATTTTAAAAAGACGGCTTTTCCGCTTCCACTTTTCAACCAAATCCGTACAATTTTTTAAGATGGCTGGCAAAGCCATCTTTGCAGCATTTTTTTCAACCAGTTTGTGCTGGGATGGTAAAATAGCATGTGTTGAGCACAGAAACCACAAGCAGTGGGGGAAAAGAGAGAGAATTATATCTCTGAGTGGGAGGTACAAGCACTCTTGGAAGATATGAGAAGTGGAAAAAATCATAATCAAGAAGAAAATACAGCAACATCAGCCAAAGCTACGAAGAGCTGATCTGCAAAGACCTGCCGACTGCATGAAGTGAGTTTATGGATTCCTCAACAGTGAAATATATATATATATATATATATATATATATATATATGTATATATATATATATATATATATATATATATATATAATGAAGTCAATAAAGGCAGTCCTACTCAGATTACTCAGTGTGTCAAGGCTCTTGGTGTGCTGGACTGTGATGTGGGAGCTTGTGAGTTTGAACCCTGGGTTAGGTGTCACTGACTGGGCTTCACTGTCTGACCCTTTAGTTAGATAATTCACATAAAAAAATAAGTATTCAGAATAATGTGATGTTATAAATCAAGCTCATTGCAAGGCAGTATTTTACATTCTTTATCCAGCAGCACCAAGTTCCTGGGGGTGCACATCTCTGAGGACTTTTTCTGGTCCAACAACACCACATCACTGGCCAAGAAGGCTCAAACTCACCCCCATTTCCTACACAAACTGAGGACAGCATGAGCCCCACCCCCCATCATGTGTTTATTCTACCAGGGCACCATTGAGAGCATCCTCACCAGCTGCATCACAGTGTTCAGGTTACTTTATTTGTACCCGTAGGTAGATTTGTTTTGCAGTCAGGTGACATCCATATTTACAAACCACAATTACATTCAGCATGAACACAAACACAGGCACACATGAAGCTGACTATAAACCTGATAAAAATACTCAAGGCTCCACCAATCAGGACACAGGACAAAGAGATAAGAGAAAAAACAAAGAGATAAGAGAGAAGGGTCATATTAAAAAGTTAAAGACTAGTCAAAGAGATTAAAAACTCAAAAGTCTAAAACCCAATAAAAGATTTAGAACCCAAATAAAAAAGCTACAAAAATAAGTAAATATAGAATAAAATTAAAAAATAGGTAACTAAATTATGTGCAATATATTGTTACATCTTGTTCAACTCTTTAACAGCAGCAGGAACAAAGCTGTTTTTGTAGCGCTGGGTTTTACTTTTTGGGACAGCAAACCTCCGTCTGGAGGGAAGAAGCTGAAAGTTGCAGTGCAAAGGGTGGGAGTCATCATTTAAAATGGAGGTAGCCATCCTCTGTACCTGTCTGGTGTACAGGGATGTCAGGCTCAGCTGTGACTCACCAAGCAAACGACTGGACCATCTAACTACCTGATCCAAGGATTTCCTCTGTTTCAGTTTTATCTGACCAACCATGACACTAAAGAAAAGGATAAAACAGATTCAATAAAAGCCCGATAAAACATTGTCATTATGGTTCGGTCAATTTGGAAGCGTGCAAGTTTCCTTTAACAATGCAAATGTTGCTGACCCTTTTTGCACACCCTTTCACAGTTCTCTTCAAAGTTTAAATTACTATCAATAATCATCCCAAGATATTTGTAGGATTGTACACATTCAGTGGTCTGGCCTTTTAGTACAGTGACTTCTTTCCTGGGATTTTTCCTCCTAAAGTCAATAATCATATCTTTAGTTTTTGTTGTATTCAGCTGCAGGTATGAATCCTCACACCAGTGAACAAAATCATCAACTACTGGGCCGTGACCACTCTCACCATCCTGGAGGAGACTGACAACAACTAAATCATCAGTATACTTTATAATGTGTCTGTTGTCATGTCTGCTCCGACACATGTTTGTGTACAGGATGAAGAGTAGTGGTGACAACACACACCCCTGCGGAGAGCCAGTAGAAGAGCACTTTTGGTCAGACAATGTACCATTGACCCTTACTCTCTGTGTCCTGTTGGTTAAAAAATCCAGAATCCAACCCACCAGGTTATTACTCAAATCAAATTGTTGCAGGAGCCTTTCAACTAAAATATGAGGTTGGATTGTATTAAAGGCTGAAGAAAAGTCCACAAATAAAAGCCTAGTGTGTGTCCCGTTAAAATCCAGATGCTCAAAAAGCATGTTAAACAGAGTGACAGTGGCATCCTCTACTACTCTGTGAGGTCTATAGGCAAACTGCAAAGGGTACAATGCATGTTCAGTCTGCTTTAGGACCTCAAATCTGACCAATTTTTCAAAAATTTTCATTAAAATTGAAGTCAAAGCAACTGGTCTAAAATCATTTACCGTTTTAGGACAGCTGGATTTTGGAACTGGGACAACCACAGCATCTTTCCAGATCTTAGGCACATGTTGTGTTTGTAAGGACTTATTGAAAATGTAGTGAAATACAGGACTCAATTCATGTGCACAGGACTTTTCCAAGCGCCCACATATATTATCAGGGCCCTGACTTTTGTTCACTTTTACAGCACAGAACACCCTTTTAACATCCTGCACCTCAATATTAAAGTGCTGATTGTCTTTGAGTTTCTGTTTCAAACCTTGGGTTTCTGTGCTACAATCAAAGGAGTCAAAATGACCATAAAAACAATTAAGAGCATTAGTCACTCTGTGTCTGAATTAACCCCTTGCACTCCGGGCAATTTTCCTAAAAATGCCAAAAAATAACATGCCCAAAGTAAATCGAAAGCTGTTATTCAACCCTTTGCAGCATCTTCATGGGGTTGGTCTCATTTAAAAGAAAACACTTTGAATTTTTTGGCAAAAAAAACATAATCTCTCTACGTGCTCCAGCCACTGAGTTACAGTCATCTAAACATACTGAACTTGAAGGAAAAAAAAATGGACACAGTGTTTTTTTGGATACAAATGCTTGTAAATAACACACAGCTGTCCGATCCGGCTGGAACATGCAACAGAAATGTAGAACCAAGTGTTATCCAGCTGAGATCCAAATTTGGTAGCAATACCACAAAAAATGAATATTTTACACAGCTTTGTTCTCAGGCTGTTCCCAGGCGTTTTGGAACTGTGCCAACTTGTGCCAAATGGCACAGTTTGGAAAAACGTCTGTAACTTTTGAATAATTCAATGTAGAATCTTCATTTTAGGCTCTAATGAAAGGTCACACTCAGGGCTGTGTCTGTGTGTGTGTGTGTGTGGGCGGGGGGTCGTCCCCCCCCCCCACTATCAAGGACCGAGTTCGGCCCTCGCTACATGACGGATTACACTCCTTGCATGTTTTCACAGCGGCTCCCCCCCCCCCTCGCTACTGTGTGTGTGTGTGTGTGGGGGGAACCGTGAACGGACCGTGAACGCCCCCCCCCCCTCGCTACAGAAGAGGGCCATCGCTACATGATGGAATAGACTCATATGCTTCTCCCCGCGGACCGGGGGGTGTTCGGACCGTGAACGCCCCCCCGCTCCTCTTCTGCAGCGGGGGGGGGGGGGGCGTTCACGGTCCGAACACGGCAAATGAAGCGTTTATCGCGGCGCACGCACTTCGTACGCAGTACAGTTGTAATTTACCGATCGGTCAAAAGTCATTTTTGGATTACAGTTTTCAGGGATAAATAATAATTTAGCTTATAACACCTTACCTCTTCAAAGCAGCAGAGTCGTGGCGAACATCTCTTCCCCCATTGTCAGACGAACGCGACGCTGCTCCGCTCGTGGATCCCGATCAACATAATTCCATTATTGCCGTTTTGGCAAATGATTTACGACTTTTGTCGTCGGCCTCCGTCTATTCTGCTGGAATGAGTGCAGGTCCAACTTGTGGTTGTTCTCCATGCTGCTGGGTGAGCCTGGGTCTGTAGGAGATTCGTCCAGCGTCCTTTGTTTTCATCTGTTGCAACAGTAAATCTCTCTTCACCCAGCCTGAATTTCTGTGCTTCAATTGGCTCCTGCATTCACAGTAGGCGGGTCCTCCTTCCTAGATTTTCATTCATTGACTCTTCAAGGTTTCAGAAACCCAATCCAAGGCTCTTATTAGTCAAATGAGAGGTCAATCAGATGAACTAATCTGTTCGCGGCTGTCTCTGCAGTTTTGTTTTTAGTGGCGCTTGGACGCCACTACATCACCATCACCACCATCATGCGTCATGTGTCCAAGCGCGCACGAGGGCGCACGAGAGCGCCCTCGTGCGCCCTAGAACGCAGAGACTTGCCCGCCCGCGGAACAACGGAGTGCAAGTGGTTAAAACCATCTAAAAACACACAATTACTGTGCTCTGTGCTCTGAATGCCTGCAATAGTTTTCATACTGGCCCAGGCTGAACCAAGTCTCTTTGTTGCCATCTTACTTTCCAACTCTGATTTATAATTCTCTTTTGCTCTTAAAATTTCGGCCTTCAGCTCTTTTGTGGCAACCTGCAGCTCAGAAACAGACCCCTGTTTAAAGACAAGTGCTTTCCTCTGTAAGCAGGATTTAACTGATTTTGTAACCCATGGCTTGTTGTTGGGATATATTTTGACACGTTTAAGTGGAACGATCATGTCTCTACAGAAAGCCATGTACGAGCATGTCATGTCCACTAAAGAGTCCAAATCTTCTCCGCAGTCTAGCATGAACACCTCCCAGTCCGTACAGTTAAAGCATTCCTGGAGGCAGTGCACTGAATCCTCTGTCCACATGTTTATGTCTCTGGTCTTCACCTTGTCTCTTCTGAGAGCAGTTTTATATGTGGGCAGCAAATGTACACAGTTGTGATCTGAGGATCCTAAAGGTGGAAGGGGAATAGATTTATAGGCCCTCTCAATGGATCCATAGCACAGGTCCAATGTTTTTTTTTTGTTTTTTTTTTTTGCCTGGTTGGGCAGGAGACATACTGATAAAAGTTTTTAAGTGTCTTCTTTAAAGAAACATGGTTAAAATCCCCAAGGATAAAATTTGGAGCCTCTGGGAAAATCGACTGCAACCGCTGTACCACATCAAAGATGGTGCTGGAGGCGGAGTCAGCATCTGCCCTCGGGTGAATGTACACAGTTGCTATGAAAAGTTGGGGGAACTCACGGGGCAAATAAAAGGGGCGTAGTGACACAGACAGAAGCTCCACATCTGGTGTACAGATGCGCTCTCTGACCGTGACAGATGTACAGTACTGTTTGTTAATATATAAACAATTGCCGCCCCCCTGACGTTTCCCCGTTACCTCTTCCTACCGATCTGAGCGAAGTGGGGCTCCAAAGCCGTCGATCCACAGGTCCACATCCCAGTCATGCGCCGTAAGCCACGTCTTCATGTAAGCCATGACACATGTGGTCATAAGTGTGGTATGGAAGCTGCACCGCCTCCTGCCGGAAGACTCTACAACACACAGTGAAAGCAGCCAGCAAGATCATCAGTGCACCTCTGCCCCCCCCCCCATACATCTGCCTCACCCGCCTCACCCGCAGAGCCATCAACATTGCAAGCGACACCTCCCACCCCTCACACTGCCTCTTCAGCTCCCTGCCCTCAAGGAAAAGGTACTGGAGCCTTTGGGCCCACTTCACAAGACTGCTAAACAGCTTTGTTCATCAGGCTATCAGGACCCTGACCTCTGTCCACTTCCCCCCCACTTCTCCAGACTGTAACACACCCATCCGCACAATAACTACCTCAGCTGTTGGCACAGAAAGACTGGCACACCAATAGTAATACAAATGCCAAATCTGCTGCTGTCTTTCATTGCAGTACTGATCAAGTGCAGTCCTATCTGTCACTGTCTGCACCTACACTACCGCATTGAACTTGCAGCTATGAGTATTCCTGCTCTACTTTTCTGTATATAGGTTTGCTGGGTGTCATCATTGTTAATCGTTTATTTCTATTTGCACTGTGGGAGGTCTGAGTCTATCTTTTGTCACCATTTGCACTACAGGTAGCATTACTGTACATAGATGGCTGTTGTTGTTTTTACAGCCTTATTCCTTTTTTTTTCCTTTTTTTATATTGTGCACACCACTGAAGAGAGAAACAACATTTCAGTTTTCCTGTATGTCCTGTATGTATAGTAGTATTATATATATATATATATATATATATATATATATATATATATATATATATATATATATATATATATATATATATATATATATATATATATATATATATATATTATTATAGTAGTATAGTGCTATGAGATGACTGTTGTTGTGAAATGGCGCTATATAAATAAAGTTGAATTGAATTGAATTGAATTAGTATTAACAAATAAATCTTTGAATCTTGAATCTTTGAATCCTTTATCATTATATTCAGATCTAATGGTTTTCCTATAAAGAAGATTTTTTTTTCTTCATGTAAATTGTACCTCCCAAGTGGAGGAGTGACGAAGGCTGCAGTGCAGTTGAAACATGTAAAGAAGGTAAAGACATCTCCTTTCTATTTTATTTTTTGTCTTTTATATGAACATGTCTATGAACATGTCTATGAACATGTCTTTTATATGAACATGTTTTGTCTTTTTTTGTCTTTTATATTTTTTTTTTTCAAGATGGCGACCGGGATGGTCACACTTTTTCAACGCTGAGACAAAGTCGCTGATTTCTTCCCATTAAAAGAACCTAATGAACAGCGATCGGCGCTCGTGACGGACCCCACGGGCTGAATTTTCACCCCTGTCAGAATCCCGTCGGAATGCCCCTTTAATCGGGTAGAACCGCTGCGCTCTATCTGAAGCTTCTGCCAAGCTAATACTGGTTAGCTTAACACTAGCCCCTGTGCGTCACCTAACTCCGACACGAAGCGGCTCAGTCCTCGGTGAGGGCTTACCGGAGGAACCAACCGAGGCGGCTCAGTCCCCGGTGAGGGCTTACCGGAGGAACCAACCGAGGCGGCGATTGGGAGCTCGGGCGCGGCGTTGGTGAGAGACGGGGGCCACATGGATTCAGCAGGACAGTGGCCTGAATCGGAGCCCAATTTGCGAGGCCCAGCCGAGGAACTACCAGACTGACGGCGGTCGGTGACGGGGCCTAGCGGAAGAGCCACCCAGCCAGACGACAGCGAGCGACGGTGATCGGCCACCGATCGGCGGAGGTGATCGGTGGATTAGAGCTACGCCGGCGGAGTGCGACATAACTGGCGGTGACGGGGCCCAGCGGAGGAGCCACCCAGCCAGACGGCGACGAGTGGCTGTGATCGGTGGATTCCGGCTGCGCCAGCGGTGTGCGACATAACTGGCCAGGTAGACGGAGGCAGGCGCCGGCGATAGCCTAGCCGGATTCTCTGTTTATTTCTATCCACAGGTCAGTAAAATGCAACCCAAAAAATTCAATTCAATTCAATTCAATTCAATTCAACTTTATTTATATAGCGCCATTTCACAACAACAGTCATCTCATAGCACTATCAACTGTAGGGAGGACCCCCACAGTTGCAGAAAGACCCCAGCAATCAGGCGATCCCCTGTGAGCAAGCACTTGGCGACGGTGGAGAGGAAAAACTCCCTTTTAACAGGAAGAAACCTCCAGCAGAACCAGGCTCAGGGAGAGGCAGTCATCTGCTGCGACTGGCTGGGGGGGTGAGGGGACAGAGAAGAAGAACAGAACAGACATGTAGAGAGCAAACAGCACGATGGGGACTCAATCTATGGGAAAGAGGAAATGGAAGAAATTAAAAAATCTCTGAACTTTGTGTTAGAAGAATTAGCCAAAATGACTAACCAACAGGCCAAAATAATAAACCTAATACAAGAAGTACAAGCCCTACATTCAATAATAAAAGAAAAAGACAAAAAAATTATGGACCTGGAGCAACACGGGCGTCTTTTGGAGCAACGCGTCGAGGGTCTTGAACAAGGTTCTCGCATTGATGACCTAGTTATAAGTGGACTAGACATCAGATACCAGTCCTACGCCCATGCCGCAACAGGTCTGAGTGGTGAACATGCTTCCATAAGTGAATCAATGTCCCTAGAAAACCAAGTGCTTCAGTTCCTTAATGATAAAGACATTAAGGTAGAAGCCAATGCGATCTCAGCCTGTTATGCTTTACCGAAGAAAGATAACAAAACAAAGAAATCAATTGTGATGCGCTTTGTGAACAGGAGGGTGAAAAATGACATACTGAGGCAGGCCAAAAAGCTAAAGGAAACTCAAGTTTACCTAAATGAACACCTGACAAAAAAAACGCTGAATTAGCACGGCAGGCACGGATGCTAAAAAAACAAAATAAGATACAGTCAACCTGGACAAGAAATTGTAGAATTTGGATTAAACTAAAAGGAACACCTGAGCAAGCAAAAAGTATAATGATCAGAGATGCTACTGACTTAGATAAATACAAATGAACACTGACTATGAAACACAGAGTGAGGAAACTCAAACTCTAAAAATATGCCACTATGCTGAACATAAACCACAAGAGATGGAGAATGATATTGATCCTGATAACCACTTTTTCAATAATATTCATAACCACTGTGAATATTACACTGAAAAGCAATTCAAAAGTCAATTCAATTCAATTCAATTCAATTCAATTCATTTCAATTTTATTTATATAGCGCCATTTCACAACAACAGTCATCTCATAGCACTATCAACTGTAGGGGGGAACCCCCACAGTTGCAGAAAGACCCCAGCAATCAGGTGATCCCCTGTGAGCAAGCACTTGGCGACGGTGGAGAGGAAAAACTCCCTTTTAACAGGAAGAAACCTCCAGCAGAACCAGGCTCAGGGAGGGGCAGTCATCTGCTGCGACTGGCTGGGGGGTGAGGGGACAGAGAAGATGAAAAGAACAGACATGTAGAGAGCAAACAGCACGATGGGGACTCAATCTATGGGAGAGAACAAACAAATGTTAATGACCAGCAAAAAAAAATATTTCATAGAGAGTGAGGAAAGGAGTGAGGCCCAGTGCATTACTGGAGGTCCCCCGGCTGACTAAACCTATTAGCAGCATAACTAAGGGAGGGTTCAGAAACACATGATCCCTCCCTAATTGTAGGCTATATCAAAAAGGTAGGTTTTAACCCTAATCTTAAAAACAGAGATCGAGTCTGACTCCCGAATCCAGATTGGCAGCTGATTCCACAGGAGAGGAGCTTGATAACTGAAGGCTCTGCCTCCCATTGTACTTTTGGAGATTCTAGGTATTACAAGTAGTCCTGCATTTTGGGAGCGTAGTGCTCTGTTAGGATAATACGGTAGTATCAGATCTTTTAAATAAAGAGGAGCCTGATTGTTTAGAGCTTTGTAAGTAAGAAGAAGGATTTTACACTTAATTCTAAACTCTATGGGAAGCCAATGAAGGGAGGCCAGAACCGGAGAGATATGATCTCTCTTTCTAGTACCTGTTAAAACTCTTGCTGCAGCATTTTGGATCAGCTGAAGTCAAGTGCAATTAGATGGTAAACTGTCAATAATACACTTCAATAGCAGAAGTCTTAACAAAAACTTCTCACAGATTCAGCACTATTTAAAACAGCTAAACAGAAAATTCACAGCCATTGCAGTCTCGGAAACCTGGCTTAATGAAGACCAGGCTCCCCTGATGGCAATAGAGGGATATCAGATGTTTAACATTAACAGATCTCAAAAAAAGGGTGGTGGTGTTGCACTGTATATTGATGACCTATATAGATGTAAGCTTGTAAATGAAATGTCCTCAGCACTACCAGGGATTTTGGAATGTGTTACTGTTGAGATTGACCTAGACAAAACAAAAAATCTAATCATAAGCTGCATATACAGAACGCCGGGAACTTGCATTGAGACATTCAGAGATAAATTAGTCGAGCTGTACAATAATATTACTAGTAAGAAAATGGTAGCAATTTGTGGAGATTTCAATATTGACCTACTTAATCCACATCAACAAAATGTAGTTACAGAGTTCATGAACTCTATGTACAGCATGAGTCTATATCCCACAATAACACATCCCAGTAGAATCACAGTTCACTCTGCTACACTTATTGACAACCTGTTTGTCAATGTTCTCGATAAGAAAATAGAAAGTGGATTATTGATAAATGATATAAGCGACCACTTGCCAATCTTTGCACTTATCCATGGCCACACGGGGCCCAACCCAGAAAAAATCTCAAAATCGTTCAGACACAAATCACCAAACGCAATCAGTTCTTTTAAAGAGGACTTGCTGAAGCAAGACTGGACAGAAGTCTATGGATCAGATGTAAATGAAGCCTATGACACATTTATAAACATTGTAACCACTCTTTATGAAAAAAACTGCCCATTAGTTAAAAAAAAGCTTAAACACAAATTTGCTGACAAACCATGGTTAACCAAAGGACTACAAAAGGCATGTAAAAAGAAAAATTTATTATATAAAGCTTTCATAAAGAAAAGGACAAAAGAAGCAGAGCAACGGTATAAAACATACAAAAATAAGTTAACATATATAATAAGATGCAGTAAAAGAGACTATTACAGTAAAGAACTGGAAAAAAACAAAGACAATCTTAAAAATACATGGACAATAATCAACAGTATCCTTGGAAATAAAAGCAGAAATACTAGCTACCCAACTAATATTCCAAAAAATAATAAATCGACTCCGAATGTGAATATAGCTTCACCTGCAGATGAATTTAATAATTTTTTTGTTAACATTGGACCTAAACTGGCCCGAGAAATACCCACTACGGCGCCTACAGGTGATACAATATGCAATAATACTGCTGTAAAAGACACCATCTTCATAAAGAACACAGACGAAAGAGAGGTCATTGAAATTGTTAAATCATTCAAAAGTAAAACATCTACTGACTGCGATGGTATTGACATGCTACTAGTCAAAACTGTTATCGAATGCATAGTGAAACCACTGACGTATATCTGTAACCTGTCTCTCCAATCAGGTATATTTCCCAATGCAATGAAAATAGCTAAGTAATTCCGATTTACAAGACAGGCGACAGAGGGGAACTCTCCAACTACAGACCAATTTCACTATTACCGCAATTTTCCAAGATACTTGAAAAAATATTCTATGAGAGAATTGACAACTTCATACTGAAGAATGATTTATTGTGTGAGCAGCAATATGGGTTCAGACACAAAAGGACAACAGCATATGCCTTAATGGAATTTACAGAAAAAAATATCAACAGCCATTGAAAATAAAGAGTATTCAGTTGGAGTATTCCTGGATCTTAAAAAAGCATTTGATACAGTAGATCACAATCTATTATTAAAGAAACTACAAAATTGTGGTATTAGAGGGGGTAGCACTGTCCTGGTTAAGTAGTTACTTAAAGAATAGATATCAGTTGCATGTGTTAACAGCAAAAAACTCAGAGTTACTGAAGGTCACCTGTGGAGTCCCACAGGGTTCAGTTTTGGGACCATTATTATTCAATATGTATATAAATGATATATGTAAAGTTTCAGAAAAAATGGACTTAATATTGTTTGCTGATGACACTAATCTGCTATGCAGTGGAAACAATTTGGAACAACTTCTGGATACACTCGGAAAGGAATTAGGAAAGCTGAAACTGTGGTTTGATTCAAACAAATTAACGCTCAATTTAAGCAAGACAAAATTTATAGTCTTTAACAACCATCACAACTACCCAGTACCCAAACTTAGTGTAAATGGTGTAGAGATTGAAAGGGTATCCGAAACTAAATTCCTTGGAGTAATAATTGATAACAAACTGTGTTGGAAGCCACATATTAATTATATAAAAGGTAAAGTATCCAAATCAATTGCAATATTACACAGAGTGAAAAATTTGCTGAATCAACCCACACTATACACCTTGTACCATTCATTAATACTCCCATAAATGACATATTGTAATGAAGAATGGGGAAATACATATAAAACAAACATATATCCACTCTTTATGCTTCAAAAGAGAGCTATTAGAATAATCAACAAAGCAGCTTACAGGGAACCAACAAACCCACTTTTTCTTAAACAAAAAACTCTCAAGTTGAAAGATCTGATTGACTTTAAAACCGCAATAATAATGTTCAAAGTGAAGAATCTATCACTGCCCGCAAATATCCAAAAGTTGTTCCAAACAAGGGAGAAACAATATCACTTCAGAGGAACATGTATATTTCAAAAGCCTACAGTGAGAACTACCACCAAGCAACACTGTATTTCAGTGCAAGGAGTCAGATTATGGAACGATTTTGGACCTGAATTAAAATCATGTACAAAGCTTGGACAATTTAAACAAAAACTAAAGGAAGAAATACTCCAAACATATTTACAAGACACCATGTAAACTCACATAAGGATTGACATTTCCAGCCTGTGTTGTGTTGTAGCTTAGTTTTTTCTTTTTTTCTTTTTTTCTTTGTGACACTATGTCTTAGATTTGTTTTTGAATAGTAACCGCTTAACTTAGACTAGCTCAGTTTTTCTTTTTCTCTCAGTCACATTTTGTCTTAGCCTTGTTTTAAATTGTAATCGCTCTTGTCTTGTTTTCTCTTTTTTCTCCTTTGAATTCTTGGATGGAATATGGGTGGGCAATATAAGCTGCGGCTTCAGCCATCACCCATTTCGGATAACTCACGTGGAATTGTATAGTAGAAGGAGTCTTTGTCTAATTTGACCTTGTTGTTATATTATACAGTTTCTTTTAACCTGTAATGTACTATCCGAAATAAATAAAATTCATTCATTCATTCATTCATTCATTCATTCAACAAAAGATAAATAATTAAAAGAAGACAAAATGAACCTATTTGATGTATTAAGTGGAGGAGTTGTATCTTGAGGTCTCATTCACGAGTGAGGGGAGAATGTAGCAAGAGATTGACAGACAGATCGGAGCAGCTCTGCAGTGATGCAGACATTGTACCGGTCTGTAGTGGTGAAGAGGGAGCTGAGCTGTAAGGCAAAGCTGTTGATTTACTGGTCAATCTACTTTCCTACCCTCACCTATGGTCATGAGCTTTAAGTAATGACCAAAAGAATGAGATCGTGGATACAAGCAACTGAAATGATAGGATTGCTGGACTCACCCTTAGAGGTAGGGCGAGGAGCTCAGTCCTCTCTAGGAAGAGGCTCAGAGTAGAACTGCTGTTCTTCCACATTGAAAGGAGCCAGTTGAGGTGGTATGGGCATCTGATCAGGATGCCTCCCACTTGATTTGTTTTGGGCATGTCCCACTAGGAGGAGACCCTGAGGCAGACCCAGGACACACAGGAGAGACTATGTCTCCCAGCTGGCCTAGGAACGTCTTTGTATTCAATTCAATTCAATTCAATTCAACTTTATTTATATAGCGCCATTTCACAACAACAGTCATCTCATAGCACTATCAACTGTAGGGGGGAACCCCCACAGTTGCAGAAAGACCCCAGCAATCAGGCGATCCCCTGTGAGCAAGCACTTGGCGACGGTGGAGAGGAAAAACTCCCTTTTAACAGGAAGAAACCTCCAGCAGAACCAGGCTCAGGGAGGGGCAGTCATCTGCTGCGACTGGCTGGGGGGTGAGGGGATAGAGAAGAAGAAAAGAACAGACATGTAGAGAGCAAACAGCACGATGGGGACTCAATCTATGGGAGAGAACAAACAAATGTTAATGACCAGCAAAAAAAAATATTTCATAGAGAGTGAGGAAAGGAGTGAGGCCCAGTGCATTACTGGAGGTCCCCCGGCTGACTAAACCTATTAGCAGCATAACTAAGGGAGGGTTCAGAAACACATGATCCCTCCCTAATTGTAGGCTATATCAAAAAGGTAGGTTTTAGCCCTATTCTTAAAAACAGAGATCGAGTCTGACTCCCGAATCCAGATTGGCAGCTGATTCCACAGGAGAGGAGCTTGATAACTGAAGGCTCTGCCTCCCATTGTACTTTTGGACATTCTAGGTATTACAAGTAATCCTGCATTTTGGGAGCGTAGTGCTCTGTTAGGATAATACGGTAGTATCAGATCTTTTAAATAAAAAGGAGCCTGATTGTTTAGAGCTTTGTAAGTAAGAAGAAGGATTTTAAACTTAATTCTAAACTCTATGGGAAGCCAATGAAGGGAGGCCAGAACCGGAGAGATATGATCTCTCTTTCTAGTACCTGTTAAAACCCTTGCTGCAGCATTTTGGATCAGCTGAAGACTTTTTAAAGATGTTTTAGGACAGCCTGATAATAAAGAATTACAATAATCTAATCTTGAGCTAACAAAAGCGTGGATCAGCTTCTCAGCATCACTCTGAGACAAGATGCTCCTAATCTTGGCAATATTACACCAATGATAGAAGGCAGTCTTAGAAACAAATTTAATATGTGAATTGGAGGACAAATCCTGATCAAAAATAACTCAAAGGTTCCTCACAGAGCTATTAAGAGAAAGAGTAACTGCATCCAAACTGAAAGTTTAATTTGGAAAGGAATTTCTAAGGTTTTTTGGACCAACAAGAATGACTTCAGTCTTATCTGAATTTAATAGCAGGAAATTACAAGTCATCCAAGCTTTGATTTCCTTAAGACAGGCTTCTAACTTGGCTAATTGATTACTATCATCTGGCTTCATTGACAGGTATAATTGTGTGTCATCTGCATAACAATGAAAATGTATACAGTGCTTTCTAATAATGTTGCCTAAGCATATATAAACTAAAAAGAGTAGGGCCTAGCACAGATCCCTGTGGAACTCCATGACTAAGCTTTGAGTTGAAAGAAAACTCATTATTTACATGAACAAACTGGAACCTATCAGAAAAATAAGATCTAAACCACTGCAACGAAGTTCCATTAAGTCCAACATAGTGTTCTAATCTATCAAGTAGAATATTATGATCGATAGTATCCAAAGCTGCACTAAGGTCTAAAAGGACAAGTACAGAAACGAGTCCATTATCAGATGCAATGAGGAGGTCGTTAGTGACCTTCGCTAAGGCTGTTTCAGTACTATGATGGATTCTAAACCCAGATTGAAACTCTTCAAGTAAACCATTTACCTGCATGTGGTCAAATAATTGCGTAGCAACAACTCTTTCTAAGATTTTTGAAATGAAACGGAGATTAGAGATTGGTCTATAGTTGGCTAAAGCTCCTGAATCTAGCATTGGCTTTTTGAGTAAGGGTTTAATTACAGCCGTTTTAAAAGCCTGCGGTTCATGGCCTAAAGTTAATGAAGAATTGATTATATGAAGAATAAAGCTACCAATAAGTGGGAAGACTTCTTTAAATAACCTGGAAGGAATAGGGTCTAAAAGACAAGTTGAAGGTTTGGATGAGGAAATTATTTTGTCTAACCCACTAAGGTCGATTGGAGTAAACTCATCAAGACAGACATCAATAGAAGGAGTTGTAGTAGTTACAGTATTTAAGTTAACTGTGGGAAGAATCTGATTGATTTTATCTCTGATGGATGAAATTTTATTATTGAAAAAGTTCATAAAGTCCTGACTAGTAAGCTCTAAGGGAATGCTAGGATTGACAGAGTCCTGACTCTTTGTCAACCTGGCTACAGTACTGAAACGAAACCTGGGATTATTCTTGTTCTCTTCTATTAATGCAGAGTAATAACTCATTCTAGCTTTTCTAAGAGATTTTTTATAAATTAAAAGATGATTTCTCCAAGCTAAATAGATTTCATCTAAATTAGTAGAGCGCCATTTTCTTTCTAATTGACGAGTCTTCTGTTTTAAGCTACGAGTTTCTGTGTTGAACCAAGGAGTTAGAAATCTCTGATTAGACTTTTTCTTTTTTAAGGGGGCCACCAAGTCTAGAGCCTGATGCAGAGAAGCTGAAACACTATCCACCATGTTATCAATTACAGAAGGAGCAAGCTCTCTATAGCTTATTTCCATTGTGTTGACACATGGCATAGAGGAAACAATCTGCATAAATTTGGAAACAGCATCATCTGAGAGGCATCTACTATAATAATATTTTTCTTTAGGAGCCAAATAGTCAGAAATAGTAAAATCAAAGGTTAACAGACAATGGTCTGACAGTACAGGGTTATGAGGAGACACTACAAGATTTTCTATTTCTATGCCATATGTCAGAACAAGGTCCAATGTATGGTGGAGGTAATGAGTAGAATTTCCTACTTTCTGAGAAAACCCAATCGAGTCTAATATTGAATTAAAAGCCACATTAAGGCAGTCACTATCTACATCCACATGTATATTAAAGTCCCCTACTATAATTATTCTATCAGATTTCAGCACTAAATCAGCTAAGAAATCAGCAAATTCGGATAAAAAATTCTGAGTAGGTTGATGGGGGACGATAAACTATGGCAAATAAAATTGGGTTTAACCTAAAATTGCTAAAGTGCCCAATACTGAGGACCAGGCCCTCAAAGGAATTACAGTGATCCCTCACTTATCGCGGTTAATGAGTTCCAGAACCGACCGCGAAAAGTGAAAAAACGCGAAGTAGCGTCACCCCAATGACGTCATCCATAAACAATACGTACGTTCATTCTCTCACTCTCATATGATACGTGTGTGTGTGTGTACGTGTACATACATACGTAGATGTAAACAAAGTGTACATAAATTGTTTTTTAGAACTCTTTTATTCTTATAACAAGATACGTAACTCAAGATGAAAATGATTTACTGCACAGGTTAATGAGAGCTTTACTGCTCCTCAGGTGACGCCTCATCGTGAGGTGCTGGAGGCTCAGGATCATCGAGGGCAGCTTCCGATAGAGCTGAAGCTGCAGGAGGCGGCGTAGTGCCTCGACGGGAAGACTATTTCACACAAAATGGCACAAGAGAACAGCAAAAAGTGCCACACGGCGAGACTAAGTAACATGAGCGATAAAAAGCAATGAATGCGGTCTTTCTTCCCTTCATGGGTGCTCGGCAGGGAGAGGAGGTGGGTGAGACGTCTCGGCCAATCAGCTTGCGGGGTGAAACGTCTCGGCCAATCAGCTTGCGAGATTTCCGAGCCCAGCCAACACGACAACAGCAAACAGAGAGTTGTGCTGCTCTCCGTGTTGACACCTGATGGTCTAATGTAGTCTCCCTGCCTTCTGCTAGCGCCCGCCCATTATTTCTCAATTTTGAATTTTTGATGAATATTTTTGAAAAATCCGCGATGCACTGAGGGCGCGAAAGGTGAAGCGCGAAGTAGCGAGGGATCACTGTATAACATGTTTTTTGCTTTACATTAACTAGTAATTTGGAATGGAAAATTGTTGCTACTCCTCCTCCACGACCAGAACTTCTGGGATTTTGACAGTTTAAATAACCAGAGGGAGTTGATTCATTTAAACCAACATAATCCTCTTGTCCTAACCAAGTCTCTGTAAGGGAAATTAAATCAATCTGATGATCAATTAACAGATCATGGACTATCAGAGACTTGGGAGTTAGAGACCTAATATTTAATAAACCACATTTAATTTTTAAATTATGAGGAGGAACAGAGGCCAAATCATTCAATTTAGAGGCTTTATGTTTAATTTGAGTTATACCAATATTTTGCTTTATCACTTTGGGATGCTTATACATTATATCTGATGGGGAAGACAGGGGCTAAGCTGAGGGGTGGCGGATGAAGAGGAGCTGCAGAGAGGCGTGTAAGACTGCGACTCTGCTTCCTGGTCCCAACTCTGAGTAGTCAGGGTTTTGGAAATTTGGATAAAAAAGATGCCAGATTGTTAGCTAAATGAGAAGCACCATCCAAAGTGGGATGAATGCTGTCTCGTCTCATAAGACCAGGTTTTCCCCAAAAAGAGCTCCAATTGTCAATGTAGCCCACGTCATTTTTAGGACACCACACAGACAGCCAGCGGTTCAAGGATGACGAGCGGCTAAACATGTCATCACTGGTCAGATTGGGGAGGGGCCCAGAGAATACTACAGTGGCAGACATCGACATCGACTACAGTGGTATCCTCTCTGAAGAGCTGGAGCAGGTGGCTGGGGAGAGGAAAGTTTGGGCTTCTCTGATTGAGCTGCTGCCTCTGGGACCCGAACCTCTGAAAAAGCGGTATAAAATGAATGGATGGATGGATGGATGAAAATTGTAACTTTTTTCATAAATTTGCAGCTTTTCCTGTAAATTTGAGCCTTTTTTCTTGTAATTTGTCTATTTTTCTTAGAAATAAGAAATTTGTTCATGTCATTTGAAATCATTTTTGTTTGTTGTTAGTTTCTACAAACCTTTTTAAATGGTTTGTCTAGTCAACCCATTTCAGTTCCAATCCCATCTCATTTATTGAATAAATTTGGGCTTTTTATTACCTCCGCTAAGGGAGAAGGTAATGTTTTTGGTGGTGTTGGTTGGTTTGTTGTTTGTCTGTTGGTTTGTCTGTTACCAACATAACTTAAAAAGTTAACGGATTCCTTCTTCGTCATCGGCCTCCGTCGGTCTATGATGACCATGGAAGAGAATCCTAAACATCTACTCTGCTGGAACAGCACCGCCCGTGGCTGAACAGGCCGATGCGCCCCGGTGTTCTACCTTCCAGCGTTGGCCGTTGGTAGGATTCAAGCCTGGGCAGGAAGCTACGGAGGACAAGATGTTACCCATGCAGCATGTCCCCCCTCTCCACGTCACTGATGAATCCAAAGGAACAGCAGGGCTGCTATAGTTTGGCACCAGCACCATCGCAGGAGCTGCCAGAACGATGTTGAGCACAACAGAGAACTGCCTTAGGGGCTCCGACTCTGGATTTTTCCTCAGGGTTGACTCCCGAAGCCTTTCCTGTGACCGGGTGTGCCGCAAGGCAGCGGAGGTTTGAAATCAGGGTTTACCTTCCCCTAGATGGGCTACCTTCCCAGGTTGACGAGCCACCATCTACCCGAAGCATCTGGTTTTAAGGTGCCAGAGATCTGCCCTCGCCCCTTCTCCTATTAGTAAAAGCAGTTCCGCCGGGCTTAGAGACTAAACCACACGGGCAGGCTAGGAGTTGGACTTAGTTGTCAGAGGCTTTTCGAGACGCACCCCGTAAGGAGCATTTTATGAGCACTGGGAGCTTAACCTCAGTGCCGCTCCTGGCTATGACAACCTTGGAACCTGCAGCTGAATACGACAAAAACTAAAGATATGATTATTGACTTTAGGAGGAAAACTCCCAGGCACAAAGTCACCGTACTAAAAGGTCAGACCACTGAATGTGTACAATCCTACAAATATATTGGGATGATTATTGATAGTAATTTAAACTTTGAAGAGAACTGTGAAAGGGTGTGCAAAAAGGGTCAGCAACATTTGCATTGCTTTAGGAAACTTGCACGCTTCCAAATTGACCGAACCATAATGACAATGTTTTATCGGGCTTTTATTGAATCTGTTTTATCCTTTTCTTTAGTGTCATGGTTTGGTCAGATAAAAAGATAAACCAGTCGTTTGCTTGGTGAGTCACAGCTGAGCCTGACATCCCTGTGCACCAGACAAGTACAGAGGATGGCTACCTCCATTTTAAATGATGACACCCACCCTTTGCACTGCCACTTTCAGCTTCTTCCCTCAAGACGGAGGTTTGCTGTCCCAAAAAGTAAAACCCAGCATTACAAAAACAGCTTTGTTCCTGCTGCTGTTAAAGAGTTGAACAAGTTGTAACAATATATTGCACATAATTTAGGTACCTATTTATTAACTCCATCTTATATTTACTTATTTTTGTAGGATTTTATTTGGGTTCTAAATCTTTTATTGGGTTTTAGACCTTTGAGTTTTCAACCTCTTTGACTAGTCTTTAACTTTTTAATATGACCCTTCTCTCTTATCTCTGGTTTTTCTCTCATCTCTTTGTCTTATACCCTGATTGATGGAGCCTTGAGTATTTTTATCATGTTTATAGTCAGCTTCATGTGTGCCTGTGTTTGTGTTCATGTTGAATGTAATTGTGGCTTGTAAATATGGATGGCACCAGACTGCAAAACAAATCTACCTACGGGTACAAATAAAGTAACCTGAACCTGAACCTGGATTTTGATGACATTTTCAAGAAAGGTGTATAATGCCATGGGGAACGGATTACTAGATTCTGGTGATGATCTGAGAGTGCATACCTCCACCAAGACCTTTGTATATGTGCAGCATGATTACACAAAAACCAAGATGGATTTGGATGAAATTTTTACCAGAGGGGGGTCTTGGGCTAGAGTGGAACCTATTACATTTTGGTGATGATCTGAGAATGCATACCTCAGCCAAGGCTCTTATCTTCTCACAGACTGTTAGCAACAACACTACAAAACTAATGGACAGACTTTGATGCAATTTTCACCAGAAGTGGCTTTCGGCCTACACACAAACGCATTACATTTTGGATGTGATCCATGACAAACAGAAGGAGCCTTGGCAGAGGTATGCGCTCCATGATTGCTTTTCCAGTTTTAATTTTTTTTTTTACAATTTTATCGCCTTCACAGTCCAAGATGGTGTCTTGTAATCTAAATTTAGTTTTCTAAATTTAGTTTTCTTATGGCCTTTGGTCATAAGATTGTTAATACAGTTAAAAGCCTGAAGAGGAGACTGCATTAGCTGTGACAGAAGTGTACACGAAGGGTCCAGAGAGTTCACTAAGCTGTGTGGACAATATGTGCCAAGCATCCAATATGTGACTATGGTGTTTGAAGACCAGAGGATTTGCAGCAGAACTTATTTTTGTTCCATAAGAGACTGAACAGTGCAGTGAAGTGGATCCTCCTCCAACCTCTATGCAGCAATTTGACAATGTAACAAACTGGTTTTATTCATCTTAATGTGAGACATATTACTGCTAAACAAAACTGAATATTTTACCTTTAAGATCATTAAATTTAACCCTCAGGCCCTACTAGGGACATTTTTGCACTTAATGACTCTAAAGGGTAGTAAATTAAAGTGGTGCCTCAGGGTTAAGAATTTCACTGCAGTTACCATTAAAGGATCTGTACAAAATCTATGTCAATAGAAAAAAAAATCACAAAACAGATTTGGAGATGAAACACTTGCATGTAAAGATGGAGGGAAAATGATGTTTGTTCAGGAAGTAAAGAAGGAATGTTTAAAAACAAATTAGTGAAGGTGTGTTTTATTAAAAGTGATTTTGAGTGATTAGTTATCTGATTCTCTATCATGACACTTCTGTGGATGTGGTTCCTCTTGAAGACGCACTCCAATGGATATAAATCCCTTATAAAAACAAATCTACATTATTTAAAATGGTATCATATGCCCTTTTTTCTACAAAAAAACTCTCATTTTCTTATCATTTCATGTCAAAATCCTTTCACTTTCCCTCTTCAAGCACCAGAATCAGTGATTACTAGGCCCAACCACATCCCACAAGGCTAATACTAACTAACTAACTAACCTGCACTTATATAGCGCTTTTCTAGTCACAAAGACCACTCAAAGCACTTTCACTAATACTAACCCTCTATTCTAAGGGCCTATAGGACACAGATATCTAGGGACAATTTAGAACAGCCAATTAACCTAACATGCATGTCTTTGGATTGTGGGAGGAAACCGGAGCCCCCGGAGTAAACCCACGCAGCACAGGGAGAACATGCAAACTCCACACAGAAAGGTTCCAACCCCTGCCCGCCTGGGGATTCGAACCAGGAACCTTCTAGCTGTAAGGCAACAGTGCTAACCACTAGCTATCCTATATTATCAGAATAAATCTTGTGATGAAAAGACTTACCGGTGTAATGACATGGGCAGCTTGGTGAAATAGTGGTTAGCACTGTCACAACCTGAACACTATCCTTTCCCGCATTCAGGTTGTCCAGTGCCGCTCCTGCTCCGTGCTAGTCTGTGCCGGGTCTTACTAGGCCCATTGTTTGACAGCGCCCAGCTGATCTCCAGCTGTCTAGTTCAGCTGCTCTGGGACAGCTGTCTCTCATTATTGTTAATCATCTTCCCCGCTTCTGATTGGGTTCCCTTTTCCTTTTAAACAAGCAGCTGAGTGTTACTCCTCGCTGCGACCTCGCTATGGAAAGACGTGCCCATGTGTTTCCACGGCTGTAGCTCCTATGTCTAGCTTCAGTCGCCCGTTACCTCGGCGCTACCCCCAAAGTAAGTGCTGCGGACTCGGCTGAACCTGCTCTGGGATGGCACCTCTGGAGGTTCCGGGTTCTCTGCAACGGTGTTCGCACTCTGAGGCTGTGCCCGGGAGTGCTTCGCCGGTCCAGTTGGGGTCCACCGGGAGTCTTCGCCGGTCCAGTTGGGGGTCCACCGGGAAGTGCTGTTCCGGCCCAATTCGGGGGTCCACCGGAGTGCTGTTCCTGCCCGATCGGGGTCCTCCGGGAGTGTTTCGGCCGGCCCGAATCGGGGTCCACCAGGGGTGCTGCGCCGGTCCGGGTAAAGGTCAGTGAGGGAGCTGAAGGATTGTGTTCGTCTGACATCAGGCTGACTTTGTCCTTGCCTCCATCATCTCTCCTCCTGCCGCTGGTGGGGGTTCCTCTCATCTGGGCCCATGTTTCCCCCTGCCCCATGTGTTTCAGATGTCAGGCTGTCTTCGCCCCTTGCCTCCATCTCCTTTCCCCTGCCACTGTAAGGGTTTCTCTCACCCGGGTCAGTTTCCTCCTGCCTTTTTCCCTCAGGGAGGAAGCTGCACCAAAACTTCTCCCTCAGCTCTCGGTGGTCTGAGGTCACGGGACGACGCCTGGGGAGCTGTCTGGCTGGTTCGGTGATCTGGGTCGGCCTCCGGAGAAACTGTGTCTCCTAGCCTGGGACTCTGGTAGGCCGCCCGAACTGGTATTGCGGTTCCTGGCCTGGTGGAGTTCGGGTCGCCCGCCGGACAAGCTGTCACCACCTGCCCCGCTCCACCTGCTGAAGTTCCTGAAGAATTGACTGACTGTTCATAGCCTTGTGTTTGCTTGTCCTCCTTTATTTAACCTTATTCAGGACATCAAGGATCTTTCTGCCCTAGAGTTCTTATTGTGGTGTCATTCCAACAAAGAATTTTTTTAGACTATTTTCTATGTCTTATAATCCCTGTATGTTCTCTTAATCTATTAGCCCTTTAAGTAGCATTTGCTTCACATTGCCTGGCCTCATTCAGAGTAGCCTTGTGTTTATCTGCATCTATATCCTCCTCCAGACTGTTTGACTTTCTGTGTTGTGCTAATACGTGATTGAGGAGTTGATTTTTCTTTGTATCTTTATGCAAGTTTGCGGCCTCAGGCCCTATTTTTAGGTCTTATGCCCAGAGTGCTTCCTGTATATTATTCTGTCTTGGCCGGGGTTACATGTGTAAGTCTTCTTCAACCTTATGTTCACAGAGTTTTGTAGTTTTTTTTGGTCTTCGGGACATGAGTTTTGCCTTGTCCTCGCCCTAAGTTGTTGTGAGCCTTTTTATGACTATGTCGCTATATTTCTGCAGTTTGATCTCCCCACCTCCTGTGGTAACCTGCATAGACCATCTGGCCTCTGCAGAGGAGGGGGTGATGGTTTTTTTTCCTGTTTTGAAACTGTTATTATGGTGTCTGATCCTATGCTGTTACCTGGGTTTTTTTTTTCTTCCCTGCCTCCCTTTCCTTGTCCCTCACTTTCCCCCAGACCTGGCCCCCACCGCCCTCCCTGGTCTTCCCTCGGGAAGCGGGGGGGGGGGGGGGTTAGCCTGCGCCAGGAGGCGCGGCTCGGGGGAGGAGTACTGTCACGACCTGAACGCTATCCTTCCCCACGTTCAGGTTGTCCAGTGCCGCTCCTGCTCCGTGCTAGTCTGTGCCGGGTCTTACTAGACCCGTAGTTTGACAGCGCCCAGCTGATCTCCAGCTGTCTAGTTCAGTTGCTCTGGGACAGCTGTCTCTCATTATTGTTAATCATCTTCCCTGCTTCTGATTGGGTTCCCTTTTCCTTTTAAACAAGCAGCTGAGTGTTACTCCTCGCTGTGACCTCGCTATGGAAAGACGTGCCCTGTGTTTCCACGGCTGTAGCTCCTATGTCTAGCTTCAGTCCGCCGTTACCTCGGCGCTACCCCCAAAGTAAGTGCTGCGACTCGGCGTGTGTTTCCCCTCGCCGCCTTTCTAGCCATTCTTTCCGGGTTGTACATTGTCTTTTGTTCTGTGCATGTTTTAGCCCCACGTGGCTCTTTTCCTTTCCGTTTGTTGTCTAGTGTTATGTGTGTTATAGCCCCACGAGGCTCTTTACTTTGTGTTCGTTCTTTGTGTGTTAATATTAATAAATTACCCAAACTCACTGGTCGCCCTCGCATCTCCTTTCTGGCTCGTGAGAGCCAGGCATGACGAGCACTATGGCAGCACAGTAAGAAGGTCACAGGGTCCATTCCACCCTGACCATCATGAGTTCGATCCCACCCCCTGACCATCAGTGACCCTTCTGCATGGAGTTTGCATGTTCTCCCTTTGTCTGCATGGGTTTACTCCAGTTTCCTCCCACAGGCCAAAAACACACGTTAGGTTAAATGGAGACTCTAAAGTAGCCCTAGGTGTGAATGTGTGTGTGAATGGTGAAGGGATTGGTGCCTCACCGTGGCTGCCTTATCATCCAGGTGGATGTCCTGAATTTAAACTATAATGTCACGCAGTGGGGAAATATATGTTATAAAAATAAAAAAAATGCCCAGTTGTATGCATGGTGGCCCAGGATAATAACTGCAATTGCATCAGTCCTTAAAAGCAGTTTAATGGTAAAATCCATCTTAATTTGGGTCAAGTTTTCAAAGTAGTTTGTTAAGCCCCTGTCTCACCTTGATGATTTAGGCAGCGGATGCTGACGTTTAAAAAAATTGGCAAATACGCTGGCATATGTCTAATAAGTTAAGGGTAAGTTCTGTATAAGTTAAAAGCATGCTGAAGCATGCTGGTATACATCATAGTACGACGAGGTTGAATCCAGCGTATGGCTCATATGTCCCGCATAAGCCAGGGCCAGTCCAAGGCATAGGCAACCTGCAAGCCCTCAATTTTTTTTTAATTAATAAAATAAAATTCCTAATAGTCAGAGGTGCTGTGCCGGCAGACAAATGCTTAGAGCCCCAGGACAGTTAGGGGCTTTCGAGGGCTGACCAACTTTGAATCACTTCAGCAGTGCAGCTTGGTGTGGTGGTTCTACTCACACCACTCCTGTTGCGACTCTTTTGTAACCAAACTGCATAGAGGACCTTGTTGAGATTTGTAAAATTAAATAAATATGCAGACTGACAAAAGACAGAAGAGTCCAGCTTCACTTATCCACCACCTGTCAGATGACCGCTGTGACAAACTGCTTTAACAGCAGAACCAGTAGGAGTTCTGTCAACAGTCATTCCACCTCCGACTGGCAGATCCTATGGACTCAATATCCGGCTGCAAACAGCTCTAACTACGCCACGTTCCAAATCATCATGCAAATAATATTTGTCTCTGTCATTTGCATCAACTATTTAGGAAAATCAGTCAGTGTAATTTTCAAATTATCAGCCGTTAGAGAATAATTAAAATTTTGCTGAACAAACCTCCCAATGATTATTTTTTTTTCAAAAAAAAAAAAAAACTCAAAATGCACTGTTCTAAATTATGATGCACAACAGAGCAAAACATTTTATTGGTTGTAAAGAACTGAAAATGGTCATTTGTTGAATTTGTAGCATTAGGAGGCCATTTTTACTGAAATCAAAAGCTATTTCAATCAAAAACATCTTAACAGGCCAAGTTACATGTTAACATAGGACCCTTTCTTTGATATAGCCTTCACAATTCTTGCATCCATTGAACTTGTGAGTTTTTGGAGAGTTTCTGCTTGAATTTCTTTGAAAGATGTCAGAATAGCCTTCCACAGCTGCTGTTTTGATGTGAACTGCTTCCCACCTTCATAGATCTTTTGCTTGAGGATGCTCCAAAGGTTCTCAATAGGGTTGAGGTCAAGGGAGGATGGGAGCCACACTATGAGTTTATCTCCTTTTATGCCCATAGACACCAATGACACAGAGGTATTCTTTGCAGCATGAGATCGTGCATTGTAATGCATGGAGATAATTTTGCTACAGAAGGCACGGTTCTTCTTTTTGTACCATGGAAGAAAGTGGTTAGTAAGAAACTCTATATACTTTCCGGAGGTAATTTTAATACCTTCAGGGACCCCAGAGGGGCCTACTAGCTCTCTCCCCATGATTCTGGCCCAAAACATGACTCCGCCACCTCCTTGCTGATGCCACAGCCTTGTTGGGACATGGTGGCCATCCACCAACATCCATCTGGACCATCCAGGGTTGCACACCACTCACCAGTAAACAAGACTGTTTGAAAATTAGTCTTCATGTGTTTCTGGGCCCACTGCAACTGTTTCTACTTGTGAGCATTAGTTAGGGGTGGCTGAATAGTAAGTTTATGCACAACTGCAAGCCTATGGAGGATCCTACATCTTGAGGTTTGTGGGACTCCAGAGGCACCAGCAGCTTCAAATGTCTGTTTGCTACTTTATAATGGCATTTTAGCAGCTGTTCTCTTAATCCGATGAATTTGTCTGGCACAAACCTTCTTCATTATGCCTTTATCTACACAAACCCGTTTGTACTCTGAATCAGCCACAAATTTATTTTATTTTATTTTGTGTACTTTATTGATCCCCAGAGGGGAAATTAAGGGCATCCACCTGGATGGATGAAGCAGCCATGGTACGGCACTATCCCTTCACCACTCACACACACATTCACAACTAGGGCCACTTTAGAGTCTCCAATTAACCTAACCTGCATGTTTTTGGCCTGTGGGAGGAAACCAGAGAAATCCCAGAGTAAACCCACGCAGACACAGGGAGAACATGAGGATGCACAGAGGATGTCACTATAGTGAATACCATCACTATGCGGGGTAACCATAAGCCCTGGATGACTGCAGAGGTGCGCTTGCTACTTACAGCCAGGGATGCAGCCTTCAGAGCGAAGGACAGGATCGCCCTCCGCTCAGCCAGGTCTGCGCTCTCAAAGGGAATTAAGGCAGCAAAGCGTGCCTATGCGGAGAAAATCCAGGGACACCTCTGTGACACTAGGAACACCAAGCAGACGTGGCAGGGAGTTCGGACACTGACGGGCTTTAAGTCTAAGCAGGGGGTTGATGATGACGACGCTTCGCTTCCAGACAGGCTTAACGACTTCTTTGCATGTTTTGAAGCACAAACTCGACAATCAGAGGGAGGGCTGGCCCACCCCCACCATCGGTCAGACCAGCTTTTACCATCAACACAGCGGACACACGGAGGACCCTAACCAGAGTCAACCCACGCAAAGCTGCAGGTCCGGACAACATCCCGGGACGTGTGCTCTGAGACTGCGCGAGCGAGTTGTCGGATGTCCTGACTGACATTTATAACATCTCCCTGAGTCAGGCCATCGTTCCCAGATGCTTCAAGACCTCTATCATTGTACCGGTGGCAAAGAAACCAGTTGTGTCCTGTTTGAATGACTATCGTCCTGTTGCACTGACACCAATTGTGATGAAGTGTTTTGAACGGCTTGTCAAACCACACATTACAGCCTGCCTCCCTGCATCACATGACCCACTCCAGTTTGCATATCGTTCAAACCGCTCCACGGAGGATGCTATAGTCACCACCCTACACTCTGTCATCACCCACCTGGACCAGAAAGACACCTACGCCAGACTCCTGTACATTGATTTCAGTTCAGCATTCAACACCATTATTCCCCAGAGACTGATGGAGAAATTACTCCTTCTCGGTCTGAACACCGCCACATGTCTCTGGATCCTGGATTTCCTGACTGAGAGACCTCAGTCTGTCCGGGTTGGAAACAACATCTCCAACTCTGTCACACTGAGCACCGGATCCCCTCAAGGCTGTGTACTCAGTCCACTGTTGTTTACACTTTTAACACATGACTGTGTATCCAGACACGAGGGGAACCAGATTGTTAAGTTTGCAGACGACACCACGGTGGTGGGACTTATTCAGAGGGATGAGGAATCAATGTACAGGGAAGAAGTGGGAGACCTGGAGGGCTGGTGCAGGGAGAACAATCTGGTGCTCAACGTGGACAAAACGAAGGAGATGATTATCGACTTCCGGCGGTTACAGCCTGAGCACGTCCCCCTCAGCATCGGCAGCTGTTTAGTGGAGAGAGTGGAGAACATCAAGTTCCTCGGAGCGCAGATCTCGCAGGACCTGACCTGGAGCAAGAATTCCTTGGGGATCAGGAAGCGGGCTCAGCAGAGATTGCACTTCTTGAGGAAACTCAAACAGGCCTCTCTCCCCATCTGCATCCTCAGGACTTTCTACAGAGGTGTGGTGGAGAGTGTTCTGACGTACTGCATTGCTACATGGTACTCCAGCGGCAGTATGTCAGACAAAACTTCCGGTTCTGGCGCCACATAAGTTGGCTGCCTTTTGCAACAGCGGCTCAATTCTGAGTCTTTTTATCTTCCTTCTTCCTTCTGATCCGGCACACCTTTCACTCTATATATATCACGGACACACAGATCGCCCCAAAGGTCTCCCGAGTCAGTGGACGGAGCCTCTGTTTACAGCAGGAGACGATACAGCAGGGAAGAGCTAGCTAGCACTCAACCACCACCTGGTGCTAACAGAGGAACTCGACATACCGGGAGAACTGAAGCGAAAACGACGCGGGTGCCGGGCTGGAGTTTAGGCGGCGTGCAAGAAATATAAGACAGAATAATAAAGAGCGATGGCAAGAACCATGCAGACCGCCCGTAAATCTACTGGAGGAAAAGCCCCCAGGAAGCAGCTGGCCACCAAGGCTGCTCGGAAAAGCGCTCTGGCCACCGGCGGAGTGAAGAAGCCTCACTGTTACAGGCCCGGTACCGTGGCTCTGAGAGAGATCCGTCGCTACCAGAAATCCACGGAGCTGCTCATCCGTAAGCTGCCCTTCCAGCGCCTGGTGAGGGAGATCGCTCAGGACTTCAAGACCGACCTGCGCTTCCAGAGCTCCGCCATCATGGCTCTGCAGGAGGCCAGCGAGGCCTACCTGGTGGGGCTCTTCGAGGACACCAACCTGTGCGCCATCAACGCCAAGAGGGTCACCATCATGCCCAAAGACATCCAGCTGGCCCGCGGCATCCGCGGAGAGAATGCTTAGACTTTCTGCTGCACATCCACCAACCACAATGCTCCGCACTGTCTCTCTCTCTCTCTCTCTCTCTCTCTCTCTCTCTCTCTCTCTCTCTCTCTCTCTCTCTCCCTCGTGCGCATGCGTGGGCGTTTGTGGGAGCAGGGGTGTGGAGTGGTGTCGAGTGAGTACTTTAAACTTTGTATTTTCTAACTTTTTCTCTATCTTGTGTGTTTGAGGTGTGTGTGTTTAATATAGTGGGTTGAGTGTGTGTGTGCTGGGGTGTGAGTGTTGGAGTGGGTGTGTTGGGGAACGGTAGCTTCTGCTGCCGGTTTTTCCCGGCCGGCATCATGCCGGTGATTGATGGTGGTGTGGAGTTTGAGCGCTTAACCCGGTGTCATGGTGTGAGAATCCTCCCGACAGTTCCCTGTTCTGTGGAGGAGGCCAGCCTCGCTGTAGGACAGGTGGTTGGGCATGGCAGCATAAAATCAGCATCGAGGATGAACAGCGCAATTGTGATCTTTCTGGATTCAACTGAGAAAGCTGATCAGGTGGTGGCACAGGGAGTGGTCATAGGTGACACTTTTACTCCCGTTTTACCGCTGGCGAACCCGTCTAGGAGGATCACCATCTCAAACGCTCCTCCTTTCGTTAAAAATGATCAGCTGATTAGAGAGTTGTCCCGTTTTGGCCAGGTTGTGTCCCCTATCAGAATGGTCTCTCTGGGTAGTAAATCACCCCTGCTGAAGCATGTTGTATGTCACAGGAGGCAGTGTTTCATGGTGTTGAAAGACAGCTCTGCTGAACTGAACGCGTCTTTTAATTTCAGGATTGACGGCTTTAGCTACTTGGTGTTTGCAACATCTGAAACCATGAAGTGTTTTGCGTGTGGCGCAGAAGGCCATCTTATTAGGTCATGTCCTGAAAAGGCGAACACAAAGAGCACTGGCGGTAAGAAAGGTGACGCCGCTGTTTCTGGTGGTCCGGAGGGTAGCGCTACATGTGGTGCGGGGGATGCCGCTGCGGCGCCCGCTTCTGCTGGGGCGGTCGCGGGTCCGCTTCCGCGTCCGCGTCTGCTTCTACTTCTGCGGGGGCGTCCGCGTCCGCGTCCGCTTGTGCTGGGGCGGCCGCGGCCGCCTCTGCTGGGGTGGCCGCGGCGGGCGCGGTAGTTGTCCCCCCAAACAGTGATGGTGGGGAATTTCTGTCTGGCGGCAGCTCTGATCATTGTGACGAGCCTGTCGCCCGGGGTAAACAGGTGGAGGGTGTAAGTAAAAGTGCAGTTAAACGAAGGAACGTGAATGAACAGACTTTGCAGGCGGGGGAGGAGCGGTTTGAGGCTGTAGCGGACACACAGAGCAAACACTGCATGACAAACGTTGCGTTTCATGAAGAAATGCAGGAATGTAGTTTTGTTGAAGAGGATCCTTTTAAAGCTGCACAAAAAAGGAAAAGTGCGGAAAACTTGCAGAGCTCTGCTAAATCTAGTAGGGTTGGGAATTTAGATTTACTGAATGAGAGCGCTTCTGACGAAAATGGAGATGAGTCTGAACTGATGCAGACACAGACGCAGGAGGAGCAAAGCTCCTATTGTTTTACTAAAATTAGGCAATTTCTCCAGGTGACTAAGGGGAGCAGAGCTGTGAAAGTGGAAAATTACTTTCCAGATCTGGAGTTATTCGTGGCATCAGCTCGCAAATTTATGAAACTGAATGATGGGAATGAGACTTTCACTGATCAGGAAATTTATCGTTTAAAGAAACTGGTTGCTAAACTGAAATTGCAAATTACTAACAGTCATGTTGACTCTTAGTTTGCTTCTTCCCTTTTATGCTATGTGTGTGTTTTTTTACTGTACCCTATTTTTATCCTTTTTAATGCCCCACCTTAGAATTGGCACTCTCAATATTAATGGGGCCAGGGATGATGTAAAAAGGGCCTCTTTATACAAGCTTTTTAATTTAAAGAAACTTGACGTGCTGATGGTCCAGGAGACTCACAGCACTGTGGACATTGAGAGCCATTGGAGAAAAGAGTGGGATGGCTGCATTTTTTTTAGCCACAAATCCAGTAGCAGTGGGGGGGTGGCTGTACTTTTCTCTAGGGGTTGTGTGCCTGTCTCTTATGAGGTAGAAGAGGTGGTGAGAGGTCATTTCCTCTTATTAAAGGTACAGTTTGAAAACGTGAACTTCGTTTTTATAAACGTGTATGTGCCAACACAGAGAGCAGAGAGGATCAGGGTCTTTGACGTGCTTTCGGATACGGTTAAGTCCTGTGATCCAAATAGTTTTTTATTTCTGGGGGGTGATTTTAACTGTACATTAAACCACAGACTAGACAGGAACCATCAGGAGCCTCACCCTGCTTCTGCCAATAGGCTGAGAGAACTGGTGAAAACACATGAAATGGCCGATGTGTGGAGATCACATCATGGGGACCAGAGGCAGTACACCTGGAGCCATGTCAAAGATAACCTTTTATCTATGGCTAGGTTAGACCGTTTTTATGGTTTTAAACATCAAATGAGTGTTTTTAAAAATAGTTGTATCTGTCCTGTTGGTTTCACTGATCACTGCCTGCTGTTTTGTTCTGTGTTTATTGAAAATGTAAAGTGTAAGAGTGCTTTTTGGCATTTTAACAATACACTTTTAAATGATGTGTTTTTTAAAGAGGTTTTTCATGATGTTTGGAAGTCACACAGGGAACAAAAACCCTCTTTTAGTTCTCTCCAATTGTGGTGGGATTTTGGTAAGGCCCAGATAAAACAACTCTGCCAACAGTACACTCAAAATGTCACTCGTAGCTTGACCCAATCCTTGAAAGTTCTGGAGACTGAGGTGGTAGAACTAGAGGAGTTGCTCAGTTCTACAGGAAAACAGGAGCACTTAGAGGCTCTCAAGTCAAAAAGGTCAGCCTTGGCTAGCTTGCTAGGGGTCACCGCACAGGGTGCTCTGGTCCGCTCACGCTACATGGATGTAGCTCTGATGGACTCGCCCTCCCAGTACTTTTTTGGACTGGAGGGGAAAAATGGACAGAGAAAGCTCATTCACTCCTTGTTGGGCGATGACGGGAGAACAATCTCCACAGCAGCAGAGATCAGGAAACACGCTGCTAGCTTTTACAGTGAATTGTTTAGAGCAGAGTGGAGGGAGGACACGTCACTGGGCCAGGTTTTCCTTGATGGTCTTCCAGTGCTCTCAGAGGACCTTGTTGCCGGCTTGGATGCTCCACTGTCTCTGTCTGAGCTGCATACGGCGCTAATGAGCCTCCAGAATGGAAAATCACCAGGCATAGATGGTCTCTCTGTGGACTTTTTTAAGGAATTCTGGCCCCTGCTTGGTCCAGACCTGCTGGAGGTTCTCCAAGATAGCTTGGAAAGGGGGACCCTACCCACGACCTGCAGGAGGGCCATCATCACACTGTTGCCGAAAAAGGGGGACCTCCAGAGCCTAAAGAACTGGAGGCCAGTCTCTCTGCTCTGCACAGACTACAAGATTCTCTCAAAAGCTTTGGCCCGAAGACTGAGAAAGGTGATGAGCGAGCTCATTCATGTAGACCAGACTTACTGTGTGCCTGGCAGGCTGATTAGTGACAACGTCACTTTAATTCGGGATATTTTGGAGGTCTCTGGTTCATTGGCGGTAGAAACTGGTTTGATTTCAATTGACCAGGAAAAGGCGTTTGATCGGGTTGAACACCAATATTTATGGACAGTTTTAACAGCTTTTGGGTTCAGCCCAGGCTTCATAGCCAGGATACGGGTCTTGTACAGTGACATTGAGAGTGTGCTGAAGATAAATGGGGGCCTGTCTGCCCCTTTAAAAGTCCAGAGGGGGGTTCGGCAGGGCTGCCCTCTCTCAGGGATGCTGTACTCCCTCGCCATAGAGCCTTTGCTTCACTGCCTGAGAAGGGATCTATCAGGAGTTACTTTTCCTGGCTGTGACACCACGTTCAAGCTGTCAGCCTATGCAGATGATGTAGTCATTCTGCTAAACAAGCAGAGTGACATTGACGTTCTGGTTAGGAGTGTCAATCTTTTTGGCCAACTTTCCTCTGCAAAGATAAACTGGGGAAAAAGCGAGGCTCTGATGGTGGGGGAGAAACTAGAAAATCAGCTTACGCTGCCGGGTGGGTTGATTTGGAAAAAAGGAGGTTTTAAGTATCTTGGTGTCTTTATTGGAAATCAGCAGTTTGAGCAAAAAAATTGGGATGGGGTCATAGAGAAGATTAACGGGAGACTAAACAAGTGGAAGTGGCTAATGCCAAGAATATCTTTTAGAGGAAGAGTGCTCATTTTAAATAATCTTGTTTCCTCATCCCTGTGGCACCGCCTCATGTGCATGGACCCCCCTGCTGGTTTGTTGTCCAAAATTCAGTCTGTTTTGGTGGACTTTTTTTGGGGGGGTGGACTCCACTGGGTTCCTCAAGCCCTGTTATTTCTTCCCAAAGAGGAGGGGGGGCAAGGAGTGATTCATTTAGCTAGTAGAGGTGCTGCTTTTAGACTGACTTTCATACAGAGACTGCTGACGGGCCCCCAGGACCTGGTATGGAGGCCTTTGGCCTGTGTTATTTTACAGAGAGTCCTTGGGCTTGGGCTAGACCTCCCTGTGTTTTTAATGGATTTTAAGAACTCTAATGCACTGTCTTTACCCAGTTTTTACCGCAGTCTCTTTTCAGTGTGGACTCTTTTTAAAAAACAAAGAGGGCCATGCGATTCCCTCTACTGGTTGTTGAGGGAGCCGCTGGTTTTTGGTGGTCGCCTTGGTGTCCTGCCGGGAGTTGGAAGGACCTTCCTTGATAGGCTGTGTTCCAGGAACATTCTCACTCTGAAGCAAGTGGTGGAACTGGCTGGTCCTGGCCTCAACAACGCCTCAGCTTTAGCAGCTCATCTTGGTGTCAGGTCGAATCGTTTCATCGATGGTCTTCTTGCACACTGGAAACAGGAGCTTCATGGACTTGAGCACTCCCTACTCTTGGACTTTAGCAATGGCACGCTGCAGCCAGAAAGCACTGACCCCTTTCCCTCTCTCACGCTCTATATGGACTTTGACGTCGCTCCTTGCTCCTTACTGGCATTCTGTGCTCCCACTGGTGTGGACTTTGGAGGAGCCAGTGGTAAGGCACTCTACAGACTGGTGGTGATGGCACTCAACAAGGACCGATTGAACACCTGTGTGGACACTCCTTGGAGAGCCTATTTTAAACTAGGAAAAGGGCATCGGCCTGCCTGGAGGGCTCTTTACAAAGCCCCTCTCCCTAAGAGGCATGGAGACTTACAGTGGAGGGTCCTGCATGATATTATAGCAGTCAATGCTTTTGTTTCTGTGATTAACAGCAGTGTCAGTGATCAGTGTGTTTTTTGTTCCTCTAGGGAGACTGTTTTTCATTGTTTTATTGAATGTCAGCGCCTGAGTGGCCTCTTTGAACTTCTCACAAAACTTTTTCATATTTTTAAGGAAGTTTTCTCTAAGCAGGTTTTCATTTGTGGTTTTATGTACAATCGTCATTTTAAGCAGAAGTGTCAACTACTGAACTTTGTTTTAGGACAGGCAAAGTTGGCTATCTATGTAAGCCGGAGAAGAAAACTTGAAAATGTTGAGAATGATGTTGATGTCAAAATTTTATTTGTGAGGCTACTTAAAGCCAGAATCAGGCTGGACTTTCAGTTTTTTATGGGGAATGGGGATGTGGAAGGTTTCAGGACCCTCTGGTCCCTGGAGAATGTCCTCTGTTCAGTTCATGATGGACAGCTTTTTTTGGGGCGTTTTTTGGGGGATTAATTTTCTGTGTAACATAGCATGATATAGAAATTGTATTGACTGATGGACAAGTGTGTTTATTAAAGATCTTTTAAAAATCAAATCTCTCTCTCTCTCTCTCTCTCTCTCTCTCTCTCTCTCTCTCTCTCTCTCGTGCGCATGCGTGGGCGTTTGTGGGAGCAGGGGTGTGGAGTGGTGTCGAGTGAGTACTTTAAACTTTGTATTTTCTAACTTTTTCTCTATCTTGTGTGTTTGAGGTGTGTGTGTTTAATATAGTGGGTTGAGTGTGTGTGTGCTGGGGTGTGAGTGTTGGAGTGAGTGTGTTGGGGAACGGTAGCTTCTGCTGCCGGTTTTTCCCGGCCGGCATCATGCCGGTGATTGATGGTGGTGTGGAGTTTGAGCGCTTAACCCGGCGTCATGGTGTGAGAATCCTCCCGACAGTCCCCTGTTCTGTGGAGGAGGCCAGCCTCGCTGTAGGACAGGTGGTTGGGCATGGCAGCATAAAATCAGCATCGAGGATGAACAGCGCAATTGTGATCTTTCTGGATTCGACTGAAAAAGCTGATCAGGTGGTGGCACAGGGAGTGGTCATAGGTGACACTTTTACTCCCGTTTTACCGCTGGCGAATCCGTCTAGGAGGATCACCATCTCAAACGCTCCTCCTTTCGTTAAAAATGATCAGCTGATTAGAGAGTTGTCCCGTTTTGGCCAGGTTGTGTCCCCTATCAGAATGGTCTCTCTGGGTAGTAAATCACCCCTGCTGAAGCATGTTGTATGTCACAGGAGGCAGTGTTTCATGGTGTTGAAAGACAGCTCTGCTGAACTGAATGCGTCTTTTAATTTCAGGATTGACGGCTTTAGCTACTTGGTGTTTGCAACATCTGAAACCATGAAGTGTTTTGCGTGTGGCGCAGAAGGCCATCTTATTAGGTCATGTCCTGAAAAGGCGAACACAAAGAGCACTGGCAGTAGGAAAGGTGACGCCGCTGTTTCTGGTGGTCCGGAGGGTAGAGCTAAATGTGGTGCGGCGGATGCCGCTGCGGCGCCCGCTTCTGCTGGGGCGATTGCGGCCGCGGCCGCGGATGCTTCTACTTCTGCGGGGGCGTCCGCGTCCGCGTCCGCTTGTGCTGGGGCGGCCGCGGCCGCCTCTGCTGGGGTGGCCGCGGCGGGCGCGGTAGTTGCCCCCCCAAACAGTGATGGTGGGGAATTTCTGTCTGGCGGCAGCTCTGATCATTGTGACGAGCCTGTCGCCCGGGGTAAACAGGTGGAGGGTGTAAGTAAAAGTGCAGTTAAACGAAGGAACGTGAATGAACAGACTTTGCAGGCGGGGGAGGAGCGGTTTGAGGCTGTAGGGGACACACAGAGCAAACACTGCATGACAAACGTTGCAGTTCATGAAGAAATGCAGGAATGTAGTTTTGCTGAAGAGGATCCTTTTAAAGCTGCACAAAAAAGAAAAAGTGCTGAAAACTTGCAGAGCTCTGCTAAATCTAGTAGGGTTGGGAAGTTAGATTTACTAGATGAGAGCGTCTCTGACGAAAGTGGAGCTGAGTCTGAAATGATGCAGACGCAGACGCAGGAGGAGCAAAGCTCCTATTCTTTTACCAAAATTAGGCAATTTCTCCAGGTGACCAAGGGGAGCAGAGCTGTGAAAGTGGAAAATTACTTTCCAGATCTGGAGTTATTTGTGGCATCAGCTCGCAAGCTGATGAAACTGAATGATGGGAATGAGACTTTTACTGATCAGGAAATTTTTCGTTTAAAGAAACTGGTTGTCAAACTGAAATCACAAATTACTAACAGTCATGTTGACTCTTAGTTTGTTTCTTCCCTTTTATGCTATGTGTGTGTTTTTTTACTGTACCTTATTTTTATCCTTTTTAATGCCCCACCTTAGAATTGGCACTCTTAATATAAACGGGGCCAGGGATGATGTAAAAAGGGCCTCTTTATACAAGCTTTTTAATTTAAAGGCACTTGACGTGCTGATGGTCCAGGAGACTCACAGCACTGTAGACATTGAGTGCCAGTGGAGAAAAGAGTGGGATGGCTGCATTTTTTTTAGCCACAAATCCAATAATAGTGGAGGGGTGGCTGTACTTTTCTCTCGGGGTTGTGTGCCTGTCTCTTATGAGGTAGAAGAGGTGGTGAAAGGACATGTACTCTTGCTAAAGGTACAGTTTGAAAACGTAAACTTGGTTCTTATAAACGTGTATGTGCCAACCCAGAGAGCAGAAAGGATCAGGGTCTTTAATATGCTATCAGATACGGTTAGATCCTGTAATCCAAATAGTTTTTTATTTCTGGGGGGTGATTTTAACTGTACATTAAACCACAGACTGGACAGGAACCATCAGGAACCTCACCCTGCTTCTGCCAATAGGCTGAGGGAACTAGTGAAGGCACATGAAATGGCCGATGTGTGGAGATCACATCATGGGGACCAGAGGCAGTACACCTGGAGCCATGCTAAAGATAACCTCTTATCTATGGCTAGGTTAGACCGTTTCTATGGTTTTAAACACCAAATGAGTGTTTTTAAAAATAGTTGTATCTGTCCTGTTGGTTTCACTGATCACTGCCTGCTGATTTGTTCTGTTTTCATTGAAAATGTAAAGTGTAAGAGTGCTTTTTGGCATTTTAATAATACACTTTTAAATGATGTGTTTTTTAAGGGAGTTTTTCATGATGTATGGAAGTCACACAGGGAACAAAAATCTTCTTTTAGTTCTCTCCAAATGTGGTGGGATTTTGGTAAGGCACAGATAAAACAATTCTGCCAACAGTACACTCAAAATGTCACTCGTAGCTTGACCCAATCCTTGAAAGTTCTGGAGACTGAGGTGGTAGAGCTAGAGGAGTTACTCAGTTCTACCGGAAAACAGGAGCACTTAGAGGCTCTTAAGTCAAAAAGGTAAGCCTTGGCTAGCTTGCTAGGGGTCACCGCACAGGGTGCTCTGGTCCGCTCGCGCTACATGGATGTAGCTCTGATGGACTCGCCCTCCCAGTACTTTTTTGGACTGGAGGGGAAAAATGGACAGAGAAAGCTCATTCACTCCTTGTTGGGCGATGACGGGAGAACAATCTCCACAGCAGCAGAGATCAGGAAACAAGCTGCTAGCTTTTACAGTGAATTGTTTAGAGCAGAGTGGAGGGAGGACACGTCACTGGGCCAGGTTTTCCTTGATGGTCTTCCAGTGCTCTCAGAGGACCTTGTTGCCGGCTTGGATGCTCCACTGTCTCTGTCTGAGCTGCATACGGCGCTAATGAGCCTCCAGAATGGAAAATCACCAGGCATAGATGGTCTCTCTGTGGACTTTTTTAAGGAATTCTGGCCCCTGCTTGGTCCAGACCTGCTGGAGGTTCTCCAAGATAGCTTGGAAAGGGGGACCCTACCCACGACCTGCAGGAGGGCCATCATCACACTGTTGCCGAAAAAGGGGGACCTCCAGAGCCTAAAGAACTGGAGGCCAGTCTCTCTGCTCTGCACAGACTACAAGATTCTCTCAAAAGCTCTGGCCCGAAGACTGAGAAAGGTGATGAGCGAGCTCATTCATGTAGACCAGACTTACTGTGTGCCTGGCAGGCTGATTAGTGACAACGTCACTTTAATTCGGGATATTTTGGAGGTCTCTGGTTCATTGGCGGTAGAAACTGGTTTGATTTCAATTGACCAGGAAAAGGCGTTTGATCGGGTTGAACACCAATATTTATGGACAGTTTTAACAGCTTTTGGGTTCAGCCCAGGCTTCATAGCCAGGATACGGGTCTTGTACAGTGACATTGAGAGTGTGCTGAAGATAAATGGGGGCCTGTCTGCCCCTTTAAAAGTCCAGAGGGGGGTTCGGCAGGGCTGCCCTCTCTCAGGGATGCTGTACTCCCTCGCCATAGAGCCTTTGCTTCACTGCCTGAGAAGGGATCTATCAGGAGTTACTACAAGTAACATAAGTTGCAGATTTATTAAGACTAGCAGGTTTTGAGGATGAGCAGTCTAAGATCGGATCCATATACAAATTAAAGTCACCCCCAATAATTAGAGAATGAGTATTTAAATCTAGAAGCTGCGAAAAAAGGTTGTGAAAAAAGTGTACATCATCAAAATTCGGCGCATACAGATTAGCCAAGGTGACATGTTTATTGCCAAGTTTACCTGATACTATTACAAATCGTCCATTTTTATCTAATACAACATTAGAGGGAATAAATGGGATATTTCGATCAATAAGAATAGCAGCGCCCCTGGCCTTAGCTTTAAAATTTGAATGAAAAAATTGTCCTGACCAACATTTTGACAAGCGCAAGTGGTCGGAATCCTGCAAATGGGTTTCCTGCAAAAACAATACCCCAGGCTTAAATGCTTTAGACGTGACATGACTCTCTTTCGTTTAATTGGATGGTTCAACCCCTTCACATTCCAGCTTACCAAAGTAAGATTACTATTCATTCAAAGAGTAGAATTTATATATTGTGTTGTGTAGCCCAAAAAAGAATGGGGTGAGGTACGGGTAAAAAAAAATAAAAAGGGGAGGGGGTGAGGGGGGTGTAAATAAATCCATAACAAAAAAATAAATAAATTCAACAACCAAACCTATAACAACACTCCAGCCGGTTGCAAAAAACAGCAACCGCTCCATCTCCTGCTCTATTCTCATCCTAACAAAATACCCCTATACAACTGGCTTCAATCCTGCATAGTATGAACATTTTACCCTAAAAAATTTTTTTTTTAAAAATTAAGTAAACAACAACGTATAGGGAGCCAATTTTACCTTGTTTTGAACATCTAAAAATGCATCAATGTCCAGTCAGTGCAACTTTAATGAAGTAATAATCAAGTAGTCCAGTGTGGTAGTTGGTCAACCCAGGAATGTCCAGTTCAGGGCAAAAATCGCTGATTTCTCTCCATGGTTTGCATGAAGCGGGTAGCCTCCGGAATGGACGCCAGCCACTGGTTTTTGCCGTCTGGAAGAGTTATCCAGAGCCTGGCGGGGAAGAGAAGAGAAGGACGAAAACCTCTCTTGTACAACTCGGACATAACCTCCTTATATTCGGCTCGTTGCTTCTGAACGTCGGCGTTATAATCCTCGTAGAACTGAAGTTTATGTCCACGATACTCCAAAGTCCCACGGCGTCTCCGCACTTCTCTCATCACCAAGTCTTTGGCCCGAAACCGGTGGAAACAAGTAATGACAGCGGGCGGCTTCCCGTTCGGACCCGGCTTGGGCATGAGGCTGCGGTGGGCTCTATCCAGCTCTGGGGGAGATGGCAAAGTTTGTGTGCCAAAAACGTCCACCAACAGCCGAGAAAAAAATTCAGATGGTCGTGGACCCACATCAAAGGACTCCGGCAGACCCACCAGATGAATATTCAGCCTCCTGCTTCTTCCCTCCATGTCAGAAAGTTTGTTTTTCAAAAGCTTGTTCTCCTCCTGTATTGACTCACATGTAACTTCAAGCGCCGCTAGGCGCTGGCTGACATCCTCCGTGTTGCTTTCAAGGTCGCCAACGCGTTGCTCCTGGTTCGCCACATCTGCTTGAATCTTGTCCAGCTTACCATTAATAAGTACAAATGAAGCTTTAAAATCAGCAGCTATGGACATTCTGTGTTACTCAAGCAAGGCAACAAGTGCAGGGTTAAGGCTTTTATTAGCATCCTCAGTTAAGCTGGTGTTAGCATTGTTCACTGCTGCCTCCTTTTCAGTCTGCTTTCTTGTTTTGGACATATTTCTCAACTCAAAACAGATTCCGCATGTATTAAAAGTCCAAAACGTTGACAGCTTACAGCAAAGTAGGGTTTAAAAAGTAAGACTGAAAAAAAAATATAGCAGGAGCCAGCAACGCACACACCTACTCCATTACCAGCACACCTCCAGCATGATGCTCAGCTTTTGAGGATCTTTTGGTCCACTTCCATGCCATTGTTAATGAAAGTTTATGAGAGTTTGCACAGGCATCATTCTCTTTCCCTGAAGTGTCAAACTCATTCATGTCTGTGTGTTGTATCCATGCACACTACATTAAACCATTCAGCTGATTTTTATGAGAGTTACTCATAAGTCAAAATACACTGAGGCAATGTCTAGAGTACCCAAAACTTATTTCTAACCTATGAGTAATGTGCTTTGAACCTATGATGTAACTTACTGAATGGGTTTCTAACTGACAGTTACCATATAATGGTGTATTGGCAGTGTTGGTTCACAGGAGGAAACCGCTACGCTCTATGGTGAGCAGATGTCCATGTCAAACTGGTCTTGTTCTTCTATTCAGACAAAGTAAAGAGATGTTTCATACCTTAACATGTTTTGACTTTCATCTGACATTCGTGCCATGCCACATCAGCTGTTTTTGTCACAACTCGCTCTCGCCTGTCATCTGTTTCAGCCACGCGCACACCTGCGCCTCATCAGCCTCCAACTATTTAACCCGCTCTGCCTGGAGCCGCTATGCTCCCAATTCCAGCGCATGACCGTTCCACCCTGGCCTGGGCCATCGTTCTTCACACACGTAAGCTGTTATTTCCTTACCACTAGAAGTCCCAGAAGTTGGCCCTCTTGTGGCCTCTTGATGGTCCCCCTATGGGTTTTCTCGGTAAAAAGGCCAAATGGACCCTCTCTGGGACTTCTAGTGTTACTTGCTCTCCAGCATTCTCCCCTGTGCACAGGTGGATCCTCCAGGCGGTGGATTCCTCTCTCCTTTGCCTCATCCTCGTCCATCCCTTCCTCGCTTCACCGAGCACGCACCAGGGTGCTGTCCTCCAGTCAGGACTTCTGCAACTTGCCAACACCAGCCACCTCGACACCTGCAAGTAAGCAGCACTTTTGTGATTACCCCTGCGGGGTGAAGGTCATTACTCACCCTTGTCTTTGCTCTGCCCTTAGGGTTGCCTGGCTGCACGGCGCACTGTTCCGCCCTCGGCGCTCTCTGTCCTCCAGCAATCCATTCACACCTCAAACTCACACATCCACACACCTGTTGTTGTTCAATAAAGCGTTTGAATCTCACTCGAGCCTGTGTGCATGTTCCCTGGGCCCGACATTATGTTAGTACGGCTCCAGCAAAGCGGCCCAGTGGACAGCGGGCTCACACGCCGATTATCCACCCTCGAGGCTCGAGTGGATTTAATAGCTCATCAGCAGCAGGTTATTCTTAATCAACTCACTAGTATCACTCACCGGTTGAACCACCTGGATCCCCAGCAGGCGTTCCCTCCGGCTCAGCATAGCAGGCCAGCTCCCGTCGCCTCCTTAGCTAGCCAGGCTAGCCCGGGGCCGCCAACCCGGCTCACCCCTATTCCAACACCCTCACGCTTCAGCGGAAAACTCGGCGAAGAGCGCGGGTTCCTTCTCCAGTGTGAGTCGGTGTTCCAGCTTGTCCCCGGGGACTTTCCGTCTGACCATAGCCGAATTGGGTATGTTGCCAACCTCCTGGAAGGGCGAGCGTTAGCTTGGGCTTACGCCATTATGGCAAGGCTCAGCTACACGAACCTGACCTATGCCCAGTTCGTGAGCGACTTCGAAGTCTTTGACCACTCAGATCATAACAGCATGCTAACCAATTGGCTATTTAACCTTCGCCAGGGTAGTCGATTTGCAGCCGATTATGCTGTCGACTTCCGGGTGGCAGCGGAGAAAGTTGGCTGGGGCGATGCTGCCCTCTGCAGCATCTTCCTCCGCAGTCTGAATTCCAGTCTGCGGGATGAGCTGGCCTGCCGGGATCAGCCGGAACGGCAGTCCGAATTAATTTCATTAGCTATTAGCTTAGACAACAGGCTGAGAGAGTGGGCCACCGAGCGGAAGTCCTACAGCCTCTCGAGCGGAGCTTCCGCCCGCGTCTCTCAGTCTCCCCCCCAGCGTTACCCGCTCCGGAGTCCGCCGACGAATCAGAGGCTATGCTAATCGGGCGGACCAAGCTTCCACTGGCAGAGAAACAGCACCGCAGACAGCTGGGTCTCTGCATGTATTGCGGAGACGACCAGCACTCCGTGGAGGCCTGCCCAATTAAGCCAAAAGGGGGAGTCCGCGAGTCGCTGTAGGGGGCCTCGTGGACGCAACCCAGTCAAATCCCCTCTCCAAATGCATCCTCCCAATCAGGTTTTGTCATAACCCCATCGGACATGTCACTCACGCACTGGTGGACTCGGGGGCGGAACAGAACTTCATTTCCAAGAGCCTGGCAACCCGCCTGGGCATTCCATGCCAAGTGTTGCCATCCCCTCTTAACCTTGTCACTCTCTCCCGCACACCTCTGGAAAGAGTCACTCATTGAACTAAACCCATCTCCGTCATCATCTCTGGCAATCACAGAGAGGACTTAAGCCTGTTTGTCCTGCCCACCTCAGCTTCTCCCGTCATCCTGGGCTACCCATGGCTGCGTCTTCACAACCCGGTTTTCAAATGGCAGTCTGGCAGCGTCCTCTCCTGGAGCACCTTCTGCATGGGAACCTGCCTCCAGTCCGCTGCCTGCGCCCCGTCTGTGCATCTTCCCGCCTCCGACTCACCTCCGCCGGATCTCTCCTTGGTGCCTCCAGAGTTCCACGACCTGAGGCTCGTCTTCAGTAAGTCCAAAGCGCTGTCTCTCCCCCCCACCGCCCGTATGATTGCACCATAAATCTCTGCCCAGGGGCACCCTTGTCATCTGGTTGACTTTACAGCCTGTCTGCCCCGGAGCGGGAATCCATGGACGCATATATTAAAGAGTCTCTCAGCGCACGCATCATCCGCCCCTCCTCATCTCCACTCGGAGCCAGATTCTTCTTCGTCTCCAAGAAGGATGGGTCCCTGCGGCTGTGTATTGACTTTCGAGCCCTAAACGACATCACGGTGAAGGATAAATACACGTTGCCCCTCATGGACTCCGCTTTCAACTCCCTCCAGGGGGCCTCCTGGATTTCCAAGTTGGACCTCCGCAGGGCGTACCACCTCGTTCGAATCCGGGAGGGCGACGAGTGGAAGACGGGGTTCCGGACGCCCAACGGCCATTTCGAGTATTTGGTCATGCCGTTTGGACTCACCAACGCCCTGGCCATCTTCCAACGACTCATAAACGACGTCCTTCATGACTTCCTGGGGTCTTTGTATTCGTCTACCTGGACGACATCCTGATCTTCTCCCAATCTCGGGAGAAGCATCAGGCCCACGTGAGGCGGGTCCTCCAGCGGCTCCTTGAGAACAGGTTGTACGTGAAGGCAGAGAAGTGCAAATTCTACACCAACAAGACCTCCTTCCTGGGCTTTGTCATGTCCCACAACCAGCTTGTCCCCAACCCTGTCAAGGTCAAAGCGGTGGTTGAGTGGCCCACTCCCTCATCCAGGAAACAGGTGCAACAATTCCTAGGATTCGCCAACTTCTACCGCCATTTTGTATCAAAGTACAGCTCCGTCGCCTCTCCCCTGACCCACCTCACCTCCCCAAGGTGCCGTTCCGGTTGTCAGAGGAAGCGGCGTCGGCCTTCGAGACGCTGAAGATGGAGTTCTCCTCCTCCTGGGTCCTGATCCAGGTTGACCCCAAACTTCAGTGCCTGGTCGAGGTGGATGCATCTGACACGGGGGTGGGGGCAGTTTTGTCTCAGCACTCTCCGGTGGATGGGGTGGTGCACCCCTGCGCCTTCTTCTCCCGGTGCCTGTCAGCAGCAGAGCGGAATTATGACGTCGGTGACAGGGAACTCCTGGCAGTGAAGCTCGCGCTGCAGGAGTGGCATCATTGGCTGGAGGGGGCAGCGCAGCCTTTTGTGGTCTGGATGGACCACAAAAATTTGGAGTACCTAAGGGCGGCCAAGCGTCTGAATGCCCGCCAGGCACGTTGGTCTCTGTTCTTCGGCCGCTTTAGATTCACGATCACCTATCGGCCTGGCTCCAAGAATGGCAAACTGGACGCGCTGTCCAGACAGTTCGCTCCAGAGGTCCCGGAAGAGCAAGACCACACCATCCTGCCGGCCTCGTGCGTCATGGGGGCCGTTTCATGGTCCATCAGGGACAAGGTCTGGAGAGACCAGGAGGCCGAATCTGATCCTGGCGGCGGCCCAGCTGGGAAGCTGTTCGTGCCATCATCTGTCCGGCGTGACGTCATCCACTGGGCACACACTTCTAAACTAGCCTGTCATCCTGGAATTCCCCGGCTGGTGGAGCTCCTCCAATGATCCTTCTGGTGGCCCGGACTTCGGAGTGATGTTGCCAATTACGTCCGTGCCTGCCTACAGTGCGCAACGAACAAGACCTCGACCTCCCCCCCAGCGGGATTTCTCCACCCCCTGCCAGTCCCTGGTAGGCCCTGGTCCCATGTAGCCCTAGACTTCATCACCGGTCTCTCCGCGTCCAACACCTACAACACCATCCTGACCATCGTGGACCGGTTTTCTAAGGCTGCCCATTTCATGCCGCTCCATGGCCTCCCTACGGCATGGGAAACAGCCCATCTATTGGTCCAGCATGTGGTCAGGCTACATGGGATCCCGTCTGACGTTGTCTCCGACCGGGGCCCTAAGTTCATGTCCAAGGTCTGGAGGTGCTTTTGCAACGCCCTGGGGGCCACGGTGAGTCTTTCCTCCAGTCACCACCCACAGTCCAATGGGCAGTGCGAGCACACCAACCAGGAGCTGGAGGCTGCTTTGCGCTGCGTCACCTCCTCAAGTCCCTCTTCCTGGAGCACCCATCTCCCCTAGGTGGAGTACGCCCATAACTCCACCTTATCATCGGCCATCGGGATGTCCCCTTTCCGGGTGTCCCTGGGGTACAACCCCCCGTTGTTTCCCGAAGAAGAGGGTGAGGTGGCAGTTCCCTCCATCCAGGCACATCTCAGATGTTGCCGGCGCCTGTGGACCAAGACGCGCCAAGCGCTATTACGTACGGCGGCGCGCAACTGCAATGCTGCAAATCGCCACAGGAGAGCCGCTCCTCGTTACCAGGTGGGCCAACAGGTGTGGTTATTGACCCGTGACATCAATTTGAAGGCGGAGAAGAAGAAGCTGGCTCAATGCTTTATCAGTCCTTTCCCACTGACTAAGGTAATTAACCCGGTGGCTGTGCGTTTGGCTCTCCCTCCCTCCCTCCCTCCATGTCTGTCCAACATTCCACGTCTCCCAAGTCAAACCTGTGATCTCCGACCCACTCTGTCCTCCTCCTAGGGTGCCTCCCCCTCCCATAATGATTGACGGCGACCCGGCATGGAGGGTCACCTCCATCCTGGACTCCCGCCGCCGGGGTCGTGGGCTACAATATCTGGTGGACTGGGAGGGGTATGGCCCGGAGTGGAGGTCCTGGGTGCACCCTTCCTTTGTGCTGGATAAACAACTTATCGTGGAGTTCCACCAGGTGCACCCAGGTAAGCCAGCGCCGGGAGGCGCTGCTCGGGGGGGGGGGGTTACTGTCACAACTCGCTCTCACTTATCATCTGTTTCAGCCGCGCACACACCTGATGCGCACACATCAGCCTCCAACTATTTAACCCGCTCTGCCTGGAGCCTCAGCCTGGAGCCCTCTGCTCGTCTATGCTCCCAATTCCAGCGCACAACCATTCCATCCTGGCCTGCGCCATCATTCTTCATGCACATAAGCTGTTATTCCCTTACTTGCTCTCCAGTATTCTCCCTTGTGCACAGGTGGATCCTCCAGGCGGCGGATTCCTCTCTCCTTCGCCTCATCCTCGTCCATCCCTTCCTCGCTTCGTCGAGCACGCACCAGGGCGCTGTCCTCCAGGCAGGAGTTCTGCAACTTGCCAACACCAGCCACCTCGACACCTGCAAGTAAGCAGCACTTTTGTGATTAACCCTGCGGGGTCATTACTCACCCTTGTCTTTGCTCTGCCCTTAGGGTTGCCTGGCTGCACGGTGCACTGTTCCGCCCTCGGCGCTCCCTGTCCTCCAGCAATCCATTCACACCTCACACTCATGCATCCACACACCTGTTGTTGTTCAATAAAGCTTTTGAATCTTACTCGAGCCTGTGTGCATGTTCCCTGGGCCCGACATTATGTCAGTTTTATCCTTTCCCTTCGTGTGACTGACCTGACAGTTTTGACAGATTTGCCAGGTGGGTCACCCCCCCCCCCACCCCCACACTTGATGGTCTTTGGAGGAGAGAATCATGTCAGTTGAACCGAGACTGACTTTTTTTATTAACTTTTTATGTGCCTGTGAGCAAGATGATGGAGACTTCATGCTCTTGCACACCAAGGATTCATGAATAGGGAGGCAACGGCAGTTTGATATGACTGCGCTATGCATAAGTTAGGACAAGCTATGCATAGGTTTTGCATAAGTTAGATTATCGTTGGGGATAAGTTGTGAATACCAGCAACATGCTAAGCATTCATTGATAAAATTTATCTATGGGGATACAAGAATACCAACCCCTGCTCATCGCCTCTCGCCTGGGGAAACTCCAGAGTAGGCAAAGTTCCAGCCCCTCTCCATGAGACTGGTTCCAGAACAAGAGCTGTGTATTGAGGTGAGGCCAACTATATCTAGCCAGTATCTCTCAACTTCATACACCAGCTCAGGCTCCTTCCCCACCAGAGAGGTGACATTCCACATACCAAAAGCCAGTTTAGGAAGCCTGGGATCAGACCGTCAAGGTCTCTGCCTTCAACCGCCACCTGATCCACATAGCACAGGACCCCCATGGTCCTGTAGGTGGTGAGCCCCCTGGAGGGCGGACCCATGTAACTCCTTTGTGCTGAACCTGCCAGGGTCCCATGGGCAGAAACCCGGCCACCAGGCACTAGCTATTGAACCCCTCCCCCAGGCCTGACTCCAGGGTGGGGCCCCAGTAACCACAAACCGGGCGGGGTACACTGAATACTTGTTCTAACATTCATCATGACAGTCTGTTGGATTGTTCTTAGTCTGGCCCTTCACTCCTGACCAGTTTATCTTGGGTGACCCTACCAGAGACAAATTGCCCCGGACAACATTGCTCCTGGGATCACTAGGGCACACAAACCCCCCCACCACGATAAGGTGACGATCCATGAGGGCTGCGTGTAGAATTTTGAGGAAAAAATTAATTCAATCCATTTTGGAATAAGGCTGTAACATAACAAAATGTGGAAAAAAGTGAAGCACTGTGAATACTTTCCGGATGCACTGTAATAACTTTTGTTGCTCTAAGAACAAGATATACATTGAAAATTCTTAATGACTTAGGGCGTATTCACACCTGAAAGTCCACACCAAGGTCCAGACTAAAGCTTTTATTTAGCTATACTGTATATCTACATTTAGTCCAGTCAGGTTTGATTTCATACTGCTCTTTATCCAAGTGGACCAAACAACTTTATGTAATGCACTGATGACCCGTTGTCATGATGACGTTTATGTAGTTAGCACAGACGCTACAGTTAATGTTTCTACAGCTCTGGACACATCAGTAACCACACTTTAATAGAAACTAATTCAGACTCCATCATATTAGTTGGTGAACTAGTTTAGTGAGGCTAGAATATTACCCAGGTCTTCATTAAAAAGGAGATTTGTCCACAATGTAAGGATCCCTGTCTGTTCTGTGTCTGCCTCTCTCTCTCCCTGTTGATTAGCACCCTTCCTGCAGCATTGATCACCACCTGTGGCTAATTAAGGCGCCCTTTATAAGGAAGGCTCTTCCACTGCTCTGTCTGGTCGAGTAGCATTGCATTCACCTTTTCTTGTTTTTCTTTCTGTACTTTGCCTGCCTGCCGTGTCTGACTTTTGTTTGCCCTAGACCCTGTTGCCTGCCTCACGTCTTGGATTTTTGTCTGCCCTGTTCTTACCTGCTGTGTTCTGACCCCCTGCTTGTTCTTGGACTCTGGATGTCATCTTACGGACTGGAATTTGATGCACACGGATAAGTGCACTTCACCGTTTACCCCAAGTAAGTCAACTTACCCACGTTTGTCATCTCTGTCTTCCACCCTCATTCCCAAGCCCCTAGGCCTGGCCAACCTGTCTTCTGCATTATCCCCGAAGCTCCCGTGTTGCACTTCTTCACCACCTCTGCTGGCAGCCCGCTCGTCACCTATGGATGACCCTCACCCTGTTACTGCAGCTTCTCAACAGAGTGCCTGGAAGCATATGACAATACTATTTGTTATTCTTTTCCACCCAGTTACAGGGGTGCCTCCATAAATTTTTCATGGGGGGGGGGGGTCGATATGGGGGCCACTGAAAATCTTGGGGTGACACATCAAAATCAAAAGTCAAAACTGAATTCCAGAAATTCTCTAACGCTGCTGTCACAGTGGTGCCCCAGGTGGTTGTCACTGTGTTATCATAGGCTTATATAGACCAGTTGAAAACTATAATTACTAGTAGTACCTTTTACGATTGATATGCATAGATTAAAAGCAGTACAATTAAAATTTTGAGCACCACAACAAACCACTTGTCATAGTCATGTACAGTGGTGTTAAAAAGTGTTTGCCTCCTTCCTGATTTGTCGTTTTTTTGTATGTCTGCCACACTTAAATGTTTCAGATCATCAAACAAATTTAAGTATGACAAAGATAACACACTAAACACAAAATGCAGTTTCTAAATAAAGGTGTTTATTGCTAAGAGAAAAAAAAAATCAAAACTTACATGGCCCTGTGTGAAAAAGTGATTGCCCCTAAACCTAATAACTGGTTGGGCCACCCTTAGCAGCAACAACTACAATCAAGCGCTTGCAATAACTGTCAATGAGTCTTTTACAGTGCTGTGGAGGAATTTTGCCCCACTTGTCTTTGTAGTATTGTTGTAATTCAGCAACATTGGAGGGTTTTCAAGCATGAATCGCCTTTTTAAGGTCATGCCACAGCATCTCAATCAGATTCAGGTCAGGACTTTGACTAGGCCACTCCAAAATCTTCATTTTGTTTTTCTCAAGTCATTCAGAGGTGGACTTGCTGGTGTGTTCTGGATCATTGTCCTGCTGCAGAACCCAAGTGCCCTTCAGCCTGAGGTCACGAATAGATGGCCGGACATTCTCCTTTAGGATTTTTTTTTTGTAGATAGCAGAATTCATGGTTCCATTTACCACAGCGAGTCTTCCAGGTCCTGAAGCAGCAAAACAGCCCCAAACCATCACACTGCCACCACCATATTTTACTGTGGGTATGATGTTCCTTTTCTGAAATGCTGTGTTACTTTTACGCTGGATGTAATGGGACACACACCTTTCAAAAAGTTCAGCTTTTGTTTTGTCAGTCCACAGAGTATTTCCCCAAAAGTCTTGGGGATTATCAAGATGTTTTCTGGCAAAACTGAGACGAGCCTTTACATTCTTTTTGCTCACCATTGGTTTTCATCTTGGAACTCTGTCATGCAGGTCATTTTTGCCCAGTCTCTTTCTTTTGGTGGAATAATGAACACTGACCTTAACTGAGGCAAGTGAGGCCTGGAGTTCTTTGAATGTTGTTGTGGGGTCTTTTGTGACCTCTTGGATGAGTTGTTGCTGCTCTCTTGGACTAATTTTGGTCGGCCAGCCACTCCTGGGACGGTTCACCATCATTCCATGTTTTTGCCATTTGAGAATAATGGCTCTCACTGTGGTTTGCTGGAGTTCCAAAACTTTAGAAATGGCTTTATAACCTTTTTCCAGACTGATAGATCTCAATTACTTTGTTTCTCATTTGTTCCTGAATTTCTTTGGATAGCAGCATGATGCCGAGCTTTTGAGGATCTTTTGGCCTACTTCACTTTATCAGGCAGGTCCTATTTATGTGATTTCTTGATTGAGAACAGGTGTGGCAGTAATCAGGACTGGGTGTTGTTATGTATGAGGTGTGGTGAGAGAAATGGAACTCAGCTTTCCAAAGATGTGATAAACCACAGTTAATTTATGTTTTAACGGGGGGCAATCACTTTTTCACACAGGGCCATGTCGGTTTGGATTTTTTTTCCCCTTAACAATAAACACCTTCATTTAAAAACTGCATGTTGTGTTTACTTGTGTTATCATTGTCTAATATTTAAATTTGTTTGATGATTTGAAATATTTAAGTGTGACAAACATACAAAATATGAGGAATCAGGAAGGGGACAAACACTTTTTCACACCACTGTACCTGTACATAATGGTACCAGATTATCTGCTGCGCATAGACTAAATAGATAACCTTAAATTGGAGAACTGGCTGAAAGGAAACAGGCTGCTGCGCATTTTACTGAACAAATTATAATACAACTTTAGACAGAGCGGAACATGCAAGAAATGACCTTACTTGAGCTACATGTATGGCTTGGTGCAGTGTGTAAGTATGCCTGTCTTTCCACAGACCAAACCAGTGCAACACCGGTGTTAAACAGGGAAAGAACAACAAAGATTCAGTCACATTATGTAGTATTGAGGCGGCATGAAAAAATAAGCAGCAGTGCTGTGGTTTTAAGCAGGTTTTATTATATCATGTCGCCTTCACGGGATCCCCTCTCCGGTGCATAGTGGAGCAGCCCGGAGCGGGATCCCTAAGCTCTCAGAGAAGGCGGACACAGTGTGTCCACCTGTTGCAGGATCAGAGTGAGAGAGTAAGAGAGAGATTGCGTTACAGAGTTGCACCTTAAATACTTGATCATAACAATACATCAAAAAGACATACCCCACAGTCTAGAATGATCAAAGGGACAACAGAACAGGCAGGAGGTATTTGCATTTGTAAGCCATACATCACAATGGGCAGATTAGCTAGACCTCGCTCTAAGTGCAAGACAAAGAGGCTAACAAGCACATCTACATATTGATCTGAGTCTCTAGGTCACAGTAAGGACAGGATGCATGAGTACAAAGGATGAAAGGCATCGATTAACATCACATAGGTGAGACAGAAGAAACTCGTCTACCTGTAGACATTAATACACCAAAGCACATCTAAGATGCTCAGAAAAAGCATAGTAAGGACAAGCCATATGCACACTATACAGAATGGCGCATTACATCACAACACATGCATGTTTGCATCACAAATACATGAATGGCACATTGCTTCTCAGTAATGCAGCAGAAAAACAGAAAAGAGGGCTGAGTGTCCTTAGTCTGTTGTGGGGTTAAAACGAACCGCCACACACGCTCCCCCCCAGAGGACGCGGCAGGGGGTCGCGACCTCGATAATCCATCTGTGTGAGCGAGCTGTGGGAGAAGCTTGCTGCAGGCGGAGGGGGAGGGAGGGGAGGGGTAGTAAGTGCCGGCAGGAGCTGTGAAATCGTCCTGAGCCGTGCAAAAATTGCTTGCTGCTCCGTGACGTCGAGGGCTTGTCCCGTTGCACGTGCGGAGATCACAAGAAGAAAAATTAGTCTCTGACTCCTCTTGTGGCCATGAAGAAAAGCAGGAGCGGCTGTAAGAGAAAAAGTAAACAAAGCATAGGGACTGTTGGCTTTGGGTGCTGAAGCAACCCCAAAGCTCCTGGGAACAGCTGACGGCTGAAATCCCGTTGTGCCGTGGCTAAGACCATTAAAAAATCCAGTGGCGAGCTGCGTGCTTGCTTCAGGTGAACGAGCAACCCTGAAGGTTCTGTGGGCAGCGGTGGAGGACGATGGCGGTCTGTGGCGTGGCTGAGACTGTTAACAAATCCTTCCAGTATGCTGCATGCGTGCCTCAGGTGAGCGAGCAGCCCTGAAAGGCAGCGGCGAAGGAGGAAGGCAGTCTGTGGAGCCATTACTTGTCCCATGCGTGATGCGCCGTCCTTGTAACTCCCCGATGCGTGCGCGGGGGTTCAGTGCGTGGGTGGGCCGCTGGAGTGGTGAGTCAGGGTGCAGAAACTTGGTGGAGAACGGCGCAGACGGCGCCGGTAAAATCCAGGTTGAGCTGTTGCTGTAGATTTGGCCATGGTGCGTTGGAGCGTTGAGAGGAAATAGACGATCTTTAGTCCCTCAGGCCCGTGCAGAGGCGTTGGAGCGGCGGGAGGGAATAGACGATCTTTGTGCCCCGGGCTCGTGCAGCTGCGTTGGAGCGGTGAGAGGGAGGAGACGATCGTTGTCGCTCGTGCGGCCATGGTGCGTTCAGTTCCACGCGCTGCGCTCCCCGTCGGCCCTGGAGGTTGCCGTCGTGGAGAGAGGACGAGGTGCGTGCGCTCTCAGTGAGAGCGGCCGGTCCAGCGTGGTTGTGCAGATCTCAGGCGACGGAGCATTCATGTCCGGGTGTTGCGTTCGCTGGCCGCTCGTTTTTTTCAGCGTCGGTTTGCCAGCGTGGCCATCCAAAACAGAAGGCTGCGTTGCACAAAACGTGTGCGTCTTCAAGGGGCCACCAACGCAGCTGTGTGGCTGTCCAGCTCGGAAGGTTGCTTACGCACAAAACGTGTGCGTGTTCGAGGGGTCACCAGTGAGGCGGCATGAAAAAATAAGCAGTGATGCTGTGGTTTTAAGCAGATTTTATTAATCATACCGCCGTCACGGGAACTCGGCTCCAGCCATAGCGTGAGCAGGCTGAAGCCGAATTCCTCAGGCTCTCAGTGAAGAGGGGACACAAAATCTGTGTCCTGCAGCAGGGTTGAAGTCAGATTGAGAGAGTAAGAGAGAGATTGCGTTACAGAGTTGCACCTTAAATACTTGATCATAACAATACATCAAAAAGACATACCCCACAGTCTAGAATGATCAAAGGGACAACAGAACAGGCAGGAGGTATTTGCATTTGTAAGCCATACATCACAATGGGCAGATTAGCTAGACCTCGCTCTAAGTGCAAGACAAAGAGGCTAACAAGCACATCTACATATTGATCTGAGTCTCTAGGTCACAGTAAGGACAGGATGCATGAGTACAAAGGATGAAAGGCATCGATTAACATCACATAGGTGAGACAGAAGAAACTCGTCTACCTGTAGACATTAATACACCAAAGCACATCTAAGATGCTCAGAAAAAGCATAGTAAGGACAAGCCATATGCACACTATACAGAATGGCGCATTACATCACAACACATGCATGTTTGCATCACAAATACATGAATGGCACATTGCTTCTCAGTAATGCAGCAGAAAAACAGAAAAGAGGGCTGAGTGTCCTTAGTCTGTTGTGGGGTTAAAACGAACCGCCACAGTATAAATATTTAACTTTTTAACCCATTTACAATAAACATGAAAAGATGCATGAAAGCTCAGCTGTGAATAAAAACAGAGCTCTTTCACAAATACAGGTTTGAGCTCTTCCTAAATTAAAACTGAAGTATTGTAGTGTTTAAGAATGAACATGTACTTGTTTTCTTTGCATTATTTGATTCAAAAGCATATCAATAAGCAACATCTTTTTCTTGTAATGGCCAGTTATGATTTTCTGTAAATAAATGCTCGAAATGACAATATTCTGACTTCGAATTTGGATGTTATTTTCAGTAGGTTAGCGAATAAAACAAACTTGTTCATTTTACTGAAACACATATGTGACTGACACATATCCAAATAACATTGTTTTGTAATTTCATTAAAGCCATATGCAAAAATTTGTCCACCCTGCCCATCTTTTGAATAATTGAAAAGGTATAAACATAGTCTCTAAAATATGGAAAATAATTCCAATATTGCCAGCAAATATTAATGCATAGTTGCACTTTATTTCATAAATTTAAAAAAATAAAAACCTAAACACACAACTGCAAAAAAGTTAGAAAGTGGGCAGCGTATACCCCTAATTGATTAAACACACTAAAAACCACAACCAGTATATGCCATTTTTCATTTGGTGCCCAATAAGTTATTGAAACGTTCTATATAAGTTTCTAATACCTTATAATACGTGTGTTATTAGTACTCATTAGTATTAGTGTTTAGTATCAAGGCGTTCTTAGGAGTCCTAATTTCCTAACTGTGTGTTGATGTGTGTGTTATTAGCATGCGCAGTAGGATTGAGCTATTGTGTTCTTGTGTTATTACCGTATTAGTATCGTTGTGTACCTATTACCTTGGCATTTGTTCGGAGATCAAAGTAAGAATTTCATTGCTCAGGAAATGTAGCATTTCTTAACTGTGCACATGATAATAAAGCCTTTGAATCTTGAATCTAATGTATATGTCCAACTCGTTATGGATACTTGATGCATACAGCCAAAATTTTTAATTTTGGCCATATGCAAGCATTTTAGAAAAGTTTTGATATGTCAGTAAATGCTGCCTAAATTGTTAAGGTGTGACAGGGCCTTTTAAAAATGCTACCTAGCCTGGAGGATAACGTCAGTTAGGCTAGAGGGTCCTGAGTGGCTCAACACTACCCACATGCCAGCACCGCGAATAGCTACGTCACCAAAAAATGTTCTGTCTCAACCCACCTTTCTCAGAGGGTGGGCCTTGAGTAAACCTTTACAGCAAAACAAACAAGCAAACAAATAAAAATGTGAGACATTTGAGCAATTTCACTCCTGATGTCTTGTAGGTCCTAAAAACATGTTACAGACATATTAACGAGAAAAAAACAACAAAAAAAACTCAATTTTTGGCAGAGTGTCACTTTAAATTTAATTATACAACAGTTAGTTCCGACTGAGGAATTTGATTGGACAACAGGGATTTCAAGGGTTACTATATTCCACAATAATTGCACTCCAGTGTTTCACTGGATATGTATTGCGCTGCTTCAAAGGTGTTCGAGTAACCATTAATTACTAACAGTAATTTACTGTCAAGTCTGCAGACTTGAGAATTGCAGTACTGTATTAGATACTTTAATTTCCACAGTGAGGCACCATTTGAAAAGAGTTATACATCCGTGACACGGAAGTCTCACCCTTGTGAAAACTGTTTTATTGAGTTTAAAAGGTCTGCCCTTGTATAAACATTGTTGATCTATTTCACATCTGTTTAAAAAAATAGCCAGTGCTAGAGTTAGATTTATTGTCTTGATTAACTAATCACAAAACCTTTGTGGTGATGGACTCTCTGTTTCATCTGAAAATGCCAAGAAAAGGCAAGCGAAGTGTGCCAAAGCCAAATCACTAGCATGCTAACTAGGCACCGGCATTGACCACTTTTTGATCTCGGCCCCTCTGTGGCACCGAATGAACATGTGACTGGTATGTTTTATAAACACTGACTTTTGCACTTGACCATATTTAATTTGTTTACATGTGTGTGAAATGACAATAGACACCTTCATGCTGACTGAAATGTTTAGCAACATTTAGAAGGGACTTTTTTTTCCTCAGCTGTGCAAAATAACTGGTTAAACAAAAAATCATAATATTTTGTCCAGTATTGCTGCCATTTAATATATTGCACTTGTAGAACTGTTCTATAAAAACAATATTACACTTGAGGTCATACGGTATCAATGACTATTGTAACTGTGGTTGTGATACAAATAATGTCTCACACCCGCAGTTACAATATTCATTGATTCTGTATGAGCTCAAGTGTAATATTGCTTAAATTCTCTACATATACCCCAAACATAACCTACATAGTCAGGAGAAGGTTATGTTCACAGCCTTTGTATCCATGGTTGCAAACATACTCTGACTTTTTCGAAGCAAAAACTCAGTTACCACAAAGTGATTTATCTTAGCAAGACAAGCCACTAAACCTGTTTTTTGGAAGAAGGCCCGGCACTTTTTACTGTTTTGAATTTGTACTTCTGTACCATTTTAAAATAGTTGTCAGGATTACATCATGTTTCTTTAATTCCTTTAATTATCAAGTTTTACTATCATGTAATTTTAGTTTGAAATTTTGTGATAATGGCTTTGTATGTCCAATGAGGAGGACATGTGGTTTTACTCCATCTGATATTATCAATACCCTGTGCCACATTGCTCATTATATAATTTCATATACTAGAGGAGGTGTTCTATAGCTCTTAAAGTCTAAGACAATGATCTATGAAAATGTCCTCTCAAAACTTGGCAAGCAGGAAGAAAAGAAAAGTTAACTAACATGCTGTACATCAAAAACAAAACCGCTCAGATCGCTCAGCAAAAGACTGGATGAATGGTGTTTTAGCTGGACAACATTAGGACACAACATCAGAAATAAGTTTTAGTTTTAATTATTGCATTTTATTTACACTGATTTATGAGCTGAGGAGCTTGGGTTACTGCAGGAATCCAATGTGGCTACTGGCAAGTTTTCTCCTACAACTCATCAGATTTTTCCTTTCCTCTCTATGGTTTCTCAACTTTTTTTTCATTTATTATTGTTTTTTTTTTCTTCTTCTTTTTTATAAGGTCTGGGCTTCCTACTTCCTTTGGCCCTTCTGAGATTTATAATAAAATCATTTGCTGCTCACTGGAAGTACTCCAATCTATTCCCTCATTGTACCCTACCCAACAGAGGGCATAGAAAGAGAGAGAAAAAAAAAAAAAAAAACCTTTATTGTGCTCGGGGCTTTTTTTTTTTTTAAAGCCCTGCTACTGTTTCATTCTTCTGTAGATACAGCTATTCAGTTGTATCTTTTCCTATCTTCAGTACAGTTGAGCTGATGAGCTTGAGGTCCCCCATATTGATCTTTAAATGGATGATGAAAAAGGCCGTTCTCTGTTGGTCAATTGGCTGGCCTTGGTTCTATTGGCAGTGTCGACTAAGATTAAAGTCCTGGGTCTGGATATGTAATCCACTTTTGGTGCCACTTGTCAGCAGGAGCAATGGTGGTCGGGTTGGAATTGGAGTGGAGTTTTGTAATTTTCAGAGCAGCTACACAATATAGCGAATGCACCTGTTGACTTTACCCAGGCCCATATAAAAGGAAACCATGTTTTTTTTTTAAATCTTGGCTTACTGAGATAGGTGAGGTTAACTTGTTGGATAGATTTTGCAGTAAAGCAGCACTGTTTTCCCTTTCTTGTCCGTGGGTGGATCTCTGAAAAAACTACAACTGCCGTATTTTACACCTTAAGACCACAGGGTGCTTTGTTAACTGATAGCAAAAGTGGTGCCCAACAATTGACTAATGGGAGTCAGGCTGTAAAACGTACCAGCTGTATTTTCAGTTTTCCTACCAGGAACAGGAAACACAGCCAGTACGTCCATGTGGGTCCAAGTATAGGCTAAAGCTGGGCTGTTTTAGGGTTCCCATGTGGGTTTGTCTGCAGTTTCCATGTTGGTCCCATCTTTTTTTTTTTTTTGCCATAGAGCTGTAAGGAGAGGCAGCCGTAACAGCAGCAGTGTTGTCACCCGAGCGCCGGTCTTGTCCGCGCTCGGGCTACGTATAGCTCGCTGCCGGCTTTGACAGCTGTGGGTTATATTCTGGCCTCACCTGGCTCTTATTGTGAAGGCGCTTGGTGGGGCTCCCGGCTGTCAAGGTCGGCCAGCTGACTGTCATTACTGCTCGTTAGGGCTCGCCCTTATTAGGCGGACGCTGACAGCAGTTAGATTGCAGGAGTATCATCAGACATCATCCAAGCCTCGTCAGACATTCATCGTTCTGATCTGGTCAGGTTCGTGTGTATATTCTCGTGCTTTGCTCGTTCATGTCATGTCATGTTTTAGACTGTAAGATAAGATAAGATAAGCCTTTATTAGTCCCACAACGGGGAAATTCCAGGATTGCAACAGCACAGGGATAGCAACACTCAGAGCAACAATCAGAAGGCAAGAAAAAAAAAAAAAAAAAAAAAAAAAACAAGCAAGCAAGAGCAGCTAATATACATATGTACATATTACTATAAAATATATATATACACACACACACACACAGACACACAGTGCAGAGCATTGTAGCTGGATGGAATAAATATATGAATATATGAACACACAGTGCAGAGCATTGTAGCTAGATGGAATAAATATGTAAATATATAAACACCCACAGTACGGAGCATTGCAGCTAGGTGGAATAAATATGCAAGTATATAAACACACACAGTGCGGAGCAATGTAGCTAGATGGAATAATATGTAGATATATAAAAACACAGTGCGGAGCATTGTAGCTAGATGGAATAAATATATAGATATATAAATGTCTAGTATATATATAGTCTAATATATAAATGTAAGTGGCTGGGGTTAGCCTTACGGTCCCATGCTCAGTGTTCAGTGTTTTTTCGTCACAGTCATAGTCTTGTATGTGTGTCTCGTGTTTTGTAAATACATCACCATCATTGCAAACTCATTGGTGGACTCATGGCGTCTTATGGTGATCCGCGAGGATCACCGCATGACAGTATACTCCTGCCACTGACGTCTAAACCGAGACGCCACACCGAGACGCCTTTCTTCCGTGAGTTTTGCTATAGTGTGGAGTTTTTTCTCCTGTAGTTGGACTTGGTCGGGAAATGCCCGTCAGCGAGTGTGATTATTGCCCGGAGTGGCTGGAGGAGATTGACGACTATCTGGTGGAAGCCACCCATCTCATGCCCACTGAAGCGGCCGATCATTACTTATGCCTCGCACAGCGGGCTGTGCACTGTTACCATCTTACCTATATTCCTGAAGGGGAAAAGAGGTTATCATGGATTTTTGCACAGCGCACACTGAGGGAGAAGGCACTCCTGGGAACCCCTCCACCTCCCGCGAGGACAGTGTCCCTGGCAAGAGTGGAGATTCATCGGCTGGAGGGAAAGACCGGCAGGGGACCTGTGGATCGGAATCCAGTGCCTGTCGCCTGCCCAGTCCCAGCGTCATGTGTTCCTGGGCCCTTCGCCACTCGATCGGCCAGTAGGCCCCATAGCCATGCTCCTACCAAGCCCCAAGGAGAATCCCGTCCGGATCCAGCTCCGGGTCGTTGGAGGGGCCCAGCCTCCCTGTTGGCCGCATCATTCACATCACGACAGAAGGGAATTCCCGCAGTCGCCGCCCACGGGTCATCTGTTCCAGCTGCGCTGTCAGCTCCTCATGCCCGCGTCGCCCCGACTGCCATGTCCTCCTCTGTGACGTCACCCCCTGGGGCTGGGAATACTGTGAGTCGTGCTTCGGTGAGACCTGTCAGCAATCCATCTCGAGCGGCTCCTCCTCGTGGCCCCGAGGAGCCTGCCATTTTCTCCCGGAGGGATAAAAGGAGAACTCCACCTGCTGCAGCAGGCATCATCTTCTCTCCAGGAGACAGGCAAGTGCAAATTGTTTCTTCCCATCATTATGATCTGCCTTGTCTGACTCCTGGGGCCGGAGTTCGGGTTTCGCAACCCCCCGAGCTTCCGCCACCTGCTGTAACTTTTATTCCTAAACCTACTGCCTCTGTGTTTTCCCCTGCCGAGTGGTCCGTGACACCAGGCCTACGTCGCGGGAGGAGGAGGGGGCCTGCGCATCTGGAAAGCCTGGATCCAGCCCAGCAGCCACGTCGTGGACAGAGGAGGAGAGCAGACTGCGGCCCGGAACCTGTGCCGACGGAGAAGCGTCCCCAGGTTTCCTCGCCGGAACGGTCTGAGTCAGCGGGTTGAGTGTCCCCTGCCCTCACGCCATACGGGTCATTGGTGTGGACATCAGCGCAGGAGGAACCTCTGGCTGCAGATGCTATCTTGCCAGCTGCGGAGCCCGACGCAGCTGAGTTGGAGGCTGCGGACAAGAGTCGCCGCCCTGAACCTGGATCGACGAAGTCCTGGGTGGCAACAGAACCCGAGTGCAGGCAAGTGCTCCCTATTGTGTCTCGGTCCTCTGTTTCGGAGCATTTGTGCCTGCCTCTTGGGGAGGCGAGTGAGGAGCAGCCGCCTTCTGCACCCGAGCTCGTCTCGCTGGGTTCTGTTGCTACCGGTGATACTGATCCCGGTTTTCCTGTTGTGTGTGAGCTTCATTGCAGTGTCGCCGGCATGGAGCCAGTCGGAGTCACTGATTTGGAGGTTCCAGGTTCAGAGGTGGAGATCATCAGCGGAGCTGCACCGACCCAGTCGGGGTCTGTTGTGGAGGCTGCGGTGGCCCAGTCGGGGTCCGACAGGGGGGCGCCCGAGACCCAACCGGGGTCCATCGCGGGAGCAGCCTTGGCCCAATCAGGGTCCGACGTGGGTGCGCCAGAAGCCCAATCGGGGTCCACTGCAGGTGCGGTTTTGGCCCAATCGGGGCCGGACAGGAGTGCGCCCGAAGCCCAATCGGGGTCCATCGCGGGAGCGGCTTTGGCCCAATCGGGGTCTGACGTGGGTGCAGCCGGGACTCAATCGGGGTCCAGCGGAGGTGCAGCACCGGTGTGGTCCGCGGACGGTGGGGGAGCTGCAGACCCTTCACCGTCGGACGGAGTTCGGGCTCATCTTTGCCTTCTAGTCCTTCTACTGAGTCGTCGCCCCTGTGCATCATCGCCAGGGGCTGTGGGGGTCCCTTCTCGCTCACCCTGGCTCTCCCGAGCTTTGTCTCCGCCAGGGAGGCCGCCTTGGACTGTTTTCCCCCGGTACTGGTGGCTGAGGGACGCGGGTCGGCCGCCTGAGGAACTGCTTCGCTGGTTCGGCGCTTCGCATCGGCCACCCAACGTGTTATGCGTTTTGCTGGGCGACCTGGTTCGGCCACCAGAGGAGTGGACGTGCTGGGCTTTGGACTGTGATGAGCCGCCCAGTCATGTCCCGCCCCCCATGACCGCCCATCGGCCGTTGGATGCGGGGAGACCACCTGAACTGTTCCTGTGGTGCCTGGTCTCCGCCGATCGGCATGAACTGTTGGGGGGATGGGGGTCACCTTTTTGGTGGGGGTTGATCCAGTGATTGTTCTGTTTTGTTTTGTTTTTTGTTATCCTGTGTTTTTGTAATGGTTATTTGGGTATCTGTGAGTATTTGTGGTTCACCCTGCAGTTGCCTTATTTTGTTTTATGTGCAGTTAGTTTTGACCCAGTAATTGTTCTGTTTTTCTGTATTTGGTTATTTGAAAATTCACTCGAGCATTCACACAGGTGAGAAGCCATTTTCTTGTGAAACGTGGGCAAAGATTTATTTTTTTCTTGCTGTCCTGTGCTGTTTGCTGTATTTGTTATTTTGGCAGTTAATCTGATCTGAGTGTTTGGTATATTTTTTGTCATTGTGCTGTGTTAGTTTTGTTTCCCTTGCCTGGTCTTGATTGTGTTTTATTTGTACTGTTTCTGGGTTTGGTCTCTCTCTCCTCTGCCCCCAGCCGCCCACCCTGGAGGGGATGGGGTGGGGGGGCAGGGTGGTCTATGGGCATTCTGAAATCTCGCCCTCGGAGGGAAGGTACTGTTGTGACTCGAGCGCCGGTCTTGTCCGCGCTCGGGCTACGTATAGCTCGCTGCCGGCTTTGACAGCTGTGGGTTATATTCTGGCTTCACTGGGCTCTTATTGTGAAGGCGCTCGGTGGGGTTCCCGGCTGTCAAGGTCGGCCAGCTGACTGTCATTACTGCTCGTTAGGGCTCGCCCTTATTAGGCGGACGCTGGCGGCAGTTAGATTGCAGGAGTATCGTCAGACATCATCCAAGCCTCGTCAGACATTCATCGTTCTGGTCTGGTCAGGTTCGTGTGTATATTCTCATGCTTTGCTCATTCATGTCATGCCATGATTTAGACCGTAAGTGGCTGGGGTTAGCCTTACGGTCCCATGCTCAGTGTTCAGTGTTTTTTCGTCACAGTCATAGTCTTGTATGTGTGTCTCGTGCTTTGTAAATAAATCACCATCATTGCAAACTCATCGGTGGACTCTTGGCGTCTTATGGTGATCCGCGAGGATCACCGCATGACAAGCAGCTCTCATGTCTTTGTATCTTTATTAGTTTAGTCTTCCATCTAGTGTGTTTCTTTTCATTGGGGCTTGGCAGTAAGACTTGGATTAATGATTGTTACGTTTTTTTTCTATTTTTCTCATGGTCTTTCTTTTATTTTTTGCCCTCGGGGAAATAAAGAACAATAGAGGTGGGGGTGAACGCATTGTTTATATGTGCGATCAGCTGATTGTGCTTGGGAGGCCAGCACTACTGCCCGTAGCCAAGCCCCTGATCTCGGATGAGCTAAAGAGGACACATCACGGGAGAAGGGCTGGAGCCAAGGTGAGGAGGAGGAGAAGAAAACACAAGCAGGCGGTACCGATGTTCATCATGGGTAACGTGAGGTCACTGGGGAACAAGGCGGATGCACTCACAGTGCTGGTCAGGGTACAAAGGGGATATCGTGAGTGTAGCATTGTGTTTTACAGAAACATGGTTACACTCACACATCCCGGATAACAACGTAGCGATACCTGGTGTCATAAACTCTCCGTGTGCTCTGCCATAGTGCACGGAGAATTTAAATGCAGGAGTTCACCACACACACATTTTGACAACCAGTGTTACAGATACAGATGAACAAGTGAATTATAATACAATATGGGTGAGCTTGGGAGATCAGGGAAGACTACGGGGAGCTCTACTAACTTGGGGGAACGCAAACTGGGAACAGCCTAAGCGTAGCAGTTATGCTGCGAGAAGAAACACTGCCAGAAGCGTAGCAGGATTACTGCAAAGGGGGAAACGCTTCTGGTCCAGTGTAGCAGCTGACCGCACAGAGAAATGTTAACAATTTACTCACGAGTAGGAGCAGTCCCAAGAAGTACAGTTCTCTCGGCAAGCGTAGTCCAATAATCCTTCCTGACGTGACGGTCACACCATGGAGGACAAGAGTGTGACTCGTACAGTGACCCAGCGGCGTTTGTCTAGCGAAGAGCTACTTAAATCCAAACGCTGCTGGCCACACAAATTGGGAACACCTGCACAGGACAGATAATTACCGGGGCTGGGACAGCTGGTGGAATACGGAGAGTGAGGGGTCATGGTAGGACCGACAGACTGTCAGCAGTGTGGGAAAAAGTTCACAAAGGCTGACTAACAGCTGCCGGTCAGGCAGTGGCTAACGTGATGGAAATAATACACAAAATGCACATAAACAGTGAAGCCAGAACCCACAGAGAAATCAGGGCCAAGCTGGGGAAAACCAAGCCGGCTAGGCTCATGACAGAGCCCCCCCCCCTCTATGGGGTGGAAATCCAGACACCCAAGGTAACATCAAGAAGCCCCACCCCCACCCCAACAGTTGCAACAACAACAAACAATACGAACCCGGGTGGGCAGAAGGGGGGACAGGAAGGAGGGAACACAATGTCCCGCCCAGGGCTCACAATAACCCCCCCCCCCCAAGTTCACGGGCGTTGGGGCTCAGGAGGCTGCCCAGAGTCCCAGGCCCAGCAGAAGGTCCAGTGGACCGAATCCGGCAGCCTGCCGGAAAACATGAGCCACCTGACCCAGGGAGTCAATTCTTCTGGCGGCCAGCCCGCATTAATTAACCACCAGGACTGAAGGGGTGAAGCAGGAGGTGGCTTGCTCACCAGAAGGCCCACTGGTAGATAACAGGACTGGAGACAGGGGACCTCCATGGTTTAGGGCAGGGATAAGGGGACCATGGCGTCCTCAGGGTGGTCCACAACTACCCCCGTGGTGGACCCCGACCGGACCAGCTCTGCTGCACCTGCGGTGGACCCCAATCGGGCCGGCTCCATCACCCCCACGATGGCATCTGACCAGGCCGGCTCCGCTGCACCCACTATGGACTCCAGCGGGAGCCTCGCTGCACCTGTGGTGACCTCTGGCTGAGACTCAGCTACACCCACGATGGCCCCCAACCAGGGCAGCTCCGCTGCACCTGTGGTGACCTTTGGCTGAGGCACAGCTGCACCCGCAGTGGCCTCCGGCTGAGGCTCAGCTGCACCTGTGGTGGGCCCAGTCTGGGACGTGGCTGCACCCACGACGGTCCCGGTCTGGTACGTGGCTGTACCCACGATGGGCTCTGGCTGGAGCACCATTGCACCAGCAGTGACCCCCATCGGGGGCCTCATTGCTCCCGTGGTGACCTCCCCAGCGAGGGAGGTGGTACTCCTAATGCCACCTGGCACTGAATCCCAATCCTCGGCAGCCTCTGGCGAAGTAAGCTGCTCTCCGGCGACCCTGGCTCCGACCCCGAAGGAAGATAAAAAGAGACCAGGTCAGGGTCACTGGTAGCTGCAGAGCCCGGTGAGGCAACCCTGAGGGCTACTACGAGCTACTCCGGGCCCTCCTCGCCATGAGTCAGGCAGTGTGACAGTGACAAATGAGATATTGACATAATGGAGCACACTTGCCTGAACTCAGGCTCCATTGCCATCCAGGACTCCGGGTTTTAGGATGCGTAGCCTCTGTCATCGCTCCCAGTGCTGTGCCCCCATCAACCTCCTCTGGGGCCGCCAATGTCCCGTCGTCGTCTGTGGGCAACCCCGGTGATGGTTGCTCCTCTCTGGTGACCCTAGTTAGGGGCTCGACCGGCAAGGGAGAGAGGGAAAGGTTAGGGTCGCCAGCAGCAGCAGAGCCCAGAGAGGGAAACCCAGGCATGGCCGAGAGCCGCACCTGACTCTCCTCCCCAAGAGCCAGACAAGATCTCTCAGTCATAAGCAATTGAACTACAGGAGAGATTACTTGCCTGGGCTAGAGCTCTACCACCGTCCAGGACTCCGACGCTGTCAATGGTGATGGTCCGGATCCCATCGGACGGAGGTCTGGTCCAGGGGAAGACTCTGCTGTGGTGGTCCCCGCAACAGGCGTGATGGTGGTTGCAGTCCTGGTCCTCAGACGCTCCTCTTTGACCCAGCCATTGACTACGATGAGCAGATTAGCCCACTCCTCATCTGAAGGTGAATCCATGGGCTGAACAGGCGTAGGAGGTGGAACCCTCTCAGCCAGGGAAGAGCGTCATCGGACCTCCCTCTCACGACGCTCCTCCTCAACCCGGCAGTTGACGAAGGCAAGCAGATTCGCCCATTCCTTGTCCGAAGGTGAATCCAGGTGCTGAGCAGGTGTAGGAGGTGGAACCCTCACAGCTGGAGAAGTGCGTCCTTGGACCTCCCTCTCACGGCACTCCTCCTCAACCCAGCGGTTGACGAAGGCGAGCAGATTCGCCCACTCCTCATCGGCCGGTGTGACTGTCACCGGAAACACCTCCGTGCGGGCTCCTGGGCAGGTTCATCCAGGGCCTCAACCTCCTCCATCATCAGGTGGACCAGTTCTTGGACCAGCAGGCCCTCAGAAATAAAAAAAAATGGTGACACAGAGAGGGGAAGAACATGATCATTAATTGCAGCTGGAGGAGAGGACCCAGTGGACTGCTGATACTGGGCCTCCCCCCTCGGAAGACAGGCAAGATTCAGTGTGAATAAATGATTCAGAATGAAAAAATACTTTCCTGTCATCCCGGTTGATGATGTCTGCAGCTGCAAAAGGGAGAGATTCGTTCCTCTCCGTGCCAGCAATGACTTGGACCCCTTCGCAGACTATTGGAGGAGCCATCTCCCTGACGACGGAGATAGGTATGGCCGGGTGAATCCAGTGGACCTCTCGGTGGCTGAAACGATGATGGCTGCTGCAGGAGAGGGGGGCTTCTCCCAATGTTTCCTTGCGGGATGGTGCTGTCCCTTGGGTTCTAGAACAGACCATGCTGGAGCAAGTGGAGGGCCAAGCAGCACGCCACGGAGGCTGCCAGTTTGCGGGAAAGCAGACCTCCGTCTTGGCGCCACAGGAAGTGCCAGACCAGGGAAGGAACGCTGGAGCGAGCAGACCGTGGAGAGCAGGTCGGTGTACTATGTGTAGGTCCATAGCCCGGGATGTGCTTCCAAAATGCCTACTGCGGCGTCCACGTTTTCCAATGTCTCCTTAGGTCCCCGGGCGGTGAGGGCACAATTAATGAAGTCCTGAACGGACTCCACAGCCCATTCCTCCTCCACCATGGGAGACCCCGCTGCCGTCCCTCTTCTCCTGCGAGACCAGGGCATGAGGAACTCAACACAGGTTAGTCCAGAACAGGAAAACAGTTATGATGAAAAAGGGAAATGATGTGTGGGTGAACCCGCTAAATCCTTTTTGTGGGCTGGGTCATTCTGTCATAAACTGTCCATGCACTCTTCCATAGCGCACTGAGATGGAAGGATTTAAATGCAGGAGTTCACCACACACATATTTATTGACAACCAGTGTTACAGATACAGATGAAAAGTGAATTATAATACAAAATGGGTGTGCTCGGGAGAGCAGGGAAGACTACGGGGAGCTCTACTAACTCGGGGGGACCCAAACTGGGCACAGACTAAGCGTAGCAGTTATGCTGCCAAATGCTGCCAGAAACGCTGCCAGAAGCGTACCAGGATTACTGCAGAGGGGGAAATGCTTCTGGTCCAGCGTAGCAGCTGACCGAAAAAGAGAAACGCTAACAATTCACTCACGAGTAGGAGCAGTCCCAAGAAGTACAGTTCTCTCGGCAAGCATAGTCCAATAATCCTTCTCGACATGACGGTCACACCACGGAGAACGACAGTGTGACTCGTACAATGACCCAGCGGCGTTTGTCTAGCGAAGAGCTACTTAAATCCAAACGCTGCTGGCCACACAAATTGGGAACACCTGCACGGGACAGATAATTACCGGGGCTGAGACAGCTGGTGGAATACGGAGAGTGAGGGGTCATGGTAGGACTGACAGACTGTCAGCAGCGTGGGAAAAAGATCACAAATTCACAAATTCTGACTAACAGCTGCCGGTCAGGCAGCGGCTATCATGATGGAAATAATAGACAAAATGCACATAAACAGTGAAGCCAGAACCCACAGAGAGATCAGGGCAAAGCCAGGGAAAACCAAGCTGGCTCGGCTCATGACACTTGGCTTTAAGACTGTCTGGTTGGACAGGGATGTTATAAGGAGCGGTAAAAAGAGGAGAGGAGCGATGGCCTTTTTTGTGAATGACTGGTGGTGTAATACCAGATGCATTTATGTGAAAGAACATAGCTACAGCCTGGACATTTAACTGCTTGCTGTGAGCATGCAACCTTATTACAATGAGAGTTGACTTGTACCACAGTGGATTGCTGTTTATATCCCTCTGTCAGCTGATGCACCAGTGGCCTGTGATATCATCAGCTCCAGTGTTGCCATTTATTGGCACAGCATCCTGACACATTTTTGGCCATCACAGGAGATCTTACTTATCTCACTGGGCAAAACACTACCAAACTTCCACCAGTTTGTTGACTGTCCCACCAGCAGTTTCCAGTTTGTCGACTGTCCCACCAGAGAAAATAAAAAACTGGATCTACTGTATGCCAATGCCAGAGGTGCATACAGTGCCACAGCTCTACCCCCCTCCCGCCTTGGCAGATCAGTTAACAACCTGGTTCTGTTAACTCCCAAGTACGTTTCCCTTGTGTAAAAGCAGGCTGTTCACACATGGACTATGAGGAAGTGGACACAGGAAGCTGCTGATGCACTACAAGACTGCTTTTGAGATGATGGACTGGGACATACTCTGCGAACCACATGGGGTGGACATAGACAATATGACTGACTGCATCACAGAATACATCAGATTCTGTGAAGATACAACCATGTCAGCTCAGATTGTGTGCTGTTTCCAGAACAGCAAACCATAGGTCACAGTACTGTGTATATCTGTTGTTTGAGGCGGGTTTTGATGTATGGACATCAATGTATGTTAGGATGGATGGGTGTTATGTTGATATGTACAAAATACAGTTAATTGTTTACTTGGGGTCTTAAATGTGGTAATTTGTATATAATTCACATGGGTGTATTTATGGAAAAGAGGAGTTGGAATTAATAAGTGTTCACTTCTTCCTTCTCCCTTTCGAACACTGTATACTGTTACTCTATTGCATTTGTCATTTGTTTTGTTTTTGTTTTACTTTTTTGTTCGAAATAAAGTATGTAAAGTATGTAAAAAGTACCAGTGACCTAAAAGCACTTCTCACCAAGAAAAAAGAGGACTTTTAGGTATGGAGACAGAGAGGAACTGAGAAGAGTGCAGCATGAACTGAGAGAGATGCTGAGGATGTGTAAAGACAATTACAGCAGGAAGTTAGAGGATAAACTACAGCAGAAAAATGTGAGGGACATGTGGACTGGAATGAAGCACATCACTGGGTGTAAGGGGAGAGACAGACAGACACTGGGGAGACTTGAGAGAGGTGATGAGCTGAACCATGCATGTTTGATTCTCCTCTATCCACAATCAAAAATAATGGATTTAATGGAATTTCACGGACTGTGACTTCGAGGCATTCCTGAAAGAGATAGAGGCACGCAAAAACATTTTGTTTGGCATACTGTCCTCCGGCATTAGTGCTGGATACATGATATTCAATAGCCTGCTCACAGCCATATAAGATTAGTTTACCATTTGCCTTTATTCAGACAGGGATGAGAAGGAGATGTTTATGACCAAACTTGACGTGTTTCGACTAACGTCTGCAGTTATCCTCAGAAGCATCAGCTGATTGTTGTGATTTGTGACCAGCCGGGTGGATCAGCTCGTTGAATAAAGGAAAACAGTAAGATAAGATAAGATAAGCCTTTATTAGTCCCACACTGGGGAAATTCAAGGATTACAGCAGCAAAGGGATATCAGCACTCAGAGCAATAGTAAATAAGATAATAAGAACTGGTTAGCCAAAGCAGTAAATGAATGAATATACATATAAACACAAATATATACACAGTGCAGGAGCATTGCAGCTAGTTTGAATAAACAGCATTACGGTTTGTAAAATTACCCTGCAGAATATGAATATGTACCTAGACAGTATATTTTGCATTTGAATCAACAGTGTTGTTGCTACCCTCAGTAATGATCGTTATTGTCCTAGTTGTGTATTGGAGGGGACAGTCTCTATTGTGCAAAGTTGTTACTTTTGGTATATTTAATATTCAAGATTCAAAGGCTTTATTATCATGTGCACAGTTAAGAAATGTTACATTTCCTGAGCAATAAAATTCTTACTTTGCTTTCCAAATGAATGCCAAGTTAAAGGTACAGAAACAACAGTTCTAATAGGTCATGACACACTAACACAATAACTCAATCCTAGTACTGATGGATGCTAAGACACATAGACCAACACACAGTTAGGCAGTAGAGGAATGAAAATGAAAGTCACGTGATAGTGGTATATTGATATCAGAGATGATGTGAACCTGAGATGGCATGAACCTATGTACAGTGTGCAAATGAGCATTGTGCAACCTGATGTAACCTGAGATGACATAGACCAGAGGTGTCAAACTCAACTGCACAGAGGGCCAAAACTCAAAGCACACTTTAGGTCGTGGGCCGACCAGGATAAGGATTTATTGAACACACTAAAACAAAACGTTTTTTGAACACAAATATGAATAAAAACAGACAGGAATATAATTGCAGAATAAATAAACTTAAACTTTATATAACTTAAAATACTTTGCTCCCCATAAAAATAGCTCTTGTCAAAATTATACAAGATACAGCTATGATCATGCTGCAAAAAAAAAAAACCCTTGAAAAAACTAAATAAAAATCATGCTTTTCTGCAAAAGTAAAAATAACAAATCAAAACATTCAGTTTTCATTGCTATTGTGCTATTTTATAAAAAAAATAAACTTAAGCTTTAAATATCTTCAAATATTTTGCTCTCCATAAAAATATCTCCTGTCAACATCATACAAATTCAGAATATGAACATGGTCCAAAAACCCTGGAAATATAAATAAAATTTGTGCTTTTCAGCAAAAGTTATAATAACAAATCAAAACATTCAGTTTTCTTTGCTCTTAAGCCATTTTGCCAGAACTGGATGTTTGGCATCTTTTCTTGGCAACAAGTTCAAAGGTTTGGTGTCACGTTCTGTGTTGTGGAGATTCTCAGGATGGACTGCAGGTGTTCATCAGTCAGATGACTCCTGTGTGCTGTCTTGTTAATCTTCATCACTGAGAACAGCTTCTCACACAGATATGTGCTACCAAACATGCACAAGGTTCGAGCCGCATGTAGACGGAACTGAGGCATAGCATCAGGAATGGAGCGAATAAACTGTGCGGGCCCTGCAGTGTCGTACTTTGCCTTTAGTGTCTCATTACACTGCAGCTCTATCAGCTTCATCTGAATCTGTACAGGTGCAGTTTCCACGTCGATGGCAAATGGGTTGCGAAGCAACTCAAATTCCTTTTTTGTGCTTCAAAGTCTCCAAAGCACCATGAGAACTCAGTGCAAAGTGCACTCAGTTTATCAGCAAAGTGCGCATTAGGGAACATTGTTGCACCGACTTGGTTCAACATTACTTGGCAACAGGGAAAGTGAGACAAGTTGCACTGGTGCATTTGTCCCTCCCATAAGAGCAGATTCACTTGAAATGCCTTCACCGCATCATACACGTTGTGGAGGAAAATAAGTTCAGGCGAGATAAGACGAGCTGGAAGGTTACAGAGTTTTATTTCCTCCAACATAATGAGACGCACTTGTAGCACTGTGCGCTACAGTGCTGTGCTCTGCTGTGTAGAGTTTTTGAGGCATCACACACAAGCACTTTTATCAGTGATACAGGAAGAGAGAATGCATGGCATATTAGCATAACAGTCAATACACATGATTAGCATGACATTGGTTGGCTCTTTGTCTGTCTGTGCATTGTCCTCTTTATGCAAATTGTGTCCTGGACCTTTTGAGTGTGAGGATGAATGTCCCTGTAGATTGTGGTGGGTCACCACAATGTCACCGATCATGCAGTCACGTCCCTGGAGCTGAAGGTTCAAGACGTTGAGATGAGTTGTTATGTCAGCCAGAAACGGCAACTCACATTTCCACTTCTCATCCCGCAAAACTGTGGAGTCTTTTCCTTTACTGTCCATGAACTGACAGATTTCCTTGCTGAGCTCAAAAACTCTATTGAGAACTTTTCCCCAACTCAGCCAATGCACCTCTGTATGATTTTTGATTTTGTATACTTTATTGATCCCCCAGAGGGGAAACTGAGGGCATCCACCTGGATGGATGAAACAGCCACCGTACGGCACTATCCCTTTACCATTCACACACACGTTCACACCTAAGGCCACTTTTAGAGTCTCCAGTTAACCTAACCTGCATGTTTTTGGCCTGTGGGAGGAAACCGGAGAACTACCGGAGTAAATCCACGCAGACACGGGGAGAACATGAAAACTCCACACAGATCACTGTTGGTCAGGGGCTGGGATTGAACCAGGGGTCCCATGGCCAAGGGTGAGTTGCTGTGCCACCGCACCGCCGTATGATAAGGAATGTCAGCAAACTCTAAATCTATTTCTCACATAAAAGACTAAAATTGCCAGTAAATTAAAACTTTAGCTCGGATAAGGTTTACGGTTTGCGTTACTGTGCTCATTAAATGTTCCATTTTTAGCACTTTACCACACAGCGTTTCCTGATGTATGATGCAGTGATATGCTGTCAACTCACCAGTCCAGTTCTCCTCCTGCATCTTTACCCGCGTCCTTCCCACTAGTCCACTTTTTTCACCGCACATCGCCAGTGCTCCATTAGTTGTAAAGGTCCAATAAGTTTGTCCCAGGGAAGTTTCATGTCAGTTACACTTTGACATACGTTTTCAAAAATGTATTTTCCTGTCACTGTCCCATGCATTGATTTAATGTCCAATATTTCCTCTGTAACGCACAAATTGGAGTCCACACCACAGATGAAGATGGCCAGCTGTGCAGTGTCTGTCATGTCAGTACTTTCATCCACGGCAAGAGAGTATGCAATAAGGTCTTTGCTTCTTTCAATCAACCGTGTTCTTAAATCAGTGGCCAACTAACAAACCCGATCAGCAACCGTATTTCTACTCAGGCTTACATTTGCCAACATCTGCTTTTTGTCTGGACACAAAACGTCACACACCTTCATCATGCAGCTCTTCAGAAACTCTCCCTCAGTAAATGGCCGGGCTGACTTGGCTATCTCCTCTGCCACAATAAAACTAGTTTTCAGAGCAGCTTCACTTTGTGATTTCACTCTGGTGAAAAACGTCTGCTGAGATGTCAGTTTCTTCTTTAACTCTTCTGCTTTCTGTAGCTTCTGCTCTGCATTCAGGTTTTTCAGCTTATCCTGATGTTTTGTCTCGTAGTGCTGTCCATCCATCCGTCCATCCATCTTCTACAGCTTTCCCAGAGGTCCGGGTCGCGGAGGCAGCAGTTCAAGCAGAGAAGCCCAGACTTCCCTCTCCCCAGCCACCTGCTCCAGCTCTTCAGAGAGGATACCAAGGCGTTCCCAGACCAGCTGGGAGACATAGTCTCTCTACCGAGTCCTGGGTCTGCCCCGGGGTTTCCTCCCAGTGGGATGTGCCCGAAACACCTCAAGTGGGAGGCGTCCAGGAGGCATCCTGATCAGATGCCCATACCACCTCAACTGACTCCTTTCAATGTGGAGGAGCAGCGGTTCTACTCTGAGCTTCTCCCGGATGACCGAGCTCCTCACCCTATCTCTGAGGGTGAGTCCAGCAATCCTACGGAGAAAGCTCATTTCAGCCGCTTGTATCCGCAATCTTGTTCTTTTGGTCATTACCCAAAGCTTGTGACCATAGGTGAGAGTAGGAACGTAGATTGACTGGTAAATCGACAGCTTTGCCTTAGAACTAAGCTCCCTCTTCACCACAACAGACTGGTACAACGTCCGCATCACTGCAGATGCTGCTCTGATCCATCTGTCAATCTCTCGCTCCATTTTCCCCTCACTCGTGAACAAGACCCCAAGATACTTAAACTCCTCCACTTGGGCAGGAACCTGTCCCCAACCCAGAGAGGACAATCCACCTTTTTCCGGCTGAGGACCATGGACTCGGACTTGGAGGTGCTGATTCTCATCCCAGCCGCTTCACACTCAGCGGCAAACCATCCCAGCAAGAGCTGTAGATCATTGTTGGATGAAGCAAACACGTCAACATCATCTGCAAACAACAGAGATGAGATCCTGTGGTCACCAAGCATGACACCCTCCATTCCCTGGCTGCACCTAGAAATCCTGTCCATAAGAATTATGAACAGGATCAGTGACAAAGGGCAGCCCTGGCGGAGTCCAACTCTCACTGGGAATGACTCCGACCGAGTGTTGGCAATACGAACCAAACTCTCACAACAGTCGTACAGAGACCGAATAGCTCATAACAACAAGCCCGATACCCCATACTCCCGAAGCACCCCCCACAAAAAACCACGAGGGATGCGGTCAAATGCCTTCTCCAAGTCCATAAAACACATGTAAATTGGTTGGGCAAACTCCCACGAACCCTCGAGAATTCTTGAGAGGGTAAAGAGCTGGTCCGATGTGCCACGGCCAGGATGAAAACCACATTGCTCCTCCTGAATCCGAGGTTCAATCAACGGCCAGACTCTCCTCTTCAGTACCTTGGCATAGACCTTCCCAGGAAGGCTGAGGAGTGTGATCCCTCTAAAGTTGGAGCACACCCTCCGGTCCCCTTTTTTGAAGAGAGGAACCACCGCCCCAGTTTGCCATGCCAAAGGCACTGCCCCCAGCCTCCACGCAATGTTGCAGAGGCGTGTCAACCATGACAGCCCAACAACATCCAGGGCCTTGAGGCACTCAGGGCGAATCTCATCCACCCCCGGGGCCTGGCCACCAAGGAGATTTTTAACCACCTTGGCGACCTCAGCCCCTGTGATAGGCGAGTCATCTCCCTCGTCCCCAAACCCTGCTTCCTCTGTGGAAGGCGTATCAGTGGGATTGAGGAGATCCTCGAAGTATTCCTTCCACCACCCGACGATATCCCCAGTCGAAGTCAACAGTGCCCCATCTGCACCATACACAGTGTGGACAGGGAGCTGTTTTCCCCTCCTGAGCTGCCGGACAGTTTGCCAGAATCTCTTCAAAGCCGACCGAAAGTCTTGTTCCATGGCCTCACCGAACTCCTCCCATACCCGGGTTTTTGCTTCAGCAACCACCCGAGCTGCACTCCGCTTAGCCTGCCGGTACACCTCAGCTGCTTCGGGAGTCCCACAAGCCAACCAAGCTTGATAGGACTCCTTCTTCAGCTTAATGGCCCCCCTCACCACTGGTGTCCACCACTTGGTTCGGGGGTTGCCACCACGAGATGCACCGACCACCTTGCGGCCGCAGCTCTGGGCCGCCGCTTCAACAACAGAGGTGGAGAACATGGCCCATTCAGACTCCATGTCTCCAGACTCCCTCGGAATGTGGTTGAAGTTCTTCCGGAGGTGGGAGTTGAAGACCTCCCGGACAGGGGCCTCAGCCAGACATTCCCAGCACACCCTCACTATATGTTTGGGTCTACCAGGTCTGAATGGCTTCCTCCCCTGCCATCGGATCAAACTCACCACCAGATGGTGATCAGTTGACAGCTCTGCACCTCTCTTTACCCGGGTGTCCAAGACATACGGTCGCAGGTCTGATGATACGATAACAAAATCGATCATCGACCTGCGACCTGGACACCCTTATGCTTGAACATGGTGTTTGTTATGGACAAACTGTGGTTAGCACAGAGGCCGACTATATCTAGCCGGTATCTCTCAACCTCGTACACCAGCTCAGGCTCCTTCCCCACCAGAGAGGTGACATTCCACATACCAAAAGCCAGTTTAGAAAGCTTGGGATCAGTCCGCCAAGGTCTCCGTCTTTGACCGCCACCTAATCCACATAGCACCAGACCCCCATGATCCCTCCTGCAGGTGGTGAGCCCACTGGAGGGCAGACCCATGTAACTCCTTCGGGCTGAGCCCAGCCGGGTCCCATGGGTGGAAACCTGGCCACCAGACGCTAGCCTTCGAGCCCCTCCCCCAGGCCTGGCTCCAGGGTGGGGCCCCGGTAACCCCATACCAGGCAGGGTATACTGAATCCTTGATATAGAATTTATCATGTGAGTCTGTTGGATCATTCTTTGTCTGGCCCTTCACCCAGGACCAGTTTGTCTTGGGTGACCCTATCAGAGGCAAATTTCCCCTGACAACATAGCTCCTGGGATCACTGGGGCTCCACCATGATAAGGTGATGATCCATGAGGGGGCTGTCTTAGATTAAATTGCTTAATTACAGCCTGTTAGAATAATTTTTAGCTTAAATTATTCAAAGTCAAATAATCAGGCGGAAAGTTGAATTTATTTACATTTATTACAAAAATATAAGCAATCACCCCAATGGCCACCTGGGGGAGGGATTACAAGGCATGACATTCAGACACAACTAGAATCTCTAAAGGATCCATTCTTCTAAGTCTGATATATATACAGTAGGTAGGAGAAAGGAGAGGGAGGATGAGGATAAGGGAAGGGACAGAACGGGACAGCCCTGATAACTGAGCTTATCCAGGCAGACGTCAGACACTCTGGAGACATGGGTCATGAAGACATGAGATCCATAAAACTAACAGAATGTCCATCTACCACTGATCTGTACAGGCTAAAGAGTTCCTGTGCATTCCTGTGACCCAAAACAAGTTATGTCAAAGAGATTATAATAAATGGCTTAGATAATTCCTTACGCATGTACTGATCCTCAGTCTGAACTCTCTGAAACTACTCACAGAAACAGGCCAAGAATATATAAACTTATCCTATATGGAATGCACATATATAAACATTAAATATGGCATATGAAAGGTATGATATTTCTCAAATACAATAATACATTATTAATATCAATAATAGTATAGATAATACAGAATTTTTCTCTCACAGCCACATTAGCTCCACAAATAAGACACACGTGTTTACCAGCAATGTCAATAAACATATACTCAGCCTCCCATCAGTTTTGAAAGGCTCTGTTTTTAGAATCAACTTTTCTTTTCACCATTGTTAGGAGGGTGAAAGTACTCTGAGCGCCGATACAAAGCGGAGCGTGATGCAATCACATGCTGCGGAGGACCGCGGAGCAGCACAGTGAAAAAAAGATGGATCGAGAGCGAGTGGAGAGGAACGGAGCGACAAAAGCGAGCGCCATTCAAGTCTTACCTCGGGCAGGAAGAGGAAGTCAGGGGGACACTGGAGCAAGATCCCAGAGCCAGAGAGCAGGAGGGGCTAGCTTTGACTTTACAATAGGGTTGTATACAGCAACAGACGCCTGACTTGATTGACGCGGGAATGTTCCCAGGTAGCCTATTGTTTGGCAAGGCAGCTGTTGCGCTGCATTATGGGATCTGTAGTTTGTGTGTTATCAGTGCTTCATGTCACCGGGCTATTAATAACAATAATAATAGAACTATATAAAATGATCTTGCGGGCTGGATATAATTGTATGCCGGGCCGGATGTGGCCCGCGGGCCTTGAGTTTGACACATATGGCATAGACTTATGTACTGTACGTACAGTGTGCAAATGAGCATCGTGCAACAAGCAGTGTATAATTACAAACTATTGATAAGTAGCAGCAGAGAGTGCAAATTTAGCAGCCAGTGTGTGAGTTCCTATATGCAACGCTGTGTTACAGAGTTTTGGGAGTTGTTGTCTGTTCATGAGTCTGATGGCAGTGGGAAAGAAGGAGTTTTTCAGTCTGGTTGTCGGGCATTTCACACTTCTGTACCTCTGGCCTGAGGGTAGAAGTGTAAACAGTCTGTGTTGGGGGTGGGTGGGGTCCCGGAGGATGGCGTCAGCTCCCTTTTGGACTTTGTGGTGGTAGATGCTCTGCAGAGAGGGGAGTGGAGTCCTGATGATCTTCTTTGCTGTCTTCACCACTTTCTGCAGGCGTTTGCGCTCCAGGGCAGTGGTGTTTCCATACCACGCAGTGATGCCATTGGTCAGGATGCTCTCGATGATGCAGTTGTAGAAATTGTTGAGGATCCTGGAAGACATGCCAAACTTCTTCAGCCTCCTCCGAAAGTGCAGTCGCTGTTGAGCTCTCTTGACCAGCTCTTCAGGTTCAGGTTCAGGTTACTTTATTTGTACCCGTAGGTAGATTTGTTTTGCAGTCTGGTGACATCCATATTTACAAGCCACAAATTACATTCAACATAGACACAAACACAGGCACACATGAAGCTGACTATAAACATGATAAAAATACTCAAGGCTCCATCAATCAGGGTATAAAGACAAAGACATGAGAGAAAAACCAGAGGTAAGAGAGAAGGGTCATATTAAAAAGTTAAAAACTAGTCAAAGAGGTTAAAAACGCAAAGGTCTAAAACCCAATAAAATATTTAGAACCCAAATAACATCCTACAAAAATAAGTAAATATAAAACGGAGTTAATAAATAGGTACCTAAAATTATGTGCAATATATTGTTACAACTTGTTCAACTCTTTGACAGCAGCAGGAACAAAGCTGTTTTTATAGCGCTGGGTTTTACTTTTTGGGACAGCAAACCTCCGTCTTGAGGGAAGAAGCTGAAAGTTGCAGTGCAAAGGGTGGGAGTCATCATTTAAAATGGAGGTAGCCATCCTCTGAACTTGTCTGGTGTACAGGGATGTCAGGCTTAGCTGTGACTCACCAAGCAAATGACTGGACCATCTAACTACCTGATCCAAGGATTTCCTGTTTCAGTTTTATCTGACCAAACCACTAAAGAAAAAGGATAAAACAGATTCAATAAAAGCCCGATAAAACATTGTCATTATGGTTCGGTCAGGTTGGAAGCGTGCAAGTTTTCTCAAGCAATGCAAATGTTGCTGACCCTTTTTGCACACCCTTTCACAGTTCTCTTCAAAGTTTAAATTACTATCAATAATCGTCCCAAGATATTTGTAGGATTGTACACATTCGGTGGTCTGGCCTTTTAGTATGGTGACTTTGTGCCTGGGATTTTTCCTCCTAAAGTCAATAATCATGTCTTTAGTTTTTGTCGTATTCAGCTGCAGGTAGGAATCCTCACACCAGTGAACAAAATCATCAACTACTGGGCCGTGGCCACTCTCACCATCCTGGAGGAGACTGACAATAACTGAGTCAGCAGCATACTTTATAATGTGTCTGTTGTCATGTCTGCTCCGACACATGTTTGTGTACAGGATGAAGAGTAGTGGTGACAACACACACCCCTGAGGAGAGCCAGTAGAAGAGCACTTTAGGTCAGACAATGTACTATTGACCCTTACTCTCTGCATCCTGTTGGTTAAGAAATCCAGAATCCAACCCACCAGATTATTGCTCAAATCAAATTGTTGCAGGAGCCTTTCAACTAAAATATGAGGTTGGATTGTATTAAAGGCGGAGGAAAAGTCCACAAATAAAAGCCTGGCGTGTGTCCCATTAAAATCCAGATGTTTAAAAAGCATGTAAAACAGAGTGACAGTGGCATCCTCCACTCGTCTGTGAGGCCTATAGGCAAACTGCAGAGGATCCAATGCATGCTCAGTCTGCTTCAGGACCTCACATCTGACCAGTTTTTCAAAAATTTTCATTAAAATTGAAGTCAAAGCAACTGGTCTAAAGTTGTTTACTGTTTTAGGACAGCTGGATTTTGGAACGGGAACAACCATGGCTTCTTTCCAGATCTTAGGCACATGTTGTGTCTGTAAGGACTTATTGAAAATGTAATGAAATATAGGACTCAGTTCATGTGCACAGGACTTTACCAAGCGCCCACAAATATTAGCTGGGCCCTGACTTTTGTTCACTTTTACAGCGCAGAACTCCCTTTTAACATCCTGCACCTCAATATTAAAGTGCTGATTGTCTTTGAGTTTCTGCTTCAAATCTTGGGTTTCTGTGCTAAAATCAAAGGAGTCAAAGCGACCATAAAAACAATTAAGAGCATTAGCCAGCTATGTGTCTGAGTTAAAACTATCTAAAAACACATGATTACTGCGCTCTGTGCTCTGAAGGCCTGCAATAGTTTTCATACTGGCCCAGGCTGAACCAAGTTTCTTTATTGCCATCTTACTTTCCATCTCTGATTTATAATTCTGTTTTGCTCTTAAAATTTCAGCCTTCAGCTCTTCAGACAACCTGTAGCTCAGAAACAGACCCCTGTTTAAAGGCAAGTGCTTTCCTCTGTAAGCAGGATTTAACTGATTTTGTAACCCATGGCTTGTTGTTGGGATATATTTTGACACGTTTACGTGGAACGATCGCATTTTTACAGAAAGCCATGTATGAGCATGTGACGTCCATCAAAGAGTCCAAATCATCCCCGCAGGACAGTGTGAACATCTCCCAGTCTGTACAGTTAAAGCATTCCTGGAGGCTGTGCACTGAATCCTCTGTCCACACATCAATGTCTCTCGTCTCCACCTTGCCTCTTCTGAGAGTAGTTTCATATGTGGGCAGCAAATGTACACAGTTGTGATCTGAGGATCCTAAAGGAGGAAGGGGAAGTGATTTATAGGCCCTCTCAATGGATCCATAGCACAGGTCCAATGTCTTTTTTCGCCTGGTTGGGCAGGAGACATACTGATAAAAGTTTTTAAGTGTCTTCTTTAAAGAAACATGGTTAAAATCCCCAAGAATAAAGTTTGGCGCCTCTGGAGAAATTGACTGCAGCTGCTGGACCACATCAAAGATGGTGCTGGAGGCGGAGTCAGCGTCTGCCCTCGGGTGAATGTATACAGTTGTGATGAAAAGTTGGGGGAACTCGCGAGGCAGATAAAAGGGGCGTAGTGACACAGACAGCAGCTTTACATTTACAGTACATTGGGTGTACAGATGCGCTCTCTGACCATGACAGATGTGCAGTACTGCTTATTAATATATAAACATACGCCGCCCCCCTGACGCTTCCCCATTACCTCTTCCTGCCGATCAGAGCGGAGTGGGGCTCCAAAGCCATCAATCCACAGGTCCGCGTCTTGGTCATGCGCAGTAAGCCAAGACTCGATATAAGCCATGACACAGCAGTTCTTAAAGTCCTTCTGGTAGCGTACATTCCCTTGAATTTCATCCACCTCATGTGTCCATGAACGTCTCTCAAAATAAAGTCCAGCAGTTGCGGCTTAGACTCAATCACAGACGCTGCATCAACCGTGTTTAAATGCAGCAACATGTCCCTGGAATAATGTATTCTGCCCGCCATGATCCCGATCGCGTTTACCTCAGAGACAAAGAGCCGGAGGAAAAGTAGCAGCAGTGCAAAACAGGGGAGGAAGTCCATATTGATGGACTATAGATAGCTATAGACAGCTTGCTCCTTCTGTAATTGATAACATGGTGGATAGTGTTTCAGCTTCTCTGCATCAGGCTCTAGACTTGGTGGCCCCCTTAAAAAAGAAAAAGTCTAATCAGAGATTTTTAACTCCTTGGTTCAACACAGAAACTCGTAGCTTAAAACAGAAGACTCGTCAATTAGAAAGAAAATGGCGCTCTACTAATTTAGATGAAATCTATTTAGCTTGGAGAAATCATCTTTTAATTTATAAAAAATCTCTTAGAAAAGCTAGAACGAGTTATTACTCTGCATTAATAGAAGAGAACAAGAATAATCCCAGGTTTCTTTTCAGTACTGTAGCCAGGTTGACAAAGAGTCAGGACTCTGTCAATCCTAGCATCCCCTTAGAGCTTACTAGTCAGGACTTTATGAACTTTTTCAATAATAAAAGTTCATCCATCAGAGATAAAATCAATCAGATTCTTCCCACAGTTAACTTAAATACTGTAACTACTACAACTCCTTCTATTGATGTCTGTCTTGATGAGTTTACTCCAATCGACCTTTGTGAGTTAGACAAAGTAGTTTCCTCATCCAAACCTTCAACTTGTCTTTTAGATCCTATTCCTACCAGGTTATTTAAAGAAGTCTTCCCACTTATTGGTAGCTTTATTCTTCATATAATCAATTCTTCATTAACTTTAGGCCATGTACCGCAGGCTTTTAAAACGGCTGTAATTAAACCCTTACTCAAAAAGCCAACGCTAGATCCAGGAGCTTTAGCTAACTATAGACCAATCTCTAATCTCCCTTTCATTTCAAAAATCTTAGAAAGAGTTGTTGCTACGCAATTATTTGACCACCTGCAGGGAAATGGTTTACTTGAAGAGTTTCAATCTGGGTTTAGAATCCATCATAGTACTGAAACAGCCTTAGCGAAGGTCACTAACGACCTCCTCATTGCATCTGATAATGGACTAGTTTCTGTACTTGTCCTTTTAGATCTTAGTGCAGCTTTTGATATTATTGATCATAATATTCTACTTGATAGATTAGAACACTATGTTGGACTTAATGGAACTTCGTTGCAGTGGTTTAGATCTTATTTATCTGATAGGTTCCAGTTTGTTCATGTAAATGATGAGTTTTCTTTCAGCTCAAAGCTTAGTCATGGAGTTCCACAGGGATATGTGCTAGGCCCTACTCTTTTTAGTTTATATATGCTTCCGTTAGGCAACATTATTAGAAAGCACTGTATACATTTTCATTGTTATGCAGATGACACACAATTATACCTGTCAATGAAGCCAGATGATACTAATCAATTAGCCAAGTTAGAAGCCTGTCTTAAGGAAATCAAAGCTTGGATGACTTGTAATTTCCTGCTATTAAATTCAGATAAGACTGAAGTCATTCTTGTTGGTCCAAAAAACCTTAGAAATTCCTTTCCAAATCAAACTTTCAGTTTGGACGCAGTTACTCTTTCTCTTAATAGCTCTGTGAGGAACCTTGGAGTTATTTTTGATCAGGATTTGTCCTTCAATTCACATATTAAATTTGTTTCTAAGACTGCCTTCTATCATTTGCGTAATATTGCCAAGATTAGGAGCATCTTGTCTCAGAGTGATGCTGAGAAGCTGATCCACGCTTTTGTTAGCTCGAGATTAGATTATTGTAATTCTTTATTATCAGGCTGTCCTAAAACATCTTTAAAAAGTCTTCAGCTGATCCAAAATGCTGCAGCAAGAGTTTTAACAGGTACTAGAAAGAGAGATCATATCTCTCCGGTTCTGGCCTCCCTTCATTGGCTTCCCATAGAGTTTAGAATTAAGTTTAAAATGCTTCTTCTCACTTACAAAGCTCTAAACAATCAGGCTCCTTTTTATTTAAAAGATCTGATAATACCGTATTATCCTAACAGAGCACTACGCTCTCAAAATGCAGGATTACTTGTAATACCTAGAATCTCCAAAAGTACAATGGGAGGCAGAGCCTTCAGTTATCAAGCTCCTCTCCTGTGGAATCAGCTGCCAATCTGGATTCGGGAGTCAGACTCGATCTCTGTTTTTAAGAATAGGGCTAAAACCTACCTTTTTGATCTAGCCTACAATTAGGGAGGGATCATGTGTTTCTGAACCCTCCCTTAGTTATGCTGCTAATAGGTTTAGTCAGCCGGGGGACCTCCAGTAATGCACTGGGCCTCACTCCTTTCCTCACTCTCTATGAAATATTTTTTTTTTGCTGGTCATTAACATTTGTTTGTTCTCTCCCATAGATTGAGTCCCCATCGTGCTGTTTGCTCTCTACATGTCTGTTCTTTTCTTCTTCTCTATCCCCTCACCCCCCAGCCAGTCGCAGCGGATGACTGCCCCTCCCTGAGCCTGGTTCTGCTGGAGGTTTCTTCCTGTTAAAAGGGAGTTTTTCCTCTCCACCGTCGCCAAGTGCTTGCTCACAGGGGATCGCCTGATTGCTGGGGTTTTTCTGCAACTGTGGGGGTCCCCCCTACAGTTGATAGTGCTATGAGATGACTGTTGTTGTGAAATGGCGCTATATAAATAAAGTTGAATTGAATGTAATTGGAACCAGGGAGCTCTTCGCCATACAGTCCACAAACATTCCAGGACAGAAATTCCAGGACAGAAACGACACAGAGAATTACGTTAAAAACACATTAAAGTGCATAAAAACAGACACACAGACGACAGACTTTTTCACCAGCTGCCGGTCGCTGCGTGCGCATGCGCCCAGGTTCTGTGCAACCTGGGCGCATGCGCCCAATCCACACGCTAAAACCCAGCTCTGTGGTGCTGTGTGTCCACTTAAGGTCCTCGCTGATGTGGATGCCCAGGTATTTAAAGCTGCTCACCCTCTCCACCTCAAGCTTCCGGATGAACAGCGTCCGATGGGGTCTCCTCCTTTTCCTCATGTCCACTATCATTTCCTTTTCCTTGTCCATGTTGAGGGTGAGATTATTGTCCTCACACCATGACACCAGGTTGGCCACCAACCTCTTGTAGAATGCTTCATCATCACCAGTGATGCATCCTATCACTGCTGTGTCATCCGCAAACTTTAGGATGATGTTGCCTTTGTGGGAGGCAACACAGTCATGGATGAAGAGGCTGTAGAGGATGGGGCTGAGGACACATCTCTGGGGGACACCTGTGTTTGTGATGATGCTGGCTGAGGTCCTGTTACCCATCCTGAAAGACTGGGGCCTGCCAGTTAGAAAATCCAGTAGCCAGTCACAGAGGGTAGGGTGCATGCCAAGTGAAGACGGTTTGTTGGTGAGTTTGTGGGGGGTGACCGTGTTGAAGGCGGAGCTGTAGTCGACAAAGAACATCCTAATGTAGGAGTCTTTCTCTTCCAGGTGGGAGAGAAAATTATAGAGTGCTACGGCAATGGCATCTGAGGTGGACCTGATGGACCAGTAGGCGTGCTGCAGGGGGTCCAGGGTGCCCAGTATGCTGTCCTGAATGAGGGGCAGCACCACTCTCTCAAAGTACTTCATGATGATTAGAGTGAGTGCTACTGGTCTGTAATCATTCAAACAGTTTGGCAGGCTCCTTTTGGGGACGGGGATGATGGTCATTGTTTTGAAGCAGGAGGGGACTATGTTCTGGTTGAGGGAGAGGTTGAATATTGCTGTGAGAACATCATTCAGCTCTGCAGCGCATGATCTGAGGTCCCGTCCAGGGATGTTGTCTGGTCCTGCTGCCTTGCGGGGGTTGAAATATTATTGATTGGATTAATGAGCCAGGTGGAAACCGGGGTGTTAAATAATATAAACCAGGCTTGGTCAGGAAACCTGTTACCTCACTAGCCACGGTTATATGGGCAAAACTTCTTCAGTCTGATCACAATTCAGATTAGAACTTTACTGTTTACATGGATCCTGAAAAAGGTGATCTGATTAGGACATATGTTTCCATGTGTCACACGTTTGAACGGACTAAATCATTTTGACATGCGCACATCGACATTTCGACATTCCAAAAATAGTAGAGGAAGAAGCAACTTCCGGTGTAAACAAACCCCGCTTCGTGTCTTTCTCTTTTTGAAGTAGACCTGTATTGTGTTATTCAGGCTGTACTTTTGCTTCTGCTGGTCTCCGTAATGAAGCTACAAGTACATACTTCTGCATATGACGAACAGAGGGAGACAGCAGGACGATACAGACCAGTTTTGTTTTACGCCCACTATGACTTCTGCTAGCTGCTGTAAAGGTGGAAATATGTCACGTCGACATGTGGCTAACGTACAGTCATGCGCAGTAAACATACTTTCTGCCCAACCTTCGGAGTAAGTGTTTATATGCGCACCATTCGGATTAACGATCAGCATAACCCACCCGTCTCAATCGGAATGAAATTTTGATCCGAATGAGCGTGATCGGGTCAGAATATTCAGATTGGCGTGTTTACATGAAACATTTTTATTCCAATCAGGCTTTTAATCTGGTTACTTGTGTCCTTGTAAACATGGTTAATGACAGACAACTAGGTTGACCAATAAGAGCAGTGGGCTGTGTTGTGTTGGAGTTCGGGACCTTTATTTGTGTGTCACGGGTGGTGGCTCCACCCTTCCGGTTCCACAACCACCCAGGGTATAAGAGAGCAGTGAGAGAGAAGGGCAGTCTCTTGGCTCTCTGCCTGGCGGGTATGCTGGTGTACTGTGGACAGTTCATTAATAAACGTGTGTCCTGCTCAACACCTGGTCTCGTCCTTAGCTCCTATCACCGACATAACAGGCTGGTATCAAGGATGGCACTGGGCTGGGTTTTACTATGCAAGTGACATCATGTGGCAAATGCAGAACAATTAATTTTGCTTTTTGGAGTGAAAAAAATATACAAAAAAAGGCTGCATTTTTTTTTTTACGAGAAATTGACATTTTGATTTTTTTTTTTATAATTATGTGACCAATAGACACTTTTCAGAAGGTTAAAACTTACAAAACCACAATTTTTCAGTCAATGACCCCTTTAAGTCAACGGGGAGAGGGTCAGAGTTTAACCGCTGCTCCTCCACATTGAAAGGAGCCAGTTGAAGTGGTTTGGGCATCTGATCAGGATGCCTGCCTCCGTGACCGGGACCTCTAGAAAAGTGGTAGAAGATGGATGGATGGATGGACCCCTTTAAATGCCAATGATCCCGTTTACACCACTGTCACTCTTTAGTCATTTCCCTCAACATCTGTTTTGTAGGCACTGCTATAAACACTGCTATAAAAGACTCCATTTTCATAAAGAACACAGACGAGAGAGAGGTCGTTGAAATTGTTAAATCGTTTAAAAGTAAAACATCTACGGACTGCGATGGTATTGACATGCTCTTAGTCATAACTATTATTGAATGCTTAGTGAAACCACTGACGTATATTTGTAACCTGTCTCTCCAAACAGGTATATTTCCCAATGCAATGAAAATAGCTAAAGTAATTCTGATATACAAGACGGGTGACAGAGGGGAATTCTCAAACTATAGACCAATTTCACTATTGCCGCAATTTTCCAAGATACTTGAAAAAATATTCTATGAGAGAAATGACAACTTCATACTGAAGAATAATTCATTGTGTGAGCAGCAATATGGGTTCAGACAGAAGAGGACAACTGCATTTGCTCTAATGGAATTTATAGAAAAAAATATCAACTGCCATTGAAAATAAAGAGTATTCATTTGGGGTATTCCTGGATCTTAAAAAAGCATTTGATACAGTGGATCATAATTTATTATTAAAGAAACTACAAAATTGTGGTATTAGAGGGGTAGCACTGTCCTGGTTAAGTAGTTACTTAAAGAATAGATATCAGTATGTATGTGTTGATAACAAAAACTCACAGTTACTGAAGGTTACTTGTGGAGTCCCACAGGGTTCAGTTTTGGGGCCATTGTTATTCAATATGTATATAAATGATATATGTAAAGTTTCAGAAAAAATGGACTTAATATTGTTTGCCGATGACACTAATCTATTATGCAGTGGAAGCAATTTGGAACAACTTCTGGATACACTCGGAAAGGAATTACAAAAGCTTAAACTGTGGTTTGATTCAAACAAATTAACGCTCAATTTAAGCAAGACAAAATTTATAGTCTTTAACAACCATCGCAACAACTCAGTATCTAAACTCAGTGTAAATGGTGTAGAGATTGAAAGGGTATCTGAAACTAAATTTCTTGGAGTAATAATTGATAATAAACTGTGTTGGAAGTCACATATTAATTATATTAAACGTAAAATATCCAAATCAATTGCAATACTACACAGAGTGAAATATTTGCTGAATCAACCCACACTATATACCTTGTATCATTCATTAATACTCCCATACATGACATATTGTAATGAAGTATGGGGAAATAGATAGATAGATAGATAGATAGATAGATAGATAGATAGATAGATAGATAGACAGATGTACTTTATTGATCCCAAACTGGGAAATTACAGTGTAACAGCAGCATGACAGTTGACAGCCAAACAACAGAAACACACACAACAGACAAAGGGATTACCCATGGAAAGTAAAAAAGAAACTAACACGACTATAGAACCTATATACATCATAGCTTAATATATGATGATGACCCGTATAAACACATGAATCATCCCATTGCACAAAGAAGGACTATCAGGAGCAGAGTGAAATGTGAAGTACCAGTTAGTCTGTAAGGTGCAGTGTGTCAGCATAGCTATGCCAGAATACAACATCATAGTGAGTTATTGTACAGTGAAATTGCATGTGGCAGGAAAGATTTCCTGTACCTGGCCGTTCGACAACGAAGCTGTAGTAGTCTACTGGAGAAAGTGCTTCGCTGCCTACCTAGTGTGTGGTGGAGGGGGTGATCAGGATTGTTCATGATGGATTGCAGTTTATTTAGTGTTCTCCTCTCCACCACTGTCTCAAAGGTCTCCGGTCTGAGACCAATTACAGAACCAGCCCTCTTGATAATCTTGTCAAGTCTGTTGGTATCTCTGGCCCTGATACTGCTACCCCAACAGACCGCAGCAAAAAAGATGGCGCTGGCGACAACAGTCTGGTAGAAAAGCTCCAGCATCCTGCTGCACACGTTGAAGGATCTCAGTTTTCTCAGGAAATAGAGTCTGCTCATCCCCTTCTTGTGCGCAGCATCGGTGTTGGATCTCCAGTCCAACCCGCTACTGATCCTGACACCCAGATATTTGTAGTCTTCAACCACTCCCACATCCTCCCCCCTAATCTGCAGTGGCTGAGAAGGAGCCTTCCTCTTCCTGAAGTCAATCACCATCTCCTTGGTCTTGCTGACATTCAACCTCAGGTGATTCTGCTCCGTCCTCTCCACAAATCTGTCTACCAGTGCCCTGTACCCCCCCTCCTCTCCTCCTTTTATACACCCCACAACAGCTGAGTCATCAGAGAATTTTTGCAGGTGACATGACTCAGTGTTATACTGAAAGTCCGTGGTGTATAAGGTAAAAAGAAAAGGAGAGAGCACAGTCCCCTGTGGCGCTCCCGTATCACTAGCCACCACTCCAGACAAGACACTGCCCAGCCTGACAAACTGTGGTCTGCCTGTCAGGTAGTCGGTAATCCAGGAGATCACAGAGCTGTCAACCCCCATCCCCCGCAGCTTCTCGCCCAGCAGCAGTGGCTGGATGGTGTTAAAGGCACTGGAGAAATCAAAAAAAGTGATTCTCACAGTATCTCCTCCACCATCCAGGTGCTGATGGGCTCGTTGCAGCAGGTAGATGACAGCATCTTCAACTCCTAAATGGGGCTGATATGCAAACTGCAGAGGGTCCAGCCACGTCTCCACCTGCGGCTTCAGGTGGGCTAAGATCAGTCTCTCCAGGACCTTCATCACATGAGATGTGAGGGCAACTGGTCGACAGTCATTCAGATCCGATGGAGATGACCTCTTGGGGACAGGAACCAGGCAGGATGTCTTCCACAGCACCGGTACTCTCTCCAGACTCAGGCTCAGGTTGTACAGGTGTGTCAGTACTGGAGCTAGTTGGTTGGCACAGGTCCTCAGGATCCTAGCGGAGATGCCATCCGGGCCCGAAGCCTTCCGCTGATGGAGTCTCTTCAGCTGTTTCTCCACCTGATCTGTAGTCACCGTGAAGTTAGGGGGGGTCCTGGTGCCCCCTGAGGAGGAGGAGGAGGGAGATGGAGAGAGGCTCTGCACGGGAGGGTGGGTGGGGAGGGGTGTGTGGGGGTCTGGTTGTGTTGCTCGGGTGACAGACTGTGAGTTGAACCTATTAAAAAACAGATTCAGTTCCTCAGCTCTCTCCTGGCTCCCAGATGGCTGCCTGACTCTCCCCTTGTACCCAGTTATTTGTTTCATTCCCTCCCACACATCTTTAGTGTTGTTTTGCCTGAGTTTCTCTTCCAACTTCCTCCTATAATTGTCCTTGCACCTCCTCAGCATCTCTCTCAGCTCATGCTGCACTCCCCTCAGCTTCTCCTTGTCTCCAGCCCTAAAAGCTCTCTTCTTTTTGTTCAGAAGTGCTTTCAGGTCACTGGTGACCCATGGTCTGTTGTTGGAGAAGCAGTGTACAGTCTGAACTGGCATGGTCTTGTCTTCACAGAATCTAATGTATTCTGTGATGCATTTGGTCATATTGTCTATGTCCACCCCATGTGGTTGACAGAGTCCGCTCCAGTCTGTCGTCTCGAAGCAGTCCTGCAGTGCATCAGCAGCCTCCTGTGTCAACCTCCTCCCAGTCTGTGTATAAGCAGGCTGCCTTTGCACAAGGGGGACATACTTTGGTGTTAACATGACCATGCAGCGATCTGATTTACCAATGGGGGGTAGAGCTGTGGCACTATATGCATCTCTGACATTGGCATACAGAAAATCCAGTGTTTTGTTCTCTCTGGTGGGACAGTCAACAAACTGGTGAAAGTTGGGTAAAGTTTTTCCCACTGAGACATGGTTAAAATCACCTGTGATGGCCATGAATGCATCCGGGTGCTTCTCCAGTAATGTGGCCGCAGTGGAGCTGATGACATCACAGGCCACCGCTGCGTCAGCTGACGGAGGGACGTAGACGATAACAATTAAAGCGCACTTCATTTCTCGCGGCATATAATAAGGTCTCATACTGACAGCCAGCAGTTCAATGTCCGGGCTGCAGCACTTTTCCTTCACATAAATGTGCCTGGGATGACACCACCACTCATTAACAAGAAGAGCCACGCCTCCTCCTCTCTTTTTTCCTGCTGCTTTTCACGTCTCTGTCCCCCCGTATAGTCTTGAAGCCAGGTATCGCTACGTTTACATCTGGGATCTGTGAGTGTAACCATGTCTCCGTAAAACACATGAAACTACACTCACGATGCTCCTTTTGTGTCCTGACCAGCGTTGTGATCTCATCAGTCTTGTTTCCCATGGAACGCAAGTTTCCGGTGATGATCATTGGTACACCTGGCTTATACTTCCTCCTCCTCACCTTCGCTCCAGCCCTTCGCCCGCGGTGTCTCTTCTTCAGCTCGTCCGGGATGAGGGGCTTCACTGCCGGCCGCAGCGCTCCAGGCGCCGGCCTCCTCAGCGCAATCAGCTGTTCACGTGTGTAAACAATGCGTCCTCCCCCACCTCTGTTGATCTCCATTGTCCGACGAAGAGAAAAAAGTGACGAAAACTAGAAAAAAAACCGGCTAAAAAGAGAGAAAAGTTGGTCCAGTCTTAGTCCGAGTATTCCTACAGAGCCCTGGTTAATAAGAGACACACTATATACAAGTATAAACAGATAGAAACACAAAGACACGAGAGAGTTGCTGCTGGTATGGTCGCCCTGCCTCCGGCGCCATTAAAAAAAAAAATAAATATAAAACAAACATATATCCAGTCTTTATGCTTTAGAAGAGAGCTATTAGAATAATAATCAAAGCAGCTTACAGGGAACCAACAAACCCACTTTTTCTTAAATTAAAAGCTCTCAAGTTGAAAGATCTGGTTGACTTTAAAACTGCAATAATAATGTTTAAAGTGAAGAATCAATCACTGCCCGCAAATATCCAAAAGTTGTTCCAAATAAGGGAGAAACAATATCATTTCAGAGGAACATGTATATTTCAAAAACCTTCAGTGAGAACTACCACCAAGCAACACTGTGTTTCAGTGCAAGGAGTCAGATTATGGAACGATTTTGGACCTGAATTAAAATCATGTACAACGCTTGGACAATTTAAACAAAAACTAAAGGAAGAAATACTCCAAAAATATATACAAGATGACATGTAAAATCACATAAGGATTGTCATATCCAGCCTGTGTTGTGTTGTAGCTTAGTTTTTTTGTCACATTTTGCCTTAGCTTCGTTCTGAATTGTAATCGCTCTTGTTTTGTTTTTTTCTTTTGAATTCTTGGATGGAATATGGGTGGGCAATATAAGCTGCGGCTTCAGCCATCACCCATTTCGGATAACTTATGTTGAACTGTATAATCAGAGGAGTTATTGTCTAATTTGACCTTGTTGGATTTTCTTTCCCCCATTGTTATATTATTCAGTTTCTTTTAACCTGTACTATCTGAAATAAAGATTCATTCATTCATTAGGCAGCACCATGTTTGAGATTACCATTAGCTTTAGGTTCAGTGGTCAAACTAAGCTAACATTCTAACAAACACTAGCTAAATGCTACAGTTTTAAACCCAAATAAAGCATTATAAGAGACAGGGTGTGTGGTGTGAGTGGTCATGTGACCAGTCCCTGGGGTGCAATAAGCACAAAAATAGTCTTGAATGACTGCATGGCCAAGTCTGCTTGCAGTGACTAAGGAGAAGGTGTCCAGTCCAGAGCAACCTACAATAAGCTAAAATAATGCTCATGAATGAAATATATGGTCAAAGGTTGGTAGATGATTTGACTGGAAAATGTGTGTCTAGAGGGAATGGATAGAATATGTCTATAGAAAATTGACTTGTTTCAGTTTACAGACCATAAAATGTAACAAGAGCACCACACAATGTACTGTACATCATGTCATACAGTCATGTGAAAAAAATAGCTGCTAAAATAAATTAAAGTCCATAAATAACTGAAAGAATAATTCCATATTTTCCTTCTATATTTTCATATAACTATATTTCCATATTTGATTGTTCATATGTGATTATTGTTATGTGGCCTTCAGTATGCCCCAGAGTCAATGTGTGTGTCAGCAGAAAGATGATGATGATGCAGCTGTACTGATTATCTTTAGTTTTGGACTCATTCTGTTAGTTTCCTGTGTGACTGGGGATGTGTGGACTCCTAGTACCTGGAAGATTAGATTTTCTAGACACCCTGTTTGTCTCCAGATGTACTTCAAGGACGTTCTCTCCTGTTTCTCACCAACAGTGGGAGCTACAGCTGTGGACAAAATTGTTAGTACCCCTCTGTTAATGAAAGAAAAACCCACAATGGTCACAGAAATTCCGGTTCCTGTTCCGCTGGACCGGCGGCGCCACACAAGTTGGCTGCCATTTGCACCTGCCCTTTTCTTATCTTCCTTCTTCTTTCTACACCTTTCACTCTATATATATATCACGGACACACAGATCGCCCCAAGGGTCTCCCGAGTCGGCGGACGGAGCCACTGTTTGCAGCGGGGGACGATACAGCAGGGAAGAGCTAGCTAGCTGGCTAGCTAGCTCCAACCGCCACCCAGTGCTAACGGAGAAGCTCGACATGCCGAGGAACTGTGGTGAAAACGACGCGGGTGCCGGGCTGGAGTTTAGGCGGCGTGCAAGAAATATAAGACAGAATAATGAGGAGCGATGGCGGGAACCAAGCAGACCGCCCGTAAATCTACTGGAGGAAAAAGCCCCCTGGGGGGCAGCTGGCCACCAAGGCTGCTCAAAAAAGCGCTCCGGCCACCGGCGGAGTGAAGAAGCCTCACCGTTACAGGCCCGGTACCATGGCTCTGGGAGAGATCCGTCGCTACCGGGGGTCCACGGAGCTGCTCATCCGTGGGCTGCGCTTCCAGCGCCTGGTGAGGGAGATCGCTCGGGACTTCAAGACCGACTTGCGCTTCCAGAGCTCTGCTGTCATGGCTCTGCAGGAGACCAGCGAGGCCTACCTGGTGGGTCTCTTCGTGGACACCAACCGTTGCCATCCACGCCAAGAGGGTCACCACCATCATGCCCAAAGACATCCAGCTGGCCCGCCGCACCCGCGGAGGGAGAGAGAGCTTAGACTTTCTGCTGCACATTCACCAACCACAATGCTCTGCACTGTGTGTCTATCTATCTATCTATCTATCTATCTATCTATCTATCTATCTATCTATATATATATATATATATATATATATATATATTTATAGTAATATGTACATATGTATACTAGCTGTTCTTGTTTTTTTCTTGCCTTCTGATTGTTGCTCTGAGTGTTGCTATCCCTGTGCTGTTGCAATCCTGGAATTTCCCCATTGTGGGACTAATAAAGGCTTATCTTATCTTATCTTAGAAATAACTTGAATCTGACAAAATGCTTCATGAGTTTTTTTTAAATAATTCTCTTGAACCACAATTCAAAAGCATTGTCTGGTTTTCATTGGTTAATTTTCATAGAATTTTTATTTATTACCACTTTTGTCAGATTCAAGTTATTTCTTTGACCATTGTGGGTTTTTCTTTCATTAACAGAGGGGTACCAACAATTTTGTCCACGTGTGTATAAAGGACTGAGTAATGGGTGACCAAGTTAGAATGATGAGTGGATGGATTCTGGGGCTATTTTGTCATTTTCCTGGCCAGAAAATAAATATTCTAATAACTTTTGATCCTCCCTGGTTTTCTGACTCAGATTAATTTTAATACAAATTAATCCAACATTTTGGCGCACCAAAAAAGGGACCCAAAAAACCTCATCTTGGCTTCTGGTTCATTTGGGCTTCCAGCTTTGCACAGCGGAAGGGGAAAAAAAGTCCTCCTCCCATCACGGCCAATGACCCGGTTTTGCAGCAAGTGGAGGCACGGTCCCCGCGAGGTCCGGAGGACGCTGGGAGCTATTGGTGGGTGACGGGTCTTCACCCTACAGGCGGGATTAGGTGTGAGTACATTTATGTGTTGTTAAGCTTATGGACACTGGGTTTCAGTCCTGGTGGAATTGAATATGCGTCTGTGTGTAACACTGAGCAATTGATACCCTGAACGGATTCAGTTCGGGGGGAGGTATAGGCTCAGGAAGGTGCCGGTACAGGCTGCAATGGGAGTGCACATTTTCCCACACGTAATTGGACCATGGTATAGCGCGCAGAAGTCATAGTGAGATCTTATTTTGCCACCACAGAGTGAACTATGACAGCCACCGACGTGAGACCTTATTCCTTCATCACGAGTGAGCGTCGGTGAAGGTTAACCTGTAAAATAGTGCTGGTATAAATAGATCACTGCAGTCTGTTTGCTTGTCTGCTTGGTCATTTTGTGTGTTTATTTGTGTATTTCACGGTTTGTCCTGGCAAGAGGGGAGGAAAAAAAAGGTTCCACGAAGGCGGAAGTAAAAAGTGCCACGAGGGTTTGAAGCTGTGGTTGTTTGTTGTTTTTCTGGTGATTGTGAGGTGTGAAAGGACGGTGACGTGACTAATGTTCACAGGGAATGATAAATTTGTGCTTTGTAAGTGATTAATCTGGGAAGAAAATGAACGTGTTCCCAGAGCAGCAGAGAAAAGTTGACGTGAGAATGTTGGGTTGCCAGATTTGTTTTTATGAGTACTTTGGGAGTATTTTCTAACTTTGCGTTGCCATATCAGTTTGTTTTAAGTGGTTACCAGACTGTTTTTCTAACGTGTGTGAGTGCTGATTTGAAGCTTGTAACTGTGTGTGTGGGGGGGGGCAGCTGCCCAAGGGTGACCTTGGAGCGAGAGAGAGAGCTGTGTATGTGTGTGTTGTTGGCTTGTGCTTTTGAAACTGCTGTGTGTGTCTGAGAGCTGCTGCTTTTTTTACTCTCTTTCTGAGTGAAGGAGAAAGAGAAAAAAAAATCGGTATTTTTGGCAAGAGGAGGAGTATAGCGATGAAGAGTACAGATGCTTGCTTTTATTTCAAGGGAGCTTTGATAGTTATTACTTTTGTGCAATTTTTTGTGGGTTTTTTGCTGGCTTTATGATAATTACTTGTGCCAAGCAATCTAATGTTGCTCTACTGGCAAATATTATTTTTATTTTTGAGCCAGCATTCTCAATTGCCAGAGTTTTTTCCTTATTTTGGGAGAAATTGCCTGCTAGCAGGGCAGGGGATTTTTTTTTCTTCTTTTTATCTTTTGGGGATGCCTGAGGGCAGGTAAACAGCATTGGGCTATTTTATTCAATTTTTTTTTTTTTTTAAGTGTCTCACAGTTGCATCATCTCTCTAACCGAGGGGCAACAGTGAACTTCAGAGGGAAAAAGGGTGACAGACTGACCTACACTGGACGGTGAGGTTAAAACTGGCTGATAAATTTGAGAGATTACCTATAGTAAGAGGAACAGACCGGACTAATATATGTATCTCCTCTTTCCTGCATGATGTGTCTGGTGTGAGGATGGGGGCCACGCTTTGGTCCCTCCTCCTCCTCCTCTGTGCTGTCCCACCGCTAAGCCATGGCCCTGCCCCACAGGACTCCAACAGCTAACGTCACCTCGCCTCTGCTCACCCCCACCCCTCTACCCACAGTGGCCACACCAGGGTGACATAATAGTCGACCCAGGAAACACGCACCCAGGCTCAGGTAGATTTGATAGCTTTATTCAACCAGAAAGGTATGTTTGGATGCGTGGATGAGATATGAGAGTGGATTGTGGGTGGATGATGAGAACCAGGAACAGAGCAGCACGCCGTGTGGCCAGGCAACCCTATGGGAGAAACACAAACAGAGAGTGAGCTGGGCAAAACCACAAGGGGAAGTAATGCACAGTCTTGCTTACTTGCAGAGGGTATGGTGGCTGGCGTTGGCGAGGATCTTAGGCCTGGGAGACAGCGCCCTGCTGCACACACGATGAAGCGTGGAGATGCGAGAGGAGAAGATGGCGGAAGGTGGGAGAATCCACCTGTGCTCAGGGGAAGGCTGATAAACAGGTAAGAGATTTGACAGCTTACGTGAAGCAGCGATGAGTGGTAGGACTGGAAAGATGATCCTGCTGAGGGTTTGAGCGCGTTGTAGAACAGACGGCTCCAGACCGATGCTCAGGGCAAAGTGGAATAAATAGCTCCTCACTAACGAGGCGCAGGTGTGCGCGCAGCTGAGGTGGATGCCTGAGAGCGGCGAGTTGTGACAGTACTCCCCCCCCTAACAGCGCCTCCTGGCGCTGGTTTATCCAGGTGCGCCGGTGGAACTCCGTGATGAGGTCTTGGTCCAGCACAAAAGAAGAGCGCACCCAGGACCTCCACTCTGGGCCATATCCCTCCCAATCCACCAAGTACTGCAGCCCACGACCTCGGCGCCGGGAGTCCAGGATGGAAGCAACTCCCCACGCCGGGTGAGGGTGACCATCGATCATCATGGGAGCGGGCAGCGCCCTAGGAGGAGGACAGAGTGGGTCGGAGATAACAGGCTTGACCTTGGACACATGAAAAGTGGGACACACATGGAGGGAGGGGGGAGGGCCAAACGCACAGCCACCGGGTTGACAATTTTGGAGATAGTGAAGGGGCCAAGAAACCGTGGAGCCAGCTTCCTCTTCTCGGCCTTAAGATTGATGTCTTGTGAAGATAACCAGACCCGTTGGCCCACCTGGTAACTGGGAGCCGGCCTCCTGTGGCGATTGGCTGTGGTGCTTTTGCGCTCCGCCGTGCATAAAAGCGCCTCTCGCGCCCTGGTCCACAAGTTTCGGCAGCGTCTCACATGCGCCTGAATAGAGGGAACAGCCAACTCACTCTCCTGCTTGGGAAACAAGGGGGGATCGTACCCCAATGACGCCCTGAAGGGGGACATCCCAGTGGTCGATGACCGTGCCGTGTTTTGGGCGTACTCTACCCAGGCCAAGTAAGAGCTCCAGGAGGATGGGTTGGAAGAGGTCACGCAGCGCAGGGCAGCCTCCAGCTCCTGATTGGTGCACTCACACTGTCCGTTGGATTGGGGATGATGACCGGAGGAAAGACTCACCATGGCCCCCAGGCCATTACAAAAGCACCTCCACACTTGTGACACAAACTGAGGCCCTCGATCCGACACGACGTCCAAAGGAATCCCGTGCACCCTGACCACATGTTGGACGAGGAGGTCGGCCGTCTCTCATGCTGAAGGGAGACCCCGAAGTGGCTCAAAGTGGGCGGCCTTAGAGAACTGATCCACAATCGTTAAAACTGTGTCGTAGGTGTTAGAGACAGGGAGGCCAGTGACGAAATCGAGGGCGATCTGCGACCAGGTCCTGCCCAGGACCGACAGGGGCTGGAGTAGACCCACAGGGGGAGAGTTCGGGGACTTGCCAGTTGCACACTGGGGGCAAGCCCGGACATAATTGGTGACATCCTTTTGGAGACCGGGCCACCAGAAAGAGCGCTGAAGGAGGTCTATCAGTGGGGAGATGCCAGGGTGACAGGCGAGCTTGGACGTGTGGGCCCAGTGAATTACCTCCCCCCGAACAGCTGATGGAACCAAGAGTCTGCCATCCGGACCACCGCCAGGGTCCGGTTCAGCCTCCTGCACCTTCCGGATCTTGTCCCTGATGGACCAGGAGACTGCCCCCATGACGCACGAGCTGGGAAGGATGGTGTGGTCCAACTCCTCCGGGGCCTCAGGAGCGAACTGTCTTGACAGGGCGTCGGGCAACCCATTCTTTGAGCCTGGATGGTAGGTGATGGTGAATTGGAACCGTGCAAAAAACAGAGACCAGCGTGCCTGGTGGGCATTCAGACGCCGAGCTGACCTCAAATACTCGAGGTTCTTGTGGTCCGTCCAAACCACAAAAGGCTGAGCTGCCCCCTCCAGCCAGTGACGCCACTCCTGCAGCGCGAGTTTGACAGCAAGAAGTTCCCTGTCGCCGACGTCATAATTACGCTCGGCTGCCAACAACCATAGGGAGAAGAAGGCGCAGGGCCGCTTGACTCCATCCACTGGTGATCACTGGGAAAGCACCACCCCCACCCCCGTGTCCGACGCATCCACCTCCACCAGACACTGCAGCGCGGGGTCAACCTGGGTTAGGACCCGGGAGGAAGAGAACTCAGTCTTCAGGTTCTCGAATGTGGTTGCCGCCTCCTCGGACCACTGGAAGGGCACCTTTGGTGAAGTGAGGCGGGTCAGGGGAGTAACAATGGCACCAAAGTTGGGGACAAAGCGACGGTAGAAATTGGCAAAGCTGATGAATTGCTGCACCTGTTTCGTGGAGGTAGGCATGGGCCACTCGACCACCGCTTTAACCTTAGCGGGGTCGGGGAGAATCTGGTTGTGTGAAATGACAAATCCCAGGAAAGAGGTGGTCTTGGCATAAAACGCGCACTTCTCCGCCTTGATGTAGAGCCTGTTTTCCAACAACCGCTGCAGAACCCGCCTCATGTGAGCCTGGTGCTCCTCCAGAGACCTGGAGAAGATGAGTATGTCATCCAGGTAAACGAAGACGAAGACCCCCAGGAAATCTCGTAGGACGTCATTAATGAGTCGCTGGAAGACGGCAGGAGCGTTGGTGAGCCCAAACGGCATCACTAAGTACTCGAAGTGGCCGCTGGGTGTCCTAAAGGCCGTCTTCCACTCATCGCCCTCCCGGATTCGGACGAGGTGGTAGGCGCTGTGGAGATCTAACTTCGTTAACCAGGTCGCCCCCTGGAGGGAGTGGAAGGCGGTGTCCATCAGAGGCAGGGTGTAGCGGTCCTTCACCGTGATGTCATTAAGGGCCCTGAAGTCGATACATGGGCGAAGGGATCCATCTTTCTTGGAGACAAAGAAGAAGCCGGCACCAAGCGGGGACGAGGAGGGATGAATGATCCCAGCGCTGAGTGACTCCCTGATGTATGTATCCATAGCCTCACGTTCAGGGGCTGAAAGGCTGTAAAGGCGGCCGGATGGTAAAGGTGCCCCTGGGCGTAGATTAATGGCACAATCATACGGACGGTGAGGGGGAAGAGACATAGCTTTGGACTTACTGAACGCCATTCCCAAGTCGTGAAACTCTTGGGGCACCAGAGTGAGGTCCGGAGGAGCAGAGACCGGCGCGGGCGGAGGAGAAGATGGGGTGCAGGCCACAGACTGGAGACAGGTGCTCAGGCAGAAGGGGCTCCACGAAAGGACACTACCAGACCGCCAATCAAGGACGGGGTTGTGCAGGCGCAGCCATGGGTAACCCAGAATGACACGGTCCGAGGAGGAAGACAACACATATAAGGTTAGGTCCTCACGGTGGTTGCCAGAGATAATTATTGGCACCGGCTCGGTGCAGTGCGTCACCACCCCCAGGGGAGAGTGAGAGAGGGTGACCAGATTGAGTGGGACTGACAATGGCTGACAGAGTATACCCAAACGGGTTGCCAGGGTCTTGGAAATGAAGTTTTGCTCTGCCCCCGAGTCCACCAGTGCGTGAGTGAGGTGCCCGGTGGAGTTATGGCAAAATCTGATGGGCAGAGTGCAACTGGAGAGGGGATTTGAATGGTTAGAGTCTGCGACGCCCTCTACAGTGACTCGCGGACCCCCCCATTTGGCTTGACCGGGCACTGCTCCACGGTATGCTGGTCGCCTCCGCAATACATGCAGAGACCCAGTTCCCATCGGCGTTGTCTCTCCGCTAGAGGGAGCCTGGTGCGCCCAATCGACATAGCCTCTGGCTCATCGGCGGACTCTGGAGCGGGTAACGCCAGGGGGCGAGACTGAGGAGAGCGGGCAGAGGATCCGCGCGAGCGGCTGACAGACTTCCGCTCTGCGGCCCGCTCCCGCAGCCTGTTGTCCAAACTAATAGTTAGGGAGATTAGCTCGGACAGCCTCCCTGGGAGATCCCGACTGGCCAATCCATCCCGCAGACCTGAACTGAGGCTACGGAGGAAAATGCTTCAGAGAGATGCCTCTCCCCAGCCAACCTCCTCCACTGCCACCCGGAAGTCAACAGCGTGATCCGCCGCCGACCGGCTTCCCTGTTGAAGGCTAAGGAGCCGATCGGCGAGGACGCTGTCACGAGGCAAGTGATCAAACACCTCGAGAAAGTCCTGCACGAACTGGTCATAGGAGAGGTTTGCGTAGCTGGGCTTCGACATGACGGCGTAAGCCCAAACTAACGCTCGCCCCTCCAAGAGATTAGCCATGTAGCCGATTCGGCTGTGGTCTGAGGGGAAATCCCCGGGAACGCGCAGGAACACCGACTCACACTGTAACATAAACCCCCGTGCCCCACCGAGCTTCCCGTTGAAGCAAGCGGGGATTGGTATCGGTGTGAGCCGGGTTGGCGCTCCGGGGCTAGGCTGGCTAGCCGGGGAAGCGGCCGAAGCCGGACCGCCTTGATGAGCCGGGGGGAACGCCTGCTGGGGATCAAGACGGTCTAACCGGTGAGTTATTACAGTCAATTGGTTGAAAATTACCTGCTGTTGATGAGCTATCATATCCACCCGAGCCTCGAGGGAGGAAAAACGGTGTGCGAGCCCACTGTCCACTGGGCTGCTCTGCTGGAGCCGTACTGACATAATACTCGACCCAGGAAACACGCACCCAGGCTCAGGTAGGTTTGATAGCTTTATTCAACCAGAAAGGTATGTTTGGATGCGTGGATGAGATATGAGAGTGGATTGTGGGTGGATGATGAGAACCAGGAACAGAGCAGCACGCCGTGCGGCCAGGCAACCCTATGGGAGAAACACAAACAGAGAGTGAGCTGGGCAAAACCAAATGGGGAAGTAATGCAGAGTCTTGCTTACTTGCAGAGGGTATGGTGGCTGGCGTTGGCGAGGATCTTAGGCCTGGGAGACAGCGCCCTGCTGCGCATACGACGAAGCGTGGAGATGCGAGAGGAGAAGATGGCGAAAGGTGGGAGAATCCGCCGCCAGGGAATCCACCTGTGCTCAGGGGAAGGCTGAGCACAGGTGAGAGATTTGACAGCTTACGTGAAGCAGCGATGAGTGGCAGGACTGCAGAGATGATCCTGCTGAGGGTTTGAGCGTGTTGTAGAACAGACGGCTCCAGACCGATGCTCAGGGCGAAGTGGAATAAATAGCTCCTCACTAACGAGGCGCAGGTGTGCGCGCAGCTGAGGTGGATGCCTGAGAGCGGCGAGTTGTGACACAGGGTGCCCAAAGAGTTAAGTAAAAGTGCATAGATATCCATCTCTGCAATCATCATCAATATGAAGAATTAAACTGAAGATTATGGAATAATGTTGTCACTAAATGATACTCAAAGATTAAAGTTTTAAAATACAGCTTATATGGGATGATTCCAAAACACAAACAAGGTAATGATGAAAATGTTGCTTATATACTGTATATGATTTAACTGAGGCTGCTAATGATCAAACAGATGTTTTGTTTATTGTTTCTTTGCAATATTATTGTTCTCTTTTAAGTAGAAAAGTCACTCTTAATGAATGATTGTGTGATTTAAAAACCTTTTTATCCTTTTGCTGTTCATGACAAAGGGGCAAAGTTCTGAAAGATTGAGAAAAGAGAAGAAAAGAGTTCCAATGTTGGGCTCTCTGATTACATTTGATTCTGGTGGCATTAAAATGATAACTTGGTTGTTTTATTGTCTTAAAAATTTAAATACATGAGAATCTGTTTGAAGGTTGACATTGTAATAGAGAGTGCATGGGTTCTCTAACCTACTGAAAATATCTCACCAAAATTCAAAGTCAAAATATCACTTATAGCATTTATTTACAGGAAATGACAGCTATCCAAAAAGACAAAAACATGTTGCTTTTGATGCATTTTTTGATTAAATAATGCAAAGAAAACAAGTCCATGTTCATTATTAAATACTATAATACTTAAATTTTAACTTAGAAAAGGAACTCAGAAAGTTCAAGTCTGAGTCTCCCATTTAAACAATTTATATTCTGTGAATTTTTCTTTAAAAGGAGATTACTCCTTTGTGTGATTACTCCCCCGATTCTATTTTTCAGGGTGGCACCGACACTGGACTCCTGTGGTGAAGGGGGGATGGAGCTGGCTGCGGCAAGGGGAACGTGACATTTGTCATCAATCTAGACAACAAGGTCATTGGTGGAGACAATGTTCTGGATGCCGGCAGTGGCGGAAAGGGGGGAGGAGGACCTCACGGGCTGACCACAAGATGTGACATGCAGACCTGAAGCTAAGTAGAACAAATGACACTAACATTGACATAACAAATATCCATTTACCTGACTTTGACTTGAGTTAACAAGGCTGTGTTTACCTGAAGTGACATTACAGGTTCAGGACATTCCAGAACAGTTTCCCATTTGACAACGGTATGAGAGCATCATATTTCCCACATATGAGAGGAATAAATGTGTTGTAGAATTTCAATGTGCTAAGGTACTGTGGTCGCAGCGTTGGGTCTTCGACTGAGCCGAACGCAATGACTACATGCCTGCACACGAAGGTTATACACTATTATAAGTCCAATATCTCCACTATACAGTAGGCCACAGACCAATATTGTTTCAGTATGTATGACAGACATCTGAGTGGCTCACATCCAAATTCTAAAGAAGAAAGAAGAAAAATAATACATAAAAATTCCTTGTGCAGAATGAAATCCACATTCCAACATACTTAGCAACTCACCCGTATGCACACGTTTTACAATAGTGAAAGAAAAAGAGGCATGATTACAAAGACCTCATTTTAAAAGTGTTACACTGTATAGAAGTTTAATTTAAATTAACCATACGTAAATGTGCCGCACACATTAATGGCACAGATTGAATCTCTAAGGAAAACACTTGTCTACCAAAAGCAGCTACACAAGGTCACATATGAGCTCACACAGCATCATTTCTTTTAAAACTGAAAGGAAAAAAAAATATCACGACACAAATTGTTTCAGCAGGCCTCCACTCTGCTACATGGGGATTCCCATGTATCAAAGGAGGATAGTATAATTAGAAAGAAAGCAAAAAAATTAGTGAAGACAGACAATGTACAATTAGCAGTGAAATAATTAATGGTAGTAAAAATGATTAATAATGTTTAATGATGTATAATTAGAAAAAATAGGTGAAAAATCTCACAGGTATACAAAAAGAGAAGCAGCTTGGTAATAAAGTCACAACATTCACCAGAAAAAGTCAAATTTACATCAATAAATTTGCAAATATTTAAGAAAAAATATGTAACAAAAAATTGCAGATTATTGTGAGAAGAAAAGCTGCAAATTTGTGGAGAAAAAAAAGAGAGGTTCCAACTTTCTAAGAAAAGTCCAATTTATGCTAATGCAGTTTACTGAGGGACTCAATCTAAAATTTGCTCCAAAAACAAAACAATTTTTACTCAATTCTGTAAGACGAAAACAAAGCTTAAGGGAATTTAAAGCAAAAATAATTTGACCTTCCCTGCATAAACTTATTCTTTTCAAAACCTTTGCATGGATTTCATTGAGTTAAATAAGTGTGAAGGCAAAAATATTGTTTAGTAATTATAGACATATTTATTAAATGGACAAAAGCCTTCCCTTGCACTCATCAAAATACTGCAACAGCAGCACAGAAACCTTCATCTGAAAAATAGGAAAATAATGAATGGCAAAACCTACCTACTCCCACCATTAAACAACACCACGGAACACGAACGTTATCCCATCCCGCAAATCCAGGATTTTACTGTGCACCTGGCCGGAATGCGCATTTTTTCAAAAGTAGATCTGGTCTGCGGTTACCACCAGGTTCCGGTGCATGCAGACGACATCCCCAAAACAGCAGTAATAATTTCCTTCGGTCTTTTCGAGTTTTTGTAAATGCCGTTCGGGTTAAAGGGCGCTGCACAAATTTTCCAAATGATGATGGACGCGGTGCTTCGTCACTTGCCATTCATTTTTGTCTACTTAGATGACATTTTGGTGGCTAGCGCGTCAGAAGAGAAGCACCTCGCCCATCTCAAACAAGTTTTCTAGCGTTTGGAAGCGCATGAGCTGATTGTTAACCCAGCAATGTATCAGTTTGGGTTGCCGGTAATCGACTTTTTTGGCCACCACATCTCGCCAGATGGTACAATCCCGCGGTTGGATAAAATGCGTGCAGTGTCGGATTTTCCGCGTCCACAGACCGTGAGGATGCTGCAGGAATTTTTGGGGATGATTAATTTTTACAACCGTTTTCTCCCCCAGGCAGCACAGCTGCTACAACGGCTGTACGGCGCACTCAATAAAAGAAGCCCGCGGATAGCATCTACTGGATCTCCGAGCGGGATCAGGCTTTCACAAACGACAAAAGGGCGCTGTCTAATGCAGCTTTGCTGGCCCACCCAGCCCCGTCAGCACAGATAGCGCTCACCACAGACACGTCTGATGTCGTGGTGGGAGCCATAGTGGAGCAGAATGTCTCTGATTCGTGGCAGCCCCTTGCCTTTTTCAGCTGTACTTTGTGCGGCGAGTGTAAGTATAGCGCTTTCGACACAGAGTTGTTGTCTCTCCACCTCGCTACGCGTCATTATCAGTTCTGACTCGAGGATTGCGAGCTTACCGCGTTTGTCGATAAAAACCACTGACCTACGTGATATCCAAAGTCTCAGAACTGTGGTCAGCTTGGCAACAACAGCACTTGGCCGCAATTTCGGAGTTCATGACTGACATCCAACATGTAGCTGGTAAATTGAAGGTTATGGCAGACTGCTTGTCACGCGTGCTTGTCTCTACAGTATACATTTGGGTGCTCCAGTCCGCAGCTACCAGGTTAAAACTCAAGAGCAGGCCGGTACAAGAAGAGTGCCCCCCTTGCTCTGTGACATCTCCACCGGCTGCACCTGCCCCGTGGTTCCAAGCTCTTGGCACCCCCGCATTTTCGAGTCCGTCCACTCCCTTTCACATCCTGGCGTGCAAGCCTCAGTTAAACTAGTGGGGTCCAAATTCATCTGACCTCACTTAGGCAGGGATGTCAAAGAATGGGCTGCAGCGTGAGTCACATGCCAATGGGCCAAGGTGCACAAGCACACCAAAGCCCCCCTCGAGCCTTTTTAAATTCCAGCCAGGAGGTTTGACCACATACACGTGGATTTAGTGGGTCCCCTTCTACAATTGCAGGGGTTCACACACCTTTAAACCCAATGACTGCCACAGGCGGTCTGTGGCGCCATAAGTCCCTAGTGGCCAACATTTTTTTTCAAGAAAATATTCAGTTCAGATGTCAGAGATTTCCAAGGCTATAACCTGAAAGTGGTAAGAGATAATGGTTTACTGTCAATTAGAAAGATGTAGAATATGATCCAAAGTTTGAAATAGGAGTACATTTTCAAATCTAATTTGTATAATGCGATGTAGCCATAACAAATTACATAACTTTCGGTCAAAAATGGATTTTTGGACATATTTACACAAAGGATGGTTTTGTTTTCTTGTCACTGGTGTAGGGGATTATTTAATAAAATATTGTATTGTGTAGGTACAGGAATTATTTATTTTTACCTCCGCCAAGGAGGTTATGTTTTCATCGGCGTTGGTTTGTCTGTCTGTCTGTTTGTCTGTCTGTCTGTTTGTTTGTTAGCAAGATAACTCAAAAAGTTATGGACGGATTTTCATGAAATTTTCACAGATTGTCAGAAATGGGGTATCCTACAGGTGATTAGATTTTGGTGGTGATCCGGATCACCGTCCAGAAGAAAACCGCCATTATGGAAAATGACATTTTCGTCAATAACTACTGAACCACTAATCCTATCATTGTGAATCCAGTTGCTAGTCATATGTTTTCATGGTCAAGGAATCTGAAAACGTACACACAAACACTGTATGGGGAGAACTGTGGCACTGGGCGGAGGTCTGCACTCTCCGAGTGCTTTTCTAGTATTTAAAGGGGAAAGGGGGCGAAGTTAAACTGTCACTTCTGCACCTGCTAAATAAAATAAATAAGCACTCGTAAAAAGGGGCACCAGTCCTAACGGACACTTATATTAAACTTAGTTTTGATTAATTTTGTACCTTCAATTACTTAATGGATCAGTCTCAAAATTTAAGGGAGTTCTTCTCCTGCCGTGATCTAAGAAACAGATATATGCGAAGGAAAACGCTTCAACTTCTCTCATTCACCCTTTTATTAAACTCATTCAGGTTACATGATGTGGCATTCAAGTGATGGATAGACAGATTCAAACGATAACAGGCATCCGATATCACATCAACTGTTATTGGATTCCTGTAGTCTAGTGTGAAACCTTTGTAGAACCAAGCAGAATGTGAAACCATGTTTCAATGGTAAATGAAGGCTGAAATGTCTAACAAAACAGAACACAATTTTATGGGGAAAATTCATAAGCTGATTATCTAAAAATGAACGTCTGAATTAATCTACAAAAATGGAGGGAAGTTACTTAAAATTGACTAAGAGTTTTCCTTCAGTTTATAGCTTTATCCTGTGGCTGAGAGACTAATTGTACCATGAAATACTGGTTATATTCAATCGTAATTTAATTATTAGGACATCACGTTTTTAACCCAGCAGATAAGAAAAGGAAGAGTCTCACTTACAAACAGCTGAAGGTCCACGTGTTCAGCGGGTCGGTACCAGCTGAGTTTAGAGTCTGGACATCGGGAGAAAGTGGCTGCTGCTTCCTCACAGCCATCAGAAGTGTAGACCGAGCCGGGGGCTCATACAGGACCGTGGCAGCGGTGAATAATTGTCCCAGAGCGGCGTGACGAGTCCTTGGAAACAAGTCCAAATTTGAGGTCTCTGCTAGCGAGATAGACCAAAAAACTGAAGGAGAAACTTCTCACTCAGGCGGGTATGAGGCCGAAAAGAGAGTCCAAAAACACAGTCTCTGTTCACTTTAAATTAGGAAAATTAAAGGTCCACTTTAAAGGCGTGAAAAGTCAGAAAATCTGAGAAAAACATTTACTAGGATAAGAATGGCTTCTGAGGTCTGTCACGTCTGCCGAGGTAGCATGTACATTTTTGTCAGCTTGGGTCGCTCAGTTCAGATCTTCATTGGACATCACTTCCGACAGAGGTCCGCGATTTGTTTTTTATACATAATAAATAGGTACCTAAATTATGTATAAATTAACTCCATTTTATATTTACTTATTTTTGTAGGATGTCACTTGGGTTCTAAATATTTTATTGGGTTTTAGACCTTTGAGTTTTTAACCTCTTTGACTAGTTTTTAACTTTTAATATGACCCTTCTCTCTTACCTCTGGTTTTTCTCCCATGTCTTTTTATACCCTGATTGATGGAGCCTTGAGTATTTTTATCATGTTTATAGCCAGCTTCATATGTGCCTGTGTTTGTGTCTATGTTGAATGTAATTTGTGGCTTGTATATATGGATGTCACCAGACTGCAAAACAAATCTACCTACGGGTACAAATAAAGTAACCTGAACCTGAACCTGACAAATCACTTACAGTGGACGTTCGGGGGCCAGCATCACCCCACGAACGCATGAGATGAGGCGTGTACCCATGCTGGCGTCCCACAGCTGGAATCGCTATGAGGATGCTGAAGAACCAGCATCGAGAGGCCGCCCAGAGTCCCAGAGTCCCAGGCCCAGCAGGCAGTCCAGTAAACAGGGTTTGGTGGCCTACCGGACAGCGCGACTCAGTCCCTCCGGCGGTCGGCCAATGTTGTAGCGCCACCAGGAGCAGGGTGGGGGGGGGGGGTGAAGCAGGAGGTGGCCTTCCCATCGGGAGGCTCACTAGTACCCCACATGGGACCCCCATGGTGTCGGACTGGGAGGAGAAGGGGACCACATCATCCTCAGGCTGACAGGCCGCACCCTCGATGGTCCCAGCCTGGGACACAGCTGCACCAGTGGTGGACCCCAACCAGGCCGGCTCCGCAGCACCCACAGTGGACCCTGACTGGGCCAGCTCCACAGCACCCGCGGTGGACCCCGACCAGGCCAGCTCCGCAGCACCCACAGTGGACCCCGACCAGGCAGGCTCCACAGCACTCACGGTGACCCCCAGGTGAGGCTCCGCAGCACCCATGGTGACCCCCAGCTGAGGCTCTGCAGCACCCATGGTGACTCCCGATTGGAGTTCCGCAGCACCTGCACTGAATCCCGATTGGAGCTGCGCTGCACCCATAGCTGGAGCGTGGCGTCCATGATGGGTCTGAGCAGAAGTCCAGCACCCACATCAGGCTGACCCTGGAGCGCAGCCCCCATGAGGGTCCAAAGCCAGTGTGCTGTACCAACAGAGACTCAGCCTGCAGAGGGACCCATGTGACAGCCTCAGGCAGCAGGGGAGCTGGGACCCACAACATCATCAGGTGGCGAGAACGGTCCCGTGGAGACCCTTGGAGATGGTGGTTCTCAGGAAGGGGAGAAGAAACAGAGTGGTTAGGTTCGCCGGCAGCAGCGGAGCCCAGCGAAGGGAGTTCAGACACAGCTGTGCGCTGCGCTTTACTCTCCCCACCTAGAGCCAGACAAGCTCTCTCTAAAATTGACATTAGAAACATTAGAGAGAACACTTGTCTGTGCTTGAGCTCCACCGCCATCCAGGACTTTGTCGATCCTGGCGATGTGATCCTGGGCCCAGCCTCCAGGAGGTCCAGCTCTGGCTCCCACTCCGCTGCCATTGCCTCTGCAGCTGGTGAGATGGTTGTAGCAGTCTCTTTAAACTTCTGCAGTGGCTCCAATGCTGGGGATTCCATTGACATGGCTGCAGGAAAACACCTCCGTGCAGGCCCCTGGGCAGGATCATCCAGGGTCCCAAACTGCACCATCTGGTGGCTCGGTCCTAAGGCTGACAGGCACTCAGGGAGAATGGGAGGAGACATGGAGGAGATAGGAGAAAAGTCAGCATTGGCAGCTGGAGGAGAGGTCTCAGTGAACTGCTGGAGCTGAGCCTCTCCCTCGGGAGACAGTCAAGGTTTAAAATAATTAAGTTCAGTTATATGAAAGGACCCTTGCCTGTCATCCCGGTGTGTGATGTTCGCAGCTGCAGCTGACTGGCAGTCACCCCTCTCCATGTCCATGACCATACCGGTCCTTTCCAACGGTGACGGAGAAGCTAGATCTGATGCCAATGACTCCTCCGGCATGGCTGCAGGGGACCAGCTCCTTGCTGGCTCCGGAGCGGAATCCTCCGGGGCCCCCAGCTCCTCCACCATCCGGCGACTCTGCTCACACTCGAGAATTGAAGGGGAAGACACATAAAGGACAGGAGAAAGGTTTACTTTTGCAGCTGGAGGACAGAGCCCAGTGAACTGCGGACTGGGCCTCCCCTCCGGGAGACAGACAATGTTTGTCATTATTGCATTGAATGGAATAAAAAACACTTGCCTGTCCTCCCGGTGCTCGATGTTGACAGCTGCGGAAAGCCGGTAGTCATCCTACGACAATTTTGGCTCCCCCTCTGAATGATGGAAAAGCCGGTTCAGGAGATGCAGAAGTGGGTGTAACCGGGGAAACCATGGACCTCTTGATAGCTGGAGAGATGGTGGCCACTGAAGATGAGGAAGGTTTCTTCCAGCATTTCGACGTTGGATGATGCTGTCCCCTGTTAACTGGTGTAGACCTTGCTGAAGCTGGGTGAGCTAGAACGGGAGCGGGCATCTCGCTCTGGAGGGAAACAGGAGGAATGGAGGCCTGGGAGCGCTTCCTCCTTGATGTGAGCTCGGTCTTCTGAGGGGACTTCCTCACCCCTTCGCCGCACCCACGCCGCAGCACTGCCAACCGGGTAATCCTCTCCATTCCCTTGGCATGCCGAGTGAGCTGAGGGCACCGCAGGACCTCTGCCTCCGCCAGACCTACATACCAGAGAATGTCCTCCGGGGCAGAATATCCACTGGCCGATGCGATGATCCTGTCAATGTCCATTAACACTCAGCAGCACTCCCATCCCAAGCTCAAAGGATACCTTCTTGCTGCCGAATCCATGGCTAACTTCAACACAGGTCAGTCCCAAAACCCGACACAAAAAGGGGAAGGGAAAAAAGGGTTGTGTGAGTGAACCCGCTAAATCCTTCTTTTTGGCTGGGTCTTTCTGTCATAAACCCTCCCGTGTGCTTTTCCAATGCGCACGGCGAGGGGTGAAATAATGAGGATTTATGTGCAGGGTTCCACCAGCACACATTTATTAATATAAAGACTTACAAAAGGTTCGACAAAACACTTACAGTGAACGTTCAGGGGCCGGCATCGCCCCACGAACGCATGAGATGAGGCGTGTACCCACGCTGGTGTCCCACAGCTGGAATCACTATGAGGACGATGAAGAACCACGGGCTACGCAGAGTGGATACACGCCGTAGGAGTTGATAGTTCACTGAGACTACCCACAAAAGGACAGTCGATCAGTAGACAAAGACCCAGCAGTGCGTGACTGGCAAAAGGCGCTTAAGTACTCGCACTGCTGGTTATGGTGTAATGAAGATCACCTGGGCGAGGACCGGGAAAGATGATTAATGTGGCTGGGAACAGCTGATGGTAATGAGGGTGGGGGGTGTGGCCGGACTGGCAGGCTGTCAGCAGTGCTACAGAAAGTAGGTCACAGCGGCTGTCTAACATCTGCTGGTCCAACAGTGGCTATGGATACGGGAGGCAGACTGAAATACATAATATACCCATATGCTGCGGCACCTAGACCCACAGAGAGGGCAGGATCCAGCCAAGGAAACCAAGCCAGCTCGACTCCTGACAGAGTTCCCTTCTCAAGGGGTGGATTCCCAGACACCCAAGGTGACATCCCAAGGATTCCCCCCCCAACAGGAACAACCAATACAAACCCAGGTGGGAGGTAGGGGGAATAGGAAAGGAGGGAACACAATACCCCGCCCAGGGCTCACAATTATCCCCCCCCCCCCCAAGTCCAAAGGCAAGGAGGCTCGGGAGGCCGCCCAGAGTCCCAGGCCCAGCAGGCAGTCCAGTAAACAGGGTTCGGTGGCCTGCGAGAAAGTGCGGGCCATCTGGCCCAGGGACTCAGTCCCTCCGACGGGCGGCCAATATTGTAGCGTCACCAGGAGCGGGGGGGGGGGGGTGAAGCAGGAGGTGGCCTGCCCACCTGGAGGCTCACTGGTGTGTGGCCAGACCGTAGGGAAGGGACCCCCATGGTGTCGGACTGGGAGGAGAAGGGGACCACATTGTTCTCAGGCTGACCGGCCGCACCCTCGATGGTCCCAGCCTGGGACACAGTTGCACCAGCGGTGGACCCTGACCAGGCCGGCTCCACAGCACCCACAGTGGACTCCGACTGGGCCAGCTCTGCAGTACCCATGGTGGACCCCGACCGGGCCAGCTCCGCAGCACCCACAGTGGACCCCGACCCGGCCGGCTCCGCAGCACCCACGGTGACTCCCGATTGGAGTTCCGCAGCACCAGCAGTGACTCCCGATTGGAGTTCTGCTGCACCCACGTTGGACCCTGACCAGGCCAATGCTGCACCCACGACGGACCCCAACCGGGCTGTCTAACATCTGCCGGTCCGACAGTGGCTATGGATACGGGAGGCAGACTGAAATACATAATTCAGTATTGGATTCATTATCTCTCTGATATTATTTCTAGCAGCTGTCACCGTCCTAGAGTGCTATTTAACACAATTAACTCTTTTATAAACCCACACACTCTAACTGTTATAGATGATTCGTTTACAACATGTGAGACTTTTATTCACTTTTTTGTTGATAAAGTGGGCTCTGTCAGACGAGTTATTAATAACAGTTTTAATGGAAGCTTGTCTATTTTCCTGGGTTACTCTGCTGTGTTTGAACCGTTTGAGCTAGTTTCTTTATCATCACTTGCTGATATAGTGAAGTCTCTGAAGCCAACAAATTGCTCACTGGATGTTGTTCGCGCTGGAATACTGAAAAGGGTTTTTAATACTGTAACACCTGGTCTTTTGGCTTTTATTAATTCCTGCCTTAGTTCAGGATTTGTCCCACCTGCTTTTAAACATGCTGTGGTTAGGCCCCTTCTTATAAAACCTCACCTTGACCCTTCAATTTTATCTAATTTTAGACCCATTTCTCATTTGCCCTTTTTATCTAAGGTTTTAGAAAAAGCTGTTTTTATACAGTTGCAATCTTTTTTAGAAGACAATTCTATTTTTGAGAAGTTTCAATCTGGGTTTAGATCTCATCACGGCACTGAGTCCGCCCTGGTTAAGGTGAACAATGATATTATGATGTTTGTTGATGCCAAATACCCTGTGGTCTTAGTGCTGCTAGATCTTACAGCAGCCTTTAACACTGTGGACCTTTTGTCACGCCTGAATCACCATGTTGGCATCCATGGCACTGCACTTAAGTGGTTTGAATCCTACCTATCTAATAGAACTTTTTCTGTAATGATTGGTGACATGTCTTCTTCTAGTGCCTCTCTCTTCTGTGGGGTCCCACAGGGCTCTATCCTTGACCCTATTCTGTTTTCATTATATATGGTGCCACTCGGGTCAATAATAGCCAGGCACAACATGTCTTTCCACTGTTATGCGGACGATTTGCAGCTTTATTTACCTTTGAACCCAGAACAAACTAACTCACAAAGTGTTCTATTGGACTACATCACTGACATTAAGTTATGGTTAAGCCAAAATTTTCTCCACTTAAATGAAGAAAAAACAGAAAGTATTGCATTTGGGGATACTGTAACGGTTGGCTTTGGTACCCTCTCTTTAAGGCTCAGTTCAGCTGTCAGAAATTTGGGGGTGATTTTTGACAGCCATTTAAAATTTGATAAACAGATTGACAATGTAGTCAAGATGAGCTTTTATCAATTACATCTGTTATCCAAAGCCAAACCTTTCCTGAGCTGTCATGATCTTGAGATTGCCATCCATACTTTAATCACGTCTCGACTTGATTACTGCAATGCATTTTATGTTGGCATCTCTCAGTCTTCTGTTGGCCGCCTTCAGCTTGTGCAAAATGCAGCGGCCCATCTTTTGACCAACACACCTAGGCGAGAGCGCATTACTCCATTTTAGAATTAATTTAAAACTTTTGCTTTTTGTTTTTAAAGCTCTTAATGGCCTTGCTCCGGTTTATATGTCTGAGATTTTGACTGTCCGTGACCAAGGCAGGGCTTTGAGGTCATCCAGTCAGCTTTTGCTGGATGTGCCTAGGTCAAGGTATAAACATTGGGGTGACCGAGCCTTTTCTGCTGTAGCCCCCAGGCTCTGGAATAATTTCTCCCCTGACCTACAGTACGTGCTATCTCTGACCTGACCCTTTATAAATCAGAACTTAAAACATATTTGTTTAGGATGGCTTTTAATACCCAGTAGTGGTGATATTTGTCTTAGCATCTGTTTTTATTTTATTCTCATTTTTAGGTATTTGTTCTTATTTCTTTGTTTATATTATTTGTTTTTAATGCTGTGTGTGTTTTTAATGCTGTTTAATTTTCTGTAAAGCACTTTGGTCACCTATGGGTTGTTTTAAAGGGCTACATAATAAAAGAACATTGCATTGCATTACATAAAATACCCATATGCTGTGGCACCTAGACCCACAGAGAGAGCCAGCTCGGCACCTGGCAAGCAGTGGTTTTTGTCTTGGAACTCTGCCATGCAGAAAATTTTTGCCCAGTCTCTTTCTTATGATGAGATCTGGAGTGAGGCCTGCAGTTCTTTGGATGTTGTTGTGGGGTCTTTAGTGATCTCTCGGATGACAGAAGAAGATAATATGTACCATCTGCCATCAAAATGCCTTTGACAGGTTTATGACCCCTAGCCCTATCCAAACCACACCCACACTCCACCCATTCCCACTCCATTCCATGCCAATCACCCCACCCTTTGTCCCACCACTCCCCTCACCCCCCCTTGCCAACCCCACCCCTCCATTCCCACGTACTGTATATAATGATTGTGTTTTATGTATTATCATTATGAATTTAATTTTGTTTATTTATATATTTAAATTGATTCTTGTACTCATGCATCATGTTCAATTAAATCATTCATTCACTTTATACTGATGGATGATATTTGAGGTTTATAAACTTTTTGATCTGGCCCCAGCCAATGAGCGGTGAGGGAGGGTTTGATGGGCTCTCCAATGACGAGATAGAGGCATACCCCTACCATTAACCAAGGAATCTACACCGTAGTGTGTGTGAAATTTTGATCATTAAATAAAATCAGAAAATAAAACAATAAAAAAGAGAAAAAAACCCCACCATGACTGCGGGTTAGTGTCTACATCTAATCAGTGAGACATCTGCCTCCAGCATTTTGCTGCATACCGGTCAAGGATTAAGTGGGGAAAAAAGAGGACTGTTTGAGCTGCATCCAGACCCCTGTGGCCAACAGCACCTCCCACAACTAACCCCATCCTCCGATGTAAAAGAAGACGACCGCCCAACCAGCTATGTTGCCCAAACCAAAATGGAGAAAGACCCCATGGCCTAGCCAATGGCATTCTAGAGGCGGGCTAATCCCCAACCCCAGTCAGGGGTCAAGCCCAAGTAGAAAAAAAAACAGTGCACCGGCGATCCAGAGGTCTTCGGGTGAACTGGGATAGATTGAACTGTGCAAAAAGTAAGCCTTCAAACGTACGTTTTTGCACCCACTTTCCTCCTTTTTTTCTTAATCTAACAACCCAAAAAAAGGACCAAAAAAAAATGTTAAACAACTTTAAAAAAATAAATGTTTATCTGTATGCTTGTGGCGATTAGAGTTTATTTTGTGGTGATACTAGGAAATTTAACATTTCTCCTATAAAAGCATTTTATATTTTCCATTTTGTGTTACATTGTTTTTAAATGACCATACAACAGTGTTCTAAGGATTTAAACAATTCTGTAAAACATCCCACAACTTGCACGTGATATTTACCAACAGTTAAATTATTTTTATTCAATCAAACCTTTTCTCATCTGTTGTGGTCTGAAAAACAGTTGGCTCATAGCTTCTGGTGTTTTATAACTTTAAGGCAGACTTTTTTTTATTTAATCAAATCATTTATCATCTGTTCAATTCAATTCAATTCATCCATCCATCCATCCATCTTCTACCGCTTTTCCGGAGGTCCGGGTCGCGGAGGCAGCAGTTCAAGCAGAGAAGCCCAGACTTCCCTCTCCCCAGCCACCTGCTCCAGCTCTTCAGAGGGGATACCAAGGCGTTCCCAGACTAGCTGGGAGACATAGTCTCTCCACCGAGTCCTGGGTCTGCCCCGGGGTCTCCTCCCAGTGGGACGTGCCTGAAACACCTCAAGTGGGAGGCGTCCAGGAGGCATCCTAATCAGATGCCCATACCACCTCAACTGACTCCTTTCAATGTGGAGGAGCAGCGGTTCTACTCTGAGCCTCTCCCGGATGACTGAGCTCCTCACCCCATCTCTGAGGGTGAGTCCAGCAATCCTACGGAGAAAGCTCATTTCAGCCGCTTGTATCCGCGATCTCGTTCTTTCGGTCATTACCCAAAGCTCGTGACCATAGGTGAGAGTAGGAACGTAGATTGACTGGTAAATCGACAGCTTTGCCTTAGAACTAAGCTCCCTCTTCACCACAACAGACCGGTACAACGTCCGCATCACTGCAGATGCTGCTCCAATCCGTCTGTCGATCTCTCGCTCCATTTTCCCCTCACTCGTGAACAAGACCCCAAGATACTTAAACTCCTCCACTTGGGGCAGGAGCCTGTCCCCAACCCGGAGAGGACAATCCACCTTTTTCCGGCTGAGGACCATGGACTCGGACTTGGAGGTGCTGATTCTCATCCCAGCCGCTTCACACTCAGCGGCAAACCGTCCCAGCAAGAGCTGTAGGTCATTGCTGGATGAAGCCAACAGGACAACATCATCTGCAAACAACAGAGATGAGATCCTGTGGTCACCAAGCATGACACCCTCCATTCCCTGGCTGCGCCTAGAAATCCTGTCCATAAAAATTATGAACAGGACCGGTGACAAAGGGCAGCCCTGGCGGAGTCCAACTCTCACTGGGAATGACTCCGACCGAGTGTTGGCAATGCGAACTAAACTCTCACAACGGTCGTACAGAGACCGAATAGCTCGTAACAACAAGCCCGATACCCCATACTCCCGAAGCACCCCCCACAAAAATCCACGAGGGACGCGGTCAAATGCCTTCTCCAAGTCCACAAAACACATGTAAACTGGTTGGGCAAACTCCCACGAACCCTCAAGAATTCTCGAGAGGGTAAAGAGCTGGTCCGATGTGCCACGGCCAGGACGAAAACCACATTGCTCCTCCTGAATCCGAGGTTCGACCAACGGCCGGACTCTCCTCTCCAATACCTTGGCATAGACCTTCCCAGGGAGGCTGAGGAGTGTGATCCCTCTAAAGTTGGAGCACACCCTCTTGGAGCACACCCTCCGGAGGGTGTGCTCCAATTCAATTCAATTCAACTTTATTTATATAGCGCCATTTCACAACAACAGTCATCTCATAGCACTATCAACTGTAGGGGGAACCCCCACAGTTGCAGAAAGACCCCAGCAATCAGGCGATCCCCTGTGAGCAAGCACTTGGCAACGGTGGGGAGGAAAAACTTCCTTTTAACAGGAAAAAACCTCCAGCAGAACCAGGCTCAGGGAGGGGCAGTCATCTGCTGTGACTGGCTGGGGGGTGAGGGGACAGAGAAGATGAAAAGGACAGACATGTAGAGAGCAAACAGCACAATGGGGACTCAATCTATGGGAGAGAACAAACAGATGTTAATAACCATCAAAAAAAAAAAATATTTCATTGAGAGTGAAGAAAGGAGTGAGGCCCAGTGCATTACTGGAGGTCCCCCGGCTGACTAAACCTATTAGCAGCATAACTAAGGGAGGGTTCAGAAACACATGATCCCTCCCTAATTGTAGGCTATATCAAAAAGGTAGGTTTTAGCCCTATTCTTAAAAACAGAGATCAAGTCTGACTCCCAAATCCAGATTGGCAGCTGGTTCCACAGGAGAGGAGCTTGATAACTAAAGGCTCTGCCTCCCATTGTACTTTTGGAGATTCTAGGTATTACAAGTAATCCTGCATTTTGGGATCGTAGTGCTCTGTTAGGATAATACGGTATTATCAGATCTTTTAAATAAAAAGGAGCCTGATTGTTTAAAGCTTTGTAAGTAAGAAGAAGGATTTTAAACTTAATTCTAAACTCTATGGGAAGCCAATGAAGGGAGGCCAGAACCAGAGAAATATGATTTCTCTTTCTAGTACCTGTTAAAACTCTTGCTGCAGCATTTTGGATCAGCTGACGACTTTTTAAAGGTGTTTTAGGACAGCCTGATAATAAAGAATTACAATAATCTAATCTCGAGCTAACAAAAGCGTGGATCAGTTTCTCAGCATCACTCTGAGACAAGATGCTCCTAATCTTGGCAATATTACGCAAATGATAGAAGGCAGTCTTAGAAACAAATTTAATATGTGAATTGAAGGACAGATCTTGATCAAAAATAATTCCAAGGTTCCTCACAGAGATATTAAGAGAAAGAGTAACCGCATCCAAACTGAAAGTTTGATTTGGAAAGGTATTTCTAAGGATTTTTGGACCAACAAGAATGACTTCAGTCTTATCTGAATTTAATAGCAGGAAATTACAAGTCATCCAAGCTTTGATTTCCTTAAGACAGGCTTCTAACTTGGCTAATTGATTACTATCATCTGGCTTCATTGACAGGTATAATTGTGTGTCATCTGCATAACAATGAAAATGTATACAGTGCTTTCTAATAATGTTGCCTAAGCATATATAAACTAAAAAGAGTAGGGCCTAGCACAGATCCCTGTGGAACTCCATGACTAAGCTTTGAGTTGAAAGAAAACTCATTATTTACATGAACAAACTGAAACCTATCAGATAAATAAGATCTAAACCACTGCAACGAAGTTCCATTAAGTCCAACATAGTGTTCTAATCTATCAAGTAGAATATTATGATCGATAGTATCAAAAGCTGCACTAAGGTCTAAAAGGACAAGTACAGAAACCAGTCCATTATCAGATGCGATGAGGAGGTCGTTAGTGATCTTTGCTAAGGCTGTTTCAGTACTATGATGGATTCTAAACCCAGATTGAAACTCTTCAAGTAAACCATTTCCCTGCAGGTGGTCAAATAATTGCATAGCAACAACTCTTTCTAAGATTTTTGAAATGAAAGGGAGATTAGAGATAGGTCTATAGTTAGCTAAAGCTCCTGGATCTAGCGTTGGCTTTTTGAGTAAGGGTTTAATTAGCAGCTGTTTTAAAAGCCTGCGGTACATGGCCTAAAGTTAATGAAGAATTGATTATATGAAGAATAAAGCTACCAATAAGTGGGAAGACTTCTTTAACTAACCTGGTAGGAATAGGGTCTAAAAGACAAGTTGAAGGTTTGGATGGGGAAACTATTTTGTCTAACTCCCACAGGTCGATTGGAGTAAACTCATCAAGACAGACATCAGTTGAAGGAGTTGTAGTAGTTACAGTATTTAAGTTAACTACTTAACTGTTGTGATCTGAAAAAAAAAAGTTTTTTCATACCTTCTGGTGTTCTATAACTTTAAGCCAGACTTTTTTCAACCACTCATGACAACTTTAAACCAGAATTTGCAGAGAGTTTTCACAGTCTACTTTTTTTAAACAACATTCATTCTCACAAAAAAATTGAAATTTTATATGAAATATGAAATATGAAATGAAATATGAAATTTTATGAATTTTGCAAATTCACCACCCAATCCCGAAAAGACATTAATTAGTTAACATTTTTCTAATCTATTTTCACTACAGGAACAATCTTTTGGTTTTTAGAGACATTTATCAACTTTCTCATCATTCAAAAACATTTTTCACACTATGAATTATTGACACAACAACTCACAGAAGCATTATACTTTCAATAAAATTAAGACGCAAAACAGCTTTGCAGCATGTTACTTTTTCAAACTTACAAAATTGTTCTAGTTACATTAATCAAACCACTAACAATCAAAGATTTACTCTTTTCAAAACTTTATCATTTACAAGTTGAGAAGTTTGCTACAGTTTAACAAAAATGATTTTCATTATTGACACAACTCACACAAGTGTTACACTTTCAACAAAACTTAGATGTAACTTTGGAGCTTACTACTTTTTTCATACTTGCAAAATTATTCCACTTACATTAATCATACCACTACCAAATATAAAACCACATTTCTCTTTTGTATTTGCACAAAACATAGATTTACTCTTCAAAAATTTTATCATTTACAAGTTGAGGTTTGCCACAGTTTAACTTAGAAGTGTGCTTTATTTTGTGGCAGCAAATTTAGCATTCCTCTTGCTGACACCCCCTCCCCCCCACCACCACCAGACAACAGTCACTAGATGTGACACCTGATGTGACACATGAGAGCATGGGCCTTAAACAACGTCTCTCAATTTTTCTGACCACCAGTCAAATAGTGTTTGATGGTCACTCACACACACACACACACACACACACACACACACACACACACACACACACACACACACACACACACACACACACACACACACACACACACACACACTAACTTTTAACAGCATTACTTGATGGTAGCTAGAAAAGTAAAGTTTCCTTTTTAGGTGTGATGTCTTTTTTTAATTTCTCTAGCGAAAAATACTGGATAACCAACTGGTATGTTGTAAGCAAGTGCTGATAAAATATTGTGCAATCAGTTTCTTTTCTAAAATACATCTTCTGAAATCACGTCTACCATTTTAACTTGATCACTCTGTCAATCAGTATTTATTCCCTCCTGCTTTTTGGTAGAAAGTTAGCATCCTGTGTCTTTCAGATTCAGCACACAGAGACATCTGTGTCATTACACATGAGAATCAACACAACTCGACAGTTAAAAACAACGATAAAGAACAAACTAAAGCCAACCTGCAGCATCATGTCCCAGTATGGCCTTTTTAAAATTAAGTACCTCGGGTCTTTGACTGGTTCTTGAAGGCGTTAAACACTTTGCACCATACTGCATTTTCAGCACTGGGGTTACCAAATTCTGAAACAATTAATTTGTAATAACAGTGTGCTTACTTCTTTGCATGACAAAAGTTTTTTTTTTTTTTTTTATCTTTCATAATAACAAATGATGACATGTTCCACAGTGTTGACACAAACTCTGATTTTGAAACCAATATATTCACACAAACTTGCTTCACTATGATTAATGTGGCACAACATTCACTAGTTTCATAAAAGAAACACTGAAACAAGTATTTGTTTGGAGGAATTACAAAAAACGTTTCATTTAGTTGTACAGAAGCATTTAACCTTTTGCACTCCGTTGTACCGCAGGCGGGCAAGTCTCTGCATCCCAGAGCGCACGAGGGCGCTCTCGTGCGCTCTAGGACGCATGAGGGTGCTCTAGGACATACAAGGGCGCTGCCTCCAAGCGCGCACTGAAAAAAAAAAAAAAAAAGTTCTTCCACAACAGACACAGCCGCGAACAGATCAGATGTGATTGACCTCTCATTCGACTAATAAGAGCCTTGAATTGGGTTTCTGAAACCTTGAAGAACCAATGACTGAAAACCTAGCAAGAAGGACCCGCCTACCAACGCTGTGAATGCAGCGAGCCAATTGAAGCACAGAAGTTCACGAGCTTTTTTGTGTAAGGCTGGGTGAAGACAGACTGACTGCAGCAGCAGATGAAAAAAAGGACCCGCAGGAAGAACCCCACAGACCTAGCAGCACGGAGACCATCCACAAGTGCAACCTGTGTGACAGGGACTGCATCGGCATGTTCGGCCACAGGCGGTGCTTTTTTTGTTTTTGTCCCAGCAGAGTAGACGTTAGGATTGTCTTCCATGGTCATCATAGACCAACGGAGGTCGACGACGAAGGCTGAGTGACACACACGCGTTCATCAGTCTATTTTTAATTACTACTGTTATTTGTTTTGAAAAATCGTTGGCCAAAAACCGCAATCATGGAAGCACAAAACCGCAATAATGGAATTATGTTTTGATTGGGTCGCGAGACCAGCGTTGCGTTTGTCTGACAATGAGGATGAAGTTCGCCAGCTCCGCTTCTGCTGTGAAGAGGTAAGTGTTCTAAGCTAAATTATTCTTTATCCCTGAAAATTGTAATCAGAATGACTTTTGACCGATCGGTAAATTACAGCTGTGCGTCATCGCTGCATGATGGACCGTGACGCAACGGGCGATGTCCGTCCTCTGTAGCGAGTGGGGGGGGACAACCCACACACACACACACACACAGCCCTGAGTTTCGCCTTTCATTAGAGCCCAAGATGAAGCTTCTATATTGAATCATTCAAAAGTTACAGATGTTTTTCCAAACTGTGCCATTTGGCACAATTTGGCACAGTTCAAAAACACCTGGGAACTACCTGAGGAAAAAGCTGTGTAATATATTTATTTTTTGTGGTATTGTTACAAAATTTTGACTTCAGCTGGATAACACTTGGTTCTACATTTCTGTTGCATTTTCCAGCCCGGACCTGAAGCTGTGTGTTATTTGCAAGCATTTGTATCCGAAAAAACACCCAGGCCAAATTTATTTTCTTCAAGTTCACTATGTTTAGATGACTGTAACTCAGTGGCCGGAGCACTTAGAGAGATTATGACTGTTTTGCCAAAAAATTCAAAGTGTTTTCTCTTAAATGAGACCAACCCCATGAAGATGCTGCAAAGGGTTGAAGAACAGCTTTCGATTTACTTTGGGCACATTATTTTTTGGCGTTTTTAGGGAAATTGACCGGAGTGCAAGGGGTTAAGTATAAATTAATTTGCATTACCTACCCTTAAACATTTATTATTGAAAGGCAGTAGTAACTCCATCAGTTGTTTACTTGTTTCTCTGTGTGAAGTACATTTACATGTTTGAAGAAAGAATTTTTAACTCCCTTATTTTTTTTTTTTTTGTAACAATTTACTCCGCTTGTACTAAACATTTGTTTATTAAACACCTGAAACAAGTTTGTAAATGTTTGACATCACCTTTTTTTATTATGGTTGCAGTTTTTTTTTTTTTTTTGGTGTTTTTGTACAAACTAAACACCCTTTGGTATATTTGTGTTCATGTTTGATGAATTAAGCAAACTAAAACACCTAATGCAAGTTCGTAAATGGTCAACATCACCCTGTTTTTATTGTGGTTTGAGTTTTTAGGTGTGTTTTGTACAAAGTTACTAAACAATATTTGGTATACTTGGTGTTTTTTGTTGTACAACATACAGTACATTGGTGTTCATGTTTGTGGAATCTAGCATAAAATTGTCCATGTTGTCATACACAGTTATGCTTTTCTGTTGACAAAAACTGTTTTAAATAGTTACATTAAGATAAAACTGTGTTCCACAAATTGAAATTGACAAATTTCTTGTATATATTTCACTCACTTGCTTTGTAATATTCATGCAAACTTGCTTCAGCATGATCAATGTGGTTAAAACCTTCAGTAGTTTTCTCAAAAGAAACATTGAAATAAGTATTTGTTTGGAGGAATTAAACTAAACTAACCTGCACTTATATAGCGCTTTTCTAGTCACAAAGACCACTCAAAGCACTTTCATTAATACTAACCCTCTATTCTAAGGGCCTATAGGAAACAAATATCTAAGGACAATTTAGAACAGCCAATTAACCTAACATGCATGTTTTTGGCATGTGGGAGGAAACCGGAGAAATCCCGGAGTAAACCCACGCAACACGGGGAGAACATGCAAACTCCACACAGATCACTGTTGGTCGGGGGCTGGGATCGAACCCACGATCCCACGATCCCCACAATCCCCCGGCCAAGGGTAAACTGTGCTGCCGCAGTGCTAACCACTGCGCCACCGTGCAGCCCATTACAAATTACAAAATTACGAATTACAAAAACATTTTGTTTAGTTTGTTTAGTCAGATATGTTACACAAAACATGTCACACATTTTTTTAGGCTAAACTTATTTGTAACCAACAAAAATAACAAAACTATACTTTGTTGATCGGATGCACTAGAAACTAGTTTCGTTACATGTACACTCTTTTTTTGCATAAGACCATTTTAGTGACCTTTTTTAATCTCTAAGTACATGTGTGAAGTACATTTATATGTTTGAAGATAGAATTTTTAACTTCCTCATTTTTTCGTAACATGTCAGTGCAGTTGTACGAAACATTATTTATACATATTGTAATGTTTGGGTTCTCTGTTTGTTCTGCGGGAGGTTGTGGGGTTGGGCTGTGTGGAAGGGGGAGGAGAGTTGAGCGAAAGAGAGAGAGAGAGAGAGAGAGAGAGATGGGGGCAGAAGTTTTTCTTGCTGCTTTTGTTGTTTTGGCATGGTCATGGCCTGCAGTGACCCATCCTGTTAAGAATAAAGGTCTTAAATTGGCAACCTCTTGGTGTTTTTTACAACGCGTCTGGTGGATGGTACAATATATTAAATACCTGATATGAGTTTTGTAATCACCAAACGCTCATGCTTTACAAGTGCTTGTGCATACCTGGGATGATGCAGTCAAACCTATGAAGCAGCATTTTAGCCTAACACAGTGCTACAGTTAGTATTTTACAATTTGTTTTCATGCCTGGAAACTTTTTTTGTTAAACGGAGGTGATGATAGAAAATACATGCTGATGTTTTAATAAATTTACCACAACCATTCTATATGCTGTACAGTTACGCACAATTATATTGTTTCTCTTGACACGCTTCAATTTTTTCTGTTTGTTTGGATGCTTACAGAATTGTTTCATGTAAGTAACTTGTTGTATTCAACCAAAAGTTGCTTCAAGCTGATTAACGTGTAACGTGAAAAAAAAACAGCAACAAAAAAACCCAAAACATAAGTACACCAGAATCTTACTTGATTAGTAACTTTGATGCACTTTACTTTTTCACACAACCTTTTGTCATAGTAACAGAGTACTTGTGTGATTAAAAAAGAGGTCCCTAAAAGGGTGATGTGATTTCAGAAGATGTATTTTAGAAAAGCAAGTGATCACACAATATTTTATCAACACTTGCTTACAACATACCAGTTGGTTACTGGTAATCCTGGACTGCAGCTGGTTAGTTGCAATCCTGCAGTTTCCCCATTGTGGGACTAATAAAGGCTTATCTTATCTTATCTTATCTTATTCAGTATTTTTCACTAGAGAAATCAAAAAAGCCATCATGCCTAAAAAGGAAACTTTACCTTTCCAAATTCCATCATGAAATGCAAATTAAAGTTAGTGTGTGTGTGTGTGTGTGTGTGTGTGTGTGTGTGTGTGTGTGACCATCAAACACTATTTGACGGGTGGCCAGAAAAAGTGGAGATGTTGTTTAAGGTATGGAATGGCCGTTATATTCAAAAGTACATGCAAATTTGTGCATCTTTTGTGCGTCTTTTTGACTGCAGGGGCCAAGCACAGACGTGCAAATAACGTGAATCACGCATTTTTCACGGGTGACATACGTGTCAAATATACACATGAATTTTATGTGATTTTTGAGTACCTGTCGCTGTCTGAAGTTTCACTTCACCTGCATGTCAGTTTCTATTGGCTGCTGAGCTTTTGGCTTAAACCATTTCCATGAGGCAAGGGGATTTTCAAGCCTATGAATTCCTACACTCTTTCCTTCAAGAAAAAGCAGTCATAATAGATACAAAAAATATTTATTTTATTAAATGTGAATCAAGATAAATATTGAGAGATGTAAAATTAAAATGTAATAAATTAAAACAAATAAATAAAAAGAAATTTATTGTCGTGTCAATAATTCATAGTGTGAAAAATGGTTTTGAATGGTGAGAAAGTTGATAAAGGTCTCTAAAAACCAAAGCATTGTTCCTGTAGTGAAAATAGATTAGAAAAAATGTCAACTAATTAACGTCTTTTCGGGATTGGGTTGTGAATTTGCTAAATTCTCCTCCTCAAAACAGCTATGGAATAAACACGGTTTATTACAAAAATCTGGAAATATTGCTTTGGGGGCATTTCAAAAAATCATAAGGCAGCCTCCCTAAAAGGGCCAAATGGGTCTGTCCTCCAGTGGGGGAGGGGGAGGTGAAGCATGAAACAGGGATTTATCAGCTCTGTTGAGAAACACACATAGCTCCAGTCAATTTTGAATAGGAGTGCCAGAAATGTCTCCAAAACTCTTTTTTTTCCTTTTTTTTTTAGGGGGGGGGGGGGGGTCACAGCTGATCAGACTTTAAAACAACTCCTAAATGCTTGGGAGTAAGTTAAGCTAAAGTTGCTTCTAGTCAGATCTGTTGTACCCCTGTCAGGCGGAGAGGGGAGGGGGATCCTATGCCTTTTCTCTGACTAACTGATCATAATATGCTGTGAAAGTGACAACTTCCAGCGTTCATGCAGAAGCATTTTTTTTTTTTTTTATGTATACGAGGTTTGGAGTACATATGCCAGTAAGTAAAAATACTGTGAGATTGTTGGGTTTTTTGTTTGTTTTTTTCATTTTGTGAGAATGAAGGTTGTTTAAAAAAAAGTAGATGGTGAAAACTCTCTGCAAATTCTGGTTTAACGTTGTCATGAGTGGTAGGGAAAAAAAGTCTGCCTTAAATTTATAAAACACCAGAAGGTATGAAAAAACTTTTTTTTTTTTCCAGATCACAACAGATGATAAACGAGCAAAAAGCTGGAGGCAGTCCAGTCAAGGATTAAGTGGGGGAAAAAAGAAAATTGTTTGCGCTGTATCCAGAGCCCTGTGGTCGACAGCACCTCCCACAACTAACCCCACCACAACTGTGGGTTGAGAGATGAACTGGGGTCCACGATCTGATACGACATACATTCAATTCAATTCAACTTTATTTATATAGCGCCATTTCACAACAACAGTCATCTCATAGCACTATCAACTGTAGGGGGGACCCCCACAGTTGCAGAAAGACCCCAGCAATCAGGCGATCCCCTGTGAGCAAGCACTTGGCGACGGTGGAGAGGAAAAACTCCCTTTTAACAGGAAGAAACCTCCAGCAGAACCAGGCTTAGGGAGGGGCAGTCATCTGCTGCGACTGGCTGGGGGGTGAGGGGATAGAGAAGAAGAAAAGAACAGACATGTAGAGAGCAAACAGCACGATGGGGACTCAATCTATGGGAGAGAACAAACAAATGTTAATGACCATCAAAAAAAAAAAAATATTTCATAGAGAGTGAGGAAAGGAGTGAGGCCCAGTGCATTACTGGAGGTCCCCCGGCTGACTAAACCTATTAGCAGCATAACTAAGGGAGGGTTCAGAAACACATGATCCCTCCCTAATTGTAGACTATATCAAAAAGGTAGGTTTTAGCCCTATTCTTAAAAACAGAGATCGAGTCTGACTCCCGAATCCAGATTGGCAGCTGATTCCACAGAAGAGGAGCTTGATAACTGAAGGCTCTGCCACCCATTGTACTTTTGGAGATTCTAGGTATTACAAGTAATCCTGCATTTTGGGAGCGTAGTGCTCTGTTAGGATGATACGGTAGTATCAGATCTTTTAAATAAAAAGGAGCCTGATTGTTTAGAGCTTTGTAAGTAAGAAGAAGGATTTTAAACTTAATTCTAAACTCTATGGGAAGCCAATGAAGGGAGGCCAGAACCGGAGAGATATGATCTCTCTTTCTAGTACCTGTTAAAACTCTTGCTGCAGCATTTTGGATCAGCTGAAGACTTTTTAAAGATGTTTTAGGACAGCCTGATAATAAAGAATTACAATAATCTAATCTCGAGCTAACAAAAGCATGGATCAGCTTCTCAGCATCACTCTGAGACAAGATGCTCCTAATCTTGGCAATATTACGCAAATGATAGAAGGCAGTCTTAGAAACAAATTTAATATGTGAATTGAAGGACAAATCCTGATCAAAAATAACTCCAAGGTTCCTCACAGAGCTATTAAGAGAAAGAGTAACTGCATCCAAACTGAAAGTTTGATTTGGAAAGGAATTTCTAAGGTTTTTTGGACCAACAAGAATGACTTTAGTCTTATCTGAATTTAATAGCAGGAAATTACAAGTCATCCAAGCTTTGATTTCCTTAAGACAGGCTTCTAACTTGGCTAATTGATTAGTATCATCTGGCTTCATTGACAGGTATAATTGTGTGTCATCTGCATAACAATGAAAATGTATACAGTGCTTTCTAATAATGTTGCCTAACGGAAGCATATATAAACTAAAAAGAGTAGGGCCTAGCACAGATCCCTGTGGAACTCCATGACTAAGCTTTGAGCTGAAAGAAAACTCATCATTTACATGAACAAACTGGAACCTATCAGATAAATAAGATCTAAACCACTGCAACGAAGTTCCATTAAGTCCAACATAGTGTTCTAATCTATCAAGTAGAATATTATGATCAATAGTATCAAAAGCTGCACTAAGATCTAAAAGGACAAGTACAGAAACTAGTCCATTATCAGATGCAATGAGGAGGTTGTTAGTGACCTTCGCTAAGGCTGTTTCAGTACTATGATGGATTCTAAACCCAGATTGAAACTCTTCAAGTAAACCATTTCCCTGCAGGTGGTCAAATAATTGCGTAGCAACAACTCTTTCTAAGATTTTTGAAATGAAAGGGAGATTAGAGATTGGTCTATAGTTAGCTAAAGCTCCTGGATCTAGCGTTGGCTTTTTGAGTAAGGGTTTAATTACAGCCATTTTAAAAGCCTGCGGTACATGGCCTAAAGTCAATGAAGAATTGATTATATGAAGAATAAAGCTCCCAATAAGTGGGAAGACTTCTTTAAATAACCTGGTAGGAATAGGGTCTAAAAGACAAGTTGAAGGTTTGGATGAGGAAACTATTTTGTCTAACTCACAAAGGTCGATTGGAGTAAACTCATCAAGACAGACATCAATAGAAGGAGTTGTAGTAGTTACAGTATTTAAGTCAACTGTGGGAAGAATCTGATTGATTTTATCTCTGATGGATGAAATTTTATTATTGAAAAAGTTCATAAAGTCCTGACTAGTAAGCTCTAAGGGGATGCTAGGATTGACAGAGTCCTGACTCTTTGTCAACCTGGCTACAGTACTGAAAAGAAACCTGGGATTATTCTTGTTCTCTTCTATTAATGCAGAGTAATAACTCGTTCTAGCTTTTCTAAGAGATTTTTTATAAATTAAAAGATGATTTCTCCAAGCTAAATAGATTTCATCTAAATTAGTAGAGCGCCATTTTCTTTCTAATTGACGAGTCTTCTGTTCTAAGCTACGAGTTTCTGTGTTAAACCAAGGAGTTAAAAATCTCTGATTAGACTTTTTCTTTTTTAAGGGGGCCACCAAGTCTAGAGCCTGATGCAGAGAAGCTGAAACACTATCCACCATGTTATCAATTACAGAAGGAGCAAGCTGTCTATAGCTTATTTCTGTTGTGTTGACACATGGCATAGAGGAAACAATCTGCATAAATTTGGAGACAGCATCATCTGAGAGGCATCTACTGTGATAATATTTTTCTTTAGGAGCCAAATAGTCAGAAATAGTAAAATCAAAGGTTAACAGACAATGGTCTGACAGTACAGGGTTATGAGGAGACACTACAAGATTTTCTATTTCTATGCCATATGTCAGAACAAGGTCCAATGTATGGTGGAGGTAATGAGTAGAATTTCCTACTTTCTGAGAAAACCCAATCGAGTCTAATATTGAATTAAAAGCCACATTAAGGCAGTCACTATCTACATCCACATGTATATTAAAGTCCCCTACTATAATTATTCTATCAGATTTCAGCACTAAATCAGCTAAGAAATCAGCAAATCCTCCCCTCTGGTCCCCCACCCGGGTTGGGCTCCGCCTCCTTCGCTTTCCTCACCCTCTCCTTGATGTACCAGGAAAGCATGCCCACGATGCAGGAAGAAGGAACAATCGGATGGGGCGTTGTCTCCGCAGCTTTGGGGGAAAACTGCCTCGAGAGTCCGTCAGGCTTGATGTTCTTAGAACCCGGATGGTAGGTGATGGTGAAGTTAAATCTTCCAAAAAACAGGGACCAACGGGCCTGCCTGGCATTCAGCCGTTTAGCGGTCCAGAGGTACTTCAAGTTTTTATGATCCATCCAGATGACGAACGTAAATGAAGCCCTCCAACCAGTGGCACCACTCCTCCAAAACCAGCTTCATGGCTAACACCTCCCTGTCCCCCACATCGTAATTCCCCTCCGCAGCCAACGGGAGAAAAAGGCATAGGGGCAGACCTTGTCATCGGAAGGAGAGTGCTGGGATAACGCCGCCCCCACCCCAAAGTCCAAGGCATCTACCTCCACCAAGCACTGTAGAGAAGGGTCAACCTGGGCCAGTATGGGGGAGTGGAGAACTTCTCCTTCAGCCTAGCAAACGCCGCCTTTGCCTCCTCCATCCAGTGGAACGGCACCTTCGTGGAGGTCAGACGGGTGAGGTGTAAAGCAATAATGCTGTAATTCTGGACAAAACGGCGATAGAAGTTAGCAAGCCCCAAAAATTGCTGAAGTTGCTTACGAGAAGAGGGAACAGGCCATTCCACCACCACCTTAACCTTTTCAGGGTCCGCGATGATCTTCTTGTGCGAGGTGACAAAACCCAGGAAGGTGGTTGATGAAACATGGAATTCACACTTCTCGGCTTTGACAAATAGCTGATTTTCTAGAAGGCACTGCAAAGCCCGTCTGACATGGATATGGTGTTCCTCCAAGGAGTGAGAGAAGATAAGGATATCGTGGGATAGACAAACACGAATGAGTCCAGAAAATCCCTCAGAACGTCATTAATGAGCCTCTGGAAAACAGCAGGAGCATTAGTTAATCCAAAAGGCATCACTAAATACTCAAAATGGCCGCTAGGGGTGTGAAACCCAGTCTTCCATTCATCCCCCTCCTTGATGCGGACCAGGTGATAAGCATTCTGCAGATCTAATTTGGCGAACACCTTGGCGCATGTGCACGCAGCGACCGGCAGCTGGTGAAAAAAGTCTGTCTTCTGTGTCTCTGTTTTTACGCACTTTAATGTGTTTAAACAAAATTTTCTGTGTCGTTTTTGTCCTTGAATGTTTGTGGACTGTATAACGAAGAGCCCTCTGGTTCCATCAGTATGGATTTCCTCCTTACTTTTGCACTGTTGTTTCTTTCCTACCGGCTCTTTGTCTGTGAGGTAAGCGCAATCACGATCATGCCGGGGAGAATACAGAATTCCAGAGACATGTTACTGCATTTAAACATGGATTATGCAGCATCTGTGACTGAGTCTGTGCCACAACTGCCAGACTTTATTTTAAGAGACTTTCATGGACACAGCGATGAAAAGAGAGACAAGAGGAGGAAACACGGAAAGCGTGGAGGCGTGAAATTAAGCCTGAGGAGACGTCAGTTTAACAGCATTCCTCTTCCTTCCATGATTTTGGGGAACGTACAATCCCTGAGAAATAAAGTGGATGAAATTAAAGGGAATGTACGCTACCAGAAGGACTTCAAGAACTGCTGTGTCATGGCTTACACGGAGACGTGGCTTACGGCGCAAGACCCGGATGTGGACCTGTGGATTGATGGCTTTGGAGCCCTACTTCGCTCGGATCGGCAGGAAGAGGTAACGGGAAAACGTCAGGGGGGCAACGTATGTTTATATATTAATAAACAGTACTGCACATCTGTCACGGTCAGAGAGCACATCTATACACCCGATGTGGAGCTTCTGTCCGTATCGCTATGCCCCTTTTATCTGCCCCGCGAGTTCCCCCAACTTTTCATCATGACTGTGTACATTCACCCGAGGGCAGACGCTGACTCCGCCTCCAGCACCGTCTTTGATGTGGTACAGCGGCTGCAGTCAATTTCCCCAGAGGCTCCAAACTTTATTCTTGGGGATTTTAACCACGCTTCTTTAAAGAAGACACTTAAAAACTTTTATCAGTATGTCTCCTGCCCAACCAGGCGAAAAAAGACATTGGACCTGTGCTATGGATCCATAGAGAGGGCCTACAAATCACCTCCCCTTCCACCTTTAGGATCCACAGATCACAACTGTGTACATTTGCTGCCCACATATAAAACTGCTCTCAGAACAGGCAAGGTGAAGACCAGAGACACAGATGTGTGAACAGAGGATTCAGTGCACTGCCTCTAGGAATGCTTTAACTGTACGGACTGGGAGGTTTTCACACTGTCCTGCGGGGATGATTTGGACTCTTTGGTAGATGTCACATGCTCATACATGGCTTTCTGTAAAAATATGATCGTTCCACATAAACGTGTCAAAATATATCCCAACAACAAGCCACGGGTTACAAAATCAGTTAAATCCTGCTTACAGAGGAAAGCACTTGCCTTTAAACGGGTCTGTTTCTGAGCTACATGTTGCCACAAAAGAGCTGAAGTCTGAAATTTTAAGAGCAAAACAGAATTATAAATCAGAATTGGAAAGCAAGATGGCAACAAAGAAACTTGGTTCAGCCTGGGCCAGTATGAAAACTATTGCAGACCTTCAGAGCACAGAGCGCAGTAATCGTGTGTTTTTAGATGGTTTTAATTCAGACACAGAGCTGGCTAATGCTCATAATCGTTTTTATGGTTGTTTTGATTCCTCTGATTTTAGCACAGAAACCCAAGATTTGAAACAGAAACTCAAAGACAATCAGCACTTTAATATTGAGGTGCAGGATATTAATCCCTTGCACTCCAGTCAATTTTCCTAAAAACACCAAAAAATAATGTGCCCAAAGTAAATCGAAAGCTGTTATTCAACCCTTTGCAGCATCTTCATGGGGTTGGTCTCATTTAAAAGAAAACACTTTGAATTTTTTGGCAAAAAAACATGATCTCTCTAAGTGCTCCGGCCACTGAGTTACAGTCATCTAAACATAGTGAACTTGAAGAAAATAAATTTGGCCTGGGTGCTTTTTTGGATACAAATGCTTGCAAATAACACACAGCTTCAGATCCGGGCTGGAAAATGCAACACAAATGTAGAACCAAGTGTTATCCAGCTGAGGTCAAAATTTTGTAACAATACCACAAAAAATGAATATATTACACAGCTTTGTTCTCAGGCTGTTCCCAGGCGTTTTGGAACTGTGCCAAATGGCACAGTTTGGAAAAATGTCTATAACTTTTGAATGATTCAACATAGAAGCTTCATCTTGGGCTCAAATGAAAGGTCACATCCAGGGCTGTGTCTGTGTGTGTGGGGGGGGGGTTGTCCCCCCACCCCACCCCCCGCTACAGAGGACGGAGATCGGCCCTCGCTACATGACGGATTACACTCGGATGTGGCATGTTTCCACAGCAACGCTGTCACCGCGGCTCCCCCCACCCCCCCGGTACAGAATCGTAGAGGCGGGGGGGGCATTCACGGTTTGGAGGCGGCAAAGAACCGTGTAACGCGGCGCACGCACTTCGTACTTCGTGCGCCGTACAGTTGTAATTTACCGATCGGTCAAAAGTCATTTTTTGATTACAATTTTCAGGGATAAATAATAATTTAGCTTAAAACACCTTACCTCTTCACAGCCACATTGTCCTGGCGAACTTCTCTTCCTCATTGTCAGACGAACGCGACGCTGGTCCGCTCATGGATCCCGGTCAAAACATAATTCCATTTTTGCAGTTTTGGCGAATGATTTACGAACTTTGTCGTCGGCCTCCGTCGGTCTATGATGACGGAAGACAATCCTAAACGTCTATTCTGCTGGAATGAGTGCAGGTCGCACTTGTGGGTGGTCTCTGCTGGGTCTGTAGCAGGTTCTTCCAGCGTCCTTATTTTCATCTGTTGCAGCAGTAAGTCTCTCTTCACCCAGCCCGAACTTCTGTGCTTCAATTGGCTCCTGCATTCACAGTAGGCGGGTCCTCCTTCCTAGGTTTTCATTCATTGGTTCTTCAAGGTTTCAGAAACCCAATTCAAGGCTCTTATTAGTCGAATGAGAGGTCAATCAGATGAACTAATCTGTTCGCGGCTGTGTCTGCAGCTTTTATTTTTAGTGCACGCTTGGACGCCACTACATCACCATCACCACCTACATCACCATCTACACCATGCGTCTTAGAGCGCACGAGAGTGCCATCGTGCGCTCTCATGCGCTCTAGGACGCAGAGACTTGCCCATCTGCGGTACAACGGAGCGCAAGAGGTTAAAAGGGAGTTCTGTGCTGTAAAAATGAACAAAAGTCAGGGCCCTGATAATATATGTGGGCGATTGGTAAAGTCCTGTGCACATGAACTGAGTCCTGTATTTCATTACATTTTCAATAAGTCCTTACAGACACAGCAGGTGCCTAAGATCTGGAAAGATGCCGTGGTTGTTCCCGTTCCAAAATCCAGCTGTCCTAAAACGGTAAATGACTTTAGACCAGTTGCTTTGACTTCAATTTTAATGAAAATTTTTGGAAAAACTGGTCAGATTTGAGGTCCTAAAGCAGACTGAACATGCATTGGATCCTTTGCAGTTTGCATATAGGCCTCACAGAGGAGTGGAGGACACCACTGTCACTTGCTTGTAACATGCTTTTTAAACATCTGGATTTTAATGGGACACATGCCAGGCTTTTATTTGTGGACTTTTCCTCCGCCTTTAATACAATCCAATCTCATATTTTAGTTGAAAGGCTCCTGCAACAATTTGATTTGAGTAATAATCTGGTGGGTTGGATTCTGGATTTCTTAACCAACAGGACGCAGAGAGTAAGGGCAAGTTGTTTATGTTGCTCCCCTGGGTAGCGGCCCAGGAGGAGGCAACGTGTATGTAGAAGTCAACTCTCCTGTGATAGAAGAATAGACAGAGCACATGTTTCGTGCCGTTAATTTCACACAGAGGAGTTTATTCTTCGTTCAAATCATTCACATGACCAACATCGACTGACTAGTATTTACTATCAAAGTCCATAGTTTCTCTTTTATTATCTGATCACATCACCATTAAACAAAACACAATCATGTCCATTTATCACATCTTTCAATGTGACATTAACTGTATACTTAACATTTTTAACAAATTATCTTAACATGAAATGAATTGTTTTTATATCTCCTTCACATGTATATAGCTTTTAACTTGTTCAAATATTTATATTTTAAACAATAACCCATGAATTTACATTTCAATTAATCATTTTAAGCACTGTCATAAAGGTACCGTATGTGACGTTGTTCTTAACAATGCATTAACCTGGCCACTGTGTATCTAATTCACTTTTACAATAGTATTCCTGGTATTTGGTCATAAACCCGAAATATGCACACTTGGTGACAAATAAAACCAGTAAATGTCATACTGTATGAAAATCGTTTCATAAGTGTCTTTAAATAAAGTAATCAAATGGTTCCTAACATGTGGGCGGACTTCAGCCTCGCTACACGTCCCACACACTTGATCGCTAGCGTTAGCAGGTTAGCTTATACAACACCACATCAACTTTGACAGAAATACCCTTACAAACCATTTTTCTTCTCACATTTATCACAATATAATCTCGGACATCTTAGGACTCTTACAGTTTATATTGCACTCTTGAATTATTAGTGTTTACCAACCTGTGATAGAAGAATAGACAGAGCACACGGTTTGTGCCGTTAATTTCACACAGAGGAGTTTATTCTTCGTCCTCCGGTGCGCAAGTCTACTCTCCATCTATTGGTCGGCGTATGGAACTGCACTCAACTCACATGAGTTATAATGGAACCAGATGAATTACAAATGCATTGCAGAAAAATAAAACAATTACAGAATAAAATAAAAATTGTAGGGGTGCCTGTTTTTTTTTTTTTTTTTAATCCAAATGTCCTTTTAGCACCTTTTACATAACTATTAACTATTTCCAAGCCTCTACATTTACTTCTGCCTAATGGTAAATCCACCTCTGAAAACGTATGAGGAAAAAATAACATTTAGGAGATTAGTCACAAATGGATTGTTCCTCAAAAATCTGAGGCGTTTTGAAAAAGGTTCCCAGTGATGTCAGATGGAGGTAATGTAACTAAAGTTAATGCAATTAGAAAACTTGAACCATATAGTATCAATCAATAAATCTTTATTTGTAGAGCTCCTTTCCTATAAATTAATGTAATTCACAGCGCTTCAGAGGCTGAAAAATTGACAAGAGGAAAAAAATTAATTAAAATATAAAATAAATTAGAAAATTAAGAAAAATGTTAAATAAAAAATATTTTAAACAACAGCAACCTGCTACAGCAGTATAATATAAGCAGAAATATTAATTACCAACACCACTGTTGTTGTTTTTTTTTGCCTCAGTTTCCCTCCCATTCTCTCCTTTTTTATGTTCTGGGTTGTGGGTTTTAGACCTATTAAATCCATGTAATCAAGCAGTATTATTACACTTGATCATAAAGTATCTGAGGGTCTACATAAAAACAGGATGAAGACATTTTTTCCTCAGGATTGTGACCTGAGAGCAGCGGTTATCCACTGATGTAAACTGCTCCCAACAGTTTTAAGTTACGCTACAAATTATATGGCCACATACCCTGGAAAAACCCAATACCACCTTTCGTAGTACAGGTTAATATGGATGTTAAACAAATGTCATCAAGTTACCTAATTTACCGGAATAAGCCTTGCCGTGTTCTAAAGGCCTGCAAAGCCTTTAGCAGCTAATAGTTAACAACAGCTGCAGTGTAACGTTAAATCAAACACAAAGCCAAGTGCAGTCCATTTGGTGGAAATTCATTAAGTTGAAACGTTAACTGGCCCAAAACAGGTATAAATTTTTAAAATACCTTGCTAAAATACTTCTACCGTAAGTGACCAAGTTAGCAAAATCAGCTAACAGCTAATGAAAATTCATAGCAGTTACTTGCTGGTACAAACCGGCTCTTCAACAGTCCCCAAAGTATAATATACTGATGGTCCTGACTTACAAACAATTTTACTGTCACATTAAATGTCACAATTCACAAAAGTATACTATATTTTATCAAATGAATGGCTACTTACCCAAAACGAACACGTCCCTCCCTCCAACTAAATCCACAAATGACTGGCAAAAACTGCACAGATTGAAAGCTGACCAGTTGCTGCTTTGATGAGCTGACTCAAGGCAGGGTCGGCCTCTTAGATAAAAAATAGATGGCAAGTTGAGTTGAGACAAAAGTGCACAGCAGCGTCGGCTTCTCAGATGATGGGCAGACCTAGTGCTGCTCTAGCTGAGGGCTGGGAAAATAACAATCTACAGCAGATGCCTATCTGACGTTATAGATCAGGTAGCCGATATAGCTGACGTCGGCAAGATGTATGTGTGCTGTTATAACCAGCTGTATCTCTGGAGTGGATTTCTACATTCTGAGATACATCAGCATGCCATCTCTAAATTTGCTCTATGTTATCATCTACAAAAAAGAGGATGTAGATATGTTTACCAGTTCTGTCGGTCCTTGATCTGTGTCACAATCAGCTAGCACCAGCTATACGCATTTCTTAAATGTACTGACTCCTGGGGAACACACACACATTCCTGCAGCAACATTAAAGGCTTTTTCACCAATTTATCAGCACACTATATCAAAGCACAGTGTGTTTGTGTTGCTCTTGGGTCCCTGATACCAAACATACCTACTGTGGTGGGTCATGGCCTGCCGCTCCGCTCTTCAAACGTTTATATTTTCTGGAAGTATGACACCTGTTGCATGCTGTCTTTCTCCTCCTAGGTAAACTCAGATGAATTTCTTTACTTTGAAACTTAAAAAAAGAACAAAGAGTGATTCATAGTACTCAAAGGAATAAGTCACAAAACATGACATTGTGAGATGGTTCTAAACTACATTCATCTCATTCAATCTGAAGAGAAAACTAGCAGGTGAACTAGATGACTGATGTGCCAAAAGGATTAAAATGCTGTGGTCGATTTCTAAAGAACCTACATCCCGTGGAAGCAAATGCATGTTTCCTTCCTTAATAAATAACCCCAACTGCAAACTATATGTCACAAATACAGTACAATGACAATACAATTACATGAAACAGACCAACAGCCAGCTGCAATTCCTCCATCCATCCATCCATCATCTACTGCTTATCCAGGGGACCAGGTCACTGAGGTAACAGTCTAAAGGCCTGTTCAGAGTCCCTCCAAGCGGAAAACTTTTCCATTATGTAGACTGCATTTGCGTACACAGCATTATTCAGAGCGGTTTCTGAGCCACTGCAGCTGCTGCTCAGCAGCCTTGTTTCATGCATGCACAGTGAAAATAATATGCAGTTCACATGCCCATACTGTCAGCGGCATCCAAGAGCTGCCAAACTGATCTGAACAGCTGCAATCCAAACACAAAAGTAGAGCATGATTGCAGACATTTTAAATGGCAGAAGCGATGGAGGTACGTGAATACAATGACAATCAAGATGAACAGGAGCTTTTGCTGTTTAGTGGCAGAGGAAGAAAACAGATGGACAAAAAGATGGACATTTGTTCACCCAGTATTAGCGGATTGTTCAGTATTTCCCTCTGGTGGGAGTTTCCAGGCACACGTGTCAAGGGGTGGAAGTATTTTATTGTGTTTTTGGGGTTTTATATAGTTTTAAGTTTGTTGCATGTTTTATAACTTTGCATGTTTTGTAGTTTTTATATTTTAACCATGTGCTTTTAATTGGAAGTATTGTTGTTAGATCAAAAATGAACTGATTGAGACTGAATCAATAATCAATAGGCGGTTTTCCAAGTTCTGAGCCATTTATTCTCTTTCTGATCAGAAAAAGGTAATCGGTCACAGCATAACGTGGCTCAGAGCTTGCTCACACCAACTCCCTAACATGTGTTCAAGGATGTTGCTTCTTATATCCTGGGCAGGGTACCTGACCTTATCTAAACCTAAAGACGGCTGGAGCTATCTCTCCAAGAGACTGCTTCTAATCTATGGTCAGCACAGAACATTCTGCTATGATCTTTACATGACCTGGTCATCCTAAGTCATCCTAACTTCGAGCATTCTAATCAGAACAGCTTGGTATGATAAAAACCATCGTCATTATTTACAATCTTCCTCAGCCTAATCTTACACTAAGAAACAGACATTGTTTTCAAGCTCTGAGACAATGGAAAAACAGAGTATCAGACTAGCTCATTATATGCACCAGATACAGTTATAAAATAGAATAATACAGCATTAAAATCATATAGAATAATCAATGAAACCTGAAAATATCCTATCAATTGTCTACAATGTCCACCCTGTGCTCCCCCTAATTATTGATCAGCAACACCTGTGCTGATTGGGGATGTGCAGCACCTGTGGCTGCACATGATATAAAGGGTGCTTTGGCAGTCCAGAGGAGAGCCTTGCCTTAGGCTAGAGCCCTGCCTGAGGGGAGCTCGGCCCTACGAGGGCCTGCTTGGATGAGACCCTGGCCGGAGGGGAGCTCTGCTAGGATAGCCGGCCAGATGAGAGCCCTGCTTGATCAGAGGATGCCGCTGGTCCCAGAGGAAATGGCTGAAGGCATGACTGAGGAGGAGTAGCTAATAATGGCCCAGGACCATCATGACACCAGCATTTAGGGGAGGACACTTCTGTGGGGAGCAGTTGGAGTGCTGCAGGCGAAAGACAGCATGAGGCAGAGAAATATCCTGATTTCCAGATTGCAGCACCCCATGACATTGACAACGATAATGATGGAAAATATGGATATACTGCTGGCAAGTGTCTTCCCCTGTACAGGTTTCCTGAGGGCATTGGTGTCGTGGTGGCAGAAGAAGCACAGTTCCTGAAAAGTGAATCCTCCTCCTCAGCTTTTAGGAGCTTTCATTTGTTTTTAGTCCACTTTTAGTTTTCTTTAGCTTAAGATTTTTTAGTTATGTAGTTTTACAGACATGGACAAAATTGTTGGTATCACTCTGTTAACGAAAGAAAAACCCACAATGGTCACAGAAATAACTTGAATCTGACAAAAGTGGTAATAAATATAAAGTCTATGAAAATTAACCAATGAAAATCAGACAATGCGTTTGAATTGTGGTTCAACAGAATTATTTTAAAAAACAAACTCATGAAACAGGCCTGGACAAAAATGATGGTACCCCTAGAAAAGATTGAAAATAATGTGACCATAGGGACAAGTTCAGCAAAGATGTGTCCTCTAATTAACATCACAGGTGTCTACAGACTTGTAATCAGTCAGTCGGCCAATTTAAAGGGTGACAAGTAGTCACTGTGCTGTTTGGTGACATGGTGTGTACCACACTAAACGTGGACCAGAGGAAGCAAAGGATAGAGTCGTCTCAGGAGATTAGAAAGAAAATTATAGACAAGCATGTTAAAGGTAAAGGCTATAAGACCATCTCCAAGCAGCTTGATGTTCCTGCAACTACAGTTGCACAAATTATTCAGAAATTTAAGATCCACGGGACTATAGCCAACTTCCCTGGACGTGGCCACAGGAGGAGACGGATAATACGAATGGTAACAAAAGAGCCCAGAACAACCTCTAAACACATTCAAGGTGAACTCCATGGTCAAGGTACATCAGTGTCAGATTGCACCATCCTTCGTTGTTTGAGCCAAAGTGGACTTCATGGGAGACGACCAAGGAGGACACCACTGTTGAAAACAAATCATAAAAAAGCCAGACTGGAATTTGCCAAACTGCATGTTGACAAGCCACAAAGTTTCTGGGAAAATGTCCTATGGACAGACGAGACAAAACTGGAACTTTTTGGCAAGGCACATCAGCTCTATGTTCACAGACGCAAAAATGAAGCATACCAAGAAAAGAACACTGTCCCTACTGTGAAACATGGAAGAGGTTCTGTTATGTTCTGGGGCTGCTTTGCTGTATCTGGCACAGGGTGTCTTGAATCTGTGCAGGGTACAATGAAATCTCAAGACTATCAAGGTATTCTAGAGTGTGAGAGTGCCACCACAAAACCAATGCCCTCAGGAAACCTGTACAGGGGAAGACACTTGCCAGCAGTATATCCATTCTAGAGTGTGAGTGTGAGAGTTTTGAGTGTTTTGATCTTCCCAGACGTACATTCTGTAAAACTTACAACCGTGAGACCTTATTAAACATCAAGGTACTGCACGCTGCAAGAATCGCGACGATCGGTTGTGATTTGGACATTCTACGCCAGCATGGAATTGAATGAATGAATGAATGAATTAATGAATTAATTAAGTTTATTGTCAATACCACCATACGTAATACATACATACAGGAGAATTGAAATTTGACTTGGCATTTGGGCGTGCTCTATGTCAACGCACATCCAAGGCCGGGGCAGCCACAACAGGAGCCAGTCATAGTGGGGGTAAAAAAAAGAAAGGGGGGGGGGGATGACACGGTAGGCGAGAGAAAAAAACATGTTTATCAGAATAGCGCTCAGTGAGCGGGATTATGATTACAAGAAAAAAACACGTCAATGCACATTTAGCAGACAACAAGAACACAATGACAAAGCAAGTTGAGAGACTCAGTGTATTGTAAAATATATATCAGTGATTATATTTTTTACAACATTTACAACATTTACAACATTTACAACATTACAGTGGTGTAATGTTGAATGCAGTAGTGTAGGTGTGTCAATTGCTAGTGAACAGCAGAGGGCGCCTCCTGGCAGTGGATAGATGTTATAGTCATGTGATCTAAGCAGTCCAGAGTCACTGTCTCGCTTGCAGATGGTAAGTTGTCACATGATGCACTGTCCTTGAGCGTCCATCTGTTGAAACAACAACAATTGTGTCGATTGTTTGGGTTAAGCCACTTCTCCAGCGTTATCTTCATCGAGGAGGAATGTAAACAAGGGCACCAAAACAAGGTCAAATCTGCACAGTGCACTCAGAGAAGAGAATTTCCCTCTCTTCGATTCTGTGCTTCAAATTTCATACAGGCTTGAAAACTGGTCGAATTGTTGAAGAAGCAGCTACACCGGGTCCGCATTTTGATTAGCTCTTCCAGTTAAATTTTCGATACACCAGGAAAACTCCAGAGCCAATCAGCAGAAAATCCTGTGATCGTAAAGCCAAAACAGGTAGATGTTTTCCACATCTTCAGTCGAATCACACAGACACATGAGTTCCAATCCATGGGTCTCTCCGTTGGGTTCCCCCTTGACCCGATCTTCTTTAAAGTGGTGACAATCACAATTGCAAGCCGTTTTCCAGATCCATAATTTCCATTTGGATTAAGATTCAGCCAGAAGAAGAGCGACATTGCAAGCTAGGATCAGAAGGGAAGATTAGAAAGGAGAGCGAAGAAAAGCGTCTGCTCTCTCTCAGAGCCGGAAGTCTCTGAGAATTCTGGCGGAGTCCCCGCTGGAAGCTACCCGAGAGAGGAGGAAGCGGAAGCGGAGCAAACGCAAGCAAAAGCGCGGAAAAGGGGCCGGGATCCATGCTAGGCTAAAGGCTAACCCCTCCAGACCAGCGGTACCGTCGCTTCTTCTCTCTAACGTCCGCTCCCTCGAAAACAAGCTGGACGAGCTGCATCTGCTGAGAGAAACCCGGAGAGAGTGGAGAGACTGCTGTGTGTTTGTTTTCACTGAGACTTGGCTCCATGGCAACATTCCTGACGAGGCCATTCAACTGGAAGATATGGCGATGTTCCGTGCCGACAGGGAAACAGCGAGCTCCGGTAAGAGCCGGGGGGTGGGTGGGCTATGCATCTATGTTAACAAGAACTGGTGCGTCAATGCCACGTTAGTGTCTAAACATTGCTCTCCGTTGGCGGAGTTCCTTATTGTAAATTGTCGACCACATTATTTGCCGAGGGAATTCAGCAAGGTGTATGTAGCTGGTGTTTACATAGCGCCAAGCCCTAATGCTAAAGCTAATGCTAAGAAGGCACTCGGGGTACTGCACAATGCGATTAGTGAAATCCAAACTTCACACCCGGACAGTTTTGTGGTGGTTGCGGGGGATTTTAACCACACCAGCCTAAAGACTGTGCTCCCCAAGTTTAAACAATGTGTAGACTTTAAGACCAGAGGAGAGAATATGTTGGACTTAGTGTACACAAACACAGATGCATATAAGGCAATACCCCGCCCCCATCTCGGCCGTTCTGATCACATGTCCGTGATGCTGCTGCCTGCCTACAAACCTTTATTGAAGTGCAGCAGGCCAGCAGTGAAACATATCAGGATTTGGCCAGAGAGTGCAACCTCTGCACTGAAAGACTGTTTTCTGCACACAGACTGAGAGGTCTTCAAAATAGCAGCCTCCCAGGAAGACAAGACAGATGTGGAGGAGTATGCTGATACAGTCACCAGCTATATCGCGAAGTGCACAGAGGATGTCACTACAGTGAAGACCATCACTATGCGGGGTAATCATAAGCCCTGGATGACTGCAGAGGTGCGCTCGCTGCTTACAGCCAGAGATGCAGCCTTCAGAGCGAAGGACAGGATCGGCCTCCGCTCAGCCAGGTCTGCGCTCTCAAAGGGAATTAAGGCGGCAAAGCGCGCCTATGCGGAGAAAATCCAGGGACACCTCTGTGACACTAGGAACACCAAACAGATGTGGCAGGGAGTTCGGACACTGACGGGCTATAAGCCTGGGCAGGGGGTCGATGATGATGACGCTTCGCTTCCAGACAGGCTTAATGACTTCTTTGCACATTTTGAAGCATCAAACTCGACAATCAGAGGGACGGCTGGCCCACCCCCACCATCGGTCGGACCAGCTTTTACCATCAACACAGCGGACACACGGAGGACCCTAACCAGAGTCAACCCACGCAAAGCTGCAGGTCCAGACAACATTCCGGGATGTGTGCTCCGAGACTGCGCGAGCGAGTTGGCGGATATCCTGACTGACATTTATAACATCTCCCTGAGTCAGGCCATCGTTCCCAGATGCTTCAAGACCTCTATCATTGTACCGGTGGCAAAGAAACCAGCTGTGTCCTGTTTGAATGACTATCATCCTGTTGCACTGACACCAATTGTGATAAAGTGTTTTGAACGGCTTGTCAAACCACACATTACAGCCTGCCTCCCTACATCACACGACCCGCTCCAGTTTGCATATCGTTCAAACCGCTCCACGGAGGATGCTATAGTCACCACCCTACACTCTGTCATCACCCACCTGGACCAGAAAGACACCTACGCCAGACTCCTGTACATTGATTTCAGTTCAGCATTCAACACCATTATTCCCCAGAGACTGTTGGAGAAATTACTAACTAACTAACTAACTAACCTGCACTTATATAGCGCTTTTCTAGTCACAAAGACCACTCAAAGCGCTTTCATTAATACTAACCCTCTATTCTAAGGGCCTATAGGAAACAGATATCTAGGGACAATTTAGAACAGCCAATTAACCTAACATGCATGTTTTTGGCATGTGGGAGGAAACCGGAGAAATCCCGGAGTAAACCCACGCAACACGGGGAGAACATGCAAACTCCACACAGATCACTGTTGGTCGGGGGCTGGGATCGAACCCACGATCCCACGATCCCCACAATCCCCCGGCCAAGGGTAAACTGTGCTGCCGCAGTGCTAACCACTGCGCCACCGTGAAGCCAAATTACTCCTTCTCGGTCTGAACACCGCCACATGTCTCTGGATCCTGGATTTCCTGACTGAGAGACCTCAGTCTGTCCGGATTGGAAACAATATCTCCAACTCTGTCACGCTGAGCACCGGATCCCCTCAAGGCTGTGTACTCAGTCCACTGTTGTTTACACTTCTAACACATGACTGTGTATCCAGACACGAGGGGAACCAGATTATTAAGTTTGCAGACGACACCACGGTGGTGGGACTTATTCAGAGGGATGAGGAATCAATGTACAGGGAAGAAGTGAGAGACCTGGAGGGCTGGTGCAAGGAGAACAATCTGGTGCTCAACGTGGACAAAACGAAGGAGATGATTATCGACTTTCGGCGGTCACAGCCTGAGCACGTCCCCCTCAGCATCGGCGGCCGTTTAGTGGAGCGAGTAGAGAATATCAAGTTCCTCGGAGTGCAGATCTCGCAGGACCTGACCTGGAGCAAGAATTCCTTGGAGATCAGGAAGCGGGCTCAGCAGAGACTGCACTTCTTGAGGAAACTCAAACAGGCCTCTCTCCCCATCTGCGTCCTCAGGACCTTCTACAGAGGTGCGGTCGAGAGTGTTCTGACATACTGCATTGCTACATGGTACTCCAGCTGCAGTATGTCAGACAAAAAAGCCCTGCAGAGGATAGTCAAGGGGGCTGAGAGGGTAATTGGAGTCTCCCTCCCCTCTGTCCAAGAACTTTTTCAAGGACCGTTCTCACCCTCTGCATAAACACTTTGAACTTCTTCCATCTGGTAAACGATTCCGGAGCATCAGAGGCAGAACCACCAGACTGATCAACAGCTTCCTTCCACAAGCTGTCAGGATGCTGAACAGTTGACCCGGAATCTCTCATACACACTACTGCACCTACGGACATTTTGTATATTATTTGTATATTATAGTTATTTAGTTGTTTCCCCCCCCCCCCAAGTATGTCTCACAGATGTGTGAATGGATGGGGGGGTGGGGGTGGGGGGTGGAGCTATGTGGGAGTGTGTCTTAAATCATGCTGCTTCTATTTATATGGATGCCGAGGGAAAACAATTTCATCTTGCCTGCACTACAGTTGTATGTACAGCAATATGACAATAAAGTTTGATTTGATTTGATTTAGAGAGAAATGTGCTGCCCAGTGTCAGACAGCTTGGTCTCAGTCGGAGGTCATGGGTCTTGCAACAGGATAATGACCCAAAAAACACAGCTAAAAACACCCAAGAATGGCTAAGAGCAAAACATTGGACTATTCTAAAGTGGCCTTCTTTGAGCCCTGATCTAAATCCTATTGAACATCTGTGGAAGGAGCTGAAACATGCCGTCTGGAGAAGGCACCCTTCAAACCTGAGACAACTGGAGCAGTTTGCTCATGAGGAGTGGGCCAAAATACCTGCTGAGAGGTGCAGAAGTCTCATTGACAGTTACAGAAATTGTTTGATTGCAGTGATTGCCTCAAAAGGTTGTGCAACAAAATATTAAGTTAAGGGTACCATCATTTTTGTCCAGGCCTGTTTCATGAGTTTGTTTTTTAAAATAATTCTGTTGAACCACAATTCAAAAGCATTGTCTGATTTTCATTGGTTAATTTTCATAGAATTTTTATTTATTACCACTTTTGTCAGATTCAAGTTATTTCTGTGACCACTGTGGGTTTTTCTTTCATTAACAGAGGGGTACCAACAATTTTGTCCACGTCTGTAATAAGGTTTTAGTTTAGCTTTTATTTAAGTGGGCATTTATTTGTACATACTTTATGTAAATAAATTCCTTTGAGCAAACACTTTAAAGTTTCCCCTTTGATTGCTACCTGTGACTCTTCACCTGGTTTTTAAAGAACCAGTCATGATTTAATACCCAGAGGCTCAAACGCAGAAGCAACACCGGATGAACACTCAGGCTCAGGTGGTAACATTTCACACAGTTTATTAAACACAAAAACACACAATAATGCAAACTTAATGAATAGACAAAAAGACACACCAGTAAACAAAAATTCACAACAATGCAAACTTAATAAACACAAATAATACAAGGAGGCACGCTGGAGCAGCACACAGCAACCCAAGCAGAGAGTCCAGATGTGAACTGCAGCGTGTGATGGTTGGAGCTGGTGGGGGAAAACACCAGTGGGATGACAAACTAGGGGAAGACGGCTGAGTGAAGAGGAGAAGTGGGTAGACCTGAGTGGAGTTGATGTTGTCCTTGGAGATCAAAGGTTCAATTCAATTCAATTTTATTTATATAGCGCCATTTCACAACAACAGTCATCTCATAGCACTATCAACTGTAGGGGGAACCCCCACAGTTGCAGAAAGACCCCAGCAATCTAGCGATCCCCTGTGAGCAAGCACTTGGCGACGGTGGAGAGGAAAAACTCCCTTTTAACAGGAAGAAACCTCCAGCAAAACCAGGCTCAGGAAGGGGCAGTCATCTGCTGCGACTGGCTGGGGGGTGAGGGGACAGAGAAGATGAAAAGAACAGACATGTAGAGAGCAAATAGCACGATGAGGACTCAATCTATGGGCGAGAACAAACAGATGTTAATGACCAGAAAAAAAAAAAATAAAATTTCATTGAGAGTGAAGAAAGGAGTGAGGCCCAGTGCATTATTGGAGGTCCCCCGGCTGACTAAACCTATTAGCAGCATAACTAAGGGAGGGTTCAGAAACACATGATCCCTCCCTAATTGTAGGCTATATCAAAAAGGTAGGTTTTAGCCCTATTCTTAAAAACAGAGATCAAGTCTGACTCCCGAATCCAGATTGGCAGCTGATTCCACAGGAGAGGAGCTTGATAACTAAAGGCTCTGCCTCCCATTGTACTTTTGGAGATTCTAGGTATTACAGGTAATCCTGCATTTTGGGAGCGTAGTGCTCTGTTAGGATAATACGCTAGTATCAGATCTTTTAAATAAAAAGGAGCCTGATTATTTAGAGCTTTGTAAGTAAGAAGAAGGATTTTAAACTTAATTCTAAACTCTATGGGAAGCCAATGAAGGGAGGCCAGAACCAGAGAGATATGATCTCTCTTTCTAGTACCTGTTAAAACTCTTGCTGCAGCATTTTGGATCAGCTGAAGACTTTTTAAAGATGTTTTAGGACAGCCTGATAATAAAGAATTACAATAATCTAATCTCGAGCTAACAAAAGCGTGGATCAGTTTCTCAGCATCACTCTGAGACAAGATGCTCCTAATCTTGGCAATATTACGCAAATGATAGAAGGCAGTCTTAGAAACAAATTTAATATGTGAATTGAAGGACAGATCTTGATCTAAAATAATTCCAAGGTTCCTCACAGAGCTATTAAGAGAAAGAGTAACCACATCCAAACTGAAAGTTTGATTTGGAAAGGTATTTCTAAGGTTTTTTGGACCAACAAGAATGACTTCAGTCTTATCTGAATTTAATAGAAGGAAATTACAAGCCATCCAAGCTTTGATTTCCTTAAGACAGGCTTCTAACTTGGCTAATTGATTACTATCATCTGGCTTCATTGACAGGTATAATTGTGTGTCATCTGCATAACAATGAAAATGTATACAGTGCTTTCTAATAATGTGGCCTAACGGAAGCATATATAAACTAAAAAGAGTAGGGCCGAGCACAGATCCCTGTGGAACTCCATGACTAAGCTTTGAGTTGAAAGAAAATTCATTATTTACATGAACAAACTGGAACCTATCAGATAAATAAGATCTAAACCACTACAACAAAGTTCCTTTAAGTCCAACATAGTGTTCTAATCTATCAAGTAGAATATTATGATCGATAGTGTCAAAAGCTGCACTAAGGTCTAAAAGGACAAGTACAGAAACCAGTCCATTATCAGATGCAATGAGGAGGTCGTTAGTGACCTTCGCTAAGGCTGTTTCAGTACTATGATGGATTCTAAACCCAGATTGAAACTCTTCAAGTAAACCATTTCCCTGCAGGTGCTCAAATAATTGCGTAGCAACAACTCTTTCTAAGATTTTTGAAATGAAAGGGAGATTAGAGATTGGTCTATAGTTAGCTAAAGCTCCTGGATCTAGCGCTGGCTTTTTGAGTAAGGGTTTAATTACAGCAGTTTTAAAAGCCTGCAGTACATAGCCTAAAATTAATGAAGAATTGATTATATGAAGAATAAAGCTACCAATAAGTGTGAAGACTTCTTTAAATAACCTGGTAGGAATAGGGTCTAAAAGACAAGTTGAAGGTTTGGATGAGGAAACTATTTTGTCTAACTCACAAAGGTCGATTGGAGTAAACTCATCATGACAGACATCAATTGAAGGAGCTGTAGCAGTCACAGTATTTAAGCTAACTGTGGGAAGAATCTGATCGATTTTATCTCTGATGGATGAAACTTTATTATTGAAAAAGTTCATATAGTCCTGACTAGTAAGCTCTAAGGGATTGCCCGGATTGACAGAGTCCTGACTCTTTGTCAACCTGGCTACAGTACTGAAAAGAAACCTGGGATTATTCTTGTTCTCTTCTATTAATGCAGAGTAATAACTCGTTCTAGCTTTTCTAAGAGATTTTTTTATAAATTAAAAGATGATTTCTCCAAGCTAAATAGATTTCATCTAAATTAGTGGCGTGCCATTTTCTTTCTAATTGACAAGTCTTCTGTTTTAACTAACTAACTAACTAACCTGCACTTATATAGCGCTTTTCTAGTCACAAAGACCACTCAAAGCGCTTTCATTAATACTAACCCTCTATTCTAAGGGCCTATAGGAAACAGATATCTAGGGACAATTTAGAACAGCCAATTAACCTAACATGCATGTTTTTGGCATGTGGGAGGAAACCGGAGAAATCCCGGAGTAAACCCACGCAACACGGGGAGAACATGCACTCCACACAGATCACTGTTGGTCGGGGGCTGGGATCGAACCCACGATCCCACGATCCCCACAATTCCCCGGCCAAGGGTAAACTGTGCTGCCGCAGTGCTAACCACTGCGCCACCGTGCAGCTATGAGTTTCTGTGTTGAACCAAGGAGTTAGAAATCTCTGATTAGACTTTTTCTTTTTTAAGGGGGCCACCAAGTCTAGAGTCTGATGCAGAGAAGCTGTAACACTATCCACCATGTTATCAATTACAGAAGGAGCAAGCTGTCTATAGCTTATTTCCGTTGTGTTGACACATGGCATAGAGGAAACAATCTGCATAAATTTGGTAACAGCATCATCTGAGAGGCATCTACTGTTATAATATTTTTCTTTAGGAGCCAAATAGTCAGAAATAGTAAAATCAAAGGTTCAGGTGAGCATGCGCAGCCATGGAAACACACCGCTGAGATGGCAGTAAACACAGTGGTCCAGCGGAGAAGCATTCACAGACTGGCTCTTTTATATGCTGGCAAACAAGGAAGCAGCTGTTGTGTCCAATCACGCAGGTGTGTCTATCAGCTCCGGAGCTGGGAAACAGATGCTCACCTGATCATCATAGTGCCCTTCCTCAAGGGGCGCCTCCTGGCATCCTTCTGGGCTTGTTAGGATGCACCCGATGGAAACCCTGAACAATGCCCTTATCTTGGAAATATGACCCGGGGATCCACAACCTCTCCTTTGTGTTTCTGCTCCCAAGCTGTTTGCTAGTCTGAATTTATTAGGCTGCGTGTCCACAAAACACATTTTTTTGTCACCCGACCACCCTGAGCATTTTTTTCAGTGTTTGTGCGTAACGCTCTGGGGAAAAAAAAAGTCTGTGCCCTGTATCCCAGCAACAGCTTGTCACTCTCAGCTCAGCACTTCCACTTTCCTATGGTCAGACTTTCTTCTGATTTTTTAATAGCAGTCTCTAAATAACAATGGACAGAAAACGCAGCTCTGGATGTAAAATATGATGACACGGAAAGCAGGAGTCTGAGTACAGATGAGTACCGGCATCCTATGTCCCACCCACGCAGCAGTTCTGATTGGCTGCTTAGGTCTGACATTGACGAAATCAGCTGAGGACGCCGAGGACACTCAGCGCTGTAAACGCTCAGCTACTTACAGAATGAATGGAAAATAGCCATCCAGAGTGGAAAAAACGTGTTTTGTGGACACTCAGCCTTAAAATGATTTTGAATGCTCGCTATGCATCTGGGTCCTGCTCTCAGCCTCGAAGGGTGAACACTGACACCATGCCATTATAATAAAGGCATATTAATGTTTTAAAAGAGAGTGCCTTGGAAATTTCTTTTGATATACAACAAAACTCTATATTCTGAAAAGTAAAGTACTAGTATTTGAATGCATGTTTCATGAGTGGAGAGTTTATGTAAATTGTATTCAATATGCAACAATACAGCCTGACAACCAAAATCCCCAAACCTCATTGACCCAACCGTGAATCCCTGCTGGCAACACAGTCAAGAGGAAAGTGTGAAATCTGACAGGCTGAGTCCATCAGGGTGAGCGACTGCACTTCCACCACACAAGACACTGACCTGCTGCTCGAGTCGTGGGGAGGCCCCTGGCATTTTGCACATTTGTCACTTTCAGCCAGTACATATGCATCCATGCACTTGAGGAAAAGCTAAAGGTATTTCATATACTCTATGTACTTTTATTCACGTCTGGATTTTCTTTTGCTGTGTGGATGTATGGTCCCTTTCTTGAAATGCACTCTGTGCAGCACATCCCATAAATAACTTGACTTGTCATGAATATTTCCAAATGTGTCAGCATGGGACCCAAATGTACTTCCCTTCTGTACACACACATGCATGCTCAGTCATCCACTGCCATCTTTGAAGTGTTGCCTGTAGATAAACATGAATGGGATGTATCGTGGCCTCTTGGAGCAGAAAAAAAGAGTGTGTTTCCCCCACTCTTGTCAATCTGGGTTGGCAGTCTTTACTATGAGTTTTTGCTGTTGGTGATGTTGTGTTCCTTAGAGTGGGAGACCTTCTCTTTTGTGACAGCTTCTAGAATTTTAGATGCAGTGTACAATGCTGTTTGGTGAAGTCAAACTTAAGGTGAAAACCTTGATCAGCCAGATTCCTTAGTTAAACTACATTTTTCCTTTGTTGGGATATTAACTATTTTCAAAACTACTCACTTGATTAATAATATGATATTTTTATGATTATTAAGTGTTTGTTCCAGCCTGTAGCTTCATCTTCTTCATGAACACTTTCCTTAGCATAGTACACTGCTCAAGTCTAAAGGTGTTTCTCAGTTTTCCCAGGATATTTTGCTGTCTGGATTTACTGCCCCTACTAAACCATGCCTCTCCTCTCAGGACTACATTTTGACTCCAAAGACTTACAGTTTTAATATTTTAGATCACCTTCCTCTCTTAAAGGGAATCAAGTCAATGCTAGTCTCTCCCTGGCTCCCACTGGAGTCATTAAAAGACAATGGATGAAGAACAACAGGAAAGAGGTGAGGATATATGCAACAAATCTGTCCTAATCCAAAAAATAACAACAGGAAAAAAATTGATGCCTTCCTATAAAACTGTAGTATCAAAGAAAGAAACGTCTATATACTCTCTAGTGGCCTTTAACACAATTCTTTTGTTCACCCAGCTGAGCAATATTTAATTTTTTGGCTTTAGACCACTTCTCAATAAAAGTACACTCATTACCTCTGTCAAAACAATCTGTCAAGCATGGTGACATTTTGTCACCTCTTAATGAAATGAAAGGGGTTTTTTTGTCATTCACATATGTAAGGACCCCCTTACACATACAAAGATGGTTGGGTGATCACTGAAAGATCAAAAACTGGCCTGATCTCTCAATGATCTCCTAAAGTCTTGAAAAAGCTGCTTCTGTGTAAATTTTCCAGAGACCATCGTATGATTGTCATGGTGATCTTTAGATATCTTTGAAATATGCTTCAGGCTTGAGAGATCATTGAGAGACAAGTAAGGAGAGACTGCTGAGGGATCATTGGGAGCTTCTTTGTGCAAACGTGTGTGTGTGTGTGTGTGTGTGTTTGAGTGAGTGAGTGAGTGAGTGTGAGAGAGAGAGAGAGAGAGAGAGAGAGAGAGAGGCTTCTAGTGCTCTTTTTCCCCCTTTACACAGGGATGGAGATTGTTGAGACATCACTGAAAGTTGAAAAAATAGCCAGCTCTGTCAGTGATCTCCCAGTGATCACCAAGTTCTCTCACTGATCTTCCAGTGATCTTCACGGTTGATAATCCAGTACGCCATCTTTTTGTCACTCTCAATGATCTCCACCCCGTGTAAAGAGGGGTTTACCAAATAGACACCCCACATCAACAAGAAGCACTGGACAATAAATACATAACTGTTTCCCAGCCTGATACAGATTTGGTTTCTAATTATTTAAAAGAACATCTTGCTATTAAATGCTTAAATCCTTGGGGGCCACTGGGAATCTCCCAATAAACTTTCTCACCATTTCATGTTAGTGTCCTTACTGGGAAAACATGTAATTCAGCTGTCTAAATTGTTAAACTTGGCAGGACGCAAGCATAAAATCAGGCTCACTCTCTCTTATTTAATTCATATTATCTTTATAACCCAGGTAATCTAAAAGGAATGTGTGGGATTTTTAGAGGTGTCCGAATTATTGGTTTCCTTTTTCTATTTCATGGCATTGTACATGCTTAACAGTAAAATATCAGTAGCTAATAGGGCTGTGCGATATGCCTATATATATCAGTGACAGAATTTTAAAAAAGTTTACCGTCTTAAATAAAACTGTATCATTTATATCAAGATTTAAAAGACACACACCCCTTTCTACATGTGTTTCCACTAGTGACCGACTACTGATTGGCGAGTCAGTGGTTCAATTCCTGCTCTGTCTGCAGTCTGCATGTCGAAGTGTCCTTGAGCAAGACACTGAACCCCCAGTTGCTCCTGGTGAGTCAGGCGTGTGAATGGTGTGAATGGATGGATAGCAGGATCTGTAAAGTGCTTTGGTCATCTAGAGATGAGAAAAAAAGTGCTATATAAGTGAATGCCATTTTCCATTTACCATTTGTCACCACCCCACTTTTCCACCGCAGTGTGCCAGGTGTCTGCAATAGTGGGTCCTGGTGGTTAGCACAGCAGCTAACTCCAAGCTAATGTTTTGGTTCAATACCCACTACCTCTGATTGCCAGGAATGTGGGACTGTTTCCCACCATGCTGCGTCAGAGAGGATGGTCCTCTAACCTTGTTTTAATTGGAAGTAAGTAACTTTAACACCGTGTCTTTCTAATTATATGTGAAACAGCAAATGCTAAATGATAATGCTAACTTGTCTCTAATAGGAAACTTTTTTTTTTTTTTTGTACTTATTTTGTACCCGTAGGTAGATTTGTTTTGCAGTCTGGTGACAAGCCACCAGCTGCCGATCGCTGTGTGCACAAGCGCCTCTTAACTCCCTAACCTACAAGTTTTTAGCATGCATTTTTCTTAAGTGTATCAGACCATTGTTTCTTTGGTTTAAATTACTGCCAATTTTGTCAGAAAAATATTACTAAAGCTGCAAAATCTGTGACAGTGGCCGCATACCCACTAAATAAATATAAATAAATTAAAACGTGTCAAGGAACCAAATGGCTCTTAATATAAGTTGATTTCTAATATTTTTTTGTAAAGTAGTGATAACGAAAAAAGTTGAAGTCATCTCAAATGAACATTAAAAAACTAATTTATAACAGCACTGCAAAATTAAGAAGAGAAAAAGGTGCATCTGGGTAGGTCTATGCTGGCTTCTGTTTCAATTATTAGTTTTTTGTTTTTCTTATTTTAGCATGCTTTCTCACACCTGGGACTACATTCTCCAGAGACCATCAGATGGCAGGGATTGTGGCCAGCCCAGTGGATCTGACGGTTCCACTGGGCTGGCCATGCCTAGGAAAAACAGATGGTATACAACACATCACAGCGATCAGCTGACGCTTCTGAGGAAGACTGCAGATGCCAGTTGAAACATGTCAAAGTAATTTTTCACTTCATTTCATTTTCATCTTTCTCTGAAATAAGAAAAACAAAAAACTAAAAAAGGTGCATAAAATTAATGATGAATTTGGTTAATTGATTTTTTTCAGTATGCAATTAAAAATGTAGAAAAAGAAATAGTCCTTTTTATTAGTTATTATATATACTGTATAAACTATAGAATTTACAGAAAATGCATATCCTGATATATTTTTTTTTGTCATATCCAGTGTTGAGCAAGTTACTAAAACATAGTAACTAGTTACAGCTACTAAATACTTCATTTCAAAAGTAACTGAGTTTCAATTCAATTCAATTCAATTCAACTTTATTTATATAGCGCCATTTCACAACAACAGTCATCTCATAGCACTATCAACTGTAGGGGGGAACCCCCACAGTTGCAGAAAGACCCCAGCAATCAGGCGATCCCCTGTGAGCAAGCACTTGGCGACGGTGGAGAGGACTCAATCTATGGGAGAGAACAAACAGATGTTAATGACCAGAAAAAGAAAAAAAAAAATTTCATTGAGAGTGAGGAAAGGAGTGAGGCCCAGTGCATTACTGGAGGTCCCCTGGCTGACTAAACCTATTAGCAGCATAACTAAGGGAGGGTTCAGAAACACATGATCCCTCCCTAATTGTAGGCTATATCAAAAAGGTAGGTTTTAGCCCTATTCTTAAAAACAGAGATTGAGTCTGACTCCCGAATCCAGATTGGCAGCTGATTCCACAGGAGAGGAGCTTGATAACTGAAGGCTCTGCCTCCCATTGTACTTTTGGAGATTCTAGGTATTACAAGTAATCCTGCATTTTGGGAGCGTAGTGCTCTGTTAGGATAATACGGTAGTATCAGATCTTTTAAATAAAAAGGAGCCTGATTATTTAGAGCTTTGTAAGTAAGAAGAAGGATTTTAAACTTAATTCTAAACTCTATGGGAAGCCAAAGAAGGGAGGCCAGAACCGGAGAGATATGATCTCTCTTTCTAGTACCTGTTAAAACTCTTGCTGCAGCATTTTGGATCAGCTGAAGACTTTTTAAAGATGTTTTAGGACAGCCTGATAATAAAGAATTACAATAATCTAATCTCGAGCTAACAAAAGCGTGGTTCAGCTTCTCAGCATCACTCTGAGACAAGATGCTCCTAATCTTGGCAATATTACGCAAATGATAGAAGGCAGTCTTAGAAACAAATTTAATATGTGAATTGAAGGACAAATCCTGATCAAAAATAACTCCAAGGTTCCTCACAGAGATATTAAGAGAAAGAGTAACTGCATCCAAACTGAAAGTTTGATTTGGAAAGGAATTTCTAAGGTTTTTTGGACCAACAAGAATGACTTCAGTCTTATCTGAATTTAATAGCAGGAAATTACAAGTCATCCAAGCTTTGATTTCCTTAAGACAGGCTTCTAACTTGGCTAATTGATTACTATCATCTGGCTTCATTGACAGGTATAATTGTGTGTCATCTGCATAACAATGAAAATGTATACAGTGCTTTTTAATAATGTTGCCTAACGGAAGCATATATAAACTAAAAAGAGTAGGGCCTAGAACAGTAGGGCCTAGAACAGATCCCTGTGGAACTCCATGACTAAGCTTTGAGTTGAAAGAAAACTCATTATTTACATGAACAAACTGGAACCTATCAGATAAATAAGATCTAAACCATTGCAACGAAGTTCCATTAAGTCCAACATAGTGTTCTAATCTATCAAGTAGAATATTATGATCAATAGTATCAAAAGCTGCACTAAGGTCTAAAAGGACAAGTACAGAAACTAGTCCATTATCAGATGCAATGAGGAGGTCGTTAGTGACCTTCGCTAAGGCTGTTTCAGTACTATGATGGATTCTAAACCCAGATTGAAACACTTCAAGTAAACCATTTCCCTGCAGGTGGTCAAATAATTGCGTAGCAACAACTCTTTCTAAGATTTTTGAAATGAAAGGGAGATTAGAGATTGGTCTATAGTTAGCTAAAGCTCCTGGATCTAGCGCTGGCTTTTTGAGTAAGGGTTTAATTACAGCCGTTTTAAAAGCCTGCGGTACATGGCCTAAAGTTAATGAAGAATTGATTATATGAAGAATAAAGCTACCAATAAGTGGGAAGACTTCTTTAAATAACCTGGTAGGAATAGGGTCTAAAAGACAAGTTGAAGGTTTGGATGAGGAAACTATTTTGTCTAACTCACAAAGGTCGATTGGAGTAAACTCATCAAGACAGAGATCAATAGAAGGAGTTGTAGTAGTTACAGTATTTAAGTTAACTGTGGGAAGAATCTGATTGATTTTATCTCTGATGGATGAAATTTTATTATTGAAAAAGTTCATAAAGTCCTGACTAGTAAGCTCTAAGGGAATGCTAGGATTGACAGAGTCCTGACTCTTTGTCAACCTGGCTACAGTACTGAAAAGAAACCTGGGATTATTCTTGTTCTCTTCTATTAATGCAGAGTAATAACTCGTTCTAGCTTTTCTAAGAGATTTTTTATAAATTAAAAGATGATTTCTCCAAGCTAAATAGATTTCATCTAAATTAGTAGAGCGCCATTTTCTTTCTAATTGACGAGTCTTCTGTTTTAAGCTACGAGTTTCTGTGTTGAACCAAGGAGTTAGAAATCTCTGATTAGACTTTTTCTTTTTTAAGGGGGCCACCAAGTCTAGAGTCTGATGCAGAGAAGCTGAAACACTATCCACCATGTTATCAATTACAGAAGGAGCAAGCTGTCTATAGCTTATTTCCGCTGTGTTGACACATGGCATAGAGGAAGCAATCTGCATAAATTTGGAAACAGCATCATCTGAGAGGCATCTACTGTAATAATATTTTTCTTTAGGAGCCAAATAGTCAGAAATAGTTAGAAATCTCTGATTAGACTTTTTCTTTTTTAAGGGGGCCACCAAGTCTAGAGTCTGATGCAGAGAAGCTGAAACACTATCCACCATGTTATCAATTACAGAAGGAGCAAGCTGTCTATAGCTTATTTCCGTTGTGTTGACACATGGCATAGAGGAAACAATCTGCATAAATTTGGAAACAGCATCATCTGAGAGGCATCTACTGTAATAATATTTTTCTTTAGGAGCCAAATAGTCAGAAATAGTAAAATCAGAGGTTAACAGACAATGGTCTGACAGTACAGGGTTATGAGGAGACACTACAAGATTTTCTATTTCTATGCCATATGTCAGAACAAGGTCCAATGTATGGTGGAGGTAATGAGTAGAATTTCCTACTTTCTGAGAAAACCCAATCGAGTCTAATATTGAATTGAATGCCACATTAAGGCAGTCACTATCTACATCCACATGTATATTAAAGTCCCCTACTATAATTATTCTATCAGATTTCAGCACTAAATCAGCTAAGAAATCAGCAAATTCGGATAAAAATTCTGAGTGGGTTGATGGGGGACGATAAACTATGGCAAATAAAATTGGGTTTAACCTAAAATTGCTAAAGTGTCCAATACTGAGGACCAGGCCCTCAAAGGAATTATAACATGTGTTTTGCTTTACATTAACTAGTAATTTGGAATGGTAAATTGTTGCTACTCCTCCTCCACGACCAGAACTTCTGGGATTTTGACAGTTTAAATAACCAGAGGGAGTTGATTCATTTAAACCAACATAATCCTCTTGCCCTAACCAAGTCTCTGTAAGGGAAATTAAATCAATCTGATGATCAATTAACAAATCATGGACTAACAGAGACTTGGGAGTTAGAGACCTAATATTTAATAAACCACATTTAATTTTTAAATTATGAGGAGGAACAGAGGGCAAATCATTCAATTTGGAGGCGTTATGTTTAATTTGAGTTTTACCAATATTTTGCTTTATCACTTTGGGATGCTTATACATTATATTTTTATTTACTTTGGAGGGAGCAGACAACGATTCTCTGATGGGGAAGACAGGGGCTAAGCTGAGGGGTGGCGGATAAAGAGGAGCTGCAGAGAGGCGTGTAAGACCGCGACTCTGCTTCCTGGTCCCAACTCTGAGTAGTCATGGTTTTGGAAATTTGGATAAAAAAGATTCCAGATTGTTAGATAAATGAGAAGCACCATCCAAAGTGGGATGAATGCTGTCTCGTCTCATAAGACCAGGTTTTCCCCCAAAAAAGCTCCAATTGTCAATGTAGCCCACGTCATTTTTAGGACACCACACAGACAGCCAGCGGTTCAAGGATGACGAGCGGCTAAACATGTCATCACTGGTCAGATTGGGGAGGGGCCCAGAGAATACTACAGTGGCAGACATCGTTTTTGCAAAGTCACACACCGATTCTATATTAAGTTTCGTGACTTCCGACTGCCGGAGACGGATGTCATTAATGCCGGCGTGAATAACAATTGTGGAATATTTACAGTTACTTTTAGCCAGCATTTTCAAATTTGACTCGATGTCGCCTGCTCTGGCCCCAGGAATGCATTGGACTATGGCCGCTGGAGTCTCTAGGTTTACGTTTCTGACTACAGAGTCGCCAATGATCAGAGTTTTTTCCTCAGCGGGAGTGTCGCTGAGCGGGGAAAAACGATTAGAAACGTGAACAGGTTGGTGGTGTACCGGGGCTTTGCGACTAGGCTTCCTTCTCACCGTCACCCACCCAGTCTCCTCGCTGCTGAGGAGAGCCGGGGAACCGCTGACAGTGGGGCCTAAGCTCCACAGTAACTCAAGTTTCTTTTGAGTTACTGCATGATTAAAGTAACTAGTTACTTAGAAAAGTAACTTTCACGCTACTTTTAAATGCATACTTAAATCATCTTGCACAAATAGTAAGATCAAGTGTTCCTTGTTCTCTTCATAAAAAAGAAGAAAAAGAAAATTGATGAGAAAAAAAGTCTCATCTTACAGAGAAAAAATGTCAGGTTTACACAGACTATTGTAATCAGTAGAAAGTCAGAAATTTACTAGAGATAAAGCTGTAAATTCTCAAAGAAAATTTTGGACCCCCTGGTGGGCCGTTTTTGGCCCACGAGCCATATGGTTTACACCCCTAGACCAGCCCATTAAAAACACATATTTAGAGGATTTACTTCCATGAAATAGTTGCATATCACAATAGCATGTAAATTAATAAGATAAAATAAAACAGAAAGCACAGATAAATGAAAGTTCACCGCTTAGAAGAAGCTGTTCTTGACTGCACCAAATCACAGTCACTTTTTCTCTGTGCGCAAGAAAACTTTAAATGCATTTAATGCAGACATTAAATGCAGCTTCTTGGTCAAAAAATACTCATGTTTAACCACAGAGGTAGGAGCTGTTTGGGGCTACTCACCGCTGGGACAACAGGCGATCAGGGCTCGATATGAGAAGTTGCCACAGCATTTCTTCCTACTGGGCTGCGGTGTGAACTGGAGCAGGACAGGAAACTGACACGTGGAGGAGACTGACGGCTGTGCCATCTATGGTAGGGTCAGTTTATTTGCACTAAAAATATCTATCCATATTAATAAAACGAGTAACGAGAGTAATGCATCTGATCAAATTTCAGTAACTGTAAAGGTGCGTTCACACCAAACGCAAACAGGCAAATTTTTTGCGCAGCACGTTTATATTATAAATCAATGTAAGCACGCCAACAGACATGAATAGTGAGATGCAGACAGGTGAAGTTGTCTTTAAAACTTCTGTAGCTGTGTTCAACCTGCTGTGGAAATTCCCAAAATAACGTCATGCTTAGGTTTACATTATCCGACCTGAGGCTCACCTGAAAATGTTGTCTCAAGACTCCAAAACTTCACAGATGATGGGTATTTACGTTGCTAGCTTGCTAGGACATCCGTTGGCGGAAACCGTGGGTGAATAACTCCAAAATCCCGATTCAGCTGAAGAGTTGCCGGTCCTCCTGTCTCCTGGTGAGTGAGTTTCATTTTCTAACTAGTTTACTCTGCAATGGTAATAATTTTACTCTGGTGAAAGCAGCTAGCTAGCTAGCTAGCTAGCTGCTAGTTAGCGGACGCAAATGTGCGACTATGCAAATTTGCGCGTACTCTCGTCTTCCCATTCACTTTGTATGGATTCACGCCGCCCGTTTGCGTTTGGTGTGAACACACCTTAACACATTCCTGAATTTTAAACAGTAATTTTGTTACACAGCACGTTACTGCAAAAGTAGCAGCACTGGTCACATCACACAGCCCTAGTAGCTAATGTAACTGTACAAGTTGTAAGTTAAAGTTGATAGAGACTTTTTAATTGTTTTCATGAAGATACAATCTAGTACACCTTTGAAAAAGCATAAAACAGAATAATCATATAAACTAAAGCAGACTAGAAAGCAGAATCAAGCAGCTGACAAGGGACCAACACAGAAGGTAGAGGTACCATTCACCTTGGGCCCAGGTATACATTTTATTGTTACAAGTCAAACAACTGTGGGTGAGCTTAGTTTGTGTGTTGCTCATGGCAAGCTCTTTAGTTTCCAGCTTTGCAGGTAAAATAAAAACCTGTTTGAGATGTTCTGAAATGGAAGGCAAATTATGTAACTGAACTTTATGTAACTGATTTTCACACACATGTCACACATTAGCAACATTGCCAACAGCATGATTGAATGAATTACACTATGAATTATCAACAGCATGAACTGCAGTATACAATAGGCTTTTTTTCCACATTGATTTGGAGTGTGAAAGGGTCACCCCAAGGAAGCTATTTAAAGCTTTTAGTAGCGGACCCAGTTTCTACAATAAAATGATGACAGATAGTGATCGGATTTCTTTGTGTACAGCAACATACAAATATATAACAGACATATGACACATAATCCCAGCATCTGTTAACAGTGAATTAGTAGGTAAAGTCAAGATACATTTGCAAGTTATTAAACACTAGTGGAGTGACATCAATATATAAAACAGAAAAACAATGGGATGACAACTCATCAGTAAACAAGTTTAGTGAAACAAATAGTGGATTAATTATATAATGGTAGGAGTTGCATTTTTAGTTTTTTCTTGAAGATGGAGACTGAAGGTCACATTTTAAGATTCTCATCAAGCTCATTCCAAATCTGCGGTCCTCTGCACACAGTACTAAAGCTGGTAGATTTTAGTCTTCATTTTTCCCAGTCATTTGGGTTTTATTTCTGGTGGTATAGGTGTGCATGGGAAAGAAGGTTGGAATGAGTTCATATAATTTATAGTTGAGATTGTGGACAACCTGATACATTATACAGGCATTCTGGAAGTAATTATACTTAATTGCTTACTTAATTAAATTTTCTTAGCAGTGTTTCCTACATCGCTGTCACTGAATGCTTGATGTTACACATTTGAAATAAATAAATAAATAAAAATACTCAGCAAGTCTTAGAAGATTGTAACAATGGAAAAGATGACTAGCAGGAGAATTATATTCTGACCATGATAAGGAACATACACACGTGGACAAAATTGTTGGTACCCCTCTGTTAATGAAAGAAAAACCACAATGGTCACAGAAATAACTTGAATCTGACAAAAGTGGTAATAAATAAAAATTCTATGAAAATTAACCAATGAAAATCACACAATGCTTTTGAATTATGGTTCAACAGAATTATTTTAAAAAACAAACTCATGAAACAGGCCTGGACAAAAATGATGGTACCCTTAACTTAATATTTTGTTCCACAACCTTTTGAGGAAATCACTGCAATCAAACGATTTCTGTAACTGTCAGTGAGACTTTTGCACCTCTCAGCAGGTATTTTGGCCCACTCCTCATGAGCAAACTGCTCCAGTTTTCTCAGGTTTGAAGGGTGCCTTCTCCAGACGGCATGTTTCAGCTCCTTCCACAGATGTTCAATAGGATTTAGATCAGGGCTCATAGAAGGCCACTTTAGAATAGTCCAATGTTTTGCTCTTAGCCATTCTTGGGTGTTTTTAGCTGTGTGTTTTGAATCATTATCCTGTTGCAAGACCCATGACCTGCGACTGAGACCAAGCTGTCTGACACTGGGCAACACATTTCTCTCTAGAATACCTTGATAGTCTTGAGATTTCATTGTACACCGCACAGATTCAAGACACCCTGTGCCAGATACAGCAAAGCAGCCCCAGAACTTAACAGAACCTCCTCCATGTTTCACAGTAGGGACAGTGTTCTTTTCTTGGTATGCTTCATTTTTGCGTCTGTGAACATAGAGCTGATGTGCCTTGCCAAAATGTTCCAGTTTTGTCTTGTCTGTCCATAGGACATTCTCCCAGAAGCTTTGTGGCTTGTCAACATGCAGTTTGGCAAATTCCAGTCTGGCTTTTTTATGATTTGTTTTCAACAGTGGTGTCCTCCTTGGTCGGGCGTCAGGGCGTGTCAGAGCGGGTGTCAGGGCGTGTCCACACAGGGTGCCTTCTCCTCCTCCACCAGTATGATGGAGAAGGACAGACGAGCCAGGAGACAGGAGAGAAGACTGAGGAGGAATGCAGCCCCTGCTGCCACTACCACAACTTTTACATGCCCTACCTGCAACAGGATATGTGGGTCCAGGATAGGACTACATAGCCATTAAAGGACTCATCGACAGAAGTGGACGTCATCGTCGGACTCGATGGACAACCGCAAGCAAGCAAGCCTCCTTGGTCGTCTCCCATGAAGTCCACTTTGGCTCAAACAACGACGGATAGTGCGATCTGACACTGATGTACCTTGACCTTGGAGTTCACCATGAATGTGTTTAGAGGTTGTTCTGGGTTCTTTTGTTACCATTTGTATTATCCGTCTCCTCCTGCGGCCACGTCCAGGGAGGTTGGCTACAGTCCCGTGGATCTTAAATTTCTGAATATGTGCAACTGTAGTCACAGGAACATCAAGCTGCTTGGAGATGGTCTTATAGCCTTTACCTTTAGACATGCTTGTCTATAATTTTCTTTCTAATCTCCTTAGACCACTCTCTCCTTTGCTTCCTCTGGTCCATGTTTAGTGTGGTACACACCATGTCACCAAACAGCACAGTGACTACTTGTGACCCTTTAAATAGGCTGACTGACTGATTACAAGTTTGTAGACACCTGTGATGTTAATTAGAGGACACATCTTGGTTGAACTTGTCCCTATGGTCACATGATTTTCAATCTTTTCTAGGGGTACCAACATTTTTGTCCAGGCCTGTTTCATGAGTTTGTTTTTTAAAGTAATTCTCTTGAACCACAATTCAAAAGCATTGGCTGAATTTCATTAGTTAATTTTCATAGACTTTTTATTTATTACCACTTTTGTCAGATTCAACTTATTTCTGTGACCATTGTGGGTTTTTCTTTCATTAACAGAGGAGTACCAACAATTTTGTCCACGGCTGTATATATCTGTGTACATATGTATATCCATTTACTGCTTTGGCTAACCAGTTCTTATCTTATTAACTATTGCTCTGAGTGCTGCTATTCCTTTGCTACTGTAATCCTGGAATTTCCCCATTGTGGGATTAATAAAGGCTTATCTTTGTCATGAATTGCTTTCCTTCTGGAGCACAAACAGGGTAAATAGGACCCAAGAGCTGGAGCTGTGGTTCCATGTGGAGCCGCTGCCCAGACGCACCGCATCTTGTTCACGTGCCACACTGAATCGTCCATCAGCCGAACATATGCTGTTCCCAGCTTCGCCACGATCCTCAGCGCTGCCCACTGCTTCACTGGCTGTGGTCCGGTCAGTCACCGTCCCAGCCTCCCGCCGGCACAAACCTGAACCCAGTCTATGACTTGTAGTGGCACCTTACTTGGTTTGACTTGCCACCGTGCCCTCACCAGCCCTGCACTCTCCTTCAGTCTGGTGCCCTCATTAGCTTGTGGCAGTTCAGTAGTCACCGTTGTTGCAACAGACCCCTCACCCATCGCCGGCTGAACTCGACCTGAGCACTGAAGGTGTCTTGTGCTTTCTTGGTGTCACTCATCAGAACAGACACCCCCACCCACTAACTCGGTCGCCCCCACTGCAGCAAGCCGAGCATGGGCACTGAAGTTGTCAGGTTCCTCCACTGAGCTGTCCGAAGTGTGCCATGCACTACCATGCACTGCGTCCAAGCTCGTCTGCTGTCGCTGTGCGTTGTTGCCCCCTGCATGCCCGGGCTCCCTCCCCTCCGGGCAGCTCTCCCCCTGAGACCGTGGAGCAGATTCTTTGGTGTCTGTGCTTTCCATAAATACCTCTGTAGCATCATCTCACTTTGGCTCAGCAATAATTATTCTTCTGCTTAAAGACATTTTGTTTCACCCAGGAGTAAGACAAAGAAATGGATTTTCTCCCCCAGGCCACAGCTGAAATCCCATTCCTTTGTTAAAACCAGCCTAAGGAATTTCCCCAATGTCCGGCTTTGCTTTTATTGCCCCCATAAACATGCAACAGACCTGGCTACACAGATCCACAACTCACCTAATTTCCTTAAACTCTGGGACAAGCTGGATTTAACTAGTGAATTGTAAAGTACATTATTACAAACTCAATTCTAAACCTTCTTCTTTTTAGGACTATGAAAGGCAAATGGACTCTGATGTCTTTAATGTGGAAAATCAATAATATGTGTGAAATGCATTAATCTGTGATTTTATATATATATAATATGCATGTTAAAATTGTTTAAATGAATGTTTATTCCTGCATGTTGATTTAGAAGCACTGCTTATAAGATACACCAAGGTTAGTTTAGTTATACATAGGTGTGTAAAGATATATTCCAATGTATTTAAAATTGTGTGTATTTGCGTGGGCCGATATCACATGTGACTCCAGCAGCCAATCTCTGCATGACAACAATTCTTCATCCCATTGGTCCCTTGTAGACTGTTTGTTATTGGACTAAAGGTTCATCGGGCTTCCCACGAAGGACATTCATTGGCTGAGATCCCGGAAGCCCACAAAGCTCAACAGAACTTATAAATAACAGAGGGACTCCTGCTTCACTTTTTTTTCCCCTTTGGCTCTCTTCCCAGATCCCTCTTGTTCTCTTCTCTTTCAGCTCGCCCTTCTCCACCGATCTTTTTTCTCTTTGAAGTCTATTGTCTACACACAGCAAGGAAAAACAAAGACTCCGACCACATGTCGCTTTTCTGAACACAGAGCAGATAACCCGTAATTTGTTTATGTAACTTTGTATTTTAATGTTTTTCTTTTTCTCTTAAATGCCTAGGAATTCCTATTTCTTTGAGCTCAATTTTTAATCGGAGTTAAACTCCAATTTTTACGTATCTCTTTTTCTTTGTTAACTTTCTGTAAAACCACCGTTTGTTTAATTTTAATGTAAACTTTAATCTTGACTTTATTTTTTTAAATATTTTTTCTTGACCAATCACACACCAGAAGCTATAATTTTTATCTAAAGTCCGAAAGTTTTTTCTTCTAATTTGAAATTGGATTAGATATCTTTAATTAATTATTCCCGAAGACCTCTGCAGCCGTTTGTCTACCAGGAAGAAAAGACGCAGCTCCCACATCGCGCTGAAGAAATGTCATCATCTGGCTCCAAACCCAGTTTCAACTGTGGGTCATACAGCCCAGAATCCAGCCTCTTCGACCGCTTGAATTTAAAGGTCGAAATGTGGACCCTGAAAATATCTGCGGGCAGATATTAACGTCCACGAAATCTTGGGCTGAGGACGACGAAAGAACCATCATCATTGACGGGAATCACGTGAGCTGCAAACTTTAATTCATCTGCTGAATTAAACGTCTGAGGTTCGGTAATAATTTGTATATCTAATCAGATGCAAATTAAGAAGCCCTTAACATAACTCTTCTTTTCATTAAAATTCCATTTTTATTTTCTTAAAAAAGATTAATCCAGGACTTTTTCATATAATTAGTAAACTTTCTCCATAAATTTGCGTTGTTTCCATAATCTGTTAACTCAAACTGATAGAGATTCATTTCTCAGTTTAACCCTGGTTCCGAGAATATTGACATTGTTAATCTATCATTTACAAGATTGATTTTATGATTAATGAAATTACTGCAATGTCTGTTAAACATTTTGTTTAATAAATCTGTAAAAATGAGAGAAGTTGTTGAGAATTTATTTCATTCTGAGTCTGTTCAAGCCCAGGTATCGAATTCATGGAAAATTTTTGAGGCTGATTATTGATTAATTTATTGAGTGATTAAACGGGTATAAAGTGAAATTAAAGATTAAATTGCTTCTTAGAGATAGAAGCTGGTGCCCCCTACCAGTATTATTGACTTTTCTGGTGTATATGAAACGAGATTTGATCTCAGATTCCAATACATCAATATAAACTAAATAATTCATACCTGATCATATTCATATTTATTAATATTCCCTATTTCACGCTACAGATTTTATTGGTACCCTGTGTGAAGGCCTGGTTGAACTTGACAAACTCAGAATGAAAAATTAATACATAAGCTGTGTGTGATCTTGGCTGATTTTTAACTCAAAGGTGGCTCATTGTCTGCAGCTCTGTCTCTGTGTCACAAGGGGGAGGGGGTGAATTTGCCCCCCTGATTACTGCTGTGTGTGTGTGTGAGTTGGCCAAGAGAAGGAGGGGGTGAAGAGACCCCACTCTAGTCAGTTTTAGTTTTTTTTTTTTGTTCAATGCATGCTTAAGAAGCGTGATTACACGCTGAATAATTAAAATAGGCCCGGGAACAAAATAGCAAAGAAATCCTATTTGTTTTCCCCATTATTTCAAACACCCCGCAGGTGAAGCAAACCCTTGGGGGACTTAATTGAATTAACCATTGTATAAACTTGTTGAATAAAGTTTAGGGAGACCGAAGTTTTCCCGCCTTTGGAAAGCAAGGTGTGGTTTTATGGACTGAAGCTTGAGCTGCATCCACGTGGCACGTGCAAGTTGTCAAGCTGTGCACAAAACTGCGCATGTGTAGATCGGCTCAGCGACGCCATCTTAAGTCTAGGTAGAGTTCCCTGTAGCCGACATTTTTTTTTTTTTGTTACTTATTTGTACCCGTAGGTAGATTTGGTTTGCAGTCTGGTGACAAGCCACCGGCTGCCGGTCGCTGCGTGCGCGAGCGCCCTAAACCTACATGTTTTTTGGTATGCGGGAGGAAACCGGAGAAATCCCGGAGTAAACCCACGCAACACGGGGAGAACATGCAAACTCCACACAGCTCACTGTTGGTCGGGGGCTGGGATCGAACCCACGATCTCATGATCCCCGCGATCCCCCGGCCGAGGGTAAAACTGTGCTGCCACAGTGCTAAACCCCTGCGCCACCGTGCAGCCCATTTTGAGTAGAGATCCTTGACTCCTTGAGTGATGTCATTGGGTTTCCTCTTATGGAAGTGCAGACGAAAACTGCCTCCATCTTGTGGTGAAACATAGGGACTGCAATTTTTATTTAAACTTCTAATCTTTAAAGACGATTTATAACCAAATTAATTCTTCAAAGTAACTTCAAAGCAATTCATATTAATCGGAATAAACTAAATTTAACACTAATCCAAACTTTTATGCCAAGAACAAAAGGAAAAGGACCTGTTGGCTTCTGAAAGTTTTTCTCAGTGGTGAAACCCCACTCACTGCATAGATACCTATAGCAGGAACATATATAAACACTCCTATTGTATTTAATCACTTATGTAACCACATATTATAATCTTTTAAGTAAAAAGCAAACATATTTACACATTTTTAAGCAAAAAGTTGCAAACTTTGAAGATATATGTGTGCTTATTTTGCTGTTTTTAAATGTGATATGGTGTGATTCCCTTCCCACAGAAACCCAGTTTTAGTTTAAGGATTCTAATGCTGATGTTTACTCAAGAGTAACATTAAAGTAGGATTAAACCTGTGCATTTTGACAAATTTACAGACTTACTGAATATTTATAATTTTTCCTGTTTCTCAAATTTAAGAAACCACATTAAGGAATTAACACTTAAGCGAAGCTCTAGGTGTTATTTAAACTCATTGTATCATTTCTGATTCATGCTTTCTCTACAGGAAAAGATAAACATTTAACCAACCAGCATAATTTCCAAATTTTTCTCAGGATTTAAGAAAAAGTCAAAAAGGTGCAAACATTGATTATTCTGTAAATAAGAAATTTATAGATGACAATCAAGACAGATCACTATTGACTTCACTCCTAAGAAATCCTTGGACACCAAATATTCAAACAATTCACTTGTTTCTAATTTGTAAATATTTTAAACATTTAATGCTTCAAATGAAAATAGGCCTTAACAAATAAAACCAAAGGAAAGCCTTAACTTTAAAAGAAAGTGGAAACTCATAATTTTAAATCTTTAAAACATTTAGCCTCTTTTGTTTTTGTATTTCTTTTGTAAATAAAATCCTCACTTTCAAAGTGACATTCTGCAAAATTCCAAAGCTAGTTATTGATGACAAATTCCAATACTAGACTTTGAAAATCAAAGTAAAGAAGTCAATCCACACAATTGAAATTCCTGCTTTGTTTTGTGAAACAAATTCAATCCAATTTCAATTCAACTTTATTTATCAACATATGGTTTCAACGAACAAATTAATTGAAGCATCTCTACATTTCTAAATAATTTCAAAATTCTGTTTCCCATCCTGCAAGCCTACAAGTTGAAACAAATTCTAAAGGAACTTTCAACTATCACGGTTGTAAAATAAAACACTCAAGGTTAAACCTTGTTGAACAAATTTAAGAATAATCAACAAGTTGAATTTATTTTTAAAAGCTAAATAACAACAATGGTCAAACATGACGAGTCATCAGACAACCGACCGATTTACCAAACTGGATGACCTTCAAACAACATTGGAAGCATGTGACATAATGCACGGCTCAGGAGACACACACGCAGGCTCAGGATAGATTCAACAGCTTTATTAACAAACAGGGATGTGTGGCTGCATGTCTGTGGAATAAGAATGTATTGGTGGTGGCGTCTGCATCAGGCACGGGGGCAGGAGGCCGTACAGCCGGACAACCCTATGGGAAGAAGCAGAGGGAGAAGGGTAACAGGCACCACACCAATACAGAGGATAATAATGGTTAGCTGGCTTACTTGGTTACGACAGGTGGCTGGCATTGACAAGGGCGGAGCCCGGGAGACTGCAACCTGCAGTGCCTGTGGCAGCAGCGTAGAGACAGCGGCGAGATGAGGGAGTCCGCCGCCGGGGAAATCCACCTGTGCACAGGGGAAGGCTAGAGGAGAGAGGTAAGGGGAGCTTACCCAGATAATCTTTGCTAGCAGGCTTGAGTTCCGTAGTAGCAAAGGTGCCGAAGTTGAGAGAGACGGCTTCAGGCCGAAGCCCAGGGCAGAGTGGATTAAATACCTCGCCGCTGACGAGGAGCAGGTGTGTGTGCGGCTGGCGCCGCTGATGAGCGGCGAGTCATGACAGTACTCCCCCCTCTAGCGGCGCCTCCTGGCGATGGTTTTTCCGGGTGCGCTCGATGAAACTCAGAGATGAGAGACCGGTCCAACACCAGCAAGGAAGGCACCCATTGTCTCCACTCGGGTCCATAGCCCTCCCAGTCCACCAAATACTGCAACCCACGACCCCGGCGTCGGGCGTCCAAGATCTCAGTGACAGATCAGGCCGGATGGCCACCAATCATCCGGGGAGCGGGGTGCACCGCAGGTGGAGGGCAGAGGGGGTCAGAGACCACCGGTTTAATTTTGGAGAAGTGGAAGGTGGGATGGATGCGGAGGGAGGAGGGAATAGCCACACGCACAGCCACCGGGTTGATAATCCTAGTTATGGGAAATGGGCCGATGAATCATTGGGCCAGCTTTCTCCTCTCACCCTTTAGGTTGACTTCCTGTGTGGATACCCAGACTTGTTGTCCCACCTGGTAGGCAGGGGCAGGTCTCCTGTGCCGGTCCGCCGTGGATTTATTGCGCTCCGCCGTGCGTAAAAGCGCATTGCGCGCCATGGTCCAAAGGGAGCGGCACTGCCTAAAGTGCGCCTGGACAGAGGGGACAGCCAACTCGTCCTCCTGCGCGGGGAATAGAGGTGGATCATAACCCAGGGATGCTTTAAAGGGAGACATCCCGATGGCAGAGGAGCGAGAGGTGTTGTGGGCGTACTCCACCCAGGCGAGGTGAGAGCTCCAGGACGTGGGCTTGGATGTAGTAACGCAGCGGAGGGCAGCCTCCAGCTCCTGGTTAGTTCGCTCACACTGCCCGTTAGACTGGGGGTGATGGCCGGAGGTGAGGCTTACTTTAGCTCCCAGGGCGTTGCAAAAGGACCTCCAGACATCCAAAGAGAACTGGGGGCCACGGTCGGAGACCACATCGACCGGGATTCCATGCAGTCTGACCATGGGTTGGATGAGGAGGTCCGCCGTCTCTAAGGCTGAGGGGAGTCCACGTAGGGACACAAAGTGGGCGGCCTTGGAAAAACGGTCAACGATGGTCAGAACTGTGTCAAAGTTGTTGGAGACAGGGAGCCCGGTGACGAAGTCTAGGGTGATGTGCGACCAGGGCCTGCCAGGGACGGGCGGGGGCTGGAGCAGGCCCGCAGGGGGAGCGTTACCTGACTTACTGGTGGCGCAGACGGGGCAGGCCCGGGCGTAACGGGCGGCATCCTTCCGCAGACCTGGCCACCAAAAGGATCGCTGGAGGAGGTCGATCATCCGTGAAGCTCCAGGATGGCAAGTGAGCTTAGAGGTGTGGAGCCAGTGAATAACGTCCCCCCGGACGGCAGATGGCACGAAGAGCCTCCCCTCCGGTCCGCCGCCAGGGACCGGTTCCGACTCCTGCGCCCTCTGGATCTTATCTTCTATGTCCCAAGAAACAGCCCCCACAACGCACGATCTGGGCAGGATGGTGTGAACAGCGTCTTCTGTGGCCTCCGGGGCAAATTGCCTGGAGAGGGCGTCGGGCAGGCCGTTCTTGGAGCCAGGCCTGTAAGTGATGTTGAATTTAAACCTTGCAAAGAACAGGGACCAGCACGCCTGGCGGGCGTTCAGACGCTTGGCAGATCTTAGATACTCCAAGTTCTCGTGGTCAGTTAGGACCACAAAAGGCAAGGCGGCCCCCTCCAGCCAATGACGCCACTCCTGGAGCGCGAGCTTGATGGCTAGAAGCTCTCTGTCCCCCACGTCATAATTACGCTCCGCCGGGGACAGGCGCCGAGAGAAGAAGGCGCAGGGTCGCTTGACTCCGTTGGCTGGAGACCGCTGGGACAGCACCGCCCCCACCCCCGTGTCTGAAGCGTCCACCTCCACTATGCACTGCAGCGCGGGATCGACCTGGATGAGGACCCCGGAGGAGGAAAACTCCGTCTTCAGCGCCTGGAAGGCCGTTGCGGCCTCTTCAGTCCACCAGAACGGGGTCTTAGGGGAAGTGAGGCGGGTCAGAGGCCCGACGATGGCTCCAAAGTTTGGGACAAAGCGGCGGTAGAAATTGGCGAACCCGACGAACTGCTGAACCTGTTTCCTAGAGGTAGGTGTGGGCCAATCCACCACCGCTTTAATCTTCGCTGGGTCCAGAAGCACCTGGTCATGGGAGATGACGAACCCCAGGAAGGAAGTTGTTTTGGCGTAGAATTCACACTTCTCCGCTTTGACATATAGACGATTCTCCAAAAGTCTCTGCAGGACCCGCCTCACGTGGACCCGGTGCTCGTCCCTGGACCTGGAGAAGATGAGGATGTCGTCCAGGTAGACGAACACAAACAGGCCGATGAAATCCCGGAGGACGTCATTAATGAGGCGCTGGAAGACGGCTGGAGCGTTGGTCAACCCAAACGGCATCACAAGATATTCAAAATGACCGTTAGTGGTGCGGAAGGCTGTCTTCCACTCATCTCCCTCCCGGATCCGGACGAGGTGGTACGCGCTGTGGAGATCCAGCTTAGTAAACCAGGTCACCCCCTGGAGGGAGTGGAAGGTGGTATCCATGAGGGGCAGGGTGTACCGGTCCTTCTCCGTGATGTCATTGAGCGCTCGATAATCGATGCAAGGACGAAGGGAGCCGTCCTTCTTTCCCACGAAGAAGAACCCTGCGCCTACTGGAGAGGAAGATGGTCGGATAATCCCAGCGCTGAGCGACTCCTTCAAGTAGATGTTCATGGCCTCCTTCTCTGGCGCCGACAGGCTATAGAGGCGTCCTGAGGGTAGGGGCGCCCCCTGGCGGATGTTGATGGCACAGTCGTAGGACTGGTGAGGAGGCAGAGACATCGCCTTGGACTTGCTGAAAACTGCACCCAGGTCGTGGAACTCTGAAGGCACAAGGGTGAGATCCGGGGGCGCGGTGTCCTTGGCTGTGAGAGGCGAGGACGGGGCGCAGGCAGCGGATTGGAGACAGGTGCCCATACAGAAGGTGCTCCAAGCTGACACTTTCCCAGTCTTCCAGTCCAAAGCGGGGTTGTGGAGGCGGAGCCAGGGGTATCCGAGAATGACAGGAGTGACCGAGGTGGGCAGGACGTAGAAGGAGATATCCTCCCGGTGGTTTCCTGAGATGATCACCGGAATGGGAGATGTTTGGTGGGTCACCTTCCCCAGGGAGACTCGGGAGAGATTAACCAGGGCGAGAGGAGAGTCGAGGGGGTGACAACGGATGCCCAATCGGGTTGCCAGGCTCTGTGAAATAAAGCTACCCTCCGCGCCTGAATCCACCAGTGCATGTGTGAGGTGCCCAGTGAGGTTGTGACAGAAGCGGATGGGCAGCGTCAAATGTGTGAGGGGATTTAACCGATTAGCGTCCGCGAGGCCCCCTACAGTGATTCACGGACCTCCTCGTTTTGGCTTCTCCGGACAATGCTCCACCGTGTGCTGGCTACCCCCGCAATACATGCAAAGGCCCAGATCATGGCGACATTGTTTCTCCGCCAGGGGGAGCTTTGTCCGGCCCGTCACCATCGGCTCCGACTCCTCGGAGGCGTCCGACGGCGGCAACGCCAGGTGGCGAGCTTGGGACAAGCGCGCAGAGACGCCCCGCGAGCGAGAAGACTGCTTCCGCTCTGAGGCGCACTCACGCAGCCTGTTATCCAAGCTGATGGCTAGGGAAATCAGCTCCGCCAGCGTCTCCGGGATATCCCGGCCGGCCAGCTCATCTCTCAGACCAGAGTTTAGGCTGCGGAGGAAGATGCCGCAGAGCTCACGCTCTTGCCAGCCAACTTCCTCCGCGGTAACCCGGAAGTCGATCGCGTGTTCGGCCGCCGATCGGCTCCCCTGTTGGAGGCCGAGAAGGCGGTCGACCTGGACACTGTCCAAACGCGAATGATCGAACACTTCCAGAAATTGTCGCACGAATTGGCCATAGGTGAGGGTGGAGAAGCTGGGCTTCGTCATGATGGCGTAAGCCCAGGTAAGCACACGACCCTCCAGGAGATTACCAATATAGCTAATCCTGCTGTGGTCTGAGGGGAAGTCTCTGGGAACGCGAAGGAACACGGACTCACACTGCATGATAAAACCCCGAGCTCCACCAAACTTACCGCTAAAGCGAGCAGGAGTGGGGATTGGTGTGAGCCGTGCCGGCGCACCCGGAGCAAGCTGGACAGCCGCCGGAGCAGCGGGAGCTGCGCCACCCGGACGAGCCGAGGGGAACGGCTGCTGGGGGTCCAAGCGGTCTAATCGGTTTGTAATAATTGTTAATTGATTTAGTATCACCTGTTGTTGATAGGCTATTGAATCTACCCGAGCCTCGAGGGTGGAAAGACGGCGTGTGAGCCCGCTGTCTGCCGAGCCGCTCTGCTGAAGCCGTACTGACATAATGCACGGCTCAGGAGACACACACGCAGGCTCAGGATAGATTCAACAGCTTTATTAACAAACAGGGATGTGTGGCTGCGTGTCTGTGGAATAAGAATGTATTGGTGGTGGCGTCTGCGTCAGGCACGGGGGCAGGAGGCCGTACAGCCGGACGAACCTATGGGAGGAAGCAGAGGGAGAAGGGTAACGGGCACCACACCAATACAGAGGATAATAATGGTTAGCTGGCTTACTTGGTTATGACAGGTGGCTGGCGTTGACAAGGGCGGAGCCCGGGAGACAGCGACCTGCAGTGCCTGTGGCAGCAGCGTAGAGACAGCGGCGAGATGAGGGAGTCTGCCGCCGGGGAAATCCACCTGTGCACAGGGGAAGGCTAGAGGAGAGAGGTAAGGGGAGCTTATCCAGATAATCTTTGCTAGCAGGCTTGAGTTCCGTAGTAGCAAAGGTGCCGAAGTTGAGAGAGACGGCTTCAGGCCAAAGCCCAGGGCAGAGTGGATTAAATACCTCGCCGCTGACGAGGAGCAGGTGTGCGCGCGGCTGGCGCCGCTGATGAGCGGCGAGTCATGACAGCATGGACTTCTAATTTAATTTCTAGCTTCACAACACGGGTCAAGGAAACACCGCCCAAAGAATTGAAGCAACTCACTGAAGAACTTTTGAATGAACATACTGAAAAACCACCAGAAGGCAAGGACCACACCAGTGTGTTAGGTAAGTTTGCGCTAACATTAGTTGCAAGATTAAAGGTAGCCGAGAACGAGCTAGCAAATCAACAAATGATGATCTTATCTCTCCAAGAAGAGAATGAGACACTGAAGGAAAATTTGGAACAATCTCAAGAGGAGAATGACAAAACTCAAAACCAACTGGATGAAGCGTTACAAGATTTGGACCGTGCAGAGAAAGAAAATAAACGGTTGATAGATAACAATGACCCGCTTCACCAAGACAACAATGAACTTGAAGATGCCCTTCAAGACACAAAGAAGGAACTCAGAAGAGTTGAAGGTCAACTTGAAAATGTGAAGAAGGACTACAAAGAATGTCAACTGCTCCTAAAGGAAAGACATGAACACCGGGACATCCACCGCGCTCCCTCACCCGATTCCCATTTCGAATACGGACGACCGCGTGGACAGTGTGCGTGTGCCCCTTCAGACCGCGACCTTGACAAGATCGCGCGAAATATCACCAAATTTGATCCAGGACCTATGGGTTCACCTGATGCCAAAGTCAATTTACAGGACATTGATTACTACCTGCGTAAGTATCCTGATGCTACGATTGACGATCGCATCTATCTGATTAAGTTAACATCTAACAGGTCAGTATCAAAATTCATAGACAGACAGCCGACAAACATCAAAGCAGACTACATGCTGCTCCGCGAAGCCATCGAAAAGGAGTTCTCCGACGACTGCCCACAGGCAGGGCTAACCGCAGCCCTAGCCGTGAAGCAAGGATGCTCAGAGCCAACACAAGCCTACTACCAGAGACTCCTACTTGCATATTTTGGATCTCAAAATACACCAGGGATGGAAGAAGACCACAATTTCAAGACCCTCTTCATCCAAAACCTCCATCCCACTGTGAGTCATTACCTGGGAGTTACAGCTAACCCAAGGTCAAACTCAATAAGTCAGCTGAGAGAGTTTGCACACTATGCGTTCCAAAAACAGCAACAAAGTCGCAACAAGCACGCTGAGCCTGCCACAGTGCTAGCTATTAGCGATGCATCTAACACCTTGGAGTTGGAAGGAGCTCCTCGCTCTACTCCACCTCCTACACTGCGAGTACATAAACAGCCAAAGCATTTTCCCAACCGACCTCATCAAGGTCAAAACCAAACTAGGTCCTCTGGATATCACTTTGGACCAACTTTGCGAAAACCCGACTACCGTCGTAGACCATATCCACGGGATAGGTCACGAGAACGCGATAAGGACTACCATGATGACAGATAACGATACGAAGACATGCGTAACCACGACAAATGGTCTCCATCTCATCACAGAAGCTCAGAAGCAGAAACCTATCACAAACCTTGGAAGGAAGAAGAAACTCCTACATTCAGTAGAGAAGATATTGAAATTGTCCAACACCTCCTAGCAGAGATTCAAAGCTACAAAGAGAATAAAACATTCTGCTAACATTCTAGCTATATCAGCTGTGCCAACTCAAAACAAGTGTTCCAAACGAAGGAAACACAAGAAGAAAATCCCTCGAGCAAATGAGGAAGGACCAAAGGACTCAACACAGTCCAGTGCTGTTATGGCAGCCCAACCACAGGTCACAGACCACTCCTCTAATGACATTTCGCAACTCTGTGTCAAACCACCAGTTCCACAATTCCTATGCGATTTAAACAAGAGGGGGGTGGCATGGAAATTCTACCTTCCACTGACCCTTGAAGACATGGTGTGTCAGGACGCTGTTTTAGACACCGCTGCTGACATCACTCTCATGTCACACACCCTTTTTGACAAACTACGTGTAGCCGCTAACCGCGCTAACAAACATTTGAAACTGGAACCCTGTTCATTAGCCGTGCGACCATATGCGCTCACTAAAACAACCCTGTTGGGCGTATCACTACTAAACATGTCCATTGGACCCATGACCTTGACACATCCGGTCTACGTGTCCAAACTTGAAGCCATTCCATTACTTGTTGGCAAAGACCTACTGAACCATTTTGAGCCACTGATTGATTTCAAGAACCTCAAACTATGGGCTCAAACGCAACACCCTCACCCATTTGACCCAACAAGAACAACTGAATCACAGTGCTTTGTTCTGAACACTTTGGACACCCCAAGTCTCACACAACTAGCACTGTTGGAACAACTGCAACCGATTGAAAGCGACCGCCAAGACAAAGGTGAGTACTGTCCTAAAGAAGTCAAAAGTTACTTTCAAATACAAGGTCACACCAAGGAATCAAATGACCTTGAACACTCAACGGCCAAGCAGAAAACCCCAAACGGCCCTCTTAAAACCCTTGATACCCATGATTCAATGGTGGTGTCACATTTTGAAACCCACCCACCCACCCATGAGGCCTGCATGGCCACAAGAGCCACACCAACCGGCTCTCTAGACCCTCTGAAACCTCAAGTTTTTGTGACAACAAACCCAAATTTTGCAAACGCAAGGAGCACAGTCACTCAACCTTGCAACCAAACGATCCATAAAACCGTCAAACACCGGTCGGATAAAACGGTACATGCGCTGACCACTTCTAAACCCTATGACATACCAAACCTGAAACCACTTCATGTGACACAATCTTCTCTGCAGCTATACAATGGCACTCCTGTTCATGCTTCCGATGAACCATCATCGCCACCGCTCAGAGTTCCTCGAAACCAGAGGGGGGTGATGACTGCCAATGCCCATAACACTCAAGCTGCAGAGCACAAAAGCGTCAAAACGACATACAACGCTCCCAAGGCTGTATTTCAAAAACATTTGGACCGATTCGCCAAACGACAGAAAGCATACAACGATCAAAAACTCTTGCATGACAAACTGCGAAGGGGGGACAAGATCTTCCACCCCACATTTGTACCACAGACACCTGAAATAAATTTACAGGAAAGGAAAATCACTCCTAAATTCCTGCCCGAGTGAATGAATCCACACATTGTCAACAACAAACTTTGGCCACCCAAAAGCCAAATCCAAGACCCCATTTTCAAATGGGCCCACCAAAATCAGAGTAACCTTTACCAAAACCCCATGGGACTTGTCGGGTACAACACTGTCAAAGTAAGTCCATAAATAAGATTACAATCAAACCTACGTCTGAGAAATAACCGTAGCTAACTACTAGCCTCAGGTACACTCAGTCAAATCTCTCTGAACAATCAGTTAATTGCATCAAACTTCCAGAAAAGGAAAGGGTATATTAAAACCAAATTAGCCCTTAAACTAATTTCACAGACCTCTGTAAAATCTAATAAACTTCAATCAACTTACTATTACCAAATAGTACACGCAAATACATTCAACACCATTAGCTTGAGCTAATAATCTTAAAACTCCCATCAAAGGTGAAAAACAAGCACAAGGTTTAGAGTTCAATCTCTTAAGCTCTATTCTATAATTTCCCAGTTTTGGGATCAATAAACTACATCCATCTTAAAGAAATCATTCCACCTCTAAGAGGAATTTTCATTTGCCAACCAGGTATCTAAAGAAAGATCAACAAGAAGATTAAGATCCAAAACCACTCACTTTTGTTTGCCAAGATGATGGCCCTCCTGTTTATCAGTTTAGCCATCTGCCTAGCAATCACACCCACTGTTACCCAGTCAGAATAGGGCCAAGCCAAAACGAAAGGTCAAAGATCCTCGGGTGGATTCTTAATAACAGCCTCGTCGTTAGAGCCTCTTGTTAACCTTAGCACGCCCACTGCTAACTCAGTCAACACCGCTAAACCGAAACGCCTGGTCGCTGAACCACAAATGGTTACCAAAATCTTACAAGACTGCGTTGGTTTTGAATGCTTGCTCCGAAGCTTCAGTCAAACTCAACAAGGTCTTGAACTCTTTGCTCTTTGTGTTAAAGGTTGACTATGCTCACACACAGCCAATGTCTATGTTACTCTCAGAAGTAGCTAGAAACATTAGCTTTTCAGTTAATGCTTTAGCAATGAATATGCTCTCTCATCATATCCTTTTTGCAGTAAATCCAAATTTACTTTTCATTGCAATCCAAAGAATGATAACGACATCCTATGCCCACTCAGTTTTTCCGAACAAAAGCCTCAAACACCCTATGATTTGGACATCTGTGGAACCATGGTTTAGTCTAACTAAACAAGTTCAATTTGAACCTCCTTGAGTCACCTCAATATTGATTAGTCTGAATCTACCTCAAATATGAAAGAATTTTATTTTTGCTTTTGACTCAGATTTTTGGATACATGCTTGTGTATATACAAATAATACTTTATACTTTATTTAGACTTTATGTACATTTAAACTGTTTTTGAAACTTTGAATAGATATTTTTCAGCAAACCCAAAACATTTATATCAAGTATGTCAAAACCCACATACTTCTAGTTCACTTTTTTGTACCCAGAATTTTTAAGTCTTTACAGGCTTATACAGAACTTTAGTATATCCTAGACAATTATACAATGTTTATATTTGGTCATGCCCAAATTATTTTTGAAATTTCCAGAAGTTTTTTAGCAAACCAAATTTAAGGACCTACACTTTGGAATAGATACTGTTTACAAGCTTAAGACTTATCGACATCAGAACTTTAGTTCAGCATTTGGATCAAGCCTCGCCAAATTGGGATTTGATGCCTAGGATTGCTATCAACGCTGAATCAACGTCACCATTGATACCAGAGGGGGGACTGTAGCATCATCTCACTTTGGCTCAGCAATAATTATTCTTCTGCTTAAAGACATTTTGTTTCACCCAGGAGTAAGACAAAGAAATGGATTTTCTCCCCCAGGCCGCAGCTGAAATCCCATTCCTTTGTTAAAACCAGCCTAAGGAATTTCCCCAATGTTCGGCTTTGCTTTTATTGCCCGCATAAACATGCAACAGACCTGGCTACACAGATCCACAACTCACCTAATTTCCTTAAACTCTGGGACAAGCTGGATTTAACCAGTGAATTTTAAAGTACATTATTACAAACTCAATTCTAAACCTTCTTCTTTTTAGGAATATGAAAGGCAAATGGACTCTGATGTCTTTAATGTGGAAAATCAATAATATGTGTGAAATGCATTAATCTGTGATTATATATATATATATATATATATATATATATATATACTGTATATATATATATATATATATATATATATATATACTGTATATATATATATATATATATATATATATATATATATATATATATATGCATGTTAAAATTGTTTAAATGAATGTTTATTCCTGCATGTTGATTTAGAAGCACTGCTTATAAGATACACCAAGGTTAGTTTAGTTATACATAGGTGTGTAAAGATATATTCCAATGTATTTAAAATTGTGTGTATTCGGGTGGGCCAATATCACATGTGACTCCAGCAGCCAATCTCTGCATGACAACAATTCTTCATCCCATTGGTCCCTTGTAGACTGTTTGTTATTGGACTAAAGGTTCATCGGGCCTCCCACGAAGGACATTCATTGGCTGAGATCCCGGAAGCCCACAAAGCTCAACAGAACTTATAAATAACAGAGGGACCCCTGCTTCACTCTTTTTTCCCTTTGGCTCTCTTCCTGGATCCCTCTTGTTCTCTTCTCTTTCGGCTCACCCTTCTCCACCGATCTTTTTTCTCTTTGAAGTCTATTGTCTACACACAGCAAGGAAGAACAAAGACTCCGACCACATGTCGCTTTTCTGAACACAGAGCAGATAACTCATAATTTGTTTATGTAACTTTATATTTTAATGTTTTTCTTTTTCTCTTAAATGCCTAGGAATTCCTATTTCTTTGAGCTCAATTCTTAATCGGAGTTAAACTCCAATTTTTACTTATCTCTTTTTCTTTGTTAACTTTCTGTAAAACCACCGTTTGTTTAATTTTAATGTAAACTTTAATCTTGACTTTATTTTTTTAAATATTTTTCTTGACCAATCACACACCAGAAGCTATAATTTTTATTTAAAGTCCGAAAGTTTTTTCTTCTAATTTGAAATCGGATTAGATATCTTTAATTAATTATTCCCGAAGACCTCTGCAGCCGTTTGTCTACCAGGAAGAAAAGACGCAGCTCCCACATCGCGCTGAAGAAACGTCATCATCTGGCTCCAAACCCAGTTTCAACTGTGGGTCATACAGCCCAGAATCCAGCCTCTTCGACCGCTTGAATTTAAAGGTCGAAATGTGGACCCTGAAAATATCTGCGGGCAGATATTAACGTCCACGAAATCTTGGGCTGAGGACGACGAAAGGACCATCATCATCGACGGGAATCACGTGAGCCGCAAACTTTAATTCATCTGCTGAATTAAACGTCTGAGGTTCGGTAATAATTTGTATATCTAATCAGATGCAAATTAAGAAGCCCTTAACTGTTAAGGGCTTCTTAATTTGCATAACTTATGCAAATTAAAAAGCATAATTAACATAACTCTTCTTTTCATTAAAATTCCATTTTTATTTTCTTAAAAAAGATTAATCCAGGACTTTTTCATATAATTAATAAACTTTCTCCATAAATTTGCGTTGTTTCCATAATCTGTTAACACAAACTGATAGAAATTCATTTCTCAGTTTAACCCTGGTTCCGAGAATATTGACATTGTTAATCTATCATTTACAAGATTGATTTTATGATTAATGAAATTACTGCAATGTCTGTTAATCATTTTGTTTAATAAATCTGTAAAAATGAGAGAAGTTGTTGAGAATTTATTTCATTCTGAGTCTGTTCAAGCCCAGGTATCGAATTCAAGGAAAATTTTTGAGGCTGATTATTGATTAATTTATTGAGTGATTAAAAAGGTATAAAGTGAAATTAAAGATTAAATTGCTTCTTAGACATAGAGGCTGGTGCCCCCTACGAGTGTTATTGACTTTTCTGGTGTATATGAAACGAGATTTGATCTCAGATTCCAATACATCAATATAAACTAAATAATGCATACCTGATCATATTCAAATTTATTAATACTCCCTATTTCACGCTACACCTCATTGGTGTTGGTCTCGTTAAACCTGGGCTCCCTCCCCTCCAGCACTTGCTCTGTGTGCCCGAGGGATCGAGGTGAGTCCGGTCTCTGTTCTTTCTCCATGTCGTCTTCACCGTCTGTGCCATAGCTACTCTGTGCATTATGTTTGCTGTCAACACAGAGCTCTTCGATTGCATTCACACCCACGAAGCTTGGGTGAACTGGGCCATAGCCGCTGACCATTTGTCCGCTGATTGTGAGAGTAAAACCCAGCTCACTGAATAAATCCCACCTGATAACATTTCCACCCCGGTGTGTCACCTGGAACAAGAACGCTGGAATCACTTTTTCACCATACTGCACTGCAAATGTGACCTTCCTGCTGGTACCAGAGCTCCCGTCATCTGGTAATTCCACCGCATCAGGGCGCCGGGGGGTGAGCCTTGGAATCACGGCCTCATTTACTATGGACTGCGTGGCAGCAGTGGCTATTATCATGGACACACTCACGCCATCTAGCTTCACAACACACTGCAGTCCTAACCAACCTTCGGGACTCGCAACATTTATGCCGTGTTCGTAGGGTGTGAGGTTAGCTAGCTTAGCGTTTCATCAACAGCGGCGGGTTTTCGCGCACTGTGCCACATTATTGGGTTTAGCTGCGTAGCTAGTTAACATCTCAATAGCCTCCTCATAACACTTTGTTGGCCCAAGCATTCAAAAAACTCTCTGATCTTCCGTGCCTAGGAAGTGGACCAGCAGCGCTCGCTTCCTCACTCCATCCAGCTTCTCCAGATCCAGAGCCATGATGTAGGTTTTGAAGGCCCCCAACCAGTCAGCCCATGGCACCGGTGACTCGCTGGAAAGCTCTAGAAAAGGCTTCAGAGGTGTAAAGCATGCCACCATTTGTTAATCCTCAGTCGCCAAATGTTATGTCCACAAACCTAGCACAAAAGGAGATCGACAAAGAGGCTGTGCTGAACACTGCTTTATTATATATAAAGAGCACACTATACACAACACTGTGGTGGAGTCATCAAGAGCCAAAAGAGACAGCCCTAATGGCGGACACCCCTTATATAAGGCAGTACGATGACGCGACAGGAAGTCGATGTCACCACACTGCACTTCACAATAAGTGCCGTCATGACACTCCGGCGATTAGAGACAGATAAATGTAGTAGGTAAGAGGTTCCGGTATTACATTAATGACGCTTTTCAAAATTTTGCTGGAAATTTCATCAGCTCCAGCAGAGTTCGAGTTCTTCATGTCCTTAATGATTTTTCAGACTTCATCACAATCAGTTGACTTCAGAAAGAAAGAATTCAGGTAGTTTCCTGATAAATAATGTTTGAAAGCAGTAGCCTGGGGTCGGCTGATTTTATTACATAAATTTTCTCCAATGGAAACAAAATAATAATTAAATTTATCAGCGAGAGTGATGTTACTGGGGAGATTGCTGACCACATTATTGTTAAGAAGTGTGGGGTTTTTTTGGTCCCTCATTAGAAACTTATTTAGTACTCTCCAGGATTTCTTGGAATCACCCTTTGATGCATTTATAAGTTCTGCATAGTAACTACTTTTACTCTTTCTAATAATATACTGCATGTTATTTTATTTCTTTTTGTTATTAATATTTGAATTTTTTATGTATCGTTTATATAGTTTATTTTTGTGCTTAATAGATTTTAATATACCCTTAGAAAGTCATGGATTTTGAATAGTACCATTACATGTGACAGTCGACAGGGATTGTCCTCTGAATGGAGTTTGTTATTTCTGTAGTCAAGGTGTCAAATGCAGCATCAGCATCACTACAATTGTAGATTCTATCCCATGTCTTGGCATGCAAGTCCTCATTCAGTCGTTGTAAGGTTTCTTCATTGAGTATTTTTATTTTTAGTTTATGACGTGAGATTGAGGGCCTAACAGCAAGGTCAAGAAACAGAACAATAGGGAAATGATCAGAAATCTCAGAGAGTATGACTCCAGATACCATTGTGGAATTGCAAATGTTAGAATCAGAATCAGAATCAGAATCAGGTTTATTGCCATTGTTCATGTAGTACACAAACTAGGAATTTGTCTCGGTACAATGCTGCAACATTAAACATGATAAGATAAGAGAAATAAACTATACATGTAATAAAGTGTAGGATAAGATTAAGTGATACTGGTCAACAGTTAAAATATATATTAGCCAGCAGCAGATACTGTGGAGAACTATATAGTGCAGTCGGTAATGCAGAAAGAAAACAGTGACGATTGACATGAGTCTGGTTGAGCTGCTGTACATGATGCACGAGAGTCAATAAGTCACTTAGTGTTCAGCAGTCTAATGGCAGAGGGGAAGAAGCTGTTCATGTGACGGGAGGTTTTAGTCTGGATGGACCGAAGTCTTCTACCAGAGGGGAGGGGGGCAAATAGTACGTGACCAGGGTGTGAGGGATCGGCTATGATCCGGCCAGCACGCCTCCGGGTCCTGGAGATGTACAGATCCTGGAGAGATGGGAGCTTGCAGCCGATCACCTTCTCAGCAGCGCGCACGACGCGCTGCAGCCTTAGTCTGTCCCTGGCAGTGGCTCCTGCGTACCACACGGTTATGGAGGTGGTGAGGATGGACTCGATGATGGCTGTGTAGAACTGCACAGTGATGATACTATAAATAATGGACTTGTTAGAGTGAGTAATTCTGATATACGTAAGTATTAATGGTAGGGAAAAAGGAAGAGGAGTGTAGTATATTTGTAATGTGGCTTATATTATTCATATATCCATACCTACATATGTATAGACACAAAAGGAATGTTTAGAGATTGCATATGTGGAATGACCTCACGTCTCAGAGCAGGACAATAGGTCTCGACCCCCCAGGGTCAGGTGGAGGAGTGAGAGGACAATAGAAGAAGATAACGCGGATGTGTGATGTCGGCTTTTGTTATGCGATGTCTTTTGTTATGTGATGTATAAGTACGAAGGTCTGACTGCGCTCAGCCTCTTTTCTGCTTCTGCAATGAGATGAGACATGTTAGGGACTGGAAACCGACAATAAACCTGATTTATAAAATCACTTTGCTTCCTTATTTCAAGCTCCCTACATTGGTGACCAGACGTGAGAATGGACGAAAGACGTTCTCCCGCTACAGGCTCGTCAGAGGCGACCCAAACAAGCGCCGTCGCCAACCCTGACATGGGAACAGATGGAAGACATTCCCCCACAGCAGACTCGTCGGAGACGGCCCAAGCAAGCGCCGTCCCCAACCCTGTCGTGAGAACGGAGGAAAGGCGTTCTCGCGCTGCAGACTCGTCAGATGCGGCCCAAGCAAGCGCCGTCGCCGTCAAACTCCCAGAGTTCTGGCAAAATGACCCGAACTCGTGGTTCCAGCAGGCTGAGGCTCAGTTTGCACTCGCGGGGGTGACGGCTGACGAGACCAAATTTTACCACATCGTCGCCAGACTCGATGCCGCCACAGCACGATGCGCGCGGAGCGTTATACAACAGCCGCCCGCCAACGACAAATACAAGGAACTGAGAGTTTCGTCCCCTCGGCCGAGGAAAGGGCCGGGAGGATACTGGCGATTTACGGCCATGGGGGGCGCAAACCGATGGCCCTCATGGAAGACATGCTGCAGCTGAGGGAGGCAGACAACGACAACTTCCTCTTTCAACACATCTTCCTCAGCACTCTGCCGACGCACATGAGAGGGATCCTGGCCAACATGCAGTGTAAGACCCAGCAGGACTTCCGCGCGCTTGCCCGAGAAGCGTAGCGGCTCATCAACTCCTGTGGCGAGCAGATGGCCACAGCAGCATCGGCAGATCTCGGCGTGGAAGCCCAGAGCATCGGAGAATCACAGGCGACAGAGCAGAACCCGCCCACCATGGCAGCGACGCGACCAAGGCGCAGCAAATGGGATGACCTCTGCTACTACCATCGACGTTTTGCCGAGAGGGCATACAAATGCGTGCCCCCCTGCAGTTTCAAGAACTCGGGAAACTTCAAAGCCGGGAACCGTTAGCAGCTACGGCTCTCGGCAAGACAAACAAGCTGCTCTACGTGACTGACGGACACTCCGGGAGACAGTTCCTCATCGACTCCGGAGCTCAGGTGAGCTTCATCACCCCGTCCTACGCAGACCGGGCAACAGGACCCCGTGGAAATGGAGTGATGGCAGCTAACGGCTCGATCATCGACACTTTTGGTGAAAGAAACCTGCCTCTGTCCATTCACGGCCGCAACTATAGGTGGACCTTTATTATAGCGGCGGTGAGTTTTAACTTGTTGGGCGCTGATTTCTTATGTGCACATGGGTTGTTAGTCAACCTTGCAAACAGACGCTTAGTTAATGCAATGTTTCTTAGTTAATGCAATGTTTCTTAAATTCTTCTATCCCCTGTTCAGCTCGAGTGTCCCCACCACCCGTGCAGGCCAGCATCGCCACAGCAGGAGGTAAGTTTGACCAACTCCTCACCCAAATTCCAGCACTCACAGTTCCCAAATTTTCAGCAACAGTAGCGAAACACGGGGTGGAACACTTCATTCCCACAACGGGACCACCTGTTTTCGCTAAAGCTCAGCGCTTAGACGCGACCAAGCTCGCCATAGCACGCGACGAGTTTGCCAGCCTAGAAAAACTGGGCATTATTCGGCGCTCAAAAAGCCCTTGGGCATCGCCACTGCGTATGGTCCCGAAAACCGACGGTTCCTGGAGACCTTGTGGTGATTATTATTTTCCTGGTGACCTTGCGGTGATTATTATTTTTTTTGATCAGGATTTGTCCTTCAATTCACATATTAAATTTGTTTCTAAGACTGCCTTTTATCATTTGCGTAATATTGCCAAGATTAGGAGCATCTTGTCTCAGAGTGATGCTGAGAAACTGATCCACGCTTTTGTTAGCTCGAGATTAGATTATTGTAATTCTTTATTATCAGGCTGTCCTAAAACATCTTTAAAAAGTCTTCAGCTGATCCAAAATGCTGCAGCAAGAGTTTTAACAGGTACTAGAAAGAGAGATCATATCTCTCCGGTTCTGGCCTCCCTTCATTGGCTTCCCATAGAGTTTAGAATTAAGTTTAAAATCCTTCTTCTTACTTACAAAGCTCTAAACAATCAGGCTCCTTTTTATTTAAAAGATCTGATACTACCGTATTATCCTAACAGAGCACTATGCTCCCAAAATGCAGGATTACTTGTAATACCTAGAATCTCCAAAAGTACAATGGGAGGCAGAGCCTTCAGTTATCAAGCTCCTCTCCTGTGGAATCAGCTGTCAATCTGGATTCGGGAGTCAGACTCGATCTCTGTTTTTAAGAATAGGGCTAAAACCTACCTTTTTGATATAGCCTACAATTAGGGAGGGATCATGTGTTTCTGAACCCTCCCTTAGTTATGCTGCTAATAGGTTTGGTCAGCCGGGGGACCTCCAGTAATGCACTGGGCCTCACTCTCTATGAAATATTTTTTTTTTGCTGGTCATTAACATTTGTTTGTTCTCTCCCATAGATTGAGTCCCCATTGTGCTGTTTGCTCTCTACATGTCTGTTCTTTTCTTTTTCTCTATCCCATCACCCCCCAGCCAGTTGCAGCAGATGACTGCCCCTCCCTGAGCCTGGTTCTGCTGGAGGTTTCTTCCTGTTAAAAGGGAGTTTTTCCTCTCCACCGTCGCCAGGTGCTTGCTCACAGGGGATCGCCTGATTGCTGGGGTCTTTCTGCAACTGTGGGAGTTCCCCCCTACAGTTGATAGTGCTATGAGATGACTGTTGTTGTGAAATGGTGCTATATAAATAAAGCTGAATTGAATTGAATTGAATTGATTATTGCAGATTAAACAATGCGACAGCACATGACCGCTACCCAGTCCCTCACATTCAGGATTTTTCACTACATCTGGCGGGTGCGCGCATTTTTTCTGAAATAGACCTGGTCCGCGGCTACCACCAAGTTCCAGTTCAACCTGAAGACGTCCCTAAAACGGCTGTAATAACCCCTTTTGGTCTTTTTGAATTTTTGCGAATGCCGTTTGGCCTCAAAGGCGCTGCTCAAACTTTTCAGCGTATGATGGACGCAGTATTACGCGACCTCCCCTTCGTGTTCGTCTACCTCGAAGATATTCTGGTAGCCAGCACGTCGGAGGAAGAACACGAACAACACCTCACTACGGTTTTTCAGAGGCTAGAAGAGCACGGGTTAATAATTAACCCGGCCAAATGCCGATTCGGCGTGTCACAAATTGATTTTTTGAGACACAGAGTTTCACCAGAAGGGGCAGTTCCATTGCCGGACAAAGTGCGCGCGGTAGCAAATTTCCCCCGACCACAAACAGTCAGATCGCTACAGGAATTTTTAGGAATGGTAAATTTTTACAACCGTTTCCTCCCTCGCGCAGCTCAACTCATGCAGCCCCTATATGCCGCGCTCAGAAAACAAAAGCCCTCCAACGCGGTCGAATGGACCCCGGAGCGGGAACGCGCCTTCGCGGAAGTAAAAAGAGCACTAGCGGATGCCGCATTGTTAGTCCACCCCGATCCCTCGGCCCGCATAGCGCTGACCACAGACGCTTCAGACCTGGCCATAGGGGCGGTTGTGGAACAACATGTCGGCGGAACCTGGCAACCGCTAGCATTTTTTAGCAAATCCTTAAACCAAACCGAGCGCAAATACAGCACTTTTGACAGAGAGCTGCTAGCGCTTCATTTATCCATCCGCCATTTCCAGTTCTGGCTGGAAGGGCGGCGTTTCACGGCTTTTGTAGACCACAAACCACTCATTTTTGCGATGGCTAAAATTTCAGAACCGTGGTCGGGCAGGCAACAAAGACAGCTGGCGGCAATTTCAGAGTTTACCACAGATATTCGACACGTGGCAGGCAAACTTAATGTGGTGGCAGATTGCCTCTCCCGCGCCGTGACATCGTCAGGGCACGAGGAAGCAGATTATACTACCGCAGCCGCAGAGCTCATGGCCAACGCGGACGCGTACTCGGCCCCAATTCACGTAGGGATAGATTACGCGGCCATGGCAGCGGAACAAAGCAGTGACGCGGACGTGCGCGCGCTCCAGTCTGGACCAACAGGGTTAAGGCTGGAGGAAAGGGGTTTGAGTGACGGTATGCCCCCCCCTAATCTGCGACGTGTCAACCGGTCGACCTCACCCGGTAGTCCCAGCCGCGTGGCGCCGCCACGTTTTTGACTCGGTGCACTCCCCTGGGTGTGCGCCTCGGTGAAAATGGTCGCGGAGAAGTTTGTTTGGCCAGGCCTGCGTAAAAATGTAAAGGAGTGGACGAGGACTTGCATGTCGACGCGCCAAAATTCACAAACACACGAAAGCTCCTCTGGAACCCTTCCGAATCCCGGCCAGGAGGTTTGACCACGTACATGTCGACCTCTGGGGCTGCACGGTGGCGCAGTGGTTAGCACTGCGGCAGCACAGTTTACCCTTGGCCGGGGGATTGTGGGGATCGTGGGTTCGATCCCAGCCCCCGACCAACAGTGATCTGTGTGGAGTTTGCATGTTCTCCTCGTGTTGCGTGGGTTTACTCCGGGATTTCTCCGGTTTCCTCCCACATGCCAAAAACATGCATGTTAGGTTAATTGGCTGTTCTAAATTGTCCCTAGATATTTGTTTCCTATAGGCCCTTAGAATAGAGGGTTAGTATTAATGAAAGCGCTTTGAGTGGTCTTTGTGACTAGAAAAGCGCTATATAAGTGCAGGTTAGTTAGTTAGTTAGTTAGACCTCGTGGGCCCACTGCCATCGTCTCAGGGGTTCACACACCTTTTAACAATGGTAGACTGGACCACACGCTGGCCAGAAGCGGTCCCGCTGGCGTCAACCACGGCTGAGGAAGTCGCTCGCGTTTTTTTAACAACCTGGGTGGCGCGTTTCGGCGTCCCATCGGACATCACGTCCGATAGGGGGCCTCAATTTGTCTCAGAGCTATGGTCAGCCATGGCCAGCAGCTTAGGGGCGACAATTCATCGCACCACCGTGTATCACCCTCAGGCTAACGGGTTATGCGAGCTTTTTCATAGGTCTTTAAAGGCCGCCCTCAGGGCCTCACTGACGGATACAGATTGGGTAAATAAACTTCCCTGGGTTTTATTAGGGTTGCGTTCTGCGCCTAAGGAGGATCTAGACGCCTCCCCGGCAGAATTTGTTTTTGCACAACCTCTCAGGCTCCCGGGTGAGTTCTTACCAGAACATCCAGAGCCCGGGTGCCTCCCAGCCCTGAGGCCCCTAAGCAGCACGGGACCGGACACGCTCCCCAGACCCGTACATCACTCTTTTCCGCGGGTTTTTGTTCCCCAAGCTTTGAAAAATGCTGAGTTCGTTTTTGTTAGGCACGAAGCTTTAAAACCAACCCTCCGCCCACCATATGATGGACCATATACAGTGCTGGAACCTGGTGATAAGCATTTTGTGCTTGATTTAGGGGACAGAAAAGAAACAGTCAGCATTGACAGACTTAAGCCTGCTTTCATGTTGAGCGACGAACCTGCACGGGTGGCGAGAGCACCTCGACGGGGTAGACCCCCCAAGAGACACACCTCAACCCCCCCGCAGGGACCAAATAACCACTCTCCTCCCCAAGCTGCAGATTGCTTTCAGGACGGCCCCGCCGGAACGCCAAAGCAGGCCTACAGCAGATTTGGGAGAAGATTGAAACCCAGACGACACATAGACTGATGTAAAATTGACAAGGGGTTGTAAGCTATGCTGTCGAATTTTGCCGTTGCAGAGTTAGGGCTGACATATGACATAGACTATACTGTTGTAGTTACCACTGAATTTTTAACATGAACATGCTGTATAGCTTGAAGGTTAGCATGGCTGCTGAGGATATTTTTCCCTTTTTCCTGTTGACGTGAATAACGGTATATGTCATGGATGTTACCTTAAGCTGTGAACTTAATTTTATTGTCCTTTTCTTAGACGTTTGGGGGGGGGGGGCTGTGGCTTATATTATTCATATATCCATACCTACATATGTATAGACACAAGAGGAATGTTTAGAGATTGCATATGTGCAATGACCTCACGTCTCAGAGCAGGACAAATAGGTCTCGACCACCGGCGAAGATCAACGAGCAGACGGAGACTCAGCGGTGGAGACCTGAATGGACTTCCTGACCCCCCAGGGTCAGGTGGAGGAGAGAGAGGACAATAGAAGAAGATAACGCGGATGTGTGATGTCGGCTTTTGTTATGCGATGTCTTTTGTTATGTGATGTATAAGTACGAAGGTCTGACTGCGCTCAGCCTCTTTTCTGCTTCTGCATTGAGATGAGACATGTTAGGGACTGGAAGCCAACAATAAACCTGATTTATAAAATCACTTCGCTTCCTTATTTCAAGCTCCCTACAATAAAATCATTTTTAGCTGCATCATCCCTGGAGAGGTCAATGTTGAAGTCTCCAAGAAGGATACAACTTTTATTTATACTGTTGATTGAGAATAGAATTTCTTCCAGTTTGGTTGTAAATATTAAGGTCGGTGTCAGGGGGGCGATAAATCAAACCTACAATTAGATTTTTTTCCATTTTTGATATGTATCTCAGCAAAAAGAGAGTAAGTATAACGATCTTGCTATAACAATATCATCAAAAACACCCACATCATGTCTACAAGAATTATACAGACAGAAACCTCAAATCAACAAGACTGGAGGTACATAGGCTTCATTTAAAGGAACTGAGAACTTCCCTAAATGATGTCTTGAGGAATGCCAGAACTGAATACTTTTCACACTCATATCTTCAAACAGGAAAAACCCTAAAGTCCCGTTTGACACCATCAGTTCTATTGTTTGCGCGGCTACCCCCAAATTCCAGTGTTTTAAAAGGCTGGAAATAATGCCTTCTTAATTTCTTTGTTGATAAGATCAAAGATGTCCAGGGCAAATATTTCTCATCAAATTTGTGTGACTCTGTGACATTTCTCCTTCTCATACAGTCATGTGAAAAGATTTGGACACTCCTTTAAATATTCAGTTCTTTATTAAGAAATGTTCACATACATTATCTATGTCTAACCTTGATTTTGTTTTTATTTGCATTTTTTTAACATTTATTTTAACCATTTTAAGTGGGAATGAATGTGAGGGCGTCCTAAAAAAGATGGGGGGGGTATCTTAATTTATTCCTCACTATTTGTTTAGAATTACGTTTTATAGAAAATTTGAAAATATTTAATTTGCTTTTAATTGTTTAGTTGTATTACATGAATCTCCCAGTATTTTTAACATTGATATTAAATATCCATATATCCAAATATGTTAAAAAACACACAGACTTATAGAGGGTGTCCTAATTTTTTCACATTACTGTATGTGGACAACATTCACACCTGTGACAGTGTATGCGGTGACTGCTCTGCTTGACAGTATGAAAGTTTGTCCTGTCCTAATGATTTTCTTCCACAGCACTGCTTAAAAAGTGTTTGATATTATTGGACCATGTGTTATAGATATCTTTAACACATCACTTCTGATGGCTGTGCTTCCAAGCTCGTTTAAAACAGCTGTTGTTAAACCAGTTCTTAAAAAAAAAAAAAAAAAAAAAAAAAAACTAGCCTTGATCCAACAGTCCTTAAAGAACTATGGGCCAATATCAGCTCAGGCGGCCTCAGGAGGGGGAAAGCAGCTCCTTGTCCACACTGTGTATGGTGCGGATGGGGCACTGTTGACTTCGACTGGGGATGTCGTCGGGTGGTGGAAGGAATCTCCGAGGATCTCCTCAATCCCACTGATACGCCTTCCACAGAGGAAGCAGGGTTTGTGGACGAGGGGGATGAGTCGCCTATCACAGGGGCTGAGGTCACCAAGGTGGTTAAAAATCTCCTTGGTGGCGGGCCCCCGGGGGTGGACGAGAGTCGCCTTGAGTACCTCAAGGCCCTGGATGTTGTAGGGGCCTGTCATGGTTGACGCGCCTCTGCAACATTGTGTGGAAGTCAAGGGCAGTGCCTTTGGCATGGCAAACCGGGGTGGTGGTTCCTCTCTTCAAAAAAAGGGGACCGGAGGGTGTGCTCCAACTTTAGAGGGATCACACTCCTCAGCCTCCCTGGGAAGGTCTATGCCAAGGTATTGGAGAGGAGAGTCCGGCAGTTGGTCGAACCTCAGATTCAAGAGGAGCAATGTGGTTTTCATGCTGGCTGTGGCACATCGGACCAGCTCTTTACCCTCTCGAGAATTCTCAAGGGTTCATGGGAGTTTGCCCAACCAGTTGTGTTTTGTGGACTTGGAGAAGGCATTTGACCATGTCCCTCATGGTTTTTTGTGGGGGGTGCTTCGGGAGTATGGGGTATCGGGCTTGTTGTTACGAGCTATTCGGTCTCTGTACGACCGTTGTGAGAGTTTGGTTCGTATTGCCAACACTCGGTCGGACTCATTCCCAGTGAGAGTTGGACTCCACCAGGGCTGCCCCTTGTCACCGATCCTGTTCATAATTTTTATGGACAGGATTTCTAGGCGCAGCCAGGGAATGGAGGGGTGTCATGCTTGGTGACCACAGGATCTCATCTCTGTTGTTTGCAGATGATGTTGTCCTGTTGGCTTCATCCAGCAATGACTTACAGCTCTTGCTGGGACGGTTTGCCGCTGAGTGTGAAGCGGCTGGGATGAGAATCAGCACCTCCAAGTCCGAGTCCATGGTCGTCAGCCGGAAAAAAGGTGGATTGTCCCTCTCCGGGTTGGGGACAGGCTCCTGCCCCAAGTGGAGGGAGTTTAGTAATCTTGCGGTCTTATTCACGAGTGAGGGGAAAATGGAGCGAGAGATTGACAGGCGAATCGGGAGCAGCATCTGCTGTGATCGGACATTGGACCGGTCTGTTGTGGTGAAGAGGGAACTTAGTTCTAAGGCAAAGCTGTCGATTTACCAGTCAATCTATGTTCCTACTCTCACCTATGGTCACGAGCTTTGGGTAATGACCGAAAGAACAAGATTGCGGATACAAACAGCTGAAATGAGCTTTCTCCATAGGATTGCTGGACTCACCCTCAGAGATAGGGTGAGGAGCTCAGTCATCCGGGAGAGGCTCAGAGTAGAACCACTGCTCCTCCACATTGAAAGGAGTCAGTTGAGGTGGTATGGGCATCTGATTAGGATGCCTCCTGGACGCCTCCCACTTGAGGTGTTTTGGGCACATCCCACTGGGAGGAGACCCCGGGGCAGACCCAGGACTCGGTGGAGAGACTGTTTCCCAGCTGGTCTGGGAACCCCTTGGTATCCTCTCTGAAGAGCTGGAGCAGGTGGCTGGGGAGAGGGAAGTCTGGGCTTCTCTGCTTGAATTGCTGACTCCGCGACCCAGACCTCCGGAAAAGCGGTAGAAGATGGGTGGATGGGCCAATATCAAAGCTTCCATTTCTGTCAAAAATTTTGGAGAAAATTGTAGCAGAGCAGCTCACCTCTTTTTTAGAGAAACAACACATTTTTGACAAATGTCAGTTGGGTTTTCGTAGATTACATTCAACAGAAACTGCTTTACTAAAGGTTTCAAGTGACATGATTGCAGCCGACTCTGGACAATACACAGTTGTGCTTTTATCGGATCTCTCAGCTGCTTTTGACACTGATCATAAGATTCTGATTAATATACTTTGAGATGGGGTTGGGCTTTCAGGAGTGGTTTTAGAATGGTTCTCCCAAAGTTTTAGTATTTTTTATTAGTTTTTGTCTGAATCGACACACCTTAACTGTGGGATACCTCAGGGTTCTGTCTTGGGTCCAATACTTTTTCTTTTAAATGTGCTTCCTTCTAAACAGATAATTAGCAAGTACAGTGATGTGCCATACCACCTTTATGCTGATGATATCCAGCTGTACTGTTCTTTTAAGCCCACCAAGTTCCACAAATTAACTTCCTTAGCTAACTGCTTGTCCAACATCAACCAGTGGTTAAGCGATAACTACTTACAACTGAACTCTGAGAAAACAGAAACTCAAATTGTTGCCCTCGACAGTGTAATTCCTTTAATAAAACAGCACATAGGTCCTTTAGCATCTTCTGTCCAGCCCTATGTTTGTAACCTAGGGGTTATTTTTGATTCAGCAATGTCTTTGGAGTATCATTATAAATAGTTAAAGAACTATTTTTTCCATCTCCATAATATTTCCAAATTGAAATCTCTTGTGTCCAAGGTTGAATTGGAGATGATTACCCATGCTTTTGTATCCTTGTGTAGCACTTTAGGTGCAGTATTGTACCCTTTTTGTAGTACTGAGTTATGGCAGTGTAGTTACCTTTAACTTTACTACCTGGACAGAAGGGACAATGGGCCAGATCAGACAGATTCTAGATTCATAGGAGCCTGGAGGGCGCGACAGATGACACATACACAGGAAGTATGAAAAGCTTGCAAGTATGTGTAATTTTTAGTTGTGCACACTTAAAACAAAAAGAGCACGCTTGTAAAAACAATAAAAAAAATAATAAAATACCCCCAAATATAGTTGTAGTTTGTTCAGTCCTTTAGTATTCGTTTCAGTCTTTGAATGTTCATTTCGATCTTTGAATGTTCATTTCGGTCTTTGAGTGTTCGATCAGTGCGATAGTGACCAGTTGGATCACCTCTACCAGTTAGTTAGGTTCAGGCTTCGGCTTGCCATCCAGATCTGGAGATCCACGTTCTTCTCAATCCAGGCCAAAAAACCTGACCTACAGAATAGGTCAGAACAAAAAGCGTAAACTATGATCTATAGCTTGTTACATATGTTTTCAAATATTTCCATGTTGTACAACAATTAATCAAATTTTTTATATTACTAAATTTCCATTAAACCAAAATTAATATAGTTCAAATCTAGTAACTAATAATTTCCATTCGTTTTTACAGTGCATAGAAAATAGACACCCTCAAAATACACAAAATAGTTTGCATGTGCAGTAAAATAGGCACATCTAATATCCAAATTTATCAAAATGGTACCAAAAAAATAAGTGCATTGGAAGGCACTTGACATTAACACTGATATTTTTGCAGTGTGCTGAACCAAGTTAGCACCACAAGGGAAAGAAAGAAAAGTGTGCTAACAATTTAGCACAAATTGACACATTTAAACACCTTAAACCACAGATTTAACATTAACCTTTAAGTAACAATCAGTAGCAAGTGAAATTGGACCTTTGCTAATCATACAGCCTTGAAAAACGACCTTTTATGAAAAAACCTAGCCGGAATTAGCATCAGAGGTTAGCATTTAAGCTAGCGGCCATTAGCATCAGAGGGTTGCATTTCACATACACAATGAATGGCACTCACCATGCCCGAGCCAACAAGTGCTTCAAGGGGATTTCCGAGCTCACGTGAGTTCACAGCCTTTGGATCAAAGTCTAAAGAGGTGTCAGAAATTGATAATACTGTGGAGAGCATGAAAAGATGAGGCTGAGTTTATTTCTCAAATCAGATTTATTCACTTGTCTCCAACATCCTCCAAACAGAAAAAGAGGAAGCATCCCCCCCATGTCTGTCCCTCTTATACCTAGGACATCAAAGCACAGAGTCACGTTGTCTTTTAATCCCAAGACACAATACTTCTTCTTCCAGGTCTTCTCCCCCCCCCACCTAAAGTCACTGGTGGTCAGGAAATCCCTCAAGGTCCTTTCTTTGCATAACAAAGGTCACATTTTGCATCCTCCTGTTATCCCCAGGAGACTCCGTCCTATTGTTCATTCTGAGACGTGAAGCAACAGTACTATACATATGAAGTCTATGAAACCCCTTATGTGTCCCACAATACAGCAATATCTCATTTCTTGTGTTGGTTTAGGCTTACCAGTCTCAAGAGTTTTATCCAGGAAAAGGCTGCTACTAGCACGTTAGCATCACCACCTCAGCAAGGGATCTCTCTCGGTCTGTGTCTCTGCCGTGTCTGAGTAGCACGCAGGTCACACCAAGGCCGAGAGAGAGGGGACTTGACCCCATTGGCTGATGCTGATATCAAACGATGCAGCTATTGGTTGCTCAATATACCAAATAAAAATATTGGGAACTTTATCAGAGCTTTTTAGAAAATGTTAGATACTTTATTTCGAACAAAAAAGTATAACAAAAACAAAACAAATGACAAATGCAATAAAGTAACAGTATACACTGTTCGAAAGGGAGAAGGAAGAAGTGAACACTTATTAATTCCATCTCCTCTTTTCCATAAATACACCCATGTGAATTATATACAAATTACCACCTTTAAGACCCCAAGTAAACAATTTACTGTATTTTTTACAAATCAACATGAACACCCATCCATCCTAACATACATTGATGTCCATACATCAAAACCAGCCTCAAACAACACAGATATACACAGTGCTGTCCCACCCACCATTCCATAGTGTCCCATAATGTCCCAGAGTGAGCATAGTGAATCGTACATATAAATACTACCCCTCTAACATTTATCCTTTCAGCAAATAATGTTTATACCTCTTTTTGAATTGATTTCCGTTTGTACATAGTTTCAGTTCCGGCTCCAGACTGTTCCACAAATCCACCCCACAGACAGATATGCTCATACTTTTCTTGGTTGTTTGTATCTTGGGTTTTGTAAAGTTTAAGTCTCCTCTCAAATTATGATCGTCTCTTTTTATAAATATTTTTTGTATATTAGTTGGGAGTTGATTATTAATTGCCCTGTACATTACTTGTGCTGTCTTAAATTTAACTAAATCGATGAACTTTATGACATGTGACTTTAAAAACAACGAATTGGTATGGTCCCTATATCCTACATTGTTTATTATCCTTATAGCTCTTTTTTGTAATGTGCATATTGACTGTAGGTTGGTCTTGTAGGTGTTTCCCCAGACTTCTACACAGTAGTTAAGATAAGGTAAAAACAGTGAGTTGTACAGTAAGACCAATGATTTATAGTCTAAGATGCGTCTTGTCTTCCCCAGTATGCCTATACATTTTGCTAACTTGGCCCGGATGTGACTGATGTGAGGTTTCCAGCAGATTTTATTGTCTAGCGTCACCCCCCAGAAACTTATTTTCCTGTACTGTTTCTATTCTGGTATCATCTATCGTTACCATTATTTTATGATTTATTATTTCATTATTTATGTTTAACTATTTATGAATATATTTATCTTCAAAATATTCCCGTTGTGAAATGATTTTTTTTTAAAGCGGTATTGATATTTATGATTTTATTCACATTTTTAACACTGGGTTACACTTGTGTCTGGACTTTTGTAAGTCTTTTTTCCTGTTTAAGTAAGAAGGAACTTGATCACATTCAGATCCTTCAGAACTCTGCTGCAAGGCTTTTAACTGGAACATGCAAACAGGCCCATATTATGCCTGTTTTAGCCTTTCTGCATTGGTTACTAGTGAATTTTAGAATACATTTTAAAATCTTGACCTTAACTTCCAGAGCCTTGCATGGACAAGCTCCTTATATCTCTGACCTGCTACAGCCCTATACCCCTACCCGTAGTCTGAGGTCAGCAGGCCAAATGTTACTTGTGGTCCCAAAAACCCATTTCAAGATACAAGGCGATCACTCCTTTGAAGTAGTTGCACCTAGGCTGTGGAATGCTCCTCCCTTTTCTCTTCATTGCCTAGATACAGTGGATGTATTTAAAAAGCAGCTAAAGACTGACATGATTTTAGTGTTCAGACTCAGAAGCAGACAACAGACTTTGTTAACAGATTAACAGTGATGTTATTGTTTGCAGGTAATAATGACGGGGGAGAGTCTGACAACCCTGTAAGGGAAAAGAGAGAGAAATGAGTAGTCTACAGCATTCAATTGGATGATTGATTATATTAATATGGCCTTACGGATAGTAGAGCAGCAGGCTATGAAACTACCAGCGGCTTCACATCTTCTTCTGATTGCAGCAATCCAGTGAAGGTGGGTAACATACTCATGCTGATATATACAGTGAGATGTGCAGGGAAAGAGCCTTGGCCGAGGCAAGATGAGGTGACAGTTCAGTCCAATACTTATGTTCACTTACAGGGAGGAGAAAGGAGAGTTGGAGCTCCTGCTCGGGAGAGTTGGTCCTGGTCCACCGAGAGGAATGGTCCCAGTCCACCAGGAGGTTAGTCCACCTGTGCTCAGGTAAGTTCTAGAACACACAGAGGTTATTGAGGAGCAGAGTAATTAATGGTGGGGTTGCTTACAAGATCTCACATAGGAGCAGAGGGTCGTAGGAAAGTGCAGAAGAGGCTGCACACAGTGGCGAGGAGCACTCTAGGTTTCAAGCAGAAGTTGACGTCTCCGTGCAGGAGTTAAGGGCCTCTCTCAACTTAAAGGCTGCTTGATTAGAGAGAGCAGGTGTGGATGAAGCCGCAGCTGTGGGAAATAAGAGTAATAAGAGAGGAGAACAAAACAGTGTGTGGCCTGGATCACTACAAAAACTTTTCTTTTTAAACAGGCTTTTAGCTTTTTAAACAGGCTTTGCATTTATAAGATAAGATAAGATAAGCCTTTATTAGTCCCACAATGGGGAAATTCCAGGATTGCAACAGCACAGGGATAGCAACACTCAGAGCAACAGTCAGAAGGCAAGAAAAAAACAAGAGCAGCTAGTATACATATTACTATAAATAAATAAATAAATATATATATATATATATATATATATAGACACACAATGCGGAGCATTGTGGTTGGTGAATGTGCAGCAGAAAGTCTAAGCTCTCTCTCCCTCCGCGGGTGCGGCGGGCCAGCTGGATGTCTTTGGGCATGATGGTGGTGACCCTCTTGGCGTGGATGGCGCACAGGTTGTTGTCCATGAAGAGACCCACCAGGTAGGCCTCGCTGGCCCCCTGCAGAGCCGTGATGGCGGAGCTCTGGAGCGCAGGTCGGTCTTGAAGTCCTGAGCGATCTCCCTCACCAGGCGCTGGAAGGGCAGCCTACGGATGAGCAACTCCGTGGATTTCTGGTAGCGACGGATCTCTCTCAGAGCCACGGTACCGGGCCTGTAACGGTGAGGCTTCTTCACTCCGCCGGTGGCCAGAGCGCTTTTTTCGAGCAGCCTTGGTGGCTAGCTGCTTCCTGGGGGGCTTTTTCCTCCAGTAGATTTACAGGCGGTCTGCTTGGTTCTTGCCATCGCTCTTTATTATTCTGTCTTATATTTCTTGCACGCCGCCTAAACTCCAGCCCGGCACCCGCGTCGTTTTCGCCACAGTTCCTCGGCATGTCGAGCTTCTCCGCTAGCACCGGGTGGCGGTTGGAGCTAGCTAGCCAGCTAGCTAGCTCTTCCCTGCTGTATCGTCTCCCGCTGCAAACAATGGCTCCGTCCGCCGACTCGGGAGACCCTTGGGGCGATCTGTGTGTCCGTATGTATGTACGTATGTATGTACGTATGTTCGGCTGCACGGTGGCGCAGTGGTTAGCACTGCGGCAGCACAGTTTACCCTTGGCCGGGGGATTGTGGGGATCGTGGGATCGTGGGTTCGATCCCAGCCCCCGACCAACAGTGATCTGTGTGGAGTTTGCATGTTCTCCCCGTGTTGCGTGGGTTTACTCCGGGATTTCTCCGGTTTCCTCCCACATGCCAAAAACATGCATGTTAGGTTAATTGGCTGTTCTAAATTGTCCCTAGATATCTGTTTCCTATAGGCCCTTAGAATAGAGGGTTAGTATTAATGAAAGCGCTTTGAGTGGTCTTTGTGACTAGAAAAGCGCTATATAAGTGCAGGTTAGTTAGTTAGTTAGTTAGTATGTATTTATTTTATGTATTTATTTATTGTATTTTACTGTTTTTTTTTAAATTTACCCTGTCTGTATTTTATGTATTTTATTTTTACTGTTTTGTGAAGCACTTTATGATTTTTATATCTGTGAAAGGTACTATATATATATAAAATACTTACTTACTTACACTACCACCAGATTTGCCACATCTGTTCTTGGTGAACAGTTTATAGCCATCAGAATTTAAGATATCTGTGTATGACCTATCGTACAGCAGTTTCACTACAACCAATTACATCGAAGTTGCAGACTCTGCTGGTAAGTAAAGTATCTAGATCATGATGATGTTTATTCAAGCTAATTGTAGGTGTTGTTTATTCAAGGATAATTGTATTGATATTAAATGCTGATGAAGGATATTAAATGCTCAGGAATATACTGATTACAGCTTATATTCTTATTATAGTCCATATGTTATGTTGCATCCACTCCTCCTTCTTAGATAAATTGAAGATCATTATGCACGATACCTGATGAAATTTACTGGGATCATACAATACACAGAGACACTGACACGGACAAACCCTCATCCATGCGGAAAACGGTCGGACAGTCACACACGCAAATACGCACACACTCAGATACAGAGAGACACACTGTCAGCACAACCCACTGTATCATACTAGCACAATAGTCCTCTTCTTTTTCTTTCAGCTGTTACCTTTAGGAGTCTCCACAGTGGATCATGTGCCCATGATCATGTGCCTCCATCTCACTCTATTCCTTGCATCTTCTTCTGTAACATCAAATCTCTCCATGTCCTCCTTCACTACATCCATGAGTCTTCTCTGTGGTCTTCCTCTTTTCCTCCTGCCTGGCAGCTCCATCTTCAACATCCTTTGTCCAATATATCCACTATCCCTCCTCTGCACATGTCCAAACCATCTCAGCCTTGCCTCTCTTACTTTGTCTCCAAACCGCTCAACCTGAGCTGTCCCTCTGATATACTCATTTCTAATCCTGTCCCTCCTAGTCACTCCCAATGCAAATCTTAACATCTTCAACTCTGCCACCCCCAGCTCCACCTCCTGTTTTTCTGTCAGCGCCAAAGTCTCCAAACCATCCATCATAGCAGGTTTCACTACCGTCTTGTAAATCTTCCCTTTTACTCTTGCTGCTAAGCTTGCGTCACAAATCACCCCTGACACTCGTCTCCACCCACTCCACCCAGCCTGCACTCTCTTCTTTACCTCTCAGGTTCAGGTTCAGGTTCAGGTTCAGGTTACTTTATTTGTACCCATAGGTAGATTTGTTTTGCAGTCAGGTGACATCCATATTTACAAGCCACAATTACATTCAACATGAACACAAACACAGGCACACATGAAGCTGACTATAAACATGATAAAAGTACTCAAGGCTCCACCAATCAGGACATAAGACAAAGAGATAAGAGGGGGAAAAAAAGGAGATAAGAGAGAAGGGTCATACTAAAAAGTTAAAGACTAGTTAAAGAGGTTAAAAACTCAAAAGTCTAAAACCCAATAAAAGATTTAGAACCCAAATAAAAAACCTACAAAAATAAGTAAATATAAAATAAAATTAATAAATAGGTAACTAAATGATGTGCAGTATATTGTTACATCTTTTTCAACTCTTTAACAGCAGCAGGAACAAAGCTGTTTTTGTAACGCTGGGTTTTACTTTTTGGGACAGCAAACCTCCATCTGGAGGGAAGAAGCTGAAAGTGGCAGTGCAAAGAGTGGGAGTCATCTCTTGTGCATTTTCCATTGATTGGGATGGTTGACCCAAGGCATTTAAGCTCATCTACTTTCACTACCGCGACTCCTTCTATCTTCACCGTCGCGCCTGCCTCCCTCTCATTTACACTCATGTATTCTGTCTTCCTTCAACTGACTTTCATTCCTCTTCTCTCCAGAGCTCCACATCTCCAGGTTCTCTTCCACCTGCTCTCTATTCTCACTACAGATCACAGTGTCATCTGCAAACATCATGGTCCACAGAGACTCCTGCCTGACCTCATTTGTCAGCCTGTCCATCACCATGGCAAGCAAGAAGGGGCTCAGAGCCGACCCCTGATGTAATCCCACCCCAACCTTGAATCCATCTGTCAGTCCTACAGCGCACTGCACCACCGTCTTGCTGTCCTCATACATGTCCTGCACCACCCTCACATACTTCTCTGCCTGTCCTGACTTTCTCATACAGTACCACACTTCCTCTCTTGGCACCCTATCATATGCTTTCTCTAGAGCCACAAAGACACAGTGCAACTCCTTCTGACCTTCTCTATACTTCTCCATCAGCATTCTTAGAACAAACACTGCATCTGTAGTACTCTTTCTTGGCATGAAACCGGACTGCTGCTCACTGATTGTCACCTCTCCACTTAACCTGGCTTCAACAACTCTTTCCCATATCTTCATAGTGTGGTTGATGAACTTTATGCTATTTATAATGTCATACATCCTTGACATCCTACATCCTTGACTTCGACTGGGGATGTCGTTGGGCAGTGGAAGGAATACTCCGAGGATCTCCTCAATCCCACTGATACGCCTTCCACAGAGGAAGCAGGGTTTGGGGACAAGGGGGATGACTCGCCTATCACAGGGGCTGAGGACGCCAAGGTAGTTAAGAATCTTATTGGTGGCCGGGCCCCGGAGGTGGACGAGATTCGTCCTGAGTACCTCAAGGCCCTGGATGTTGTTGGGCTGTCATGGTTGACACGCCTCTGCAACATTGCGTGGAGGTTGGGGGCAGTGCCTTTGGCATGGCAAACCGGGGTGGTGGTTCCTCTCTTCAAAAAAGGGGACCGGAGGATGTGTTCCAACTTTAGAGGGATCACACTCCTCAGCCTCCCTGGGAAGGTCTATGCCAAGGTACTGGAGAGGAGAGTCCGGCCGTTGGTTGAACCTCGGATTCAGGAGGAGCAATGTGGTTTTCGTCCTGGCCGTGGCACATCAGACCAGCTCTTTACCCTCTCGAGAATTCTCGAGGGTTAGTGGGAGTTTGCCCAACCAGTTTACATGTGTTTTGTGGACTTGGAGAAGGCATTTGACCGCGTCCCTCATGGTTTTTTGTGTGGGGTGCTTTGGGAGTATGGGCTATCGGGCTTGTTATTACGAGCTATTCGGTCTCTGTTCGAACGTTGTGAGAGTTTGGTTCGTATTGCTAACACTCGGTCGGAGTCATTCTCAGTGAGAGTTGGACTACGCCAGGGCTGCCCTTTGTCACCGATCCTGAACATAATTTTTATGGACAGGATTTCTAGGTGCAGCCAGGGAATGGAGGGTGTCATGCTTGGTGACCACAGGATCTCATCTCTGTTGTTTGCAGATGATGTTGTCCTGTTGGCTTCATCCAGCAATGACCTACAGCTCTTGCTGGGATGGTTTGCCGCTGAGTGTGAAGCGGCTGGGATGAAAATCAGCACCTCCAAGTCCGAGTCCATGGTCCTCAGCCCGGAAAAAGGTGGATTGTCCTCTCTGGGTTGGGGACAGTATCCTGCCCCAAGTGCAGGAGTTTAAGTATCTTGGGGTTTTGTTCACGTGTGAGGGGAAAATGGAGCGAGAGATTGACAGATGGATTGGAGCAGCATCTGCAGTGATGCGGACGTTGTACCCGTCTGTTGTGGTGAAGAGGGAGCTTAGTTCTAAGGCAAAGCTGTCGATTTACCAGTCAATCTACGTTTCTACTCTCACCTATGGTCACGAGCTTTGGGTAATGACCGAAAGAACAAGATTGCGGATACAAGCAGCTGAAATAAGCTTTCTCCGTAGGATTGCTGGACTCACCCTCAGAGATGGGGTGAGGAGCTCAGTCGTCCGGGAGAGGCTCAGAGTAGAACCGCTGCTCCTCCACATTGAAAGGAGTCAGTTGAGGTGGTATGGGCATCTGATTAGGATGCCTCTTGTACGCCTCCCACTTGAGGCGTTTCAGGCACGTCCCACTGGGAGGAGACACCGGGGCAGACCCAGGAGTCGTGGAGAGACTATGTCCCCCAGCTGGTCTGAGAACGCCTTGGTATCCTCTCTGAAGAGCTGGAGCAGGTGGCTGGGGAGAGGGAAGTCTGGGATTCTCTGCTTGAACTCCTCCACAACCTGGACCACCGGAAAAGTGGTAGAAGATGGATGGATGGATGGATGGATTATTGTAATGACTGAACAGATTGTTGATTTCTTCCTGTGCATACCAATACCAAGACTGAGAAGGCTTTTGAAAAACTCCTGGATCTGTATTATGATCCATTTACATGCAAATCCATTAATTTTTATGCCATCTGATCACACTACCTTCTTGCTGGAAGTAGGAACCAATGCTACAATTTATTTTGACAGCTACATGGTAAAAAGTGCTATGTTAAAAAAAAAAATACCCAACCATATGCTGCCGGCTGCACCTAACAGGGGATTAAAATCTCAACTTCCCACACAAGAATTTAGCATTTTATTTGTGGACCTGTTATTTTCATAAGTTTTTATTTATTTGTTTTATTTTACAGAGAAGCGGACAAGTGTGTGTAAACATCACACATGAGCTCAGACATAGAGAACTTTAATAATCACTCTGTTCAAATCTGAAATAATGTCTATGTAGCCAACAAAGAACCATGCATTTGATTTGTGATTTATTTTCAAATTTTTTTCCACAAAAAACAAAAACAAACACTGAAATAACTTGAAGCAATCACAAGCTTAATGATATCCCTTACTGTTTAAACACAAATGAGATGAGATGAGATGAGATGAGATTCAACTTTATTGTCATTACACATGTATGAATACAAGGTAACGAAATGTGAAAAATCAGACTTTGCTTTTGATTATTGATTCAGTGAATATTTATATAATGAAACAAATTAAATGGCATGCACAAAAAATCAGAGTTGCCTTAAATTTAATATTTTGTAGCACCAGCTTCTGTCATATGTGCCTCTACGAAGTGGAGAGGGACAGACCCATGCACTGGATACACTCAAGGCATTTATTAAAGAAAGGAACATAAGTCCAAAAACTGTGCTGACATACAAAAATGCAAACAAGAGAAACAAAATGACAGTTCGCATTCCTGAGCTGGTATCGCCCAGCGGACGTTGGAGGAATCCAGATGAATAAACGTCAGAGGATACATTCAATAATGCAGCAAAGACATAGTGGACAGGCAGTGCTTAAATACCCAGAAAATAATGAGCTGCAGGTGTGAATCACTGAGAGAGCTGTGACCTAATTACCTAGCTGACACAGCTGAGGAGACAGAACAGAGTGAGCAGCTTATGGCGAGCGCCTGGAGAGGAAAGAGAGAGGAGAGGCTCTGTCACAAACCACAAAATATAAACAGCCTGACAAAATAATACTAACAACAAACTTAGAAATAACATGACAGTCTGAGCTCAGTGGACACACACTCAGACACATGACAGAGCCCCCCCTTTAAGGGGTAGAATCCAGACACCCCCAGGTAACACCAAAGAACACCCCCCCCCCAAAAAAGAAAAATGGTACAGTAATACCCCAGTCAGGGTGGGAGGTGGGGGAACTGGTAGGAGGGAACAAAAACATAGCCCACTCAGGACCCACACCTGTGCTGTGCCCAGCCCCTAGGCCCCAACAAGAGTAACACAGAATTAGGCCCTCCAGCCCAAGGAGCACAAGAGTTCAAGGGGCCGACCAGAGTCCCAGGCGCGCTGGACGGCAAGGTGAACCAGGTCAGGTGGCCTGCTGAAGTCCCAGGCCAGTCAGACAGTCATGTGGTATGAGTCGGGTGGCCTGCCGTAGAACATGGACCACCTGACCCGGCGACTCAGTCTCTCTGGTAGCCAACCTGAGTGTTTCAGCCACCTTAACCGAAGAGGCAGCCCAGGAAGCAGCCTCCCCACTGGGAGACCCAATACAGGGGAGGACAGCTGAGGAGGGGGAGTCCTGACATTGTCAGGCAGAGCAGGAAGAGGGCTCCGACAGCATCAGGCAGAGGGAGAAGGGGGACCACGATGACGTCTGGCTGAAGAGGAGGGAGGACCACGATGCCTTCAGTGGTTTTGGACTTGGGAAGAGTTGCACCAGCGGTGGCTCCAGGCTGGAGCGTGGCAGCACCCTTGGTGACTCCGGGTTGGAGCACTACAGCACCCTCGGTGAGCCCTGGCTGGGCCAATGCTGCACCCACGGTGGACCCGGACTGGGCCAGTGCTGCACCCTCGGTGGACCCTGGGCTGAGGCATAGCACCCAAGGTGGTCCCATACTAGAATGCAGCACCTATGTTGGCTCCAAGCTGGGGCGCAGCACCCACGATGGTCCCCGAGTGACAGCCTCTGGCAGGGAACAAGCTGCACCCACGGAGGGCCCGGCCTGGGCCGTAGCTGCACCCATGGAGGTCCTGGGCTGGGACGGGACATCCGCTATGACGTCGGTGAGAGAAGCTTGATCCTGACTGACTTCCAGTGGTGAACCTGGATCTACGGAGACCTCTGGCAGTGTTGGATCCTCTCCGGTGACCCTGGGAGAGTGCTCAGACACAGCACAAAGAGAAGGAGGGTTAGGGTCACCAGCAGTGGCAGAGTCCGGCGAGGTGAGCTCAGGTGCAGCAGATGGCTGCACCTGGCTCTCCTCACCAAGAGTCAGGCAAGATTGCTCAAGGACGGAGAGAAGAAAAAAAAAAAAGAGAGAGAGCACTTGCCTGAGTTCGAGCTCCACCGCTGTCCAGGACTCCGACGATCCAAGTGACGATGATTCCTCAGGCTCGGCCCTCAGGAGGTCAATCTCAGGCTCCCACTCAGCAGCAGGCATGATGGTCATAGCAGTCCTAGTCTCCCCTGGTGACATGACCCACGCTGGTGGCTCTTCTCGTGTGGTGGCTCGGAATTGGCTCCGTGTTGGCACTGGGGTCAGTTCCTTTAGGGCCACAGGCTCCTCCATCGTCTGGCGGTTCTGATCTTGGACCGGCGGACACTCAGGGACAGATGGGGAGGACACGGAGAGGACAGGTGAGGAATAGTTACAGTGGGGGAAAAAAGTATTTAGTCAGCCACCAATTGTGCAAGTTCTCCCACTTAAAAGATGAGAGAGGTCTCCAATTTTCATCATAGGTATACCTCAACTATGAGAAACAAAATGAGAAAAAAAAAATCCAGAAAATCACATTGAAGGATTTTTAATGAATTAATTGGTCAATTCCTCGGTAAAATAAGTATTTGGTCACCTACAAACAAGCAAGATTTCTGGCTCTCACAGACCTGTAACTTCTTCTTTAAGAGGCTCCTCTGTCCTCCACTCGTTACCTGTATTAATAGCACCTGTTTGAACTCTTTATCAGTATAAAAGACACCTGTCCACAACCTCAAACAGTCAGACTCCAAACTCCACTATGGCCAAGACCAAAGAGCTGTCAAAGGACACCAGAAACAAAATTGTAGACCTGCACCAGGCTGGGAAGACTGAATCTGCAATAGAAGCAGCTTGGTGTGAAAAAATCAACTGTGGGAGCAGTTATTAGAAAATGGAAGACATACAAGACAGAGATAGGAAGACAGATATCCCTCGATCTGGGGCTCCACACAAGACCTCACCCCGTGGGGTCAAAATGATCACGAGAACGGTGAGCAAAAATCCCATAACCACACGGGGGACCTAGTGAATGACCTGCAGAGAGCTGGGACCAAAGTAGCAAAGGCTACCATCAGTAACACACTACACCGCCAGGGACTGAAATCCTGCAGTGCCAGACGTGTCCCCCTGCTTAAGCCAGTACATGTCCAGGCCCATCTGAAGTTTGCTAGAGAGCATTTGGATGATCCAGAAGAGGATTGGGAGAATGTCATATGGTCACATGAAACCAAAATAGAACTTTATTGTAAAAACTCAACTTGTCGTGTTTGGAGGAGAAAGAACACCATACCTACTGTGAAGCAAGGGGGTGGAAACATCATGCTTTGGGGCTGTTTTTCAGCAAAGGGACCAGGATGACTGATCCGTGTAAAGGAAAGAATGAATGGGGCCATGTATCGTGAGATTTTGAGTGAAAACCTTCTTCCATCAGCAAGGGCATTGAAGATGAAACGTGGCTGGGTCTTTCAGCATGACAATGATCCCAAACACACCGCCCGGGCAATGAAGGAGTGGCTTCGTAAGAAGCATTTCAAGGTCCTGGAGTGGCCTAGCCAGTCTCCAGATCTCAACCCCATAGAAAATCTTTGGAGGGAGTTGAAAGTCTGTGTTGCCCAGAGACAGCCCCAAAACATCATTGCTCTAGAGGAGATCTGCATGGAGGAATGGGCCAAAATACCAGCAACAGTGTGTGAAAACCTTGTGAAGACTTACATAAAACCTTTGACCTCTGTCATTGCCAACAAAGGGTGTATAACAAAGTATTGAGATGAACTTTTGTTATTGACCAAATACTTATTTTACCGAGGAATTTACCAATTAATTCATTAAAGATCCTTCAATGTGATTTTCTGGATTTTTTTTTCTCATTTTGTCTCTCATAGTTGAGGTATAGATATGATGAAAATTGGAGACCTCTCTTATCTTTTAAGTGGGAGAACTTGCACAATTGGTGGCTGACTAAATACTTTTTTGCCCCACTTTATCTGCAGCAGGTGGGGAGAGCACAGGGGACTGCGTTTCCTGGGCCTCTCTACCATGAATCAGTCAAGGCACATCATCATGAATTAAAGAAGAAATAAATTACACTTGCCTGTCATCCTGGTGTGCGATGTCATCTGCTGCAGCCGGGGCACAGTCATCACTCTCTGTGTCTATGGCGAGCCTTGGCCCCTCAGTGGATTGTGGAAGAGCCGCTTCTGCAGGCACAGACATGGGCATACCTGGGAAAAACCAGGAAGACATCTCAGCAGCTGGAGAGCACATCGAGGCGACGGAGGATGCAGCAGCAAAGAAGACATATTTGGCTGGCTGAACTACCTGCAAAAGAGAAGAAGAGGGAAGAACTGCTGCGGGAACTGTCAAGCTCAACATCAGGGATATAGCTACTGAAGAGGAGGAAGGCTTTCTCCCACAATCGGGATGACGCTGTTGTATTGGGGCTGACCAAGGAGAGGGGCTGGGCTTTTGCCAGTGTGAGCGACTACTCCTCGCTGAGGTCGATGCAGGCTTTGGAGCCGCTTCCCTCGGCTCCTCACCCTCGGCTCCATTCATGGGTAGGATTACCCACCCATAATCCTACCTCTGTCTGTCTGTCAATCTTTTGGGCAGCACGGTGGTGCAGTGGTTAGCACTGTTGCCTTACAGCTAGAAGGTTCCTGGTTTGAATCCCCAAGCTGGCAGGGGTTGGAACCTTTCTGTGTGGAGTTTGCATGTTCTCCCTGTGCTGCGTGGGTTTACTCTGGGGGCTCCGGTTTCCTCCCACAATCCAAAGACATGCATGTTCGGTTAATTGGCTGTTCTAAGTTGTCCCTAGATATCTGTTTCCTATAGGCCCTTAGAATAGAGGGTTAGTACTAGTGAAAGCACTTTGAGTGGTCTTTGTGACTAGAAAAGCGCTATATAAGTGCAGGTTAGTTAGTTAGTTAGTTAGCAATGCAAGGTAAGGAAAGTATGGAGAGGAGTATGTCAGTGGCCCCCGGGTGATTCCACAGACTGGGGAAATCCTTCATTACCCGTGCCGTGCCATTTCGACTCATCTGGACCATTTTGGGAGAACGGGAGGTCTTTGTCTACGCCCTAATGCTTTCCAGGAAGCGCACCACCTGCTGCTCCATATCACCTAGAGTGTACATCGTGAGCTCCAGCAGGTGTGTAAAAAACATAAAAAGGAAAAATGCTCGAGTGTACAGCTGAGTCTTATTTCTGGCTGCACTATTCTGTCATATGCACCTCTACGAGGTGGAGAGAGACAGACTCACACGCTGGATACACTCAAGGCATTTATTAAAGAAAGGATCATAAGTCCAAAAACTGTGTTGACATACAAAAATGCAAACAAGAGAAAAAACTTACAGTTCACGTTCCTGAGCCGGTATTGCCCAGCAAACGTTAGAGGAAACCAGATGAATAAACGTCAGAGGATACATTCAATAGTGCAGCAAAGACATAATGGACAGGCAGTGCTTAAATACCCAGAAAATAATGAGCTGCAGGTGTGAATCGCTGAGAGAGCCGTGACCTAATTACCTGGCTGTTACAGCTGAGGAGACAGAACAGAGTGAGCAGCTAATGGGGAGTGCCTGGAGAGAGAGAGAGAGAGGAGAGGCTCTGTCACAAACTACAAAATATAAACAGCCTGACAAAATAATACTAACAACAAACTTAGAAATAACGTGACAGTCTGAGCTCAGTAGACACACGCTCAGACACATGACAGCTTCTGCAACAACCTCTAACAACCAAATGATCTCTGTACATAACACTATGAAAGATCTGGCCATTTTGTTATAACCCAGCAATCTCTCAATGATATCCACCCCTGCGTAAAAGCAATGAGGTACAGTATTTGGTAATAATGTGTAACTGAAAAGAAGATTTATGTGACATATTTCAGAAGTGGCAACTTTAGGTGCCTTCACACCCAACACGAACAGACGAATTTTTCACACGGCACGATTACATTATAAATCAATGTAAACACGCCAACAGACATGAATAGTGAGATGCAGACAGGTAAAGTTGTCTTTCTGCAGCTGTGTTCAACCTGCTGTGGAAATTCCCAAAATAACGTCATGCTAAGGTTTACATTTTCCGACTGGAGGCTCAACTGAAAATGTCGTCTCAAGCCTCCAAAACTTCACAGATGATGGGTGTTTACGTTGCTAGCTTGCTAGGACATCTGTGGGCGGAAACCGTGGGTAAATAACTCCAAAATCCCGATTCAGCTGAAGAGTTGCCGGTCCTCCTGTCTCCCAGTGAGTCAGTTTCATTTTCTAATTAGCTTACTCTGCAATGGTGATAATTTTCTCCAGGGACAACAGAATCTCAAAGCTAGCTAGCAGCTAGCTAGCTAGCTAGCTGCTAGCGGACGCTAACGCCCGACCATGCAAATTTGCGCGTACTCACGTTTTCCCATTCACTTTGTATGATTTGTGCCTCCCGTTCACAGTTGGTGTGAACACACCTTTGGAGCTTTCTTTAAGGCCAAACCTTTAAATCAGGTACAATCCTATTTTCAACAGAACCTTCCATTTGAAACTAGCCAGTCTTACAAGGCAACTGCATCAATATTGGTGCCCTTTGTGCCAACAAGAGAAGAGCTGGAAAAATTGCTGAATCTAAAAATATCAAAAACATTAAAGACAACAATGACCAACCACAAGATGGAAGTTTTTGTGCATTTTTTTGAAAAAGTGGAGAATGGCAGGTTTTCCAGACCTACAGTTTGAAAGGTCATCACATCATGCTCAGTGACAAATGCACACATTAAACAAAGTGGGGGGAAAACAGAAAAAAAAAGCTCTGCTGGAAGTGGAGTGCATTTTAGAGCAGTGCATCTCTATTAGTGTTTGATAGACTGTCTGCTCCACAGTCAGGTCAGACCTGAAAGGGCAAGTGAGAGAACACTTCACAGGATCAGACCCTTTCAAAGAGGAAGATGTGTGTATATATATATATATACTGTATATATATATATATATATATATATATATATACTACATCTTTCTATTTAGTGATGAAAGTACACTGGATGGGAAAAATTTGCAGTCTCTGCACTTTATATTCTACGCCTAAATAAGGAGACAAGGGAATCGACTGTAATAGAAGGGAGGAAAGACGAGTCAATCAGGCTCCAAAAACATCTGAGATGAGTCACTTCCACCTTCTACCCATGTTCTTCACCTACCATTGTTTATTTTATTAGCTGCACTGTATCTTTTTTCCATTTTACTCATTGTCATTGTGTGAGCAAACATTTCCCTCCACAGCTCTGTTCGACTTCTGTGCTCAGACACCCATAAACCACAGTCAATTACAGCATTCTGGAGCATATCCTCTGAGACGTGCAGTATGGGGGAAAATAAATTGATATCCGCTGACAATTGGTATTTTCTCATTTGCAGAGCATTTGAGTTAGCTGTTTGAGAGCTGCGGAGACCACCAAAGGTCAAGGTTGAAGCAAAACAAGACGGTATGGCAGGGCACTGTGGGTTAACAAGCTCACCAGTACAGGCTGATGCCTCCCCTCTGTCCATCAAAGCCCCACAGTCGGCAAACTGGACTCATCGAGAGGAGCAAATAGCCGAAGCAATCTGGGAGCTATCGGACCAAAAGTAAATAGTGACAGTGTGTAATACACACCAGCTAGAAGGGGTAGTGTATTAGGAGAGATATAAGCAGAAAGCAGAAATGTACTGAATTGGAAAATGGTGATAGGTTACAAAAAGGGGAGATTTTTATGCAAGAGTGGAGTAGTGTATAGTTTTTCTAAAGTATAAATAAAGGCAAATTAATGCTTCATCTCTAGGGTAAAATAAACTCATTAAGTTCTATTAATAGTGTTTTTCAACCTTTTTTGATCCCAGGAACCCTTTTTACATTGGGAACTCCAGCAACCAAAATGTAAAAAAAATGATACATTGTAGTTTATTACAGCCTATGTAATGACAGTTTAGTCCTGTAATAAGTTCATATTTACTCAGGGTGAAACTTGGGTCTGTTCAGATGAACGCAAAGCTGTTAGCCAGGTAGGGACACGTGAAGGTGAGCACTTCCCAGATGTTTTTGATAGAGGTGTACCTTTGAACGGAATCCATTTACTGTATTTTGTCTGTGTTTGTGAGCAGGTTTTCATCTTCATCTTGCATTTGTGTGTTCACTTCATTCAGATGCCAAAATATATCTGCCAGGTACACTGGCCTTGAACACTACTCATCACTTGCAAGGAGCTTTGTGTCATTGCACCGCTCATCGGTCAAAAACACTATTAGTTTCTCTTGGAGCTAATGCACGCAAGCCAGCACTTTGCTGCACAACAACCATCGGCCCTTCGTACGAAGCTAGAAGGTTTTATGCGCCGCTCCCATTTCCTCACATAAAGATGCAAATATGCAGCTTTTCAGAGGCCTTGTCTTTACAAAGTTTACCATCCACATGACATCATCCAACACTAGGTCTGCTGGTAAAGTCTTGGTAGCAAGTATCTTGTGAAGCAAAAAACAGTGCGTGACAAAATCTGGGTGTCTCTCTTTCACTCTGCTAATGAAACCTTTGTTGTGCCCGACCATGGCGGTCGCTCCAACAGTACAGGGCCCAGTTCAGAGTCTGAATCTTTTCTCTTCAAGAAGTTATCAATGCAACCTCTAGCATGTCTTAACAAGGTCATTAACCTCTGTAAAACGCATGAAGAAGAAGATGATTGTAGCCATGATTATTGTGTTCAAACTGCCACCTAGAGGCATTGAAGAGCTACTACATGCACCCACGTTCAACGCCGACAAATTATTCACAATTTTTTTGGACCAATTAAGAAATGAAATTAGACGATTTAGCGAGGATCCTTGAACATTCTCTCAAGGACCCCCTGGGGTCCTAGGACACTTGCTCGAAAAACACTCATTCATTTTTGTGTATTCCATGGGCACATTTGAAAAGTTTAAAGGACCAATAGATAATTCTTTGTGGGCATTTTATGAAAAACAATCTTTCAGCAAACGCTATATGAGACTATCTGAAACTATACTCCTGCCCCTCTGCTGGTTTCTTTGTATACACTGCAGAAAATCAGGACTCCGATGCACCAGGAGAGCCCACCGGTACACCATGACACTGTTTGCTAAATTTCCCTTCTGACCATATGCCTGACTCAAATGCAAGACACCTCAAATTGTAAATAAAACCATTTTCAGTGGTTGAAATTATTGTTAAATACAGTACTGCTGTGTCCATGCTACCAATGCTTTCAAACAAGCCAAAAATCATAGACGGATACAGAAAGTAGATGCAACAATGATCATGTCAACACTGTGACATGATTTGGGTGATTGAGAGAACTCTAATTTCACCATTCTAAAGTTTGAATTCTCCCAGTTATTCTTCAGTCCTGTTTCTCAAGAATGTGTGAACGATGGGCAGTGATGCAGAAAAAAAAATATTATCAAAGAACAGCTCTAGTTAATAGCATTCCTACTGATGAAAAAGCATCAACTTTGTGGAATCGATTTAAATATGTCCCCATCCTGAGAGGAAAAATAACCTGTTTTTCCACATTCTCCCTTTGGTGTATTGCATTGACTGTGTCTAGGTGCTATACAGACCTTTCAAGATGCATCTGCATGTTAGGGATTTACTCTCACCTTAGAGCAGTGTTATAAATAGAAGAGAAAATAAGTTGTGTGATCTGCTCTTGTTTATGTTGCTGTGTCTGTAGTTTAGCTCCTTCTGCGAAGAAAACAGACATCTTCTTTTCTTCTCTTTCCCCTCAACTCCTAACCGGTCACAGCAGATGGCTGCCCCTGTTGTTATCTGGCAGTCTTCTGCTCTGCGCTTGTATGTGTTCCCTTCTCCTTATTGCTGTGTTGCAGATTCTCGGGGATGAGGTTTGCAGTCAGCACAGTTAAGTTCACACTGGTTTTGCATTCCACTCGTCATCTACCACAAAAAAAGGACCAGATAATGTACCTTTCTTGACCAGAAAGCACTTGTTGCTCTATGGTAAACAATTGACCTTCACATTTATGTTCCAATTCACATTCATGCTGGCAGAAAAATGGAAAAAATGGTCAGCGTTTTTGCTTTCCAGCCAGAAGGTCCCTGGTTCGAATTCCCAAGCTGCCAGGGCACAGGATTTTCACTGAGTCCAGATGCAGTCCGTTGCAGATACAGTGTGGACGGAGCCTTGCATCCAACTCTAGCAGCTCCGTTTATGTTTTGAAGCAGCATGGATAAGAACAGGGTTTGAAATACAAGATCACGTGAGAATTATATAAAATACCACAAGATCTTGAGAAAGACCTGAGAAAGACAGAGGACAACCTATTGCAATCATGTGATAACAACAAAGAAGCGTGATTTACCAGCTCTCCACCTGGAATTTTGTATGTTATGTAAAAGATTTTAGACTTGTAGACCTCAGAAAATAATGGACAATCCTTAAATAATTTTTACTATTTACCATGCAGCTAATAAATACAGTAGATACCGGGGCTTTTCGTTGTAGACTGGATCCAGCATCCATCAAAAATAGACTTCTTGTGTATTTTTAGCGATCCAAATCTAGCTCGTCATATTCATTCAACAGTGGTCCGGACCAGTTGGGGACATTGATTACAATGGGAACAATTTGCTACAGAGACCGGATCACAGCTGAAACAGACCGCAGTCAGTGGAAATCGTTGGTAAGAACCTTTCTGTGTGGAGGTGGCATGTTTCCCTGGGGCTGTGCTACTCATTTCTGGATCTCATCTGCAGATAGCCATTTAACCAGTCACTGGATGTCCATACAAAGCTTAAGATCTTGTTTACTAAGACAGTGTTAAACCCTCACCTTTCTCATTCTCCTAGAAACATGACATTCCCTCACTGAGGCTGTCCATTGGTTCGGTTTTATAGGAGTTTCCGTGGTTGCCAAAATTTTGCCTTTGAGTCTTCACATGGATATTAAAATTATCTTTCTAAGGTCTTTCCTTTTAGGGCTGAAGCCTGTAATAATGAGACAGGAGACTACACTAACCAATCCACTGCTAAGTGTAACTCACTATAAAGAGAAATGTCAACAAGCACAATGTTGCCAAGCAACAAAGCCCTTTCTGTGTTTACTATCTGTGCAGAAACTGTGAGGCCTGTTGCTTTTGTGACTGCACCTGCTGTGGAGTTTCTGATAGACATTCCAATGTTGCCTGCTGTGGCAATCCTACTGTATAAACACCATGCATACTAATTAGCAGTTTCCCACACCATCTTTTTCATCCTGGACTTTTAAACCTGTGGTTAAGTTGTAGGTTTGTGACTTGTGACATTCCTGAGTTGAACAATATCTTTTCTCAAACAGGTTGAGTTTTAGCAGAGATTTAATAATAATAATAATAATAATAATAATAATAATAATAATAATAATCATCATCATCATGCACCAGCCAACCCTGCAGGTTTGCAAGACTATGTGGATTAGGAGAGAGAGAGAATAATAGTAATGCATCAGATTTATTTAGCACTTTTTCATAAGCACTCAAAGACGCTTTACAATGTGTGATGGACTACTTTTCAGTGCAAAATAACTGACGAGTAAGACTGAATTGCGCCCTCTGCAGGCGGAAGAATACAACTGCTACTCAGTCTGTGCAGTGGTTTAGAGGGGAGATAACGGTCTGAAAGTTTAGTTTATTGTTTAGACGTTAAATGTTCATTTTTGGTATCATCAGGAGTGTGTGTGTGTGTGTGTGTGTTTAGATACTTAACCACACACATGCAGTATATGGAATATAAACTTCAAGAAGAACTATTCATTAAATCTCCAAATAACATCTTGGCTTCGGGTTAACACATTGTGACCGATGCCCCATGGTGGACACAGTTTTGAAGACCAGCTAACTTAATACAGTTCTTTCAGTCATCCTTAACACAATGGATACATTATCCATTCACTCCACAGACAATGGTAGTGGTAAGCTACTACTGTAGCCACAGGTGCCCTCGGAGAGACTGATGGAAATGTGGCTGCCAATCTGTGCCAACGGCCCCTCCAACCACTACTGAACCTTTAAACACATTCATTCCGAGTGTCAATGACACTGGAGGCAGGGTGGGCAAAGTGTCTCTCCCAGGGACACAATGGGAGGATGTCTGGAGCCTGCCGTATTTCTTAAATCATATGTAATATGGAAGGGGAGAAACATGTCACTACTTTACCTCCTGAGCCACTGCAGCCCATTATTACCATTATTTGATAAATTATATATATTTTTTTATCTATCCAGCCATCCAGCCATCCATCTTCTACCACTTTTCTGGGTTGCTGTGTCAACAGTTCAAGCAGAGAAGCCCAAACTTCCCTCTCCCCATCCACCTGCTCCAGCTCTTCAGAGAGGATACCAAGGCATTTTCAGACCAGCTGGAAGACATAGTCTCTCCAGCGAGTCCTGGGTTTGCCCTGGGGTCTCCTCCTAGTGGGACGTGCCCGAAACACCTCAAGTGGGAGGCGTCCAGGAGGCATCCTGATCAGATTCCCAAACCACCTTAACTGGCTCCTTTCAATGTGGAGGAGCAGCGGTTCTACTCTGAGCCTCTCCCAGATTATTGACCTCCTCACCTTATCTCTAAGGGTGAGTCCAGCAATCCTATGGCGAAAGCTCATTTCAGCCGCTTTTATCCACGATCTCCTTCTTTCGGTCATTACCCATAACTCATGACCACAGGTGAGGGTAGGAATGTAGGTTGACAGGTAAAGCGACAGCTTTGCCTTAAACCTCAGCTTCCTCTTCACCACGACAGACTGATACAATGTTTGCATCACTGCAGATGCTTTCAATTTCTCCCTCCATTCTCCCCTTACTTGTGAATAAGACCCCAAGAAACTTAAACTCCTCCACTTGGGTCAGGAGCTTGTCCCCAACCTAGAGAGTACAATACACGTTTTTCCGGCTGAGGACGATGGACTCAGACTTGGAGGTGCGGATTCTCATCCCAGCCACTTCACACTCAGCAGGAAACCATCCCAGTAAGACCTGTAGGTCATTGCTGGATGAAGCCAGCAGGACAACATCATCTGCAAACAGCATAGATGAGATCCTGTGATTACCAAGCATGACACCCTCCGTTTCCTGGCTGTACCTAGAAATACTGTCCATAAAAAATTATGAACATGATCGGTGACAAAGGGCAGCCCTGGTGGAGATGAACTCTCACTGGGAATGAGTCCGACCGAGTGTTGGCAATACGAACCAAACTCTCACAATGGTCATATAGAGAATGGATAGCTTGTAACAACAAGCCCGATACCCCATACTCCTGAAGCACCCCCCCGACAAAAAAAACATGAAGGATGTGGTCGAATACCTTCTCCAAGTCCACAAAACATGTGCAAACTGGTTGGGCAAACTCCCACGAACCCTTGAGGATTCTCAAGAGGGTAAAGAGCTGGTTTGATGTGCCACAGCCAGGACGAAAACCACATTGCTCCTCCTGAACCCAAGGTTCAACCAGAGGCCAGACTCTCCTCTCCAGTACCTTGACATAGACCTTCCCAGGGAAGCTGAGGTGTGTGATCCCCCTAAAGTTTGAACACACCCTCCGGTCCCCCTTTTTAAAAAGAGGAACCACCACCCCTGTTTACCATGCCAAAGGTACTGTCCCTGACCTCCACACAATGTTCCAGAGATGTGCCAACCTTGAAAGATCTACAACATCCAGGACTTTGAGGTCCTCAGTGTGAATCTCTTCCACCCCCAGGGCCCAGCCAGCAAAATGTTTTTTAACCATCTCGGCGACCTCAGTCCCTGTGATGGGTGAGTCGTCTACCCACAAGCCCTGCTTCTTCTGTGGAAGGCATGTCAGTCACATTGAGGAGATCCTAAACGTACTCCTTCCACTGGCCGATGATATCCCCATTCAAAGTCGCCAGCGCCCCATCCGCCCCATACACGGTGTGGACAGTGAGCTGCTTCCCCCTCTGAGTCACCGGATATTTTGCCAGAATCTCTATGAGGCCAACCGCAAGTTTTGTTCCATGACCTCACCAAACTCCTCCCACACCAGAGTTTTTGCTTCAGCAACCATCTGAGCTGCACTCCGCTCACCCTGCCGGTACACCTCAGCTTCTTCGGGAGTCCCACAAGCCAAAAAAGCTTGATAGGACTCCTTCTTAAGCTTGATGGCCCCCCTCACCACTGGTGTTCACCACTTGGTTCTGGGGTGGCCACCACGAGATGTACCAGTGACCTTGTAGCTGCAGCTCTGGGCAGCCACTTCAACAATGGAGGTGGAGAACATGGCCTATACAGACTCCATGTCTCCAGACTCCCTCAGAATGTGGTCAGAGTTCTTCCGGAGGTGGGAGTTGAAGACATCCCGGACAGGTGCCTCAGTCTGACGTTCCCAGCACACCCTCAATATACGTTTGGGTCTACCAGGTCTGAATGGCATCCTCCCCTGCCATCAGATCCAACTTACCACCAGGTGGTGATCAGTTGACAGCTCTGCACCTTTCTTTACCCGAGTGTCCAAGACATCATCATAATATTTATATCTGAGCAATTGGATGAAGAGGTCAGTAACACAGATAGACTGCAGGGAAACTAAGTCTTGAACATGTCAACGTTTTTCTCATTAACTGTCATGAATTTGCCCAGGTGGGGCAAGAATGGATACCCAAATGCTAGCTGTGAGTTGCAAGTGGTTTAAGAAAAACCCCAAAATATAACAGAACAGAAAGCTTACAAGACTGAGACGAGAAGCATAAGGCGTACGGAAACGCCAGATAAACTAGACTTGGGACTCACGCCTGGGAGACAAAGAGATAAAGGTGTGGGACACACGCCAGGTTACAAAGTGAAGCGTGGGACACAGGCAGGATTACAGAGAAAATTACGATGCACCGAGCTGTGGGGTGACGTCCTTTAAATAGGACAAGGAGTAATTACCAAATGATAATCAGGTGTGCAAAAACAAGAGCGAGGATAATGATTAGAATAATAAACACTGCAGAACTAGCTTGGAGCAACCGGAAGTAAATAGAACACGCTGTCAAAGTAAAAGCACAGGAGATGAGGCAACCAAAATGACTACAACATGAAATGATACAAACTAGACTCAACCAAAATGATACACAAGAAGGAAATAATAACAAACCATGAGGCAAGGACAAGAAGGAATACAAAACCCAGAGATTCTAATAATGCTATAATAATAATAATATTAAATATCAATACTTCACAGAGAGAACTAAAGATGTAGGAAGAGAAGGCTCAAATTCAAACACAGAAACTTTCATAAACAAACAGGAACAAATGGCAACCTCAAATAACATAATACAGGAAAAAAAACAATTCCAACACTAAAGTGGGAAAAGTACAGAAAAAAAAAACTAGATATAACTGAAATCGTGAGCACGGTACTCCCACCGTGCTCAGCATCATGATAGAGCCCCTCCCACAAGGGGTGGAATTCAGACATCCCAATGTAACATAAAAAAAGGAAAAACGTACCAAAATCCCCCCAACAAGAACAGAAAAATCACCGTACCAGGGAGGGTGGTGGGGGAAAAAAGACCTGGTGGGTCAAAACAAATTTCTCGCTCAACAGAGAACCAAGACAAGACAGATCAGGTGGCCAACAGAAATCCCAAGAATACCAGGTGGAAAGGTAAGGCAGTTCAGGTGGTCTGCTGGAGTCCCAAGACCAACAGGTCAAAAGCTAAAATGTGTTGGGTGGCCTTCCAGAGTCCCTGAGCCACCCAAGCAGAAGGCATATCAGGTGGTCTCCCAGCATTCCAAACCCAACAAACCAGAGAACACGATCTGTCAGGTTGCCTCTGAGCGTCCCTGAGCCATCGGACCGTGGAACATGATGCGTCTCTACCTGGAGACGGCAGCTGGAAAACGCTCCATTTATGGACTGCAGGGGCTGAAATGTGAATCTAGTGGGCCAGAAGCTGAGGAGTGTTGGCACCTGATGATGACTGCTGACCAGCGGGAAAACCAGACAACCAAGACAGCTGACCAGCAGGGAAACCAGACGATGAAGATGGCTGACCAGCGAGGAAACCAGTCAATGAGGACAGCTGACCACCGGCAAAACCAGACGAAGAGGACTGCTGACCTTTGGTGAAGCCAGACAAAGAGGACTGCAGATCATCGACAACACCAGACGACACCATCGACAACATCAGGCAAAGACTGTTGACCAATCAGGCAACTCAAGATGGGGCGTCTCAAGTCCAGTCACCTGGGAATCCATCCCCAACACAGCCACCTCAGACGGGGAGGAAGAGATAAACACCGGATCACTGTCACTTGCAGCAGCGGAGCCCGATGAGGAAAACTCAGGAGCAGATGACAGCTGCAACTGGTTCTCCCACCAAAACCAAAGTAAGATCTCTCTAATACTGACATTGTAAAGACAAAAAAGAGGATTTGACTTAACGCAAGCTCCACCGCCTACCATGACTCTTGTTTCTCTGCTGCTGCAGCCCAAGCAGCAGGCAAGATTGTAGGTGACACTTCAACTGTGACGACAGGAACTGGTGGAACTTCTGATGTGGCGGCTGGAGCTGGCGGAATGCCAGACATGGTGGCTGATGCTGGCAGAACCCTAGCCATGTATAGTGGAGCCAGGAAATGTCTCACTGATGGCACCAGGTCCCGTGATGCTGAAACTAGGGGACACTCAGTTGTCGGCACAGGTTTCGGAGTTCAAAGGGTGTCCCTCTTCCATCCAAGATGTGGCTACGGGGCCAGAACAGGATTCTCCGGAATGGCAGGCCCCTCCATCGTTAGACGGCTCCCTCCCAGGATAGACGGACACACAGAAAAAACAGAGGGGGACACGGGAGATGCAGGTGAGGAAACATGGATGGATGCAGCAGCAGGTGGTGAGAGCTCAGCCAAAAGGAATGACTGTTGCTGAGCCCCCCCTCCCCCCCGCCATCACTGGGAACAAGGCAAGACAATTCATTTATAGGTGTTAGAGAATGAAAAGGTACTTGCCTTAATTCCCATGCTGTAGTGGTTATTGCTGCTGAAGGCCCAGGCAAATCCCTCCTGAGGGTTGCAGCAGGCGTGGGCATCAATGTAGAAAATGGAGGAGCTGGCACTGCAGGCATGATGACGGGTGAAGCTGGAGATATGGCGGCAGGATGCTCAGCAGCGGACACCAACGCCGTGGAGGAGAGGGGAACAGCAGCAACAGACGAGGAGGAAGGTGCTGACAGAACAGCTGACGATGAGAAACTTTGGAGAGAGGAGGAGGCTGCTGTTGTGGTACTCTGGAGTGGCGTAGGGGCTGCTGCTTGTGATGCAGAAGAGTTCTTCTGGTGGAGTGCAGCTGGGTGATGGCGAGAGGCTGGGAGTGTCTGCAGCAGGGGATGCTCTTTTGTTGGCTCAGGTACAGATGGGGCTCAGTAAAGAGCGCAGGTTGATGCTGGAGGGTGGCGTCACGGGGCTGGCAAATGGCAAGAGGCTGAAGACGTCTGTACCTGGGGACGCTTCTTCATCTGCACAGGTTCAGACAGTTGAGAGTTTCTCACCCACCCATGGAGGATGTGTTGTGAGTTGGACACAGAGTCGAGGAGAACCGTGAGCTCCAGATAGCTCCACAGGCTGGAGAATGCCTCTATAACCTGTGTTGCGCTGTCCAGACATTGCAGGGCCTCCTTGGGAGGGGAAGTGGGAAGTGTGAGCATCCGAGAAAATGTCCACCACTAATCCCACAGCCCAACACTCCTCCTCATCCAGTCCCAACACACTAAAATCTATACCTGCTGAATCAGTGTTAGCTGGCATTATCCTATCAGCTCTCCTCCAGATGGAAACAGCAACAAAAAAGCAGGTAAGGGGAAAAAGGGCAAACTCACAACCGTTGGGTCCAAACTGGCATCGTCATTCTGTCATGAATTTGCCCGGGCGGGGCAGGAATGGAGAACCAAATGCTGGTTGTGAGTTGAAAGTGGTTTAATAAAAACCCCAAAATATTACAGAACAGAAAACTTACAAGCCTGAGACCAGGAGCATGAGGCGTACAGAAACGCCAGATAAACTAGATGAGGAACTCAAGTCTGGGAGACGAAGAGATGGAGGCATGGGGCACATGCCAGATTACTGTCATGACTCGCCAGTCATCATTGGCTCCTGCTGCGTGCACACCTGCGCCTCGTCAGCGGCAGACTATTTAACCCACTCAGCCCTGTGCCTTGGCCTGAAGCCGTTTGTTCCCTTCAGCTCGTCTTCGCCATTGGAACTCCCATGATCAGTAAGACAACGCTTCAAGTAAGCAACTTACCTTTTTCTCTTCAGTCCTTTCCCCTGTGCACAGGTGGATCCCTCGGCGGCGGATTTCTCACCCTCGCCACGCCATCCTCATCTTCGCACAAGCTCAGCAGGTCTCTGTCTCCTGGGTACTCTCCTTGCCAACGCCAGCCACCTGTCATAACAAGTAAGCAGCAGTCATTCCTTCAGATCTGTATAGGTGTGGTGCCCGTTACCTTGTCCCTTTGCTCTCTCATTATAGGGTTGCACAGCTGTACGGTGATCTGCTCTGCTGCCTACGCACTGAAGTTCTCCCACAAGACATTTTCATATCTCACACACGCATTCATTCATACCTGTCTGTCAATAAAAGCTGTTAAATCTATTCTGAGCCTGCGTGTGTGTCTCCTGAGCCGGACATTATGTCAGTACGGCTTCAGCAGAGTGGCTCGGCAGACAGCGGGCTCGCACGCCGTCTTTCCACTCTCGAGGCTCGAGTAGATTTAATAGCCCACCAACAGCAGGTAATTTTGAATCAGTTAGCCTCAATTACTCACCGGTTAGACCGCCTGGACCCCCAGCAGGCGTTCCCCCCGGCTCCCCAGGGAGGGTTAGCTCCTGTTGCTCCGGTGGCCGGCCAGTCTACCGCGGGAACGTCGACCCGGCTCACACCTATCCTGACTCCGGCCCGTTTTAACGGGAAGCTCGGCGGAGCTCGGGGCTTCATTATGCAGTGTGAGTCGGTGTTCATGCACGTTCCCGGGGACTTCCCCTCAGACCACAGCCAGATTGGTTACATAGGTAATCTCCTGGAGGGGCGAGCGCTAACCTGGGCTTACGCCGTAATGGCGAAGCCCAGTTACGCGAACCTCTCCTATAACCAGTTCGTGCGAAGCTTCCTCGAAGTGTTTGATCACTCTTGGCTCGATAGCGTCCTAACTGACCGTCTCCTTGGTCTCCAGCAGGGAAGCCGGTCGGCGGCGGACTACGCCATCGACTTCAGGGTCGCTGCAGAGGAAGTAGGCTGGGGCGAGGCGGCACTTTGTGGCATCTTTCTCCACAGCCTCAGCTCCGGTCTGAGGGATGAATTGGCCGGCCGAGATCTCCCGGAGACTCTCGCGGAGCTAATCTCCGTAGCGATTAGCTTGGATAACAGGCTGCGCGAGCGCTCCTCCAAGCGGAAGTCGACCAACCGCTCGCGAGGAGGCTCCGCGCGCACCCCTCAAGCTCGCCCCCTGGCGTTGCCTCCACCGGAGTCCTCCGAGGAGTCGGAGGCAATGGTGGTTGGCTGGTCAAAGCTCCCCCCAGCAGAGAAACAACGCCGCTGGAAGTTGGGCCTGTGCATGTACTGCGGAGGCAGCCAACACACCGTGGAGAATTGTCCGTAGAAGCCAAATGGGGAGGTCCGCGAGTCACTGTAGGGGGCCTCGCGGACTCTAACCAGACAAAACCCCTCACTAGCCTCTCTTTGCCCATCCGTTTTTGTCACAACTCCATGGGGCACACTACTCATGCACTGGTGGACTCAGGAGCAGAGCAGAGTTTTATTTCTAAGAGCCTGGCAACCCAATTGGGCATCCCCTGTCACCCTCTGCAAACTCCGCTTAACCTGGTCACCCTCTCTCACGCCCCACTCGGACGAGTGACACATCGGACCCGGCCTACGCCCATCATTGTCTCAGGTAACCATCGGGAGGATATTGTCCTGTATGTCCTGTCCACCTCTGTCTCTCCAGTCATCTTAGGCTACCCCTGGCTGCGCCTACACAACCCGGTTCTGGACTGGCAGGCCGGAAGGATCGCCGCCTGGAGCTCGTTCTGTATGGGCACCTGCCTTCAGTCCGCAGCATGCGCCCCGTCCGCTCCCCCTCTAGCAAAGGACGCCGCGCCCCTGGACCTCTCTCTGGTGCCCTCAGAGTTTCATTATCTGGGCCTCATCTTCAGTAAGTCCAGGGCGATGTCCCTTCCCCCTCATCGGCCCTATGATTGCGTCATCAACATCCGCACGGGGGCTCCCTTACCCTCGGGGCGTTCATACAGCCTGTCAGCGCTGGAGAGGGAGGCGATGGATGCTTACCTCAAGGAGTCGCTCAGCGCCGGAATCATCCGCCCTTCTTCATCTCCACTCGGCGCGGGGTTCTTCTTCGTTTCTAAGAAGGATGGGTCTCTCCGCCCCTGCATCGATTACCGGGCCCTCAACGACATCACGGAGAAGGACTGCTACATCCTGCCGCTGATGGACACCGCCTTCCACTCCCTCCAGGGGGTGACCTGGTTTGCTAAACTGGACCTCCGTAGTGCCTACCACCTCGTCCGTATCCAGGAGGGAGATGAGTGGAAAACGGCCTTCCGGACTCCGACCGGCCATTTTGAATACCTGGTAATGCCGTTCGGGTTAACCAATGCCCCTGCAGTTTTCCAACGCCTCATTAATGATGTCCTCCGCGACTTCCTCGGCCTTTTTGTGTTTGTGTACCTGGATGACATACTAATCTTCTCCAGGTCACGGGATGAGCACCGGGTCCACGTAAGGCGGGTCCGGCAGCGCCTATTGGAGAACAGGTTGTATGTGAAAGCCGAGAAATGTGAATTCTATGCCAAGACCACCTCCTTCCTGGGTTTTGTCATCTCCCACGACCAAGTCCTCCCTGACCCCGCTAAGGTCAAAGCGGTGGTCGATTGGCCAGCACCGATGTCCAGGAAGCAGGTCCAACAATTCATAGGATTCGCCAACTTTTACCGCCGTTTCGTCCCCAATTTCGGCACCATCGTCGGCCCCTTGACTCGCCTCACCTCGCCGAAGATCCCCTTCCGGTGGACCGAGGAGGCTGCGGCGGCTTTCCAGGCACTGAAGACGGAGTTCTCTTCCTCCCGGGTCCTCACCCAGGTCGATCCCGCGCTGCAGTGTTTGGTGGAGGTCAACTCGTCAGACACGGGGGTGGGGGCGGTGCTTTCTCAGCGGTCACCGGCCCACGGATCCAAATGACCCTGCGCCTTCTTCTCCCGGCGCCTGTCACCGGCCGAGTGCAATTATGACGTCGGGGACAGGGAGCTTCTGGCCATCAAGCTCACCCTGCAGGAGTGGCGCCATTGGCTGGAGGGGGCTGCGTTGCCGTTCATGGTTCTAACGGATCATAAGAACCTGGAGTACCTAAGAACTGCCAAGCGTCTGAATGCCCGCCAGGCGCGTTGGTCCCTGTTCTTTGCCCGTTTTAGATTTACCATCACGTACCGCCCCGGTTCTAAGAACAGCCTGCCGGATGCCCTTTCCAGGCAATTTGCCCCCGAGATGCCCGAGAAGTCCGTGCGCACCATCCTGCCCAGCTCGTGTGTTGTGGAGGCCATGTCTTGGGCCATCGAAGACAGGATCCGAAAGGCGCAGGAGACTGAACCTGACCCTGGCGGCGGACCGGAGGGGAGGCTGTTCGTTCCATCCTCGGTCCGGGGGGAGGTTATCCATTGGGCCCACACCTCTAAGTTCGCCTGTCACCCTGGGGTTTCCCGGTTGGTCGATCTTCTCCAGCGGTCTTTTTGGTGGCCGGGTCTGCAGAAGGACGCCGCCAATTACGTCCGGGCCTGCCCTGCCTGTGCCACCGGCAAGTCAGGTAACGCTCCTCCCGCTGGTCTGCTCCACCCTCTGCCGATCCCAGGCAGGCCCTGGTCCCACATAGCCCTTGACTTCGTCACTGGTCTCCCCATCTCCAACACCTTTGACACAGTACTGACCATCGTCGACCGCTTCTCCAAGGCCGCCCACTTTGTGCCACTGCGGGGTCTCCCTACGGCTCGGGAGACAGCGGACCTCTTGGTACAGCACGTTGTCAGATTACATGGGATACCAGTAGACGTCGTCTAGGATCGAGGGCCCCAATTCGTTTCTGAGGTATGGAAGTCCTTTTGTAACGCCCTGGGGGCCACAGTAAGCCTCTCCTCAGGCCATCACCCGCAGTCCAACGGGCAGTGCGAATGGGCCAACCAGGAGCTGGAAGCTGCCTTCCGCTGCATCACCACTTCCAACCCGGCCTCTTGGAGCTCGCACCTGGCCTGGGTGGAATACGCCCACAACTCCACTCGGTCATCTGCCACAGGTATGTCCCCCTTCAAGGCGTCCCTGGGGTATGACCCGCCATTGTTCCCGGCGCAGGAGAGTGAGTTGGCCGTCCCTTCCGTCCAGGCGCACCTCAGGCAGTGCCAGAGTCTTTGGTCCAAGACCCGTGACGCACTCCAGCAAACGGCAGCGCGCAACAGCACCACTGCAAACCGTCACAGGAGACCTGCACCTGCCTACCGAGTGGGGCAGCAAGTTTGGGTGTCCGCCCACAACGTCAACCTGAAAGGTGAGAAAAAGAAGCTGGCTCAACGCTTTATCGGTCCCTTCACCATCACCAAAATCATTAACCCGGTGGCTGTGCGTGTGGTATTCCTCCCCCCCTCCGTATTCACCCCACCTTCCACGTCTCCAAAGTCAAACCTGTGGTGTCCGATCCCCTCTGCCCCCCACCCGTGGTGCCTCCCACGCCCTTGATGATCGATGGCCATCCGGCCTAGAGAGTCACTGCCATCTTGGACTCTCAGCGCTGAGGTCGCGGGTTGCAGTATCTGGTGGACTGGGAGGGTTTCGGCCCTGAATGGAGGCAGTGGGTACGCCTGTAGAGCAATGATGTTTTGGGGCTGCCCGTGGGGTCAAAATGATCATGAGAATGGTGAGCAAAAATCCCAGAACCACACGGGGGGACCTAGTGAATGACCTGCAGAGAGCTGGGACCAAAGTAACAAAGGCTACCATCAGTAACACACTACGCCGCCAGGGACTCAAATCCTGCAGTGCCAGACGTGTCCCCCTGCTTAAGCCAGTACATGTCCAGGCCCATCTGAAGTTTGCTAGAGAGCATTTGGATGATCCAGAAGAGGATTGGGAGAATGTCATATGGTCACATGAAACCAAAATAGAACTTTTTGGTAAAAACTCAACTTGTCGTGTTTGGAGAAGAAAGAATGCTGAGTTGCATCCAAAGAACACCATACCTACTGTGAAGCATGGGGGTGGAAACATCAAGCTTTGGGGCTGTTTTTTCTGCAAAGGGACCAGGACGACTGATCCGTGTAAAGGAAAGAATGAATGGGGCCATGTATCGTGAGATTTTGAGTGAAAACCTCCTTCCATCAGCAAGGGCATTGAAGATGAAACGTGGCTGGGTCTTTCAGCATGACAATGATCCCAAACACACTGCCCGGGCAACAAAGAAGTGGCTTCGTAAGAAGCACTTCAAGATCCTGGAGTGGTCTAGCCAGTCTCCAGATCTCAACCCCATAGAAAATCTTTGGAGGGAGTTGAAAGTCCGTGTTGCCCAGCAACAGCCCCAAAACATCATTGCTCTAGAGGAGATCTGCATGGAGGAATGGGCCAAAATACCAGCAACAGTGTGTGAAAACCTTGTTTAGATTTACAGAAAATGTTTGACCTCTGTCATTGCCAACAAAGGGTATATAACAAAGTACTGAGATGAACTTTTGTTATTGACCAAATACTTAATTTCCACCATAATTTGCAAATAAATTCTTTAAAAATCAGACAATGTGATTTTCTGGATTTTTTTTTTTTCTCATTTTGTCTCTCATAGTTGAGGTATACCTATGATGAAAATTGGAGACCTCTCTCATCTTTTAAGTGGGAGAACTTGCACAATTGGGGCTGACTAAATACTTTTTTTACCCCACTGTATACAAAGACATCAAGGCAACTGAGTTCACAAAACATGTTATATTTAATAAAGTGGAATGACACAGGGAATAAGTATTGAACACCCTTGACAAAATTCATTTGATATTTAGTAGAAAAACCTTTGTTGGTTATAAAAGCTTCCATTTGCCTCCTGTATGAAGAAACTAGGCACAGGTATTGCTCAGAAGTAATTTTAGCCAGTTCTTCTACACAAACTGTCTCCAAATCTTGGAAGGTCCCATGGGTGTCTTCTTTGATCTCTGATCTTCAGTTGTTTCATAGATTTTCAATTGGATTCAGGTCAAGTAACTGACTGGGCCATTCTTGCTGCTTTATTTTCTGTCTCTGAAGCCAGTTGACAGTTTCCTTGGCTGTGTGTTTGGGATCATTGTCTTGCTGAAATGTCCACCCTCGTTTCATCTTCAGCATCTTGAAAGATGGCAAGAGGTTCTTATCAGGGATGTCTCTGTACATTTGCCCATTCATCTTTCAATTATATGAAGTCTGCCTGTACCATGTGCTGAAAAACTCCCTCACACCATGATGCTCCCACCTCCAAACTTCACTGGTGGTATGGTATTTTTTGGCTGATGTGCAGTGTCCTTTCTCCTTCAAACATGATGTGTTTTGTGTTATGGCCCACTCCTTTTTGGATTTGGACCTCTCTGTATGTTTTTTTTCTTTTTCGATCTGTGAAGGACTGCCCCTGGCTGAGAGGTGCGTATATAAGCCATCTCTGTGCCCCTGTCAGTAGTGTTTTGCTCCCATTGGAGGCCAGTTGCCTTCTGTGCTTTGCTCTGTCTACTGTTTTTGGGTTTATTGTCTGTCGCTTGGTCGGGGTTGTGCTGGCGCCCCCCTGGCTGTTGTCTGTAGCCTGGAGGCTTTCTGGTTTTGGATGTGCTACTGGGCATTATTACAGATCCTGACAAAGGCGTGTGATCGCTGGACTGGCCCATGATTAGTTTTTCATTGTTTTTTTTTCACGCATCCACTGACACACACACACACACACACACACACACACACACACACACACACACCACTGATTTTACAGACACTTTCTTTTATTGGTTTTTCTTTAACCAATAAACGTGTTTAAATTGGCACCTCTGTGTGGTCTCCCTTCTTTGTCTAAGCCAGTTAGCCAGGCTTGTGATGTGGCATCCAAAAAGTTCAATTTTGGTCTCATCTGACCAGACTATATTCTGCCAGTATTTTACTGGCTTGCCCAAATGTTGTGCAGCAAACTTTACATGAGCTTCAGCATGCTATTTCTTCAGCAATGGAGTCTTGTCAGGTGAGTGGGTGTTGAGACTATGTCAGCTGAGTACATTACTTATTGTTTTCTTTGAAAAAGCAGTATCTGCTAACTCCAGGTCTTTCTGGAGCTCTTCACAAGTGGTGTTTGGCTCTTGGATAAGCCTTCTGATCATTTTTTGACTCCTCTGTCCAAAATCTTGCTAGGAGCTCCTGGTCGTGGCCAGTTTATGGTAAAATGATGTTCTTTCCACTTCCAAATGGGCAGCATAGTGGAACAGTGGTTAGCCCTGTTGCTAACATCTACATGGTTCCAGATTCGAATCTCCAGGCTTGCAGGGGTTGGAACCTTCCTGTGTGGAGGTGTGCATGTTTTTCCTGTGCTGTGAAAGTTTACTCCGGGACCTCTGGTTTTCTCCCACCAATCCAAAGACATGCATGTTTGATTAATTGGCAATTCTAAATTGTTCTTTGCTATCTGTCTCTTGTACAGTGCACCCAGAAAGTATTCACAGTGCTTTACTTTTCCCACATTTTGCTGTGTTCCAGAATGGATTAAATTAACTTTTTTTCCTCAAAATTCTGCAAACAACACCCCATGATGATGGATTGAGCCGTCACCAATGACGGATCTCCCGCTTTCTGGCTGCATTAAATTGTAAGGGGGTGCTTGTAACGGCGATGACTGATGAGGCCGACGCGTGAAGCACATGGCATATCGCAATTGGGACACTGACCACCCTGTGACCTCTGCCCTTTGCCCAACTGGCCAAATAATAGGATTTTAGGAATATGCTGATCTGTCATCCGAACAACGTGGCCGGTCCAGCGCAACTGGGAACGTATGATGAATGACTCGATGCTGGTGATATTGCACCAGTGGAGGACTTCTGTATTGGCAACTTTGTCTCGCCATGTGATTCCACACAGCTTCCTTAAACACCGCATGTGAAACTGTTCAAGTTTCTTCACATGGGGGCGGTAGGTTGTCCATGACTTGCACCCATAGAGAAGTGTAGATAGAACAACGGTGCGATAGACCTTGATCTTGGTGCTTAGACGAATGCCACGCTTCGACCATAGACGATGCTGTAGGCGTCCATAGGATGCGCTAGCCTTGCTGATGCGGTGGGTAACTTCATCATCAATCTTAGCTTTCTGTGAGATGGTGCCCCCCAGGTCGCAGAACTTGTCAACTGCCTTGAGGGGTTCACCACCGATGGTGATAACAGGATTTATTGGGAGCGTACCAGGACAAGGTTGATGTAAAACCTCTGTCTTCTTGATACTTATAGTGAGTCCATAATGATCCACAGCTCTAGCAAAATGGTCAATGATGAACTGTGCATCTTCAAGAGTGTGAGTGATGAGTGCGCAGTCATCGGCATAGAGAAGCTCTCGCAGCATCATGCATGATGATGAGAACACCTACGCACGAATGCTGTTTATTGACTTCAGCTCAGCATTCAACACAGTTATCCCCTCCAAGTTGCTCACCAAACTTGGGGACCTGGGAATCAGTACCTCCACCTGCAACTGGATCATGGATTTTCTGACCAACAGACCCCAGCATGTTAGGTCAGGCCCCAACCGTTCTTCCGTCATCACACTCAACACTGGTGTACCACAGGGCTGTGTGCTCAGCCCATTCCTCTACTCCCTCTACACCCATGACTGCAGGCCTATGTATGGATCCAATTCCATCATAAAGTTCGCAGATGACACCACGGTGATTGGACTCATCAGGGACAACGACGAGTCAGATTACAGGGCAGAGGTTGAGCACTTGGCTACTTGGTGCACTGACAATAACCTGCTCCTTAACACCAGCAAAACCAAGGAGCTCATAGTGGACTACAGGAAGGAGAGGGAAGAGACACATGACCCCATCCATATCAATGGCATAGCTGTTGAACGTGTCCCCAGCTTCAAATTCCTGGGGACCCACATCTCGGAGGACCTGTCCTGGTCAGTTAACACCACCAGCCTGATCAAGAAGGCCCATCAGCGCCTCTTCTTCTTGAGGACACTGAAGAAGAACCATCTGTCAACTGACATCCTGGGCAACTTCTACCGCTGCGTGATAGAGAGCACCCTGACCAACTGTATCACACTCTGGTATGGGAGCTGCTCTGTAGCTGACCGCAAGGCGCTGCAGCGGGTGGTGAAAACCGCCCAACGCATCACAGGGACTCCACTTCCAGCTATAGAGGACGTCTACAGGAAAAGATGTCTGCGCCGGGCACGCAGCATTCTTAGGGACTCCAACCATCCTGCTCATGGACTGTTCCAGCTTCTCCCCTCCAGAAGACGTTTCAGAAGCCTTCGGACTAGAACCAGCAGGTTTAGGAACAGTTTCTTTCCAACAGCTGTCACGTTATTGAACTTAGTTCCCCGCTGACTCTCTTACAATCATCTTTTACCATCCTCACCTGTACATAACTGCATAACTACATAACTACATCTAACTTATTGCACATTATTTGCACATAACAGTACTTTTAACTTTCTGCACTGCTGCATATATTTGCATATATTTGCTTAAATTGCACATACTGTTAATTACCGTATATACTGCACTGCTGTCCTTTGCACTTCTGATTGGATGCTAAACTGTGTTTCGTTACCTTGTATTCATACATGTGTAATGACAGTAAAGTTGAATCTAATCTAATCTAATCTAATGATGCCTTTGTTTTAGCTTTTAAACATTGCAAGTTGAATACATTGCCGTCAGTGCGAAACGGGACCCTCACACCCCTGTCGCAGTCCTTGAAGGCATCAAGGAGCATTGCAGCGAAGATGATACTAAAGAGCAGCGGGGCCATAACACACCCCTGCTTAGTGCCATTGATGATAGGGAATGGATCGGAGATTAAACCACTCTCAACCACCCGCCCGACCATGCCATCATGGAATGAGCGGATGATACTGATGATCTTAGGAGGGCACCCGACCCTGGCAAGCAGCTTCCACAGGCCCTCTCTCCCAACAGAATCGAAGGCCTTAGTCAGGTCTACGAACACTATGAACAAATCACAATTTTTTTTCTCTTGTATTTGCCTGGCTGCAAACATCATGTCAATGGTGCCTCGTCCTGCTTGAAAGCCGCACTGACTCTCGGGAATGATGTTGTCGACAACATAGTGATTGAGGCGGTTTATGATCACACGTGCTAGAATCTTACCAGCAATGGTGAGGAGTGATATTCCTCTGTGGTTATTGCAGCAGTGGCGGTTTCCCTTATGCTTATACAAATGAACAAGTAAGATAAGATAAGATAAGATAAGCCTTTATTAGTCCCACAATGGGGAAATTCCAGGATTGCAACAGCACAGGGATAGCAACACTCAGAGCAACAATCAGAAGGCAAGAAAAAAAAACAAAAAAAAACAAAACAAAAAAAAAAACAAGCAAGCAAGAGCAGCTAATATACATATGTACATATTAATTATAAGTCTTGTGGAACCGCCTCCTGCTCCCATATGGTGGCACATAACTGGCCAAGGCGGGCGACGATGATGTTACCGCCACACTTATAGATGTCTGGCGGGATACCACCTCCACCGCCAGACGCCTTACCACTAGACGTCTGTTTGATGGCATCTTTAATCTCAGTAACCGTCAGTGGGACATTCAGCTCCTCCATGATAGGTCTCTGAGGAAGCTGTGCGATGGCTTCATCAGAGGTCACAGATTGGCAATTCTGGACACCATTAAAGTGTTCTACCCAACGCTCCAGGATGAGAGCCAGCTCCCTTATGAGCGTCTGACAGTCCGAAGAGTATACTAGCATACTGCCCTGTGATGTCAGACCGTAGACCACCTTCAGGCCATCGTAGAATGCTTTCACATCGTTCTTGTCAGCAGCTTCCTGAAGGTCCTCAGCTCTAGCAATCCACCACTGGTCCATCATACTACACAGCGAAACCTGCACTGTCTGCTGGACATGGTGGCAGGTGTCCTTCTGTCAGTATGAGGAGTGGCTTGAATAACATGGTCTAGTTCTTCATAGAACTGTTCCTTGCTCTCATCTGTGTGTGTCATAGTTGGTGCATACGCACTAATGCATGTTATGTACCCAGTATCAAGCTTCAGGCAGAGCACCATAAGTCGATCACTGACCCCATGCGGTAGAGAGTCAAGCAGGTTGATGTAACATGTCTTGATGGTGAAGCTGACTCCTGACTGTCGTGCCTCATCAATCGGGCGCCCACTGCAATAGAACGTGTAGCCAGACCCATGCTCAGTGATCTCTGTCGAGTCAGGCAACCGAGTCTCACTAAGGGCAGCTATTGCGATGTCGTAGTGGAGTAATTCTTGTGCAACAATGGCTGTCCGACATCACAGGCTGTTGTCACTGTCTTGGAGGGTACAGACATTCCAAGCAGCTATGTTTATTGTGTTTTTCACTTTCTTCATTTCTTTCATTTTTTGACCGCAGACGTGGATGACCAGCCCGCCGCGGCTAGCGAGCAAGCCAAAAATAGAGCAAGTATGGGGTAACCCCCACAACAGCCACGGACAAACACAGCGCTCGACTAGAGCAGTTAACAGGACAGTGAGATGTGTGTGTTGAGATCAATAGGCAGCCTTCCTGTGCTTAGTTCAGGCACCAGCATCCTGTGGATATGTATGACGCAAATGCAAACATTCATGCTTCCTGCTCGCATTGTGGTACAAATGTCACATGCCTGAATGCATTTCCTTTGATGATAAAATGCCTTTGATGTATTGTCCGCTGCTGGGTATTTAAGTGGCTGAATTCATATGTTCACTCTCTTTCTGCTTCTGACTACTGCTCATGAGAGCCTGAGAGTGATCCCCAGCATGCTTATACAGCAGCTGGGGTGAGCTCCGTGATGGCGATGATTTGGTCAATAAACTTCATTAAAACTCCAGACGCCGTGTCTTATTTTAACATCGCCACACTGGTGACCCGACGCTGAAAAGAACACGCTGCCAGCGAACGCAGCACCCGGCGGTGATTCTCCGACGACAAGCGAACGCGGCAGCCCGACTGATCTGCCCTTCCTTTCTGCTTCAGGGAGACTTTGACGCTCTTCGGAGACCACCCACGACCGGGAAAGCTGAGGAAATTTCATGGTGAGGTCTGCCCGCCTAGATCGGCACATCCACGCTGGACCGGCCGCTCTCACGGCTCCTGACACACGATTCTGTGTCTCCACACGAGAGTGCACGCACCTTGCCCTCTCTCCACGATGGCGGCCCATGGCCGACGGAGAACACGTGGACCTGAACGCACCATGACCCGGCACGAGCGACGACCAACAGCCCGAACAGGGGAGACAATCGGCGCCGACTGCGCAGATCTCCATCAAGCCCCCTGACCCTGATTCGCCTCGCGACAGTGGACCGGCCATGCACAGAAGCCTCGCATCTGAACAGCGCAGCTGGAAGGTACGCAGCCACAGCGCGTGCCGCGCACCAGAGACAAGCTGGCTCTGCAGACCCCCACCCCCCTTCACCGCTGCACTCTGGCCCTTCAGGGTTGCTCGTTCACCTGAGGCATGCATGCAGTTGGGGCACAGGATTTTCTTATGGTCTCAGCCACGGCGCACAATGGGGATCCAGCCGTCAGCTGTCCTCGAGGGCTTTAGGTCCGCGAACGCACCTGAAGCCAACACGCCAAGTCCCTCACACAGCTTCAGCTCCTGTTTTTCTTCATTGCCGGACTGAATCGCGAGAGGAATCAGAGACTAATTTTTCTTCCCACAGCCACGGACATCCCCCGCCACTTGCTACCCCCACCCTCCTCCCTTCCCCGGCACAGACCTTCCCCGCAGCTCGCCACCAAAGCGGGACTATCGAGGTCTCAGCTCCCTGCTAAGCCCTCTGGGGGGGAGTGTATGGGGTAACCCCCACAACAGCCATGGACAAACACAGCGCTCGACTAGAGCAATTAACAGGACAGTGAGATGTGTGTGTTGAGATCAATAGGCAGCCTTCCTGTGCTTAGTTCAGGCACCAGCATCCTGTGGATATGTATGACGCAAATGCAAACATTCATGCTTCCTGCTCGCATTGTGGTACAAATGTCACATGCCTGAATGCATTTCCTTTGATGATAAAATGCCTTTGATGTATTGTCCGCTGCTGGGTATTTAAGTAGCTGAATTCATATGTTCACTCTCTTTCTGCTTCTGACTACTGCTCATGAGAGCCTGAGAGTGATCCCCAGCATGCTTATACAGCAGCTGGGGTGAGCTCCGTGATGGCGATGATTTGGTCAATAAACTTCATTAAAACTTCAGACGCCGTGTCTTATTTTAACATCGCCACAGCAAGCTTTCTTTAGGGGTCCTTTTCTCCCCTTCTCTCCATCTGGAGAAGGCAGTGCTATCCCTAAAAAGGGCTGCCTTGTCATTCGGGCAGGATACGAACTGGGCCATTGCTCCGGGTGGGCACCAGAGCGGCCATCACACCCAGACGGCCATGCGTGGGGAGACATGACTAGAGGCTCCCAGAAGCATCCTCTTCCTGCCCCTGTCGCCACCTCACTCCTCGCCGCAGGAGTTCTATGCATGTGATAATGATACTGATGGTAAGTAAAGCAGCAGCCAAAAGAAGACACCTGCACCTGATGATTATGGTGGTGGTGGAGTGTACAAGCCCAAGGCCACCCTCTCTTCCTGACACCCAGTTTCGGCGGTAGGGGCAGAAACTGCAACGTGCAACCACTGGGGCAGGCGCAGCAACTGACCAGGATCCTCATTCTAAGGACTGCCCTCACAGCTGTTGCAAAAGCTGATCATTTAACCCATGACTGGGGGGTTCAAGAGGGGGAGGACAGATGTTCCTCCATTCCCCAGCAAGGTTCCTCTATGCTGGGTACCTGTACGTAGTTTAGCCGGCAAGGTGACACCGTTGCCTGGGTTGTGGCCGCTACTGTACCTACGGCAGCTATGAGGAGCCATACATACAAGCTGGGGTGGGCATGGGGACCAGGGTATTTGAACCACCCGAAGGGACGGGGCGCCTGTCCTCCTACCAAGCTACTACCCCTCCGCCACAACCCCCTGACAACTCAAATTTTTCAAATTTATTAAAAATCAAAAACTAAGAAATCACGTGTACATAAGTATTCACAGCCATTGCTCAATACTTGTTGATGCACCTTTTGTCATGATCTGAGCACGGGGGGATTCCACTGTGCTTGGTCTTTTTGCTTTTTTTTTTTTTGCCATATTTGTATTGTGTTGTAGTTCTTTGTTCTAATCCCTGTTATTTTATCTTTGGTTGGTTTTACATATTCTGTATTGTTTCTTTGTACAATTGATTTTCCTGTTTTTGTTCATTGTAGTTTTATTTACATATTTGCGTTTACTTGTCTTTATTTTGTCATCACACTATATTCGTATTCTGTTGTGATCTTTCTCTCCCTCTCCGGGGCTGCAGCTGTCAGTGACACTTCTGGGCTTGTTGCTGTGTTGTGGGCGGTGCTCCTGTCAGCTTTCAGTCCTGTCCAGTCCAGTCCCTCTCATTACTCCCAGCTGACCCCAGTTGGTCTTGATTGTCATCTCCTGCCCGCTCATGTGATCCACACCTGCAACCATTTGTGTCTCTTGGTTTTGTATCCTATTTAAGGCGATTGTTTCTTTCACTTTTTGCTGAAGTCTAAAAGGTCATTTGGCGTTGGAACCCTGTCCCCGTTCCGATGCTTGCTTCTACGTGTTACCTGTTCTCTTTTTGCCATCCTGCTTGTAAGTTTTGTTTTGAGCACTGTTTTGTTTTTTTTTTGTGTTGGTGCAGAGTTTGGACTTTTTGTGTTTTTAATAAATATCACAAACTAGCAGTCCAGTGTCTGGGTGTTCTTCTCTTCCCCGCAGGGGCCAATCCATGACAGTAGACTTCAGCCAGTTGAGACCCAGCTGTTGCTATTTTTTTTTTCCACTCACCTGTTTGGTCCAGAGCATCATTATGTCCCCAGCATGCTGGCCTTCAGCAAGTAAAGGCAATCGGCAGCTGAGGCCCCGAGCCTGGAGGAGGAATGGGCCATGGAGTTCATCCAAAGCTTCGTGGATGAAGCTCTCGCCTCCCTAAGTCCAAAGAAGACCTGGGAAAATGTTATTGGAGCAGTGGTGATTGTTGAGGCACACAGCGGATTGAGGAAGTATCTCCAGTTCGTGGAGCTGTTATCCACCATCTCTGCCCTCCAGCTGTCCTTTCCAGGGTTGAAGATGGGTTTGTTCTCAGTGGGACCAAAGCCGACGAGCAGGCGTTCCCCTCGACAAGCGTCTTCCTCCTCCCTCTGCTCACCAGCCCATCCTCCGGCTCCTGCGTCTTCAGCAACAGGCCGCCGGAGGAACTCCTCCGCTTTCCAGCCAGCAGCAACCTCCCCACTGTATCGAGGAATTCTCGCAGCAGCTTCTCCCTTTCGTTTTTCTTCACCGGTGGTCCCATCAGCCTCCTCCTCCTCACCTGTTGCTGCTTCTCCCCTCTCCTCCACGGCATCTCCTCTCACTGCTGGGAATCCGGCTGCTTCATCCCCAGCTCCACTCGGCATTGAGTTTGCAGGGGTGGCTCCTCCATGTTCTTCAGGGGGGCCGTTATCGCTGCAGCCACTGAGAGGGAGGACGTTCGGTCTACTGCAGCAAAAAACCATCAAGCCCTGGGAATGCAGGCAAGTGTTTTTTTTTTTTTTTTTTTTTTTTGTTTTTGTTTTTTTTTCCCATTCTCACCTAAAGGTAATTCACCTAAAGATGAATTACCTTTCCTGATTCCGGGTGGTGGGGCTCAGTTTATGCAGTCCACTTAGCCCTCACCGCCTGCTGCAGACACTAATTTTTCTCCTGCTACTTCCATGTCTCCTCCTGTTCCCTTGGGGTGTCCTACGATTCCTGGATTGAGCCGCTGGACGATGGAGGAGCCTACAGCCCTGGAGGTCCTGGTTCCAGCCCTGCAGCCATGTTTGGGGTGGTGCTACCAGCGATCCTGAGCCTGCACTGATGATTGGGCTTCCCCAGGCTTCAGCAGTGCAGAATCTAGTTCCAGCAGGAAACTGACCTCCTGTTGCCACGCTGGGTGAGTCACCTGTGTAGGTCACTTCGCTGGGGGGTGTTGGGACTGCATCAACCATCATGCCTGCTGCTGGGGCCACTGCAGCAGAGTCAGAACTGGACCTCCAGAGGGCCTGGCCTGGGACATCGTCATCTGGACCGTCGGAGTCCTGGACGACAGTGGACCTCAAGCTCAGGTAAGTGCTCTCCTTTGTTTTCATTGCTTCTATTTTGAAGAGATCTTGTCTGGCTCTTGGTGGGGAGAGCCAAGTGCAGACGTTAGCTGCACCTGAGCTCACCTTACCGGGCTCCACTGTCACCGGTGACCCTAACCTGTGTCTTTGTCCCTCTTTTCTGAGTCTTGCCCCAGTGTCACCAAGGATCATCCAACTTTGCCAGAGGTCTCCCTGAGTCCGGCCTCGCCACCGGTGATCTCCGTGGGTGCAGCTGCTCCAGTTGAGGTTGTCGCAGGTGGTCCGTCCCAGTCCGGGGCCTCCGAGGGTGCTGCTTTCCAGCTAGCTGAGATTATCACGGGTGCTCCATCCCAACCCGGGACCTCCATGGGTGCTAATTCCCCTCCAGATGAAGTCTTCGCAGGTGCTCCATCCAAGGCTGGGGCCTCCGAGGGCACTGCTTCCCCATCAGCGAAGGTCATCGCAGGTGCTCCGTCGCAGCCCAGGACCTCCATGGGTGCTGCTCCCCCTCTAGATGAGGTCTGCGTGGGTGTTCCATTCAAGCCCGGGACTGTTACGTGTGGCTCTGGGGAGCCACACAATGAGAGCCAAGGGTGAGCGAGTGAGTTGAGATGTTTTATTGATGACAGGGGTGAGGGATAAGGAAAGCACATACACTCATACAGAGTAACGCTCACGAGCAGTACAGCACCTGAGTTGACAGTTGGCACCGGGCTTAGGGGTAACAGCATGAGAACTCACAGCGGGTAACACTCACGGGTTAAGCAGCCAGACGAGTAGAGAGCTGGCACTGGGCATAAGGACTCCAAAACATAGGTGCTCATACAAGATGACACTCCCAAGTGACACAGTAAGGCAAGTAGAGAGCTAGCACCGGACATGGGGGTACAAAGGCACAATTACTCCTTACGGGAAAACACTTACGAGTAATGCTGCCAGATGAGTAGAGGGCTGGCACCGGACGTAGGGATTCCAGCCTAAACAGTGCTTAAGTCGCAGCCCCGAATAATCGAAACTGCTCCTTTTTATCCTCATTAGCAGCGCCCCAGCTGATGAGGATTAATTGGCCACAGCTGTCCTGTAACACTGACAGCTGGGAGCCTGCTGAGACGCTGCCCAATGAGAGGCAGGGATGAGAAGAGGCATGGTCTGAGCGCCGGAACCCAGCGTCTCATCCCATGGTGACAGAGCCTCCCCCTCACGGTCGGGCTCCGAATGACCCGGGGCATCCGAGCCCCCCCCCCCCCCCCCACCTAGGGTGGGCGGAAGGGAGGCCGGACCGGAGGGAGAGAAGCAGGGAGAAAAAAAAAAAAAGAAAAGACCATGAACAAATACAGAGTACAAGGGCAGACAAAAAAAAACCAAATACAACACTCTGTATCCCACAGAAAATAATAACCAGGGCACAGATGGGGAAAATACTAAGTGTGGCTACAGATAAAACCCACTACTCAAAACACACAAATGATGTGTAGATCGGGGCAAAGAAAGAGAAACAAAACCCACCAAAAAAGGTGACAGAAACGAATAAAGCAATTACAGAGTACGGTTAAGGGAGAACAAAACACACTACTCCATAACGCAAAAACAAGACTAGGAACCGGACAAAAAATGACAAAAACGCTGAGTGCGGGTGATAGAAAAAACAATACACAGCGCTATATGGGCCAAAATAAGGCAATCACAGAGTGCGGTTGAGAGGAAAACCAAAAACACATCACTCCATAATGCACAAACAAGATTAAGACCAGGACAAGAATGACGAAAAACGCTGAGTACGGATAATAAAGAAAACAAAATACACAGCGCTGAATGTATATAAAATCACCTAAAGGAACAAAGGTGACAGGAACAAATGGGCAATTACAGAGTACGGTTAAGTGGGAAACAAAACACATTACTCCATACAATAACACACAGTCAATGTTTAAGTCGGGGCTGGGGAAAGCACCCCACGAAGATAACAGGAAAAGATGAGGTGATCACAGAGTACGGTTGAAAAGGGAACCAAACACATTACTCCATAACGCACCTGACGAGGCTAAGAATAAGATAAGGATGATGAAAACGCTGAGTACGGATAACAAGAAAAACACAATACACAGCGCTAAAAATATATATTCCCCTAAAGGACAAAGAAACTACACCCGAGTGACCTTAATAATAACAAAAAGGTAAGCGACACCCGAGGAGACGGCAGGCAGAGTCCAAAACGGCCGGGATTGTTCTGGTGGTCTCCCCGCCCATTGTCCAGTTGGTGAGCCGAGGAAGAGGAAATGTTCGGACGGCCAACTCCAGACCCAGGTCCCAAGAAACAAGTCCACCGTTAGCCGTGCAAGGCCACCCAGAAGTAAACACAGTTCGTCGGGGGTTGGACCAGATCGCCGAACCGGAAGTCTCGCAGGTCGGGCAGCCGACCCGCACCACTCAACCACCAGGAACGTTGAGACGGGCGAAGGGTCAAAGCGGACCCCGGTGGAAGAGGCTCAGGGGAGAGCCGATGACGAGGGCGACGAGAGTCAGGCCGCAGGGAAACAGCCACCTCCTCACCGGACCTGGACAACACTGGAGCAGCACCCACGTGGGACCCTGATTGGGCCTTAAGCAAACCCACGTCGGACACCGCTGGAGCAGCACCCACGTCAAACCCCAATTGGATCTCGGGCGAACCCACGTCAAACACCGCTGGAGCAGCACCCACGACGGACCCCGACTGGGTCAGCACCGCACCAGAACTGACCTCCAACGTTGAACCTGGACCCTCCAGCACCACGAGAGACGGCAACTCCTCGCCGGCGACCCTGGAGGAAGGCTCAAGAGAGAAAACAGAACCGGGATCAGGGTCACCGGCAGCGCCAGAACCCGGCGAGACGAGCTCGGATGCAGCGGGTGGCTGCACCCTGCTCATCTCCCCTTGAGACAGGCTAAAGTGCTCAAAGATACGAAGAGAAAAAGGAAAGGAGAGCACTCGCCTGATCTCGGGTTCTGACGCCATCCAGGACTGCGAAGATCCAGGATCCATCGTCAGGAGGTCGTTGTCAGGCTCCCACCCCGCTGGGTCGGGCCCCGCAGCCGGCACGATGGTCAGCACAGCTTGAGGTTCCTCCAGCGCTGGTAACCACGCCGACGGTCCGCGCGGCATGATGACAGGAGAACCTCGTCCCGCTGGACCGAACCTCACCTCCGTGGAGACCCGGGGACGTTTGGTCGTCGGCGCAGACTCCACGTAGCAGTCAGTCCTCCTCCTTCGTCCACAACGTAGCTGCGGAACCGCAGGCCCTCTCCTCATCCCACGACGTTGACCCGGAGCCAGGGACCGCTCGGCGGAGAGAGACACAGAGGATGCAGGATTAAGAACACAGGTTACAGCAGGTGGTGGGAGTTCAGGGAGCTGCGGACCCCGAACTCCACCTCCAGGAGTATGACAGAGCAAATCACTAAACTGATGTGAAAAAACTGGGACTTGCCTGCCTCCTGGAGGTTTGATGGCGCCTGCTGTCGTAGACATTGCTTCTTCCTCTCCCCACCGGGCGATAACGGAGGACCCCCTGGGAAGTCGTCTGGGGATCACTCAAGTCGTCTCCAGAAGAGGGCTCACCAGGCCGGAATTCCAGGCACACACAGCAGTCGGGAAGCGCGTCGAGGAGGAGGGGGTGACAGCCGAGATGAGCCAGCCCGAATACACTGGCGTGACAGCGAAGGGGGGGGGGGGGGGGCTCAGGGAACGAGGCTGTAAAATCTCAACACTGATGAGGCGAAAAGGTGACAGCTGCGTGGGAGGAGAGGTCCTGGCAACAGCCCGGAACTTGATCCGGACGGGGTTCATGCTGAGGTGACTTGGCGATGTGATGACGGCTATTCCCAGGGGACGAAGCGAGGGGGAGACCCAGGAATCGCCGCTCCTGAGCAGAGACCGCGGTGAGGAGGGCGTCAAACTCGGGAAAGCTTCGTAGCCCTGGACTCCTCTCCACCAATCTCGCCGTCGCGGCCACATGCCTGATGATGGTAAACAGGTGCGCAGCAGAGCTCGCAACAGCCGATCGGTCCCGGACGTTAACAGCTGTCAGCTGCAGCTTCTCCGGGGGAATCCCGAGTGACGTTGTGCAGCGCAGGGGAAGCCCTCTGGGTGGCCCTCTGGGTGGCGCAAACTCCCGGGCTGGAATGGAGGCAGGAACGGGATCCTGAAGTGGGGGGCGACATCTCATCCGCTTCGGCTTCCTGCCGGGATTTCCTTCCAACCCGCAGAGCTTCTCTCGCTGTGCAGCGATGGCGTCCCTCCTGGCACAGAGCTCGAGATGGTATGAAGAGCGAAGGTGACTGTCCAGGAGATTCTCAGCACGGCCCAGATGCCAGCGTCTCGAGTTGGAGGTGTCGTGCAGGGTGAAGAGCATCTTGTCGACAGCCCCCAGGATGGACCTCAGCTCGTCGCCCTGGCGTCGGACATGACTCCTGGGAGACGGCATACTAACAGCGCTGACACCCGGACGGGAAGGTACAAGTCCACAGCAACTCTTGGCCGCCGGCAACTCGTCTGGCTGCGACTTACTGTTTCGTTTGGCTCTGGGGAGCCACACAATTAGAGCCAAGGGCAAGCCAGTGAGTTGAGATGTTTTATTGATGACAGGGGTGAGGGATAAGGAAAGCACAGACACTCATACAGAGTAACGCTCACGAGCAGTACAGCACCTGAGTTGACAGTTGGCACCAGGCGTAGGGGTAACAGTATGAGAACTCACAGCGGGTAACACTCACGGGTTAAGCAGCCAGACGAGTAGAGAGCTGGCACTGGGCATAAGGACTCCAATACATAGGTACTCATACAAGATGACACTCCCAAGTGACACAGTAAGGCAAGAGAGCTAGCACCGGACATGGGGGTACAAAAGTACAATTACTCCTTACGGGAAAACATTTATGAGTAATGCTGCCAGATGAGTAGAGGGCTGGCACCGGACGATAGGGATTCCAGCCTAAACAGTGCTTCAGTTGCAGCCCCGAATAATCGAAGCTGCTCCTTTTTTATCCTCATTAGCAGCGCCCCAGCTGATGAGGATTAATTTGCCCCAGCCGTCCTGTAACACTGACAGCTGGGAGCCTGCTGAGACGCTGCCCAATGAGAGGCAGGGATGAGAAGAGGTATGGTCTGAGCGCCGGAACCCGGCGTCTCATCCCATGGTGACAGGGACCTCCAAGAATGCTTCATCCCAGCTAGCCGAGGTTGTCGCGGGTGCTCCGTCCCAGCCCGGGACCTCCGTGGGTGCAGCTCCTGCTCAGTGTGGGTCTCCGTGGGTGTTGTGTTCCAGTCGAGGGCCGTTGTGGGTCCTGCGCCTGAGCCTTAATTAAGTTAATTAAGTTTTTTGTTTTTTTCTGTGTTTGTGCCCAGTTTTGACTTTTTGTGTTTTCAATAAATATCACAAACTAGCAGTCCAGCAACCGGGTCTTTCTCTCTGCCCCACAGGGGCCAATCCATGACACCTTTGGCAGCAATTACAGCCTCAAGTATTTTTGAATATGATGCCACAAGCTGGGCAGTGCGGTGGTGCAGTGGTTAGCACTGCGGCAGCACAGCAACTCACCCTTGGCCGGGGGATCTTGGGTTCGATCCCAGCCCCCGACCAACAGTGATCTGTGTGGAGTTTGCATGTTCTCCCCGTGTCTGCGTGGGTTTACTCCGGGATTTCTCTGGTTTCCTCCCACATGCCAAAAACATGCAAGTTAGGTTAATTGGCATCAAACTGGGGATTCTAAAGGTATGAATGTGAGAGTGAATATATACATGTATATATATACGTATATATATATATATATATATATATATATATATATATATATATATATATATATATTGCGCTATATTGTGGCCCCTCTTGGCATCAGCGAGTGTGAGAGTTTTAATCATCCCAGACGTACATTCTGGAAAACTTACAACCGTGAGACCTTATTAAACATCAAGGTACTGCATGCTGCAAGAATCGCAGTGCTCGGTTGTGACTTGGACATTCTACGCCAGCATGGAATTCTGGCGGAGTCCCTGCTGGAGGCTACCTGGGAGAGGAGGAGGCATAAGCGGAGGGAACGCAAGCAAAAGCATGGAAAAAGGGCCAGGATTCATGCTAGGCTAAAGGCTAACCCCTCCAGACCAGCAGTACCATCGCTCCTTCTCTCTAACGTCCGCTCCCTCAACAACAAGCTGGACGAGCTGTGTCTGCTGAGAGAAACTCGGAGAGAGTGGAGGGACTGCTGTGTGCTTGCATTCACAGAGACATGGCTCCACGACAACATCCCTGATGAGGCCATTCAACTGGAAGATATGGAGGTGTTCTGAGCTGACAGAGAAACAGCGAGCTCCGGTAAGAGCCGTGGGGGTGGGCTATGCATCTATGTTAACAAGAACTGGTGCGTTAATGCCACGTTAGTGTCTAAACACTGCTCTCCGTTGGCGGAGTTCCTTATTGTAAATTGTCGGCCATATTATTTGCTGAGGGAATTCAGCAACGTGTTTGTAGCTGCTGTTTACATAACGCCGAGCGTTAATGCTAACGCTAATGCTAAGAAGGAGGCACTCGGGGAACTGCACGATGCTATTAGTGAAATCCAAACTTCACACCTGGACAGTTTTGTGGTGGTTGCGGGGGATTTTAACCACACCAGCTTAAATACTGTGCTCCCCAAGTTTAAACAATGTGTAGACCTTAAAGACCAGCAGAGAGAACATGTTGGACTCAGTGTACACAAACACAGATGCATATAAGGCTATACCCCGCCCCCACCTCGGCCTTTCTGACCACATAACCATGATGCCGGTGCCTGCCTACAAACCTTTATTGAAGCGCAGCAGGCCAGCAGTGAAACAAATCAGGATTTGGCCAGAGAGTGCAACCTCTGCACTGAAAGACTGTTTTCTGCACACAGACTGGGAGGTCATCAAAATCGCAGCCTCCCAGGAAGACAAGACAGATGTGGAGGAGTATGCTGAAACAGTCAACAGCTACATCGCGAAGTGCACAGAGGATGTCACTACTGTGAAGAAAATCACTGTACAAGGAAACCGTAAGCCCTGGATGACCGCAAAGGTGCCCTCGCTGCTTACAGCCAGAGATGCAGCCTTCAGAGCGAAGGACAGGATCGCCCTCCGCTCAGCCAGGTCTGTGCTGTCAAAGGGAATTAAGACGGCGAAGCGCGCCTATGTGGAGAAAATCCAGGGACATCTCTGTGACACTAGGAACACCAAGCAGATGTGGCAGGGAGTTCGGACACTGACGGGCTATAAGTCTAGGCAGGGGGTTGATGATGATGACGCTTCACTTCCAGACAGGCTCAACGACTTCTTTGCACATTTTGAAGCATCAAACCCGACAACAAGAGGGAGGGCTGGCCCATCTCCACCATCGGTCGGACCAGCTTTCACCATCAACACAGCGGACACACGGAGGACCCTAACCAGGGTCAACCCACGTAAAGCTGCAGGTCCGGACAACATCCCGGGACGTGTGCTCCGAGACTGCGCGAGCGAGTTGGCGGATGTCTTGACTGACATTTATAACATCTCCCTGTGTCAGGCCATCGTTCCCAGATGCTTCAAGACCTCTATCATAGTACCGGTGGCAAAGAAACAAGTTGTGTCCTGTCTGAATGACTATCATCCTGTTGCACTAACACCATTTGTGATGAAGTGTTTTGAATGGCTTGCCAAACCACACATTACAGCCTGCCTCCCTACATCACATGACCCGCTCCAGTTTGCATATCGTTCAAACCGCTCCACGGAGGATGTTATAGTCACCTCCCTGCACTCTGTCATCACCTACCTGGATCAGAAAGACACCTATGCCAGACTCCTGTACATTGATTTCAGTTCAGCATTCAACACCATTATTCCCCAGAGACTGATGGAGAAATTACTCCTTCGTGGTCCGAACACCGCCACATGTCTCTGGATCCTGGATTTCCTGACTGAGAGACCTCAGTTTGTCCGGGTTGGAAACAACATCTCCAACTCTATCACGCTGAGCACCGGATCCCCTCAAGGCTGCGTATTCAGTCCACTGTTGTTTACACTTCTAACACATGATTGTGTATAAAGACACGAGGGGAACCAGATCATTAAGTTTGCAGATGACACCACAGTGGTGGGACTTATTCAGAGGGATGAGGAATCAATGTACAGGGAAGAAGTGAGAGACCTGGAGGGCTGGTGCAGGGAGAACAACCTAGTGTTCAACGTGGACAAAACGAAGGAGATGATTATTGACTTCCGGCGGTCACAGCCTGAACACGTCCCCCTCAGTATCGGCGGCCGTTCAGTGGAGAGAGTGGAGAACATCAAGTTCCTCGGAGTGCAGATCTCGCAGGACCTGACCTGGAGCAAGAATTCCTTGGGGATTAGGAAGCGGGCCCAGCAGAGACTGCACTTCTTGAGGAAACTCAAACAGGCCTCTTTCCCCATTTACATCCTCAGGACCTTCTATGGAGGTGTGGTGGAGAGTGTTCTGATGTACTGCATTGCTACATGGTACTCCAGCTGCAGTATGTCAGACAATTAAGCCCTGCAGAGGATAGTTAAGGGAGCTGAAAAGGTAATTGGAGTCTCCCTCCCCTCTGTCCAAGAACTTTTTCAGAACCATTGCAGGAGCATGGCACTGAACATTGTCAAGGACCGTTCTCACCCTCTGCATAAACACTTTGAACTCCTGCCATCTGGTAAACGATTCCGGAGCATCAGAGGCAGAACCACCAGACTGATTAACAGCTTCCTTCCACAAGCTGTTAGGATGCTGAACAGTTGATACAGAATCTCTCATACATACTAGTGCACCTACGGACATTATGTATATTATTTGTATATTATAGTTCTGGTTAGTTTTCAAGTATGTCTCAGGGATGTGTGAATGGATGTGGTGGGGCGGGGTTGAGGGTGAGGGTGTGTGTGAGTGTGTCTTAAATTATGTTCTTTTACTTGTATGGATGCCGAGAGAAACGCAATTTCATCTTGCCTGCACTACAGTTGTATGTACAGCAATATGACAGTAAAGGTTGATTTGATTTGATTTGAATGGTTGTCTGTCTCTTTGTGTTGGCCCTGCGATTTTGTGTTGGCCCTGCGATAGACTGGCGATCTGTTCAGGGTGTACCCTGCCTCTTGCCCAAAGATGCTGGGAAAGGCTCCAGCCCCCCCCCCCCCCCCCCCGCGACCCAAAAAGGATTAAGCGGAAGAAGATTAATGAATGAATGAATGAATGCCACAAGCTTGGAATACCTCTCAAGCTCCCTCAGGTTGGATGGGAAGCGTCAGTGCACAGGCATTTTCAGATCTCGCCAGAGATGTTCAATTGGATTTAAGTCTGGCTCTGGCTGGACCACTCAAGGACATTCACAGAGTTGTCCTGAAGCCACTTCTGTGGTCAAGAGCACTCTGGAGCAGGTTTTCTTCCAGGATGTCTCTGCATATTTCTGCATTCATCTTTCCCTCTATGCTGATTAGCCTCCCAGTTCCTGCCACTGAAAAACACCACCATGCTTCACTGTAGGGATGGTATTGGCCTGGTGATGAGTGGTGCCTGGTTTCCTCCAAACATGACAGCTGGCTTTCATGCCAAAGAGTTCAATCTTTGTCTCATCAGACCAGAGAATTTTGTTTCTCATGGTCTGAGAGTCCTTCAGGTGCCTTTTGGCAAACTCCTGGTGGGCTGGCATGTGCATTTTAGTAAGGAGAGGCTTCCGTCTGACCACTCTACCATACAGGCCTGATTGATGAACTGCTGCAGAGGTGGTTGTCCTTCTGGAAGGTTCTCCTCTCTCCACAGAGGAATGCTGGAGCTCTGACAGAGTGACCATTGGTTCTTGGTAATCTCCCTGACAAAGGCCCTTCTCCCCCGATCGCTCAGTTTAGATGGCCGGCCAGCTCTAGGAAGAGTCCTGGTGATTCCGAAGTTCTTCCATTTACAGATGATGGAGACCACTGTGCTCATTGGGACCTTCAAAGCAGCAGACATTTTTCTGTGCCCTTCCCCAGATTTGTGCCTCGAGACAATCCTGTCTCGGAGGTCTTCAAACAATTTCTTTGACTTCATGCTTGGTTTGTGCTCTAACATGCACTGTCAACTGTGGGACCTTATATAGACAGGTGTGTGTCTTTTCAAATCATGTCCAATCAACTGAATTTACCACAGGTGGACTCCAATTAAGCTGCAGAAACATCTCAAGGATGATCAGTGGAAACAGGGTGCACCTAAGTTCAGTTTTGAGCTTCATGGCAAAGACTGTGTGAATACTTATGTACACATGATTTCTTAGTTTTTTATTACTTCCGCCAAGGAGGTTATGTTTTCATCAGCGTTGGTTTGTCTGTCTGTCTGTTTGTTTGTTAGCAAGATAACTCAAAAAGTTATGGATGGATTTACATGAAATTTTCAGAGATTGTCAGAAATGGGGTATCCTACAGATGATTACATTTTGGTGGTGATCCAGATCACCATCTGGATCCAGCAATTTTTTTTTTTTTTATGTAACATTGCGAGATAGGGCCATTTTCAATATTGTTTCAATATTTTTTTTTTTGTTTTTTGTGCATGTAACTCTGCCAAAAAATCGTCAGAACACTTGGAAAAATAAATAAATAAATAAATAAATGTAGCATTAATATTTATGATGTTAAACACTGTATAAGATAAGATAAGATAAGATAAGCCTTTATTAGTCCCACAACGGGGAAATTCCAGGATTGCAACAGCACAGGGATAGCAACACTCAGAGCAACAATCAGAAGGCAAGAAAAAAACAAGCAAGCAAGAGCAGCTAATATACATATGTACGTATTACTATAAAATATATATATATACACACACACACAGACACACAGTGCAGAGCATTGTAGCTGGATGGAATAAATATATGAATATATGAACACACAGTGCAGAGCATTGTAGCTAGATGGAATAAATATGTAAATATATAAACACCCACAGTACGGAGCATTGCAGCTAGGTGGAATAAATATGCAAGTATATAAACACACACAGTGCGGAGCGATGTAGCTAGATGGAATAATATGTAGATATATAAATATATAAACACACCCAGTGCTGAGCATTGTAGCTAGATGGAATAAATATGTAAATATATAAACACACACAGTGCAGAGCATTGTTGCTAGATGGAATGAAACAGCATAACCGTCTACTTAGTTATCCTACATGGTATGATTATGTGCCCATACATATTCTCACCCTCCATAGCGACCGGTATGTTCCTAGTTGTATGCCGGAGGGGACCATTGTGTAAGTCTATTGCATCTTTTGCATTCAAAAAACTATTAGTTTGTTACGTCTTTTTGCTATCTCTGCGAGCAGCCCTGCTTAGGTTGTACAGTCTGACAGCCGTTGGTAGGAAGGACCTACGAAACCTCTCGGTTGTGCACCTGGGATGATGTAGTCTGCTGCTAAATGAGCTCCTCAGTGCATTCAGTATGTCCTGCATAGGGTGGAACTCGGACTCCAGCAGAGATGACAGTTTAGCCACCGTCCTTCTCTCTCCTATCTCCTCCATCGGATCAAGGCGCTGCCCCAGGACAGAGCTAGCTTTCTTAATCAGTTTGTTCAGTCTCTTCCTATCGGCTGCAGTATGGGGGGAACTGTGGCGCTTGGCAGAGGTCTGCGCTCTCCGAGTGCTTTTCTAGTTTTTAATGAACTTGCAAAAATCTCAAAAAAACTTTTATTGGGTGTAGAATTTTGAGGAAAAATGAATTTAATCCATTTTGGAATAAGGCTGTAACATAACAAAATGTGGAAAAAGTGAAGCGCTGTGAAGACTTTCCGGATGCAGTGTAGGCCCTTAAATAGAGGGTTAGTACTAGTGAAGCACTATGAGCAGTCTTTGAGACTATATAATTCCAGGTCCTCATCCCTTATCCAAATGATGGCTCCATTGGTGCTCACTGGAACATTCAGCAGTTTAGAAATGCATCTGTAACTAATGCTATCATTATGTTTTGCATCAATAAGGTTGCAAAGGTCTATAGAGAGCTCTTTGTTTCTTCCCATTATCAGTTCTTTGTGGTGTGACAATCTGATATTCACAGACCTTTTTAAAGGCTATCAGTCGGGACTTAGCCAGTTTAAATTAATTTGTTCTGATGGAAGATGGAATGGTTTCCTAAATTCTGATAGGTTTCAGCTGTTTTTTTGGCATTCTATGCCTTTTTGCACCGCTTTTTCTTCATGTGTTCAATACTTATTCATTGTGTCATTTCACTTTATGAAATATAGCTTCTTTTGTGAATGCAGTTGCCTTGATTTCTTTATATGCATTGATTACTTGGGTTGTTACTGATATTTGATGAAAATGTCAGGTCAGTGGCTCCATCAGAAATATGTTTAATGAAAAAAATGTTGATGTGTTGAATAATTTTCCCCGCTGTATATACACTTAATATTGCACCACTCTATTTTTGGCCCAGTTTAGAAGGAGCTTTTCTCTATTAAGAAAACAAGTCATACAAATGCATGTAGGGTAATTCCCAACATTTGGGATTTGGTCACGCCTGATTCATTCATAAATTCATTCATCCATTCATTCATTCATAAAAATTCATTCAAATTCATTCAAATTCAAATAAAAATTCATTCAAATTAAAAAAAATCATAAAAATTCATTCATTCATAAAAATTCATTCATTCATTCATTAATTAAAAAAAATAAAATAAATCATAGTGGTCAAATTTGACCAGATGTGGTTTATTTTTCAACCACAGGGATTCAAGCACTGCAACACTGCTGGAAGAAGTGTGTGGACCGAAAAGGAGACTATGTTGAAAAATTAACCACATTTTTGTCAAATTTGACCACTATGAACTTTTCAGCCGCCCCCCCGCCCCGCCCCCCCCCGTAAGTGTCACACACCCAAAAGCTTCTTTGTGTGTGTGTGTCTGTGTGTCTATGTGTGTGTGTGTGTGGGGGGGGGGGCTTTTAACTGTGTTTTATTTCAATGTATGAAGCATTTTGTGCTACAGTTTTTTTGTATGAAAAGTGCTATATAAATAAAGCTTTGATTGATTGAACGCCCTCATTTTATTGATGGGGATTAATTTTTTGATTGTAATTCTTTTTTGAGGGGGGACAAAAAAAATGGAACTCATGCCACACAATTCATGGAACAAACTCCTCACTTGATTTAATTTGGGGTCTTCAAATCAGGTTGCTGGAGTATTGCTGTCAAGCTATATGGACATATGGACCATGTCAATGCACACTCCTGACATGAAGGCTAGAGAAAAGAGGCCAACAGAGAAGAAAGGAGAGGCAGAAACACAGCTAACAGCTAAGCTGAAGGCTAACTCTAGGTGACCATCACTTCCATCAGTTCTGTTCACAAATGCTCTAGCTACATTGCTCCGCACTGTGTGTGTTTATATACTTGCATATTTATTCCACCTAGCTGCAATGCTCCGTACTGTGGGTGTTTATATATTTACATATTTATTCCATCTAGCTACAATGCTCTGCACTGTGTGTTCATATATTCATATATTTATTCCATCCAGCTACAATGCTCTGCACTGTGTGTCTGTGTGTGTGTGTGTGTGTGTGTATATATATATTTTATAGTAATATGTACATATGTATATTAGCTGCTCTTGCTTGCTTGTTTTTTTTTTTTTTTTTTTTTTTTCTTGCCTTCTGATTGTTGCTCTGAGTGTTGCTATCCCTGTGCTGTTGCAATCCTGGAATTTCCCCGTTGTGGGACTAATAAAGGCTTATCTTATCTTATCTTAAATGTCTTCTCACTACAATACAAACCAGACTATCTACTACTGGAACTCAGATCAAAAAGAGGGTACTCTATGAAAGCTCAGTCAAGTCAACTAGATGAAAGTACTTTTACTCATGAAACATTTCACCATTCATCTGAATGGCTTCATCAGTCAGGAATGGATGTACAGAAGGTGCTATTTAAAAGTATTTATTTATTTATTTATTTATTTATTAGGTATCTCTTGGCTGGATGAAGGACACATCCCCAGATTTCTTAGGAAGGGAATATAGTAATGCACTATAAGTGGGTGTTTGATGTATCTAAGGCCTTCATTTCTGTTGACTGAAGTTTTCTCTACATGACCATAAATTGCCTCTTTAACTCCCCTCTCAAACCTTTGATCCTCTCTGTCTAAAATGTGTCCATTAGGTGAAGATAAACTGCCAAGTCTGGCCCCGTGATGTTGTTTCTCCTGTGTTGGGCCATCCTCTTATGAAGTTGTTGTTTTGTTTCACCGATGTACATAAATATCTGAGTGCTCCTCCTTATACTGGACAGCATAAACTACTCCACTTGTTTTGTGTTTAGGAATTATCTCTTGCGATTAACATTTTTCATTGCCTTTCACCACTTATTAAAACAGTATAAGCATTTTTTTGCCCAAGTCTCATAATTGATCTCCGTTTCAAACAAAGCTCTGCTAATGCTGCTAAAACACCAGCACACAGCTTAAGATCATATGGAGAAGTTCAGCAGTTTTGATTAACTCTCAACTTGAAGTGAGGCTCTGAGTTCCTTCTTAGCTGTCTTTGGACTGTTTTCAAAGCTTTTGCAGCTTCCTTTAGAGGTTAATTCTGTAATATATCTTTTTTAATTTTTAAAAGTTACTTTGTAACCCTCTAGTGGGTTCACCACCTACAGGAGGGACCATGGGAGTCTGATGTTGTGTTGATCAGGTGACAGTGGAAGGCAGAGACCTTGGCGGTCTGATCCCCGGCTTTTGAAACTGGCTTTTGAGATGTGGAATGTCACCTCTCTGGTGGGGAAGGAGCCTGAGCTGGTGCACAAGGTTGAGAGATGCCGGCTAGATAAAGTTGGGCTCACCTCATTGCACATCTCCGGTTCTGGAACCAGTCTCCTGCTAGAGGGGCTGGAGCTCTGCCTACTCTGGAGTTGCCCCGGGCGAGAGGCAACGAGCAGGGATGGGTATTCTTGTATCCCCCCCGCCTTGCTCCCTCGACATTGGAGTTCTCCCTGGTGGAGGAAAGGGTTGTTTCAGAGTACCCACCCTTTTTGGAGACTCTGACAGGGCTGCTGGAGAGTGTTCTTCTAGGAGACTCCATTGTCCTACTGGGGGACTTCAATGTGCATGTGGGCAATGACAGTGAGACCTGGTGGGGCATGATTGGGAGGAATGGCCTGCCCGATTTGAACCCAGGTGGTGTTCAGTTATTGGACTTCTTTGCCAACCACAGTTTGTCCATAACGAACACCATGTTCAAGCCTAAGTGTCCATATGTGCACCTAGCACCAGGACACCCTAGGTCGCAGGTCTATGATCAATTTTGTTATTGTGTCATCAGACCTGCGACCATATGTATTGGACACTCAGATAAAGAGAGATGCAGAGCTGTCAACTGATCACCACCTGGTGGTGAGTTGGATCCGATGGCAGGGGTGGATGCCAGTCAGACATGGGAAACCTTAGCGTTTAGTGAGGGTGTGCTGGGAAAGTCTGTCTGAGGCCCCTTTCCGTGACGTTTTCAATTCTCACCTCCGGAAGAACTTCGACCACATTCCAAGGGAGTCTGGAAACACAGAGTCTGAATGGGCCATGTTCTCCACCTCCATTGTTGAAGCAGCTGTCTAGAGCTTGGGCTGCAAGGTTGTTGGTGCATCTCATGGTAGCAACCCCCGAACCAAATGGTGGACACCAGTGGTGGGGGGGTGGCCACTGAGCTGAAGGAGGAGTCCAATTCAACTTTATTTATTTATTCAATTCAACTTTATTTATATAGCGCCATTTCACAACAACAGTCATCTCATAGCACTATCAACTGTAGGGGGGACCCCCACAGTTGCAGAAAGACCCCAGCAATCAGGCGATCCCCTGTGAGCAAGCACTTGGCGACAGTGGAGAGGAAAAACTCCCTTTTAACAGGAAGAAACCTCCAGCAGAATCAGGCTCAGGGAGGGGCAGTCATCTGCTGCGACTGGCTGGGGGGTGAGGGGATAGAGAAGAAGAAAAGAACAGACATGTAGAGAGCAAACAGCACAATGGGGACTCAATCTATGGGAGAGAACAAACAAATGTTAATGACCAGCAAAAAAAAAATATTTCATAGAGAGTGAGGAAAGGAGTGAGGCCCAGTGCATTACTGGAGGTCCCCCGGCTGACTAAACCTATTAGCAGCATAACTAAGGGAGGGTTCAGAAACACATGATCCCTCCCTAATTGTAGGCTATATCAAAAAGGTAGGTTTTAGCCCTATTCTTAAAAACAGAGATCGAGTCTGACTCCCGAATCCAGAATGGAAGCTGATTCCACAGGAGAGGAGCTTGATAACTGAAGGCTCTGCCTCCCATTGTACTTTTGGAGATTCTAGGTATTACAAGTAATCCTGCATTTTGGGAGCGTAGTGCTCTGTTAGGATGATACGGTAGTATCAGATCTTTTAAATAAAAAGGAGCCTGATCGTTTGTAAGTAAGAAGAAGGATTTTAAACTTAATTCTAAACTCTATGGGAAGCCAATGAAGGGAGGCCAGAACCGGAGAGATATGATCTGTCTTTCTAGTACCTGTTAAAACTCTTGCTGCAGCATTTTGGATCAGCTGAAGACTTTTTAAAGATGTTTTAGGACAGCCTGATAATAAAGAATTACAATAATCTAATCTCGAGCTAACAAAAGCGTGGATCAGCTTCTCAGCATCACTCTGAGACAAGATGCTCCTAATCTTGGCAATATTACGCAAATGATAGAAGGAAACAAATTTAATATGTGAATTGAAGGACAAATCCTGATCAAAAATAACTCCAAGGTTCCTCACAGAGCTATTAAGAGAAAGAGTAACTGCATCCAAACTGAAAGTTTGATTTGGAAAGGAATTTCTAAGGTTTTTTGGACCAACAAGAATGACTTCAGTCTTATCTGAATTTAATAGCAGGAAATTACAAGTCATCCAAGCTTTGATTTCCTTAAGACAGGCTTCTAACTTGGCTAATTGATTAGTATCATCTGGCTTCATTGACAGGTATAATTGTGTGTCATCTGCATAACAATGAAAATGTATACAGTGCTTTCTAATAATGTTGCCTAACGGAAGCATATATAAACTAAAAAGAGTAGGGCCTAGCACAGATCCCTGTGGAACTCCATGACTAAGCTTTGAGCTGAGAGAAAACTCATCATTTACATGAACAAACTGGAACCTATCAGATAAATAAGATCTAAACCACTGCAATGAAGTTCCATTAAGTCCAACATAGTGTTCTAATCTATCAAGTAGAATATTATGATCAATAGTATCAAAAGCTGCACTAAAATCTAAAAGGACAAGTACAGAAACTAGTCCATTATCAGATGCAATGAGGAGGTCGTTAGTGACCTTCGCTAAGGCTGTTTCAGTGATCAATTGATCTTGGCTGGCTTGTGGGACTCCCAATGTAGCTGAAGTGTCCCGACAGGCCAAGCGGAGTGCAGTTCGGGTGATTGCTGAAGCAAAAACTCAAGTGTGAGAGGAGTTTGGTGAGGCCATGGAACAAGACTTTTGGTCAGCCTCGAAAAGATTCTGGCAAACCGTCCGGCAGCTCAGGAGGGGGAAGCAGCTCCCTGTCCACATGGTGTATGGTGCGGATGGGACACTGGTGACTTCAACTGGGGACATTGTTGGGTGGTGGAAGGAATACTTTGAGGACCTCCTCAATTCCACTGACATGCCTTCCACGGAGGAAGCAGGGCTTGGGGACAAGGGGGACGACTCACCCATCACAGGTGATGAGGTCGCCGAAGTGGTTAAAAAACTCTTTGGTGGCCGGGCCCCGGGGGTTGGATGAGATTTGCCCTCAGTACCTCAAGGCCCTGGATATTGTAGGGCTGTCATGGTTGACACGCCTCTGCAATGTTGTGTGGAGGTCGGGGACAATGCCTTTGGCATGGAAAACTGGGGTGGTGGTTCCTCCCTTCAAGAAGGCAGCCCGGAGTGTGTGTTATAACTTTACAGGGATCACCCTCTTCCCCAGCCTCCCTGGGAAGGTGTATGCCAAGGCACTGGAGAGGAGAATCCGACCGCTGGTCGAACCTTGGATCAAGGAGGAGCAATGTGATTTTCATATTGGCCATGTTCTCCACCTCCATTGTTGAAGCAACTGTCTAGAGCTGTGACTGCAAGGTTGTTGGTGCATCTCATGGTAGCAACCCCCGAACCAAATGGTGGACACCAGTGGTGGGGTGGTGGCCATTGAGCTGAAGGAGGAGTCCAATTGAGCTTGGCTGGCTTGTGGGACTCCCAGTGTAGCTGAAGTGTCCCGACAGGCCAAGTGGAGTGCAGTTCGGGTGATTGCTGAAGCAAAAACTCAAGTGTGAGAGGAGTTTGGTGAGGCTATGGAACAAGACTTTTGGTCAGCCTCGAAAAGATTCTGGTAAACTGTCCGGCAGCTCAGGAGGGGGAAACAGCTCCCTGTCCACATGGTGTATGGTGCGGATGGGACACTGGTGACTTCAACTGGGGACATTGTTGGGTGGTGGAAGGAATACTTTGAGGACCTCCTCAATTCCACTGACATGCCTTCCACGGAGGAAGCAGGGCTTGGGGACAAGGGGGACGACTCACCCATCACAGGCACTGAGGTCACCGAAGTGGTTAAAAAACTCTTTGGTGGCCGGGCCCCGGGGGTTGGATGAGATTTGCCCTCAGTACCTCAAGGCCCTGGATGTTGTAGGGCTATCATGGTTGACACGCCTCTGCAATGTTGTATGGAGGTCGGGGACAATGCCTTTGGCATGGAAAACTGGGGTGGTGGTTCCTCCCTTCAAGAAGGCAGCCCAGAGTGTGTGTTCCAACTTTACAGGGATCACCCTCTTCCCCAGCCTCCCTGGGAAGGTCTATGCCAAGGTACTGGAGAGGAGAGTCTGACCGCTGGTCGAACCTTGGATCAAGGAGGAGCAATGTGATTTTCATATTGGCCATGGCACATCGACTCTTTACCCTCTCGAGAATCCTACAGGGTTTGTGGGAGCTTGCTCAACCAGTCCACATGTGTTTTGTGGACTTGGAGAAGGCATTCAACTGCATCCCTTGTGGTCTCTTGTGGGGGTGCTGTGCAGGGCTGTGCAGAGAACATTTGAAGGGCAGGGGCTGAACTTTCAGAAAAGGGGCACATAGAACAATATTTGTTAACAATATACAGGTACATTTCAATAAATTAGAATGTCATCAAAAAGTAAATTTATTTCAGTAATACAATTCAAAAAGTGAAACTCATATATAGATTCTTTACACACAGTGATATACTGTATATTTAAACATTTATTCTTTTGATTTTGATGATTATGGCTTACAAGTAGTGAAAACAAAGAATTAATTTTCTCAAAAATTAGAGTATTACATAAGATGAAGTTAAAAAAAATATTTTAATAGAAATGTTTGCTGACTGGAAAGTATGTCCACATACACACTCAATACTTGGTGAGGGCTCCTTTTGTATGAATTACTGCATCAGTGTGGCATGGGCATGGAGGTGATCCACCTGTGGTACTGCGTTGTCCAATAGAGACTGGCTGGTGGCACCAGTCAGATGACTTGAGTAAGCTTTTCAAATAGGATGAAACACATCTGGATTAAAATGAAAATTCACTTTATGTGTGTAAGCTAAACTAACTTCAATGATTCATGACTAATTTCCGTTTTTGCTACATTAAACATGCACCTTCATAAACTTTTCCTTCTATAATTAATATACATTAAAATAAGGTTAGTTTAAGCTTTTCAAACATGCAATACATTTAAACCAATGATTAATGAAAACATTTCAAACCAGAATGGTATGTCAGAGTCCTGCTTGATTTTACGGGGTGTCCTGAAAAAGAAAATAATCTGAAAATTGAGAGTTTTTGTTAAAAGGAAGTCATTTCATTCAGTAACCAAAGTTCTGGTTGCAGAGGCAACAGCAAACATATTCTGGAGTTGTCCACCAGGGGGTAATGTTGAGCTGTGGAAAATTCCTAGAGACCTGTGGAATGTGGTCAATGCATCTGAAAGATTTCAAACAGTTCTTGAAGCATAAAACTGCCTGGTTGGGGAGGAAGTTCTGGGATTTATGACTGCAGACTAATCCGTTCCTGGCAAGAAATTGGATCCTTATCCTCCCTTTTACCATGGAATGTGTTTTCAAACTGTGGTTCTTAAGTGAAGGAAACAATTCTTGACCAGACTTTTGGGTGAAACAATTTCTTTAAGGTGAAGAGTGATTTTATAGATTGGAGCCAAAGGGGTTGACACTACAATGAAAACACCTAAATTTTGCTTGTTATACTTGCATATTTATTCCACCTAGCTGCAATGCTCCGTACTGTGGGTGTTTATATATTTACATATTTATTCCATCTAGCTACAATGCTCTGCACTGTGTGTTCATATATTCATATATTTATTCCATCCAGCTACAATGCTCTGCACTGTGTGTCTGTGTGTGTGTGTATATATATATATTTTATAGTAATACGTACATATGTTTATTAGCTGCTCTTGCTTGCTTGTTTTTTTTCTTGCCTTCTGATTGTTGCTCTGAGTGTTGCTATCCCTGTGCTGTTGCAATCCTGGAATTTCCCCGTTGTGGGACTAATAAAGGCTTATCTTATCTTATCTTATCTTATCTTATGCATCTTCTCTCTTACAAAATAAATTCCAACACACCCAAAGGTATCTAACATTTTGCACCGTAATCATAAGAGCCATGGCTGGCATCATTAATCTGTACATGGATGACCTGGCTACTGCAGGCAGTGTCGACAGCCACCCCTCAGTGCCTGCTGTGGCAGAAGGGAGCAGTTACCACCTGTGCTGCAGTGTTGCTTTCATGTACACTCAGAAATCTGACTTTTCACAAACATACGTTATTATCATTAAAATAAAGTTTCATGCCAGAGGCTGAATCTGGGGCTTTTCGGGTGGAGCGGTGGGGTGAAGGGTACTGAATTCAGTATAATTAGATCTCTGCATCTAATTATACTGAATGTTGAAAATTCAAATGGCCAGTGAAAAGGGCACTTTGGACAGTAAAGTGAAAGGGGCAAGTGCTCAAGCCGTCATAGCTCCCCCCTCTACATGGGTATAATTCTGCGGGAGTATGGGGTATCAGGTTGGTTGTTACAAGCTATCTGGTCTCTGTATGACCGTTCCAAGAGTTTGGTTCATATTGCCAACACTCAGTCAGACTCATTTCCAGTGAGAGTTGGATTCCGCCTGGGCTGCCCTTTGTCACTGTTATGGCCCTGGCCGTTTGTTTGTGTTTTTTTCTGTGTTCTGTTTGATGTTTTTCTGCTGCAGTGAGTCAACTTTACTATAGAGGATCTTCGCCAGCACAGTGCACCACAGCTGGATGGAAGTCACTGGGGATTGGCTGAAACTGGGGCCAACACCAGTTTAAAACCTCTGGCCAGACTGGGTGACTGTTAGCAGCTTGACAGCAACAGCGTCTCATTTCAGCCTCCAAAAATGTGTTTTGAGTAGTTTGATTAATTCATTGTTAGTTTCTTTGTGATCTTTTTCCTAAAGGACTTGTAAATACTCGTGTATATAAATTGATAAGACCACATCCTTGTATTCACAGAGCAGAAGGGGTGAGCTGCATATTTCTTTGTGTCCATTTTTTTTCCTGTTTTTGTTAGTGTAGGGAGTCAGGTGTAAGATTGTTCTTTTGTTCCTTTTGTTTCACAGAGGGACTAGGCAGCACTAATCTGGATAAAGATAGGTGGGGTTTTGTTTGTTTTTTTGGCCTTGGTTCACCCCGGAGACATGCTCACTGTTTTGTAAATAATTCACGTGTAAATAAAGCACACTGAACTTGGTATTAATATCCAGTTTTATTTTGGGGGGACCGGGACGGCGCTTTTCCCATATTGCTTATGGTGCACTCCTTTTCCCCTAGACGGGTGTAACATAAAGTGGGGGCTCGTCCAGATTATTACACCTGCACCACTGCCTTAAGGGGGGAGGTGTTACACACCCCTACATAGGGAATTAGTCAGTGGTGCAGTCCCCTGACACCTTAGAATACACCTCCGTTACTAGCTGAGAGCTAGTGAGGAATTCCTCTTTGGCTCAGTGGGGCCAGTTTTGAATAGCTGTAACAGAGGGACTGCCAATCAAAGAGCAGACCGCCTCCCTCCCAGTCTTATTCCCCCACCCCCACCCCTACCCCTGACTCTGGGTGGAATATACATCTTCTTGGATACATTTAGAGCTTTGGGGTGGGAGTGTGCCACACTGTGTCGGTGAAGGGGATACCTTTGCTGTGCGGTGGGGCTGCCCTCACCTCAGTTTTGATTGCATTTTAGACACTGAGGGCTTGGGGGGACAGGGGCCCCGCTGCCCATTGCAGTGGCTAGCGGTGTTCCAATCACCCCCCCCCCCCCCAATTTTAATTGCGCTTTGGTACTCCACACATTTATACACATTTACATCATATAACCAAAATACACTCACCATGTTTTGTGCAGGGGGGAGAAGGGCCCTGTTGCCCTCCTCCTGCTGGGGGCGTGGGGGTCCGGTGGGGAGCCTGGGACTCGTCATATTGTCAAAATCCCTGGTTGCTACTGAATGTATAGATACAACCAAGGGAGTGAGAGCGGGACTGAATATGAGAGTAAGTGAGAGTGAGGGGGTGATGAACGGAGGTGGTGATGGTGGGTCGGTTTTGTGCGGCGCTTTGCATGTCGGGTGGCATCTCAAGGCGCCTGCAGTGGTCTGCTGATCAGTTGCTCGGGTGGGCGCCGGGGGTGAGGGTCTGCTTCTGTGGCCTGCGTCGGCAGTCTCCCCACCCACTGCCGGGCGCTGGTGCTCGTTCAGGCTCGCTGCATCTGCTTCGCAGCCGCCTTATGAAACAAGGGTGAATGAGGGATGAGTTTGAATGGGTACAGGAGTGAGAGAGAATGGGTTGGTCCGGATGAGTAAGAGTGAGTTAGTATATATGGGTGCGCATGGGAGCATGTGGATTTGAAGGTGTGGAGAGGGATTTGTCTGTGAGTTGGGAAGTGCTGGATTAAGGGGGGTAGTGCCTCTCGGCAGTGTGGGCTCCCCTGGGCGGGGGGGCTTCTTTGAGCATGGGGGTCCCCCGGGTGTGCGGCGGTGGCACTGGGGGGGGCCACTGTAAGGGTGCCTGGGGGGGCTCGCGCCGGGGGGCGTGGGCCGGTCTCCGGCCTGGGGAGTGGGGTCGCTGGCCTCCTGGCACCTGGGGCCCTGGGGCGGGCGTTGGCCCCGCTGGGGGGATGGGGGGCGGGCGGGTCCGGGGGTGTGGACCGCCTCCCTCCCAGTCTTACCCCCCCAATTCTCGGTAGAACATGCATCTTATTGGATACACTTAGGGTTTCGGGGTGGGGATGTGCTGTACTGTGCTGGTGAAGGGGACCCTTCTGTCTGCTGTGCAGTGGGGCCACCCTCACCTCAATTTTAATTGCACTATAGACACTGAGGGCTTGGAGGGATGGGAGCCCCGCTGCCCATAGCAGTGGCTAGCGGTGCTCCAACCACCCCGTTGCCCTTCATCTGCCGGGGGCCTGAGGGCTCGGCGGGAGGCCTGGGGCCCATCATATTGTCAAAATTCCTGGGTGCTGCCAAATGAATAGGTGCGAGCAAGGGAGGGAGAGAGTGATTGAACAAGAGACTAAGCGAGAGTGAGTGGAGATGGTGATGGTGGCTCAGTTTTGTGTGGTGCTTTTCATGTCGGGTGGCATCTTGGAGCACTTGCGATGGTCCGCTGATCGCTAGCTCGGGTGGGCGTGGGGGTGCTGGTCTGCTTCTGTGGTCGCGGCAACACTGGGCGGGTCGGTGGGGGTGTGGCTTCTGACCTGTGTCTGCGGTCTCCCCGACTGCTGCCAGGAGCTGATGTGCGTTCCTGTTCACTGCATCTGCACCGCGGCAGCCCTAAGTAATAAGGGTGAATGAGTGCGGGTGACTCTGAGGGCGAGTGGGAGTGGGAGTAAGTATGAGTGGGAACAGGAGTTGGAGTGTGGGATTGTGTGGGGAAGAGGGCGAGCGAGAGTGAGTGAGTGCGTGTGGGTGCAAGTGGGTGCGTATGAGAACATGAGAGTGTGAGTGCATGGGAATGGGTATGTGTGCTGATCGAGAGGGGCTGGACTGATGTGGTAGTGCCTCTTGGCTACGGTGGCTCCCCTGGACAGGTACGCTGCGCTGGTACTTGGTGGCCCGGCCACCCTCGGCCATCCCTCCTGGGGCAAGTTCCTGGCTGTCCTGGGGCTTGTTGGCCTCAGGACACTTGTGCTCTGTGGGAGTTGGTGGCATTGTCCTGCTTGCTTGGGGTTTCCCTGGGGGGGGGTGGGGGGTGGCTGCGGGGAGTTGTTGTGACCGGCCACCATCTTCGTATGTTCCCTGACAAACTACTCACATGCATACTTATTTTGCACGCGCTCTCATACACTTGCACACGTATGCACACACACATGTTTCTCCTTTAACAGATGCAGATACCAGACTCGTGATGAGACCTCTTCATTTGAAGAAACAGTCTATCTTCTGTTTGTTTCAGTTGTTAGTTTGTCTTCATTGTTCCCCCCTGTTGGGTCCTTCATGAGTAAAGCAATTTAAGTAAAGTATTAAAAGTTATTACAAGAGGAGTTTATAAATAATATACAGTACATTTTTATGTACTGTATAAAGCTCCTTTTGGCAAAGTATATCTGTTTGGCACAATAAGGGAAGCAGATTTCTATTCTGTTCACCTAGCTGCCTGACAGGACAAGGGGAAAAATTACTTGAAAGTGGGAAAGGTAGATTCTTAATAACCTTTAATTATTAACTTATTTTCTTTAACAACAAAGTCAAAATTGCTGATGACAAGAAGTTATAAACAAGGACAACAAAACAAGGAAAACACAAACTTTTACCTAAGGGGGTATCTGATTAATATGCCCAATGTATTTTTTTTTTAATTACAAGGAAGGCAGGAAACTACTGTGGACATACTATATATCAAGACCTATCAAGGCCAATGCATAAGACACCAAAAAATTAATTAAGTAGGACTATAAAGAAAAGAAAGTTACTTGAGTACACAGTAATAACTTTACTCTCCCCTTAAATTATTTTCCTTGAAAACTAGTAACATTAAGTGTTGCTAGAAACAAATTAAATATAAATATAAAATTAAATATATATTCAAAAGAATTTTTTTCTTTTGAATTTATGAAATTTTGTCAAAAATGTACATTTTTTTTCAAATTATTTTTTTCTTAAATTCACAACTTTTAAATTGCATTTGCAACATTTTATGATAAATTTGTGATCTTTTTGTGCATATTTACAAATTTTTACTAAAAATTTGCAACTCCTTTCTTCAAAATTTGCAATTTTACAATCTGTGTGGATTTTCTGTAGATGTGTTAGAGTATAAAAAAACAAGAAACATGTTCCATGTAATATACAAATCATATACTGTAGCAGTAGCAATAAAGTAATTTATTTCAAATGTGAACTGACACATTTCAAATTAGTTAAGTCAAAACTTACTCAAAGAGTACAACCAAACAGATAAACTTTTTTTTTTACAAATTACTCAAGCAAGATCATAAAGTATTTTGCAATAAATCTACTCATGAAAGTACAATGTTGTGAAAAGTTACTTTTATGAACGTGCTTGATTAAATATAACTAGTTACATACTTTACAGGCTCCACAGTCCCACTGAATTAACTTGAGGCAGCGGCTATATTTATAGGATATTTTATTAACCTGTATTGTATTAAATCGATAGGATATAATGGTTGTGTGCTATGGCCATTCTATATGATGACTTCTTTAAAAAAAAAATAGGCAGCTTACTTACACTTAGAGAGAGACCTGGTACACTTGAACAGACTGCCAGTCCATCATAGGGCCAACACAAACACACATAACTATTCACACCTACAGACAATCTAGAATTCTCTGTTCATGCCAATTAATCTACTGTGCATGTATTGGGACTGTGGGAAGAAGTGTGAGAAACCCAATAGAAATCATAAAGACACAAGAACATGCAAACTCATTAAGGTGTCACTGAGTAAATTTTTGAAATGGTAAGATTTGCAAAATCCCTCCACTGTAGCTTCAACCAGTGCCAGCCTACATGGTGGGGAAATGGACTAACATATTATACAGTACATAATTTACAGCTAGTACTCAAAACTTTTTTCAACATCAGATGATTATGGAAAACAGACACAGATGTAGTCCAAGACAGGTCTTAGTCTGCCTTATTTTATTCTCTGGCTGGTTCTGTTGCTGCTGCTGTTGGCTGTCTAAAATGCCCTCCACAACTTTCTAGATAGTCTTGTGACAGAAGTGTTGGCAGGTGGAGAAGGGTTAAAGGTAGCAGGCTCGATGGTGACCACGGGAACACTAGGTGTCGCTGATAAAAATTCCACAGTAGAAGAATGTGCTTGACATAGCAGGAAATGTGCATCTTAGATGTGGGGTGCAGCAAACTGGACCTGTAGCAGACTGATGGACCATGTATGCATACGGTGGGGGAAATAATTATTTGATCCTCTGTTAAACCTGTAAGTTTACTCCTTACAAAGAAATGAACAATACAATTTTTTAATGGTAGATTTATTTTAACAGAGAGACACAGAAGAGCAACAAAAAAATCCACAAAAAACATCAAAGAAGGGTTATACATCGACACATTGACACTGCAGCAAAGACATTGAGTTGCTAGCTGTTAGCATGCGGCCTACATATCTCCCGAGAGAATACTCACACGTGATCTGCATTGTTGTTTATGCAAATCCGACGGCGAACGCTGGGACAGCGCGTGACGTCATCCATTCAGTAACCAGCAGGCTGCAGACAGAACACCCAGATGCTCTTCTCCTCATCTCAGGCGATTTCAACCATGTTTCACTGTCTCCCATTCTACCCACGTTTACCCAGTATGTCACATGCCACACTAGAGACAATAAAACACTGGACTTATTCTACGCAAACACTAAGGAGGCGTACACCTCGTCAAAACTCCCCCCACTCGGGAGATCGGATCACAACTTGGTTGATCTCCAGCCGGTGTACAAACCCCTAGTGCACAGACAACCTCCGGCCATGCGCACAGTGGAGTTATGGTCTGAGGAGACAATGGACGCTCTAAAAGGCTGTTTTGAAGCCACCGCCTGGAAGCAGCTCTGCGATCCACATGGTGAGGACATCGATGGCCTCACTCACACCTTCACAGACTACCTCAGCTTCTGTGTGGACAAATCCATTCCCACCAAGACCATACGGTGTTGCTCAAACAACAAACCCTGGATCAACCCTGAGATAAAAACACTTCTGAGAGAGAAGAAGAGGATCTTCAGGTCGGGGAATAGGGAGATGCTGAAGTCCGTACAGAGGGAGCTGAGGAGAAAGATCAGAGAAGGCAAGGACAGCTTCAGGAAGAAGATGAAGGACAAGTTGCAACAGAGCGACATCAGCGGGGTCTGGAGAAACCTCAAAACCATCTCTGGGCTCCAGAATACCTCCCCCCAGGCCGTGGGGGGCAGGGAGTGGGCGAACAACCTGAATCTGTTTTTCAATAGGTTTGACCAACCGCCCTCCCCCCTGACTGCACAACAACCACTGCTGCCTCTAAAGAAATCAAGTCCTGCTGCCCACTCCCCACTCCACCAACACCCCCCCACTCCCAACACACAGCCCCCCATCCTGACCCTGACCAGGACCCAGGTGAGGACGGAGCTGAGGAAGATCAAGGCGAGGAAGGCGTCGGGACCGGACGGCATCAGCGCAAAGCTCCTCAAGTCCTGTGCAGACCAGCTGTGTGGGATTGTGACGTACATCTTCAACCTGAGCCTGAAGCTGGGGAGGGTACCACAGCTGTGGAAAACATCTTGTGTGGTACCTGTACCAAAAACTTCCCACCCCAAAGACCTGAACAGCTACAGACCGGTGGCCTTGACGTCCCACTTGATGAAGACCCTGGAGAGACTGCTCCTTGCTCACGTCCGCCCCCTGGTGGAGCCAGCGATGGATCCACTCCAGTTCGCCTACCAGCATGGCATTGGGGTGGAGGATGCGGTGATCTTCCTCCTTCACCGTTCTCTGTCCCACCTGGAGAAACCCGGGAATATGGTGAGGATCATGTTCTTTGACTTCTCCAGTGCTTTCAACACCATCCAACCGATGATCCTGAAGGACAAGCTGCTGCTCGCAGGGGTGGACCAGCATCTGTCATCATGGATCCTGGACTACCTCACGAACCGGCCTCAGTTTGTGAGAATCCGGGACTGTGTGTCCGACACAATCATCGGTAGCACGGGGGCCCCCCAGGGAACGGTGCTGGCTCCCTTCCTGTTCACTCTTTATACTGCGGACTTCTCACACAACACAACACACTGCCATCTACAGAAGTTCTCTGATGACTCTGCGATCGTTGGCCTCATCTCCAATGGAGATGAAGCTGAGTACAGAGGGCTTATCCAGGACTTCGTGGACTGGTGCCATCGGAACTGCCTCCAGATCAACGCGAGGAAAACTAAGGAGCTGGTGGTGGACTGCCGCAGGCATGGGCAGCCCCTCACAGCACCAGTAAATATACAGGGAACAGACATCGAGATGGTGACATCCTATAAGTACCTGGGTGTTCATCTGAACAATAAACTAGACTGGTCACACAATACTGACGCATTCTACAAGAAGGGACAGCGCAGGCTGTTCCTGCTGAGGAGACTCAGGTCTTTTGGTGCACAAGGGGCGCTGCTGAAGACATTCTATGACACGGTGGTGGCATCAGCCATCACTTTTGGAGTGGTCTGCTGGGGCAGTGGCATTACTGCAGCCGATAGGAAGAGACTGAACAAACTGATTAAGAAAGCTAGCTCTGTCCTGGGGCAGCGCCTTGATCCGGTGGAGGAGATAGGAGAGAGAAGGACGGTGGCTAAACTGTCATCTCTGCTGGAGTCCGAGTTCCACCCTATGCAGGACATACTGAATGCACTGAGGAGCTCATTTAGCAGCAGACTACATCATCCCAGGTGCACAACCGAGAGGTTTCGTAGGTCCTTCCTACCAACGGCTGTCAGACTGTACAACCTAAGCAGGGCTGCTCACAGAGATAGCAAAAAGACGTAACAAACTAATAGTTTTTTGAATGCAAAAGATGCAATAGACTTACACAATGGTCCCCTCCGGCATACAACTAGGAAAATACCGGTCACTATGGAGGGTGAGAATATGTATGGGCACATAATCATACCATGTAGGATAACTAAGTAGACGGTTACGCTGTTTCATCCCATCTAGCAACAATGCTCTGCACTGTGTGTGTTTATATATTTACATATTTATTCCATCTAGCTTCAATGCTCCGCACTGGGTGTGTTTATATTTATATGTCTATATATTTATTCCATCTAGCTACAATGCTCCGCACTGTTTTTTATATATCTACATATTATTCCATCTAGCTACATTGCTCTGCACTGTGTGTGTTTATATACTTACATATTTATTCCACCTAGCTGCAATGCTCCATACTGTGGGTGTTTATATATTTACATATTTATTCCATCTAGCTACAATGTTCCGCACTGTGTGTTTATATATTCATATATTTATTCCATCCAGCTACAATGCTCTGCACTGTGTGTCTGTGTGTGTGTATATATATATTTTATAGTAATATGTACATATGTATATTAGCTGCTCTTGCTTGCTTGTTTTTTTTCTTGCCTTCTGATTGTTGCTCTGAGTGTTGCTATCCCTGTGCTGTTGCAATCCTGGAATTTCCCCATTGTGGGACTAATAAAGGCTTATCTTATCTTATCTTATCTTATACAGTTGTGCTCATAAGTTTACATACCCTGGTGGAATTTGTGATTTTTTTTTGGCCATTTTTCAGAGAATATGAATGATAATAAAAAAAAAAAAAAAAAAAACAACAACTTTTCTTTCACTCATAGTTAGTGGTTGGGTGAAACTATTTGTTATCAAAAAATTATGTTTGCATTTTTTAAATCCTAATGACAACAGAAACTACCCAAGTGACCCTAATCAAAAGTTTTCATACCCTGGAAGTTTTGGCCTGATAACACACACACAAGCTGACACACACGGGTTTAAATGGCTACTAAAGGGAACCATCCTCACCTGTGATCTGTTTACGTGTAATTAGTGTGTATGTATAAAAAATCTGAGTTTCTGGGCTCCTGACAGACCCCTGAATGTTTCATCCAGTGCTGCACTGACGTTGCTGGATTCCGAGCCATGGGGAAAACTAAAGAATTATCATATGACCTGCGGGAGAAGATAGTTTAACTATATAAAACAGGAAAAGGATATAAAACAATATCCAAGGAATTGAGAATGCCAGTCAGCAGTGTTCAAACTCTAATGAAGAAGTGGAAAATGAGGGATTCTGTTGAAAGCAAGCCATGGTCAGGAAGACCAACAAACATTTCAGCTGTAACTGCCAGGAAAACTGTTCGGGATGCAAAGAAAAACCCTCAACTAACTTCAGCTGACATACAAGACTGTGAAAAAAAAGTGGTGTGGCTGTTTCAAGATGCACAATAAGGAGGCACTTCAAGAAAAATGGGCTGCATGGTCGAGTCACCAGAAGAAAGCCATTACTACTCCAATGCCACAAAGCAGCCCGCTTACAATACGCCAAACAGCACAGAGACAAGCCTCAAAACTTCTGGAACAAAGTTATTTGGAGTGATGAGACTAAAATTGAACTTTTTTGGCCACAACCATAGATGCTACATTTGAAGAGGAGTCAACAATGCGTATGATGAAAAGTCCACCATCCCTGCTGTGAGACACGGAGGTGGACCGCTGATGTTTTGGGGATGTGAGTTACAAAGGCACAGGGAACTTGGTCAAAATTGATGGCAAGATGAATGCAGCAGGTTATCAGAAAGTACTGGATGAAAATTTTCACTCATAAGTTGCGCATGGGACACACTTGGACATTTCAACATGACAATGATCCAAAACACAAGGCCAAGTCAACCTGTTGTTGGCTACAGCAGAAAAAAGTGAAGGTTCTGGAGTGGCCATCTCAGTCTCCTGACCTCAGTATCATTGAGCCACCTTGAGGAGATCTCAAATGTGCAGTTCATGAAAGACAGCCCAAGAATTTACAGGAATTGGAGGCTTTTTTTCAAGAAGAATGGGCAGCTTCACCATCTGAGAAAATAAAGTGACTCATCCACAACTACCACAAAAGACTTCAAGCTGTCATTGATGCTAAAGGTGGCAGTACATGGTATTAAGAACTAGGGTATGTAAACGTTTGATCAGGGTCATTTGGGTAGTTTATGTTGTCATTATGATTTAAAAACAGCAAACACAATTGTTTGATAATTAATGGCTTCATCTAACTACTAATTTTGAGTGAAAGAAAAGTTTTTGAATTATCATTCATAGTCTCTGAAAAATGGCCAAAAAAATCACAAATTCCACCAGGGTATGTAAACTTATGAGCAATTATGAGCAAATTAATTTGCATTTGATTGAGGGAAATAAGTATTTGATCCCCTATCAACCAGCAAGAATTGTCCCACACAGACCAGTTATGTATTCATGAAGCACATAAATTAGTCCTGTCCCTTTAATAAAGTCCTCCTAATCTCAACCTGTTATATGTATAAAAGACTCCTGTCACAGAACCAGTCTCTTCAATTCAAACTTCACCACCATGGGCAAGACTAAAGAGCTGCCAAAGGATGTCAGAGACAAGATTGTAGACCAGCACAAGGCTGGAATGGGCTATAAGACCATCAGCAAGAAGTTTGATGAGAAAGAAATCACTGTTGGTGCGATAATTCGAAAGTGGAAGAAACATAAGATAAAAGTCATTCGACCTCGTTCTGGAGCTCCATGCAAGATTTCACCTCATGGGGTAAGAATGATTCTGAGAAAGGTGAGGGATCAGCCCAGAATTACATGAGAGGAGCTTGTTAATGATCTCAAGGGAGCTGGGACCACAATCACCAAGAAAACCATTGGTAACACATTTCGCTGTAATGGATTGAGATACTGTAGTGCCCACAACATTAGGGCAGCACGGTGGTGCAGTGGTTAGGACTGTTGCCTAACAACTAGAAGGTTCCAGGTTCGAATGTCCAGGCTGGCAGGGGTAGGACCTTTTCTGTGTGTAGTTTACATGTTCTCCCTGTGCTGTGTGGAACTACTCCGAGAGCTTCTGTTTCCTCCCACAATTCAATGACATGCATGTTTGGTTAATTGGCCTTTCTAAATTGTTCCTAGGTATCCGTCTCTGATAGGCCCTTAGACTAGAGGGTTTGTGTTAGTGAAGCGCTTTGAGTGGTCTTTGAGACTAGATGAAGCACTATATAAGTACGCCTCCCCAACCCCCTTCCCTGTTCAATAAGGCACATCTGACGTTTGTCAGTGAACACCTGAATGATTAAGAGAAGGCTTGGGAGAATGTGGTGTGGTCAGATGAGACCAAAATTGAGCTCTGGAATCAACATGTCTCACCATGTTTAGAGGCAGAGAAATGCTGAATATGACTCAAAAAACACCATCCCCACTGTCAAACATGGAGGTGGAAACATTCTGCTTTGGGGCTGTGTCTTTTCTGTGGGTACAGGGATACACCACATTGAGGGGCCAATGAACAGGGCCATGTACTGAAGAATCTTGGATGAGAACCTCCTGGCCTCAGTCAGGACACTGATGATGGGTCAAGACTGTGCTCCCCAAGTTTAAACAATGTGTAGACTTTAAGACCAGAGGAGACAATATGTTGGACTTAGTGTACACAAACACAGATGCATATAAGATGATACCCCGCCCTCATCTCGGCCTTTATGACCACATATCCGTGATGCTGGTGCCTGCCTACAAACCTTTATTGAAGCGCAGCAGGCCAGCAGTGAAACAAATCAGAATTTGGCCAGAGAGTGCAACCTCTGCACTGAAAGACTGTTTTCTGCACACAGACTGGGAGGTCTTCAAAACAGCAGCCTCCCAGGAAGACAAGACAGATGTGGAGGAGTATGCTGAAACGGTCACCAGCTACATCGCGAAGTGCACAGAGGATGTCACTACAGTGAAGACCATCACTATGCGGGGTAACCATAAGCCCTGGATGAGTGCAGAGGTGCGCTTGCTGCTTACAGCCAGGGATGCAGCCTTCAGAGCGAAGGACGGGATCGCCCTCCGCTCAGCCGGGTCTGCACTCTCAAAGGGAATTAAGGCGGCGAAGCGCGCCTATGCGGAGAAAATCCAGGAACACCTCTGTGACACTAGGAACACCAAGCAGATGTGGCAGGGAGTTCGGACACTGACGGCTATAAGTCTAGGCAGGGGGTCGATGATGACGACGCTTCGCTTCCAGACAGGCTCAACAACTTCTTTGCACGTTTTGAAGCATCAAACTCGACAACAAGAGGGAGGGCTGGCCCACCCCCACCATCGGTCGGACCAGCTTTTACCATCAACACAGCGGACACACGGAGGACCCTAACCAGAGTCAACCCACATAAAGCTGCAGGTACAGACAACATCCCGGGACGTGTGCTCCGAGACTGCGCAAGCGAGTTGGCGGATGTCCTGACTGACATTTATAACATCTCCCTGAGTCAGGCCATCGTTCCCAGATGCTTCAAGACCTCTATCATTGTACCGGTGGCAAAGAAACAAGTTGTGTCCTGTTTGAATGACTATCATCCTGTTGCACTGACACCAATTGTGATGAAGTGTTTTGAACGGCTTGTCAAACCACACATTACAGCCTGCCTCCCTGCATCACACGACCCACTCCAGTTTGCATATCATTCAAACCGCTCCATGGAGGATGCTATAGTCACCACCCTACACTGTCATCACCCACCTGGACCAGAAAGACACCTACGCCAGACTCCTGTACATTGATTTCAGTTCAGCATTCAACACCATTATTCCCCAGAGACTGATGGAGAAATTACTCCTTCTTGGTCTGAACACCACCACATGTCTCTGGATCCTGGATTTCCTGACTGAGAGACCTCAGTCTGTCCGGGTTGGAAACAAAATCTCCAACTCTGTCACACTGAGCACCGGATCCCCTCAAGGCTGCGTACTCAGTCCACTGTTGTTTACACTTCTAACAAATGACTGTGTATCTAGACACGAGGGGAACCAGATTATTAAGTTTGCAGACGACACCACGGTGGTGGGACTTATTCAGAGGGATGAGGAATCAATGTACAGGGAAGAAGTGAGAGACCTGGAGGGCTGGTGCAGGGATCAGAATCAGAATCAGGTTTATTGCCATTGTTCATGTAATACACAAACTAGGAATTTGTCTCGGTGCAATGCTGCAACATTAAACATGATAAGATAAAAGAAATAAACTATACATGTAATAAAGTGTAGGATAAGATTAAGTGATACTGGTCAACAGTTAAAATATATTAGCCAGCAGCAGATACTGTGGAGAACTATATAGTGCAGTCGGTAATGCAGGAAGAAAACAGTGATGATTGACATGAGTCTGGTTGAGCTGCTGTACATGGTGCATGAGAGTCAATAAGTCACTTAGTGTTCAGCAGTCTGATGGCAGAGGGGAAGAAGCTGTTCATGTGACGGGAGGTTTTAGTCTGGATGGACCGAAGTCTTCTACCAGAGGGGAGGGGGGCAAACAGTACGTGACCAGGGTGTGAGGGATCGGCTATGATCCGGCCAGCACGCCTCCGGGTCCTGGAGATGTACAGATCCAGGAGAGATGGGAGCTTGCAGCCGATCACCTTCTCAGCAGTGCGCACGACGCGCTGCAGCCTTAGTCTGTCCCTGGCAGTGGCTCCTGCGTACCACACGGTTATGGAGGTGGTGAGGATGGACTCGATGATGGCTGTGTAGAACTGCACTAACATCTTGGTGGGTAGCTTGAGCTTCCTCAGCTGCCGCAGGAAGAACATCCTCTGCTGGGCTTTTTTGATGAGTGAGCTGATCATCAGCCGTTTAGTGGAGAGAGTGGAGAACATCAAGTTCCTTGGAGTGCAGATCTTGCAGGATCTGACCTGGAGCAAGAATTCCTTGGGGATCAGGAAACGGGCTCAGCAGAGACTGCACTTCTTGAGGAAACTCAAACAGGCCTCTCTCCCCATCTGCATCCTCAGCACCCTCTACAGAGGTGTGGTGGAGAGTGTTCTGATGTACTGCATTGCTACATGGTACTCCAGCTGCAGTATGTCAGACAAAAAAGCCCTGCAGAGGATAGTCAAGGGAGCTGAGAGGATAATTGGAGTCTCCCTCCCCTCTGTCCAAGAACTTTTTCAGAACCGTTGTAGGAGCAGGGCACTGAACATTGTCAAGGACCGTTCTCACCCTCTGCATAAACACTCTGAACTTTTTCCATCTGGTAAACGATTCCGGAGCATCAGAGGCAGAACCACCAGACTGATCAACAGCTTCCTTTCACAAGCTGTCAGGATGCTGAACAGTTGACCCAGAATCTCTCATACACGCTACTGTGTGTATGAGAGTACTATGTGTACTTGTGAAATCATCGACCAAGATGGCGGCACGTGCACAACGCGAGGCTCAGCGTCTCTTCAGATTTTGTGGATTAGCAGTGTTATTTCTGCTCATTTCGGGTATGTTCATTCAGAACAGCTTCGCTTTCACATCTTACACCCGAAATGAGCTTTTGGACATTGGATTACAAAATAACGATAACTATCTTTTTATCAGCAACCTACGTCTCATCCCTGAGCTCCGGAGAACACCCGACGCTCGGCAGGCTTCCCGGCCGACCGGAAGTGCTCGCAGGCGGCATAGAGACCGTAAACAAAGGCGGGGGAAGCGCGGTGGGCTAAGAGCTAAGCTAAAGCTAACACCGTACCGGCTTTCTCTACCCAGTATTTTCCTCGCTAATGTACGGTCACTGGCGAACAAAATGAGTGAGCTACAGCTTCGGATCACCAACAATAAGAGACTTATGAACTGCACAGTGGAATACCTGACAATGCTATTGAGCTAGCCGGCCTACACACGCTCCGGGCAGACAGAGCAGCTGATGACTCCGGTAAGACCAGAGGTGGGGGTGTGTGCATTTATATTAACAAGTCTTGGTGCACAAACTCTGTCACTGTTGAGAGACACTGGCAGGTGATTTTAACCACTCTAACCTCAAGACAGTGCTTCCTAAATTCTACCAGCATGTCTCCTGTCACACAAGAGGGGACAAAACATTGGACCATGTTTACACCAATATTGTGGGAGCCTACACAGCAACTCCCCTCCCCCACCTAGGTCAGTCTGATCACTTATCCTTGTTCCTTACCCCCAAGTATGTACCGCTCATCAACCGGGTGAAGCCATCAGTGAGGACCATCAAAGTGTGGCCAGATGGGGTTGACTCTGTACTCCAGGAGAAGTTTAAGAACACAGACTGGAGTATGTTCACCTGTCAGGCTACCTGTGGCTCCCACATAAACATCGACTCTTACACCCACTCAGTCCTGGACCATATCAACACCACTATTGACAGTGTCACCACGGAAAGACAGATCACCACGTACCCAAATCAGAAGCCGTGGATGAACAGAGAAGTGCGGCTTCTGCTAAAGGCACGTAACAATGCCTTTAGATCTGGTGATGCACAGGCCTACAGTTCATCCAGGGCAGATCTGAAGAGGGGCGTCAAGAAGGCCAAGCACAGCTACAAGCTGAAGGTGGAGGAACATTTTGGGGACTCTGACCCCCGACGCATGTGGCAGGGCACTCAAGCTATCTCTGATTATAAGCCCAGCAACTCCATACCTATAGCCATGACTGTGCCCTTTCTCAATGAGCTAAATGACTTCTATGCTTGTTTTGACAAGGACAATAACGAAAAGAACATCAATTTCCCACCCTCTGACGACCTCCACCACCTCACACTCACCCACACCGACATCCATAACGCACTGAGTCATGTCAACGTACGTAAGGCTGCTGGCCCTGACGGCATTCCTGGGCGTGTGCTGAGGGCATGCGCTGAGCAGCTGGCAGGGGTATTCACAGACATCTTCAACCTGTCCCTGGCCCAGGCCATGGTACCAGCGTGCTTCAAGACCACTTCTGTAGTGCCAGTGCCGAAACATTCAACACCATCGTGCCTAAATGACTATCGCCCTGTGGCACTGACGCCCATAGTCATGAAGTGCTTTGAGTGACTGGTCTTGGCACAGCTCAAAAAATGCCTGCTCCCTACACTGGACCCTCACCAGTTCGCCTACCGGAGCAACAGGAGTACAGAGGATGCGGTTTCTACAGCGCTGCACTATGTACTCTCACACCTGGATGACAAGAACACCTACGCAAGAATGCTGTTTGTTGACTTCAGCTCAGCATTCAACACAGTTATCCCCTCCAAGTTGATCACTAAACTTGGGGACCTGGGAATCAGTACCTCCACCTGCAACTGGATCATGGATTTTCTGACCAACAGACCCCAGCATGTTAGGTCAGGCCCCAACCGTTCTTCCGTCATCACACTCAACACTGGTGTACCACAGGGCTGTGTGCTCAGCCCATTCCTCTACTCCCTCTTCACCCATGACTGCAGGCCTATGTATGGATCCAATTCCATCATAAAGTTCGCAGATGACACCACGGTGATTGGACTCATCAGGGACAACGATGAGTCAGATTACAGGGCAGAGGTTGAGCACTTGGCTACTTGGTGCGCTGACAATAACCTGCTCCTTAACACCAGCAAAACCAAGGAGCTCATAGTGGACTACAGGAAGGAGAGGGGAGAGACACATGACCCCATCCATATCAATGGCATAGCTGTTGAACGTGTCCCCAGCTTCAAATTCCTGGGGACCCACATCTCGGAGGACCTGTCCTGGTCAGTTAACACCACCAGCCTGATCAAGAAGGCCCATCAGCGCCTCTTCTTCTTGAGGACACTGAAGAAGAACCATCTGTCAACTGACATCCTGGGCAACTTCTACCGCTGCGTGATAGAGAGCACCCTGACCAACTGTGTCACAGTCTGGTATAGGAGCTGCTCTGTTGCTGACCGTAAGGCACTGCAGCGGGTGGTGAAAACTGCCCAACGCATCACAGGGACTCCACTTCCAGTTATAGAGGACGTCTACAGGAAAAGATGTCTGCGCCGGTCACGCAGCATTCTTAGGGACTCCAACCATCCTGCTCATGGACTGTTCCAGCTTCTCCCCTCCAGAAGACGTTTCAGAAGCCTTCGGACTAGAACCAGCAGGTTTAGGAACAGTTTCTTTTCAACAGCTGTCATGTTATTGAACTTAGTTCCCCGCTGACTCTCTTACCATCATCTCTTACCATCCTCACCTGTACATAACTGGCCATCCAACTTATTGTACATTATTTGCACATAACAGTACTCTTAACTTTCTGCACTGCTGCATATATTTGCATATATTTGCTTAAATTGCACATACTGTTAATTACTGTATATACTGCACTGCTGTCCTTTGCACTTCTGATTGGATGCTAAACTATGTTTCTATGTTAAACTATGTTACCTTGTATTCATACATGTGTAATGACAATAAAGTTGAATCTAATCTAATCTAATCTAATCTAATCTAATCTAATCTACTGCACCTACAGACATTTTGTATATTATTTGTATATTATAGTTAGTTAGTTTTTTCCCAAGTATGTCTCAGGGATGTGTGAATGGATGGGGGGGTGGGGTGGGGGGTAAAGCTATGTGTGAGTGTGTCTTAAATCATGCTGCTTCTATTTATATGGATGCCGAGAGAAACATAATTTCATCTTGCCTGCACTACAGTTGTATGTACAGCAATATGACAATAAAGTTTGATTTGATTTGATTTGATTTGAATGGGTCTTCCAGTATGACAATGACCCAAAACATATGGCCAAGGCAACAAAGGAGTGGCTCAAGAAGAAGCACATTAAGATCCTGGAGTGGCCTAGCCAGTCTCTGGACCTTAATCCCATAGAAAATCTGTGCAGAGAGCTCAAACTTTTAGTTGCCAAGCAATAGCCTGGAAACCTTCAGGATTTGGAGAGTATCTGTAAAGAGGCGTGGACCAAAACCCCTCCTGAGATATGAGCAAACCTGGTGATCAACTACTAAAAATGTCTGACCTCTGTATTGCTACAAGGGTTTCTCCACCAAGTATTAAGTCACGTTTTGCTTGGGGATCAAATACTTATTTCCCTTGATCAAATACAAATTAATTTATAACCCTTATTTAATATTTTTTCTGGATATTTTATGTTGATATTCTGTCTCTCTCTGTTAAAATAAACCCACCATAAAATTTTGGGACTGCTCATTTCTTTGTAGGGGGTAAACTTACAAATTCAGTAGGGGATCAAATGCTTATTCCCCCACTGTAATTGTGATCTACAAGCTGTAGGAAATCTTGCTTCCCATGGTGTTTTTGCAGCAGGCTGTCAATGACCTTTTTCATTCGTGGTGTCCAACGTGTGTGGCCCAACACAAAGATCCTTCCACCTTTCTTTATGGGTCACAAGGGCAACGGAAGAGCATCAGAGACTTCTGGAAAAAATAATAAAACAAAAAGAGTGCATCAGTTGTTAGTTCAAAGCACCATATTGCTTTACCACTAAGTGTTGGAGGTCCCTGATTTTCTTCTGATAGCATCTCCTCATTTAGAAATACACCAGCAGAGAAGGTGAAGGTCAGATGGTGCTGGTCAAGGCTCTGCCCCGCTGGGAAATGGTAAAATGTGTCATGATCCTGGGGCACGGATGGGTGCGTGCCCAGTCTCTGGTTTTAGTTCAGTCTTATTCTGTCTGTTTCTTTGTGCATTTATAGTTATGTTCTCATTTTGGGGTTCCATTGTTCTTGTGTCATTATGATTTCCAATTTGTGTTTTATTTTGACAGTGCTGTGCAGCTTCCGGCTGTCAAACTGGTCAGCGCTGCAAACCTGTTTCTTATTCTGTTATTTTCTCCACTCATGTATCCACACCTATCACTGATTATGTCTGTATATAGGGCATGGCAAACCTCTGGGGTTTGCCGTGTCTTTCTTCTGTGTGCACCCGTCCTCAGGCACTCTGATGTATCCTGAGTGTGTTTGGGTCCCGCTGTTGAGGTGAGTGGAGGGCTCCATCCAGGTAATTCTTCCCTATTTCCAGCGTGAGCCCAGGTTGCCTTCGGGTGTGCTCCAGCTGGATTCTGCCCCCTTTGCTCAACGTTTCCGGCTTCATGTTCCCGTTGGACGTGGAGCCCTGCTCGCCTCCAATGTTTTCCAAGTTGGAATTCTTGTTTGTCATCGCCTTGGACTTTATGATTTAGTTTTGCTTTGTTCACGTTCTTGTCTGTGCTTATGTTAATAAATGTGCAAACTCAGAGAGCATTTTGTGTCCTAATTTGCGCTCCTGAAATAAGCGCTTCATGACAGAAGGACACGACACCTGGAGACCAGCCTCTGTGAGTTTTACAGTTTTTCTTTTGATTACCTTTTCTTTTCCCCCTGCCATCCTTTGCCTGCTGAGATGTCAGCAGGTGGAAGATGACGTTCACGGAACTTAGGGTGGGAGCTCTGCATTGCACTCGGGGAGATGGATGGACACATCACCAATGTTCGCACATCCTCCACCTCGAAAGACGCCTTTTGGAACTTGAGCCTGGCAAAGGTGGTGGTACAACGTCACCCTCAGCTTTTGCTGCATGCTGAAGGGAGGGAGAGGGTGTTTCATCTGGAGGATCTGCAGTGGGAGTACTGCAGGAGGACCTCAGTCCAGGAATCCAGGTTGGTGCCAATGGGAGGGCGTTTCCGGACTGCAGCACCATCAGCTCCTCACCAGCCCTGAGTTCCAGTGCCCCACCCCCATCACTGGAAACCCAAGCCTCTGCCTCCTTCCCAGGCTACGTCAGTGGTGGACAGAGAAGCCTCTTCAGGGCCCACCACAGCAGCAGGAACCATCGGTCGCTGGGAATAAGGCAGGTGGGTTGTCATTCTTTTCCCTCTCACAATGCTCCGCACTGTGTGTCTATATGTATATATATATATATATATATATATACTACCCGTTCTTGTTTTTTCTTGCCTTCTGATTGTTGCTCTGAGTGTTGCTATCCCTGTGCTGTTGCAATCCTGGAATTTCCCCATTGTGGGACTAATAAAAGCTTATCTTATCTTATTCCCGGTGATGAGGCTCTGCTACTGCTACCAATTTTAGCTGAGTCCTCACCACCTGCTGCTATCAACTCACTCCCACCTCCCTTTCCCACGTGTTCTTTTGTGACCTCCAAGAGCCTGTTGTTCCTGGGAAGGAGTTGCCGGACCGCAGAGAGACCAGCAGTCCACGGAGTCCCCATTCCTGCCCTGCAGTCACATCCGGGACCGAAGGAGAGGTTGCCTCCAGCAGCAGCCAACCTGCTGGAGAGCCTCCCGGCAGGCGACACCAGGCCTGGAGGTCATCAAGCTGCATCAGCCATCACACCTGCTGCTGGGGTCGTCGCAGCAGAGTCGCCGGAGTCTTGGGCAGCGGTGGAGCTCGAGTCCAGGCAAGTACTCTGCTCTGTTCATTCGCACACAGTTCTAGAGAATTCTCATCTGGCTCATGGTGACGGGAACCGGCAGCAGATGTCCTCTGCTTCCGGATCCTCCTCATCGAGCTCCACCATTGCCGGCAATGTTGTTTCAGTGTTTTTTCGTTCCTCCCCGTCTGAGGTGGTCGTGTCTGGAGTGGACGTCCAGATGGAGAGGACAATGACGATCCCCCCCCCCCCCATCTGAGGTGGCCGGGCCGGGTGTGGAAGCCCAGGAGGAGAGAGCCGAGACATCCCAGCCAGGATTGCCGGAGTCTTGGACGGTGGTGGAACTCGAGCTCAGGCAAGTGCTCTTTGTTGTTTTTACCTTCTCTGTCCTAGAGAGACCTTGCCTGACTCTTGGAGGGGAGTTCCAGGTGCAGCCGTCAGCTGCGCCTGAGCTCTCCTCAGCAGGATCCACCGCTGCTGGTGACCCTGACCCGGTGTGTGTGTGTGTGTGTGCGTGTGTGTGTGTGTCTCTGTGTGTCTGTGTGTCTGTGCCTTTACCCAAGCTACTGTCCAGGGTCACTGAGGTCTCCGAGGGTGCAGCTGATCTGCCATCCATGGTCTCCGAGGTTGCAGCTGTCCTGCTGTCTATGGGCCACTAGGGTGCTGCTGTCCCACCGTCTTTGGTCCCCATGGGTGCTGCTGTCCCACCGTCTATGGTCTCCACGGGTGCAGCTAAGCCCCAATCCGTGGCCGCCGTGGGTGCAGCTAAGCCCCAGTCCGGGGCTGCCACAGCTGCAGCCCCAGTCTGGGGCCATCGTGGGGGAAACACTGCCCCACGCCCGGACCCCATTGGTTTACCGCCTTCTTGGTCTGATGCTCTCACGGTCGACCTGGTGGTCATGGGGGCCTTGCTCCAGTCTAGAGCCGCTGGGGGTGCTATAGTCCCAGCCCGGGGCCACTGGGGGTGCTACATCCCAACCCAGGGCCGCCGGGGGTGCTACACACCAGCCCTGGGCCGCTGGGGGTGCTACGCCTCAGCCCAGGGCCACCGGGGGTGCGTCATGGGAGGTTCCCGGCGGTTGGCTGTCCTTCCCTGGAGGATGCCACCCCCTAGCTCCTGAGGCTCGCTGGCTTAGGGATGCCAGGAGGCAACCTGATGGGCTGCCCCTCCTGCTCGTGTGGCTTTGGCACACAGGAAGGTCACCTGACATGTTCCAGAAGAGAGGCTGGTGGTCTTGGGACTCTGGAAGACTGCCCAAACTGCCCCATTCACTGATCAGTCAGGCTTTGAGTCCCATGTTGCTACCCGTTGGACAGTGTGTGGGTCATCTTTTTTTTTTTCATTTTGGTTTTTGGTTGGGTTCGGTCCATCCGTGCCTTGCTCCCCCCCCCCCCCCCCCCAGGGTGGGTTGTTTTTCCGTTATTTGTCATCATCTCAAGCTAGTCTGGTGGATGGCAAGTTCAGATGGAGGATTGATCAGATATTGTCTGAGCTTGCTGTAGGTCTGGAGGTGGAGAGGAGGAAGATCCATAATGCCACCAGGATAACAGGGCCCTGCCTGATTAGGTTTGTTAGGGCAGGGGAAACATCTAGTAGGACACAAACAAGTGTAGGAATCCTGGCATCTGCTGCTGATTGGGACATGAGAGTTGACCTCAGGAGGCAACTTAAGTTTCCAGAAGAGATTACACCATCAACCTTCAGACCAGACATAGTTTTATGGTCTAGAGCATCAAAACAAGTGGTCCTTTTTGAGCTGACTGTGCCATGGGAGGAGAGGATGGAGGAGGCCCATGAGATGAAACTTGGGAAGTACCAACCCCTCATTTATGAGTGTCAACAGAGGGATGGCGAGCATGGAACTTGCCAGTGGAAGTGGATTGCCGAGGATTTCCTTGGCAGTCACTCTGGAGTGGCCTGTCCAGACTCGTAATTAGAGGTTGCAATAGAAGAAGGCTAGTGGCTGGGCTAGGGCTGCACGGTGGCGCAGTGGTTAGCACTGCGGCAGCACAGTTTACCCTTGGCCGGGGGATTGTGGGGATCGTGGGATCGTGGGTTCGATCCCAGCCCCCGACCAACAGTGATCTGTGTGGAGTTTGCATGTTCTCCCCGTGTTGCGTGGGTTTACTCCGGGATTTCTCCGGTTTCCTCCCACATGCCAAAAACATGCATGTTAGGTTAATTGGCTGTTCTAAATTGTCCCTAGATATTTGTTTCCTATAGGCCCTTAGAATAGAGGGTTAGTATTAATGAAAGCGCTTTGAGTGGTCTTTGTGACTAGAAAAGCGCTATATAAGTGCAGGTTAGTTAGTTAGTTAGTTAGTGGCTAATATCACCAAGCGAGCCAAGGCAGCATCGAGATGGCTGTGGCTGAAGCACTACGAGCGTTGGAACAACCCATCGGGCACAAAGGAAATACCTTAGAGCAGTGGTGGTGGAACCCATTGGGTCGAGGAGGCTGCCTTAGGATGCTGAGGCTCGCTGTCAAGCCCTTTGGAGGTGTTGTGGGCTAATTGACAAAACACTGATAAAGGAGGGTACCCACCTGATGACCCTAAGAAAGCACCACGGGCCCATGCCACAAGGCTCAGTCATTCTACTTGCAAAGTATAAGTGCTGGCCATCATCCTCAAGAACATAAAAACGCTATATAAGTGCAGGTTAGTTAGTTAGTTAGTTAACATGGTTCGGAGGTTACCCAGCCATTGAGGTGAGAGCAATGGATTCATCGTATTATAGACTTTTCCATCTGGCAACCCAGTGACTACTAGGAAAGACTAGTTGGGAACTATGGAAGAATGGTGACCGCAAGGATAGACTGCTGGCATCTGGGAAAGACCAGAACCAGGAGTGTGGTGACTTGGTAGGCCAAAACACATCCTCTGTGAGGAGGAACCCTAAGCACTCACTGCGGACAAGTATGTGATAAGATACCCCCAAGGTCGGGCGAGAGTGGGGGAGGATGATCGACCAACAGGACAGGCTATGGCATTGATTTTGGAAAGTGTAAACCTTACATTGGCACAGGCTGATACTACAACTGTGGTTTGCACATGCGGGAAAGTCTGTAAGAACATGAAAGGCCTTAAGATCCATCAGGCAAAGATGGGTTGCCTACACTCTAGCAGTGTGCAATGCGCAGGGCAACCTGGTGAGACGGAGGAGAGGCTGGGACCGGTAGCCAACCGCAGTACCCAGAATTTCCAGGTACGTAGAGAGAGCATGGGCAACACCACCCCTGATGTATCGCCGGGGGAATTGTATGGGCAGAGTGGGAACATCGAGCAGCAACTTCAAGATAGCCACAAGGCAGTGAAGCAGGTAGTCAACTGGCCAGCAGTTCAAGCAAAGGAGGAGTGGGAGAGATTTGACTGTGAAGTGGATGAGGTATTAGAGCATGTTCTGGCAGGGGAGTTGAATCGGAAAATGAAGGCAATGGCGAGGATAATCTGGAGCTTTGGTGCTGAGCGTTTCGGAGTGAAACAAACAAGTCCCTTTCAATTAAGACCTTCACAACAGGGGGAAAACCATAGGATTAAGGAGATTAAACAACTTCGTGGTGATCACCGGAGGCTCAGGAAAAGATTCATGCAAGCTGAAGAGGAGGAGAAACAAGCTTTGAAGGAGATCTCGGTCACTCTGAGGGAGCACATTAAAACCTTACGTCGAGCAGAGTGCCACAGAAGAGACTGAAGACGCTGGGCTAAGCAAAGGGAGCAGTTTACCAAAAATCAATTTTCCTACTTGTCTAAGCTTCTGGGAGACAAGCGATCTGGTCGACTCCAGGCATCAAGACAAGAGGTAGGGGAGTACCTCTCCAGCATGCATAGCAATCCAGAAAGGGGTATAGAACTGGAGATTAAGGAGGCCTTGATGAGCCTTGATGGGCCAACATCAAGGCTCATCAAGACTGATAAGGAGACTTTGGAAGCTGTTGAAGGTGGCGTGGAGGGCAAATCATCTTCCAGATGAGTGGCTCATTGCAGAAGGGTGTTTTATCCCCAAAGAGGAAAGCTCATCTGATATTAAACAGTTCTGCACCATTTCCCTTCTGAATGTAGAGAGAAAGATATTCTTTGAAATTTTGGCAAGGAGGCTCACCAATTTTTTGATGAGCAATAAGTATATTGACACTTCTGTTCAGAAGGGGGAGTCCCAGGAGTTCCAGTGTGTGTGGCTGCACGGTGGCGCAGTGGTTAGCACTGCGGCAGCACAGTTTACCCTTGGCCGGGGGATTGTGGGGATCGTGGGATTGTGGGTTCGATTCCAGCCCCCGACCAACAGTGATCTGTGTGGAGTTTGCATGTTCTCCCCGTGTTGCGTGGGTTTACTCCGGGATTTCTCCGGTTTCCTCCCACATGCCAAAAACATGCATGTTAGGTTAATTGGCTGTTCTAAATTGTCCCTAGATATCTGTTTCCTATAGGCCCTTAGAATAGAGGGTTAGTATTAATGAAAGCGCTTTGAGTGGTCTTTGTGACTAGAAAAGCGCTATATAAGTGCAGGTTAGTTAGTTAGTTAGTTAGTTAGTTAGTTAGTGTGGAGCACACAAGTGTTGTCTCAAAAATAATTCAGGATGCAAAACACAATCATGGAGATCTTGCAGTTCTGTGGCTTGATATATCCAATGCATATGGAACCATCCCCCACAAGGTGATGGAGCTCAAACTACAAGCGTACCATGTCCCAGGCAAAGTTCAGCATCTCTTACAAGAATACTTTAATCGCTTTAAGATGCGGTTTACCTGTGGGGGCTTTACCACCATCTGGCAGCGGTTAGAGAAAGGCAATTTTACTGGATGCACAATTTCAGTCATTCTGTTTGCAGCTTCAATGAACCTCTTGGTCAAGTCAGTGGAGAGGCCGAAAAGAGGTGCAGTTTTGGCAAGTGGTATTCAGCATTCTCCAGTTAAAGCATTCATGGATGACCTGACAACAACTGCAAGATTATTTCCAGAGGGGCAGTGAATTTTGGAAGATCTTTGCAAGATTATTATAGGAGCTAGGATGGAATTTAAGCCATCAAAGTCACGGAGTCTCATGCTAAGGAAAGGATGCATCTAGGACCGGCCCCGTTTTAGAATTGGAGAAGAACTTATTCCCACTGTTAGCCAGAGACCCATTAAGAGCTTGGGTAAATGGTATAGAGCAGAACTGAATGACAGAGAGAGTGTGAAGAAGATGCTTGAACAAGCTGAGGCGTGGCTGCGAACCTTGGACAGGAGTGGGCTCCCTGGTAGATTTAAACTATGGGGCTACCAGCATGGAGTACTTCCAAGACTCCTTTGGCCACTGCTTATGTATGAGGTGCCATTAACAACAGTCAAAGCCCTGGAAAGGCGAATTAACACCTTTCTTCGAAGATGGCTGTCAGTACCCCAAAGCTTCTCTTCAATTGGCCTGTACAGCTCAGGAAGAAAACTGCAGCTCCCAATTACATCGGTCGTTGAAGAATTTAAGGTGGCCAAAGCCCGGCAGGTGATAATGCTGTGTGACAGCAGTGATCGACTTATGCATCAAGCAGATATTACCATCCGCACAGGACAAAAATGGGCATTAAGTAAGGCAGTGGCAGATGCAGAGGAAAGGCTACGCCACAAAGACATTGTGGAGACAGTCAATCAAGGTCGGCTGGGCCTAGGAGTCATAACCAGGGCAAGATGGAGGGAGGCAGATACCAAAGGCCATTGTAGTCTAGTCCAAGAAGAGCTTTGCATGATGGAGGAGGAGGGCAGACAAGCCAGGGCTGCATCCATGAATAGTCAGGGGAGGTGGACGTGTTGGAAAGGTGTTCAAGGAAGGTCATTGGGATGGAGGGATACGTGGGGCATGGAGGACCAGCAAATAAAGTTCCTCTTATGTGCCACATATGATGTCCTGCCAACACCGGTAAACCTCCACCATTGGGGGCTGGCTGAGAATCCAGGTTGTATGCTGTGTGGAAAGCCAGCAAGTCTTGAACATGTGTTGTCATCATGTCAAGCTAGTCTGGTGGACGGCAAGTTCAGATGGAGGCATGATCAGTTATTGTCTGAGCTTGCCATAGGTCTGGAGGTGGAGAGGAGGAAGATCCATAACGCCACCAGGATAACAGGGCCCCACCTGATTAAGTTTGTTAGGGCAGGGGAAACATCTAGTAGGACACAAACAAGTGTAGGAATCCTGGCATCTGCTGCTGATTGGGACATGAGAGTTGACCTCAGGAGGCAACTTAAGTGTCCAGAGGAGATTACACCATCAACCCTCAGACGAGACATAGTTTTATGGTCTAGAGCATCAAAACAAGTGGTCCTTTTTATTAGGTGCTAGTCTTCCTTGCCTGTGGAGTGAAAAAATGACTTAGGTCTTTCCACCTTGGCTGAGGGTCGAAACAGACTTTATTATTTGTGATTCATGATCCCAGGATTAGACAATTCTGGCCTTGGCCCAGAAAGTGGGTCGTAACAGTCAGCAACCCTGTTCATAATTTTTATGGACAAGATTACTAGGCACAGCCAAGGAATGGAGGGTGTCATGTTCGATGACACAGAATCTCATCTCTGCTGTTTGCAGATGATGTCATCCTGTTGGCTTCATCAAGCAATGACCTACAGGTCTTGCTGGGATGGTTTGCTATTGACTGTGAAGAGGCTGGAATTAGAATAAGCACCCCCAAGTCCAAGTCCATGGTTCTTAGCAAGAAAAGGGTGGATTGCCCTCTTCGGGTTGTGAACAAACTCCTGCCCCAAGTGGAGGATTTTAAGTATCTTGTGGTCTCATTCATGAGTGAGGCGAGAATGCAGCGAGAGATTGAAAGACGGATCTGAGCAGCCTCTGCAGTGATGCGGATGTTGTACTGGTCTGTTATGGTGAAGAGGGAGCTGAGCTCTAAGGCAAAGCTGTCGATTTATTGAACAATCTACATTCCTATCCTGCACCTATTTTCATGAGCTTTGACTAATGACTGAAAGAATGAGATCTTAGATAAAAGTGGCTGAAATGAGTTTTCTCTGTAGGATTGCTGGACTCATTCTTAGAGATAGGGTGAGGAGCTCAGTCAGGAGAAGCTCAGAGTAGAACCACTTCTCCTCCACATCGAAAGGTGCCAGTTGAGGTGGTTTTGACATGATTTTAGTAATGCAGGAACCCACCACCAGAAGTCACAACTAGAGACAACTGGTAAGGTGCCAAGATAAGTATTTTATTGGACAAATTGTGATGCAAACTGACTGGTAGCCTTGTGGGAAGAAGAGAAGACCAGAGTAAATATCTGGGGAAGATATGCTGGATATACTGCAGTGTTAACTGAAGTTTACTTGGTAATTGTTTGTTGGTTGCTGTTGCAGAGGGCAGGAGGAGCTGAGTCGCTGCAGAGCAGCTTCTGTGGCTGTGACGTTGGGGTGGAGGACTGCAGCAGGAGGTACTTACTGAAGGTGAGGGGAGATATGCCCAGGCCTGGGACTTGGTCCTAGGGAAAAGAGAGAACAGTTTGTAGAGAGCTGAATATTCATGTCTTACTTGGTTGCAGGGAGTCCAGGGGGGCAGTCCAGGTTGTGTAGCCAATAGAGTTCAAAGTCCAGTAGGGAGCTCTGGTGGGGCACACTGAGGAATTGAAGGCAGAGAGATCCAACAAGGACAGAGATGAGAGTTTTGGGAGGTCAGGCTTATGTGAAAATCCAAGGGAGAAGTCAGGCAGCGGGAGGAGCAGACAGAGCTGGGCGGCAGATAGCGCGCAAACATGGAACACATATGAGAGTTTGAAGAACACACGGAGCAGAAGATCTCAGAGGCAACTTGACTGTGGCGTTGAGACAAACCCACACTGATGAATGCCGGCTCACCCCTTAAATAGGGTGGAGCTGGTCCACAGAGCCGCTGGAGGAAATCAGAGGCAATTAAGGCGAAGTGCGCTGTTGTGTGTGCATGCTCACTGCTGCCATGGCAGGTTTGGGCATCTGATGAGGATGTCTCCTGGACGCCTCCAACTTGAGGTGTTTTGGGCACATCCCACTGGGAGGAGGTCCCGGGGCAGACCCAGGACATGCTGAAGAGACTATGTCTCCAAGCTGATCTGGGAACATCTTGGTATCCTCTCTGAAGAGCTGGAGCAGGTGGCTGGGGAGGGGGAAGTCTGGGTTCTCTGCTTGAGCTGCTGCGTCCGTGACCCAGATCTTCGGAAAAGCAGTAGAAGATGGATGGATGGATGGATGGATGGATGGATTCATTTTATAGAACTTTTAGGACTTGGAATAAGTGACATGTTTTTGTGAGAAAGTCCAAGTGACCTGCAAACCTCAATCTTCTTTATTAAAGGGACAAAATTACTTTTGGATTACATATGTGATACCCCCTTTACACAGGTGGTGGTGGTGGCGGCGGGGGGGGGGGTTACCAATTTTTGATCAATTAATGATCAACAGTGATCTCTACAGTCACAATGGTCTCATCAAAGTTTTGACTCAGTCCAAAACATAGAAGGATCTCCCAAACAATCCCAAAGATGGAAAGCTGGGGCAAAAATATTCACTTTAAAAAGGTCAAAGCTCTGACAGACCACTTAAACACTTCACCTTGATCTATTTTATTCCAGGTTGTGTGCATATTTCTAAATGATTTTTAAGACATCAGTTCTTCCTGCAGTGAAACAGAAGAATGCAATTACCCCAAAGTGTATAGTCACAATGCCTTACTGCAGCATAATATTACACAGACATGTGGACTGTGATGCATCTGTGTATGTCTGGGTCTCTCTTGTGTGTCTGTGTGTGTGTGGTTGTGCTGTATGCTTATACTGTATATGCCCCCTGAGGTAAAGGTCCACCATTTTTATTCTGCAACATTTGCTGAGATCCCATCATGTATTTCCCTCCACCATTAGTAAAGAGCTACTTGTGAGTTTAGCAGCAGTTCTCGTGATTCATTTCTCAGAGTGACTCCTGACCTCCACATGGCACACATTCTGCACATCAATGTAGATAGTGGGCACACACACACACACACAGACACACACACACACACACACACATATCAACATGCATATATGCACCCACCAATACACAGTAGCCTTCACAGATCCTGGCACCTATGAAGATTAATGAAAAGAGTTTACTTTTTCATCAAGAAAAAAATACATTCAGCGCTGAATACTTGACATGAACTTTTTAAACAGTCACTGCTCCTGAGGGTGTCATGAGCTGAGCTGTGGAAGTTCTGCCAGACTCAGTGTTGTGGCTGTTCTCTGTACATATATATATATATATATATATATATATATATATATATATATATATATATATATATATATATATATATAACTGTTGTATTTTTGTGCCTTTTGAGTTGTTATACTGCTTTGTATTTTTCTGTTTGTTTCAGTTTGTCACAGCCATGTTTCGTTTCATTTGTAATTATTATCTAGTCTGCAGCTGATTATATTTATCTTTTATATTTGTACTGTGATGTCTTTCTTGGGGTTGACAGCTGTCAGGCGGTGCTTCTGGTTTTGCTCTCCATGTGGGCGTTGCCCTGTCAGCTGTCAAGCTCTTCCGCTCTTCTCTCATCTCTGCCAGCTGATTCCAATTACTAGTTATTGTTCCCTTTTTCCCGCTCATGTGAACCCACACCTGTTATCACCCATGTTTGTTATTCTGTTCCTATTTAAGGATTGCTTTTCCTTCTCCTTATTGCCGCAGTCAGGATTATTTCTACCCTGTCTGCACCACCATAGCTCTGATCTCGCTCTGGTGAGTTTTCCTGAAGTTTCCAGCCGTAAGTTTCTCACTGTATTCGTTTTTGGATTCTGTTTTGTACACTTTGGAGCTTTATGGTCTCATGTAATAAAAACCACAACTTGCAATTGACGTGTGGGTCTGTCTCTCTCTGCCTTGAGGGATGATTCATGACAGTTGACTGCGGCCAGTAATAGACCCAGCCGCTGCAGTTTGTGAATTTTTTGCCCTTTTGTGTTTCACTCACCTGTTTTGTGGAGGTCACTATGCCCCCAGTCCACACGGACTCTGCAGATGGACACGGCTATCCGATGCACCTGGGGTGGGAGTGCTGCCGAGCCCTCATGGAGATTGATGGGCTAATCTCCGTGGCACGCATATTTCCTACCCTGAAGGACACATGGCAGTATGTGGGCCTCACGGAGGCAGCTGCTTGCCGGTGCCCTCAGCTTTTGGATCACACTGAGGGAGTGGAGAGGATTTCTCTGGTGGTGGCACTACAGCACAAGAACAGCGGGATTCTGAGGAATTCCCTGGGGAAGACTGGGCCTGTGCCAAAGGAGAGACGCTCTCAGATCCCTGTTGTTTTGGCTCCTGGCCTGCTCCAGTCCCAACCACTCCACGGCGTCACCTTCCAGCCCAGGACCACCTAAGGAATACTCTTGCCTCTCAGCAGGCAAATTCTCCGCCACCAAAGCAGAAGACTCCCGCAGCAGTGCAATCTCCACATTTTTCCTCTTTAGCTGTTCCGCCAGCTCTCTGTTTTTCCGCAGCTGCTGATCCTCGCTTCGCTTCGCCACTTTCTCTCGCTGCTGAGGGTCCATTCATTTCCTCTTCGGCTATGCCTGTCGCTAATACAGCAGGGGCAGCTCCAAAATGTTCCCTTGGGAGGCTCTCTTCAACTGAAGTCATGGAGAGAGTTGGCCCTACATTGTATCCAGCAGGAAACATTGAACTACGGGATAACAGGCAAGTGTCTTTTCATTCTCCCATAATTGATAATGATATGCCTTGCCTGATTCCCAGTAGTGGAGCTCAGGGTGTGCAGTACCCTGAGTTCTCATCACCTGCTGCCACTAATAAATCCTCACCTGCCCTCTCCGTGTCTCCTCCTGCTGTCCCTGAGTGTCCGCCGGCCTCGGAACAGAGCCGCCAGACGTTAGAGGAGTCTGCTGTGCTAGAAGATCCGAGTACAGCCCCGCAGCCATGCTATGGATGGAGGGAGAGTGCTTTCTGTGACCCGAAACCTGCGCCAATGACAGAGCGTCCCCTGGCTTCAGCTACACAGAATTCAGCGCCAACGGTGGGCCAAACCCCAACCGCCACACCGGACGAATCTCTTGCGTGGGTCACATCAGCTGGGACCACAGAGACTGCATTTACTACCAAGCCTGCTGCGGGGGCCACTGCAGCAGCGCTGGAGCTGGACCTCCAGAGGGCCGAGCCCAGAGTACCATCACCTTGATCGACGGAGTCCTGGATGGTGGTGGAGCTCAAGCTCAGGCAAGTGCTCTCCTTTGTTTTCCTTGTATCTGTTTTGGAGAATCTTGTCTGGCTCTTGGTGAGGAGAGCCGGGTGCAGCTGTCGGCTGCACCTGAGCTCACTTCACTGGGATCCACCGCTGCCGGTGACCCTGACCCTGGTTTTTTGCCTATGTTGTATGAGCTTTCTACCACAGTCACCAAGGATAATCCACCTGTGCCAGACGTCTCCATGGATCCAGAGTCGCCGCCCAAGATTTCCATGGGTCCAGCTCCTCCCTCTGAGGTCATCATGGGTACTCCATCCCAGTCCAGATCCTCCGTGGGTGCAGTTTTTCTCTGGTCCGGGTCACCATGGGTGCTGTGTCCCAGTTGGGGACCGTCGTGGGTGCTGCGTCCCAGCCTTAACCCAACTTGGGCGCTGCGTTTCAGTGGGGGCTACTATGAGCATTATGCCCCAGCCCAGGGGCCACTGTGGGTTTAGCCGTGGCCCAGTCCGAGTCCTCCCAGGGTGCAGCCGTGGCCCTGTCCGCGTCCACCGATGGTTCACCTGTGGCCCAGTCCTGGTCCACCGAGGGTGCAGCTGTGGCCCAGTCATGGTCCACCAAGGGGGCAGGCGTGGCCCAGTCCTGGTCCACCGAGGGTGCAGCAGTGGCCCAGTCCGGGTCCACCGAGGGTGCAGCTGTGGACCAGTCCAGGTCCACGAAGGGTGCAGCCTTGCTCCAGCCCGGAGCCACCACAGGTGCTGCTTTGCTCCAGTCCAGAGCCACCATGAGTGCTGCCATTACCCAGTCCAGGACCACCAACGGTGCTGCTGGCCTTTCCAAGAGTGTCGTGGCTCTCCTTCCTTCGCCAGACACCGTGAGGGTCCTCTCTCCTCCTCTGCCAGATGCTGTTGTGGTTTCTCCTCTGCCGCCAGATTCCATCGTGGTTCCTCCGACTCTTCCATCCTGCTTACATTTGGATGGGCAGCTGTCCCCTTGACCACCCTTACTGTTCAGGTGGCTTAAGAACTCTGGTCGGCCGTCTGACAGACTCAGACGTTAGGTTAGGTGGCCCATGCTCTCCAGCAGGCCACCCGACTCGGACCACCTCACCGTCCGCCAGGTCTGGGACTTTGGTTGCTCTCCTGAACTTTTTTCTAGCTCTTTGGTCCGGGGGGAAGGGGGGCAGTAATCATTGATTTTGACTGGTGTGGGTCCTGAGCAGGGTTTTGTTTCATTCCCTCCTAGCCAGTTCCCCCCCACCCACCCACCCTGAGTGGGTTATTGTTGTGCCCCTGCTTAGGGAGGGGCCACAGGGTTTTTCTTTTTCTTTTGGTGTTACCCTGGGGTGTCTGGAATCCACCATTTGAGAGGGGGGCTCTGTCATATATATTAGATTAGATTAGATTAGATTCAACTTTATTGTCATTACACATGTATGAATACAAGGTAACGAAACACAGTTTACCATCCAATCAGAAGTGCAAAGGACAGCAGTGCAGTATATACAGTAATTGACAGTATATGCAATTTAAGCAAATATATGCAAATATATGCAGCAGTGCAGAAAGTTAAGAGTACTGTTATGTGCAAATAATGTACAATAAGTTAGATGGGGAGTTATGCACAGGTGAGGATGGTAAGAGATGATGGGTAAGAGAGTCAGCGGGGAACTAAGTTCAATAACGTGACAGCTGTTGGAAAGAAACTGTTCCTAAACCTGCTGGTTCTAGTCCGAAGGCTTCTGAAACACCTTCCGGAGGGGAGAAGCTGGAACAGTCCATGAGCAGGATGGTTGGAGTCCCTAAGAATGCTGCGTGCCCAGCACAGACATCTTTTCCTGTAGACGTCCTCTATAACTGGAAGTGGAGTCCCTGTGATGCGTTGGGCGGTTTTCACCACCCGCTGCAGCGCCTTACGGTCAGCGACAGAGCAGCTCCTATACCAGACTGTGACACAGTTGGTCAGGGTGCTCTCTATCACGCAGCGGTAGAAGTTGCCCAGGATGTCAGTTGACAGATGGTTCTTCTTCAGTGTCCTCAAGAAGAAAAGGCGCTGATGGGCCTTCTTGATCAGGCTGGTGGTGTTAACTGACCAGGACAGGTCCTCCGAGATGTGGGTCCCCAGGAATTTGAAGCTGGGGACACGTTCAACAGCTATGCCATTGATATGGATGGGGTCATGTGTCTCTCCCCTCTCCTTCCTGTAGTCCACTATGAGCTCCTTGGTTTTGCTGGTGTTAAGGAGCAGGTTATTGTCAGCGCACCAAGTACCCAAGTGCTCAACCTCTGCCCTGTAATCTGACTCATCATTGTCCCTGATGAGTCCGATCACCGTGGTGTCATATATATATATTTTTTTATTATTTTTTTTTTGTTACTTATTTGTACCCGTAGGTAGACTTGGTTTGCAGTCTGGTGACAAGCCACCGGCTGCTGGTCGCTGCGTGGGCGAGCACCCTAAACCTACATGTTTTTGGTGTGCGGGAGGAAACCGGAGAAATCCCGGAGTAAACCTGCCCAACACGGGGAGAACATGCAAACTCCACACAGCTCACTGTTGGTCGGGGGCTGGGATCGAACCCACGATCTCATGATCCCCGCGATCCCCCGGCCGAGGGTAAAACTGTGCTGCCACAGTGCTAAACCACTGCGCCACCGTGCAGCCATATATGTGTTTAATGTTTATATGTTTATATATGTTTACATATATAACATTATATATATATGTTATATTGTTATATGTTATATAATATATAACATATATGCTATATATATATGTTATATGTTATATAACCCTTGTTATATATATATATATATATATATATATATATATATATATATATATATACACAGTATATACAGTATATTTACATATATAACATTATACATATATATGTATAATGTTTATATATGTTGAAATATGTTTAATTTTTGTGCATTTTGAGTTGTTATAAGATAAGATAAGATAAGATAAGATAAGATAATCCTTTATTAGTCCCACAATGGGGAAATTCCAGGATTGCAACAGCACAGGGATAGCAACACTCAGAGCAACAATCAGAAGACAAGAAAAAACAAGAGCAGCGAATATACATATGTACATATAAATATATAAATATATAAACACAGTGCGGAGCATTGTAGCTAGATGGAAAAATTATATAAATATTCAATTCAATTCAATTCAACTTTATTTATATAGCGCCATTTCACAACAACAGTCATCTCATAGCACTATCAACTGTAGGGAGGACCCCCACAGTTGCAGAAAGACCCCAGCAATCAGGCAATCCCCTGTGAGCAAGCACTTGGCGACGGTGGAGAGGAAAAACTCCCTTTTAACAGGAAGAAACCTCCAGCAGAACCAGGCTCAGGGAGGGGCAGTCATCTGATGTGACTGGCTGGGGGGTGAGGGGACAGAGAAGAAGAAAAGAACAGACATGTAGAGAGCAAACAGCACGATGGGGACTCAATCTATGGGAGAGAACAAACAAATGTTAATGACCAGCAAAAAAAAAAAATATTTCATAGAGATTGAGGAAAGGAGTGAGGCCCAGTGCATTACTGGAGGTTCCCCGGCTGACTAAACCTATTAGCAGCATAACTAAGGGAGGGTTCAGAAACACATGATCCCTCCCTAATTGTAGGCTATATCAAAAAGGTAGGTTTTAGCCCTATTCTTAAAAACAGAGATAGAGTCTGACTCCCAAATCCAGATTGGCAGCTGATTCCACAGGAGAGGAGCTTGATAACTGAAGGCTCTGCCTCCCATTGTACTTTTGGAGATTCTAGGTATTACAAGTAAACCTGCATTTTGGGAGCGCAGTGCTCTGTTAGGATGATACGGTAGTATCAGATCTTTTAAATAAAAAGGAGCCTGATTGTTTAGAGCTTTGTAAGTAAGAAGAAGGATTTTAAACTTAATTCTAAACTCTATGGGAAGCCAATGAAGGGAGGCCAGAACCGGAGAGATATGATCTCTCTTTCTAGTACCTGTTAAAACTCTTGCTGCAGCATTTTGGATCAGCTGAAGACTTTTTAAAGATGTTTTAGGACAGCCTGATAATAAAGAATTACAATAATCTAATCTCGAGCTAACAAAAGCGTGGATCAGCTTCTCAGCATCACTCTGAGACAAGATGCTCCTAATCTTGGCAATATTATGCAAATGATAGAAGGCAGTCTTAGAAACAAATTTAATATGTGAATTGAAGGACAAATCCTGATCCAAAATAACTCCAAGGTTCCTCACAGAGCTATTAAGAGAAAGAGTAACTGCATCCAAACTGAAAGTTTGATTTGGAAAGGAATTTCTAAGGTTTTTTGGACCAACAAGAATGACTTCAGTCTTATCTGAATTTAATAGCAGGAAATTACAAGTCATCCAAGCTTTGATTTCCTTAAGACAGGCTTCTAACTTGGCTAATTGATTACTATCATCTGGCTTCATTGACAGGTATAATTGTGTGTCATCTGCATAACAGTGAAAATGTATACAGTGCTTTCTAATAATGTTGCCTAACGGAAGCATATATAAACTAAAAAGAGTAGGGCCAAGCACAGATCCCTGTGGAACTCCATGACTAAGCTTTGAGCTGAGAGAAAACTCATCATTTACATGAACAAACTGGAACCTATCAGATAAATAAGATCTAAACCACTGCAACGAAGTTCCATTAAGTCCAACATAGTGTTCTAATCTATCAAGTAGAATATTATGATCAATAGTATCAAAAGCTGCACTAAGATCTAAAAGGACAAGTACAGAAACTAGTCCATTATCAGATGCAATGAGGAGGTCGTTAGTGACCTTCGCTAAGGCTGTTTCAGTACTATGATGGATTCTAAACCCAGATTGAAACTCCTCAAGTAAACCATTTCCCTGCAGGTGGTCAAATAATTGCGTAGCAACAACTCTTTCTAAGATTTTTGAAATGAAAGGGAGATTAGAGATTGGTCTATAGTTAGCTAAAGCTCCTGGATCTAGCTTTGGCTTTTTGAGTAAGGGTTTAATTACAGCCGTTTTAAAAGCCTGCGGTACATGGCCTAAAGTTAATGAAGAATTGATTATATGAAGAATAAAGCTACCAATAAGTGGGAAGACTTCTTTAAATAACCTGGTAGGAATAGGGTCTAAAAGACAAGTTGAAGGTTTGGATGAGGAAACTATTTTGTCTAACTCACAAAGGTCGATTGGAGTAAACTCATCAAGACAGACATCAATAGAAGGAGTTGTAGTAGTTACAGTATTTAAGTTAACTGTGGGAAGAATCTGACTGATTTTATCTCTGATGGATGAAATTTTATTATTGAAAAAGTTCATAAAGTCCTGACTAGTAAGCTCTAAGGGGATGCTAGGATTGACAGAGTCCTGACTCTTTGTCAACCTGGCTACAGTACTGAAAAGAAACCTGGGATTATTCTTGTTCTCTTCTATTAATGCAGAGTAATAACTCGTTCTAGCTTTTCTAAGAGATTTTTTATAAATTAAAAGATGATTTCTCCAAGCTAAATAGATTTCATCTAAATTAGTAGAGCACCATTTTCTTTCTAATTGACGAGTCTTCTGTTTTAAGCTACGAGTTTCTGTGTTGAACCAAGGAGTTAGAAATCTCTGATTAGACTTTTTCTTTTTTAAGGGGGCCACCAAGTCTAGAGCCTGATGCAGAGAAGCTGAAACACTATCCACCATGTTATCAATTACAGAAGGAGCAAGCTGTCTATAGCTTATTTCCGTTGTGTTGACACATGGCATAGAGGAAACAATCTGCATAAATTTGGAAACAGCATCATCTGAGAGGCATCTACTGTAATAATATTTTTCTTTAGGAGCCAAATAGTCAGAAATAGTAAAATCAAAGGTTAACAGACAATGGTCTGACAGTACAGGGTTATGAGGAGACACTACAAGATTTTCTATTTCTATGCCATATGTCAGAACAAGGTCCAATGTATGGTGGAGTGTATGGTGTATGGTGAAAGTAGAATTTCCTACTTTCTGAGAAAACCCAATCGAGTCTAATATTGAATTAAAAGCCACATTAAGGCAGTCACTATCTACATCCACATGTATATTAAAGTCCCCTACTATAATTATTCTATCAGATTTCAGCACTAAATCAGCTAAGAAATCAGCAAATTCGGATAAAAATTCTGAATAGGTTGATGGGGGACGATAAACTATGGCAAATAAAATTGGGTTTAACCTGGAATTGCTAAAGTGCCCAACACTGAGGACCAGGCCCTCAAAGGAATTATAACATGTTTTTTTGCTTTACATTAACTAGTAATTTGGAATGGTAAATTGATGCTACTCCTCCTCCACGACCAGAACTTCTGGGATTTTGACAGTTTAAATAACCAGAGGGAGTTGATTCATTTAAACCAACATAATCCTCTTGCCCTAACCAAGTCTGTGTAAGGGAAATTAAATCAATCTGATGATCAATTAACAGATCATGGACTAACAGAGACTTGGGAGTTAGAGACCTAATATTTAATAAACCACATTTAATTTTTAAATTATGAGGAGGAACAGAGGCCAAATCATTCAATTTAGAGGCTTTATGTTTAATTTGAGTTTTACCAATATTTTGCTTTATCACTTTGGGATGCTTATACATTATATTTTTATTCACTTTGGAGGGAGCAGACAACGATTCTCTGATGGGGACGACAGGGGCTAAGCTGAGGGGTGGTGGATGAAGAGGAGCTGCAGAGAGGCGTGTAAGACTGCGACTCTGCTTCCTGGTCCCAACTCTGAGTAGTCATGGTTTTGGAAATTTGGATAAAAAAGATGCCAGATTGTTAGATAAATGAGAAGCACCATCCAAAGTGGGATGAATGCTGTCTCGTCTCATAAGACCAGGTTTTCCCCAAAATGAGCTCCAATTGTCAATGTAGCCCACGTCATTTTTAGGACACCACACAGACAGCCAGCGGTGCGGAGCACTGTAGCTAGATGGAATGAACAGCATAACCGTCTACCTAGTTATCCTACATGGTATGATTATGTACCCATACATATTGTCACCCTCCGTAGCGATCGGTATTTTCCTAGTTGTATACCGGAGGGGACCAGTGTATAAGTCTATTGCATCTTTTGCATTCAATACTATTAGGTTGTCACGTTTTTTTGCTATCTCTGCGAGCAGCCCTGCTTAGGTTATACAGTCTGACAGCCGTAGGTAGGAAGGACCTGCGAAACCTCTCGGTTGCGCACCTAGGATGATGTAGTCTGCTGCTAAATGAGCTCCTCAGTGCGTTCAGTATGTCCTGCATAAGGTGGGACTCCAGCAGAGATGACAGTTTAGCCACCATCCTTCTCTCTCCCATCTCCTCCACTGGGTCAAGGCGTTGCCCCAGGACAGAGCTAGCTTTCTTGATCAGTTTGTTCAGTCTCTTCCTATCGGCTGCTGTAACGCCACTGCCCCAGCAGACCACTCCAAATGTGATGACTGATGCCACCACCGTGTCGTAGAATGTCTTCAGCAGCGCCCCTTGTACACCAAACGACCCGAGTCTCCTCAGTAGGAACAGCCTGAGCTGTCCCTTCTTGTAGAGTGCGTCAGTATTGTGTGACCAGTCTAGTTTATTGTTTAGATGAACACCCAGGTACTTGTAGGATGTCACCATCTCAATGTCTGTTCCCTGTATGTTTACTGGTGCTGTGAGGGGTTGTCCTTGCCTGCGGCAGTCCACCACCAGCTCCTTAGTTTTCCTTGCGTTGATCTGGAGGCTGTTCCGATGGCGCCAGTCCACGAAGTCCTGGATAAGTCCCCTGTACTCAGCTTCATCTCCATTGGAGATGAGGCCAACAATCGCAGAGTCGTCAGAGAACTTCTGTAGATGGCAGTGTGTTGTGTTGTGTTGTGTGAGAAGTCCGCAGTATAAAGGGTGAACAGTAAGGGAGCAAAAACCATTTCCTGGGGGGCCCCCGTGCTACCGATGATTGTGTCGGACACACAGTCCCAGGTTCTCACAAACTGTGGCCGGTTAGTGAGGTAGTCCAGGATCCATGATGACAGGTATTTGTCCACCCCTGCACACAGCAGCTTGTCCTTCAGGATCATCGTTTGGATGGTGTTGAAAGCACTGGAGAAGTCAAAGAACATGATCCTCACCGCATTCCCGGGCTTCTCCAGGTGGGACAGAGAACGGTGAAGGAGGAAGATCACCGCATCCTCCACCCCAATGCCATACTGGTAGGCGAACTGGAGTGGATCCATTGCTGGTCCCACCAGGGGGCGGAGGTGAGCAAGGAGCAGTCTCTCCAGCGTCTTCATCATGTGGGACATCAGGGCCACTGTTCTGTAGCTGTTCATATCTTTGGGGTGGGAAGTCTTTGGTACAGGTACCACACAAGATGTTTTCCACAGCTGTGGTACCCTCCCCAGCTTCAGGCTCAGGTTGAAGATGAGCTCCACAATCCCACACAGCTGGTCTGCACAGGACTTGAGGAGCTTTGCGCTGATGCCGTCCGGTCCCGACGCCTTCCTCGCCTTGATCTTCCTCAGCTCTGTCCTCACCTGGGTCTTAGTGAGGGTCATGTTGGGGGGCTGTGTGTTGGGAGTTGGGGGGTGATGGTGGAGTGGGGTGTGGGCAGCAGGACTCAATGTCTTCAGAGGCAGCAGTGGTTGTTGTGCAGTCGGGGGGGAGGGCAGTTGGTCAAACCTATTAAAAAACAGGTTCAGATTGTTCGCCCACTCCCTGCCCCCCGTGGCCTGGGGGGAGGTATTCTGGAGCCCAGAGATGGTTTTAAGGTTTCTCCAGACCCCACCGATGTCGCTCTGTTGCAGCTTGTCCTCCATCTTCTTCCTGAAGCTGTCCTTGCCTTCTCTGATCTTCCTCCTCAGCTCCCTCTGTATGGACTTCAGCATCTCCCTGTTCCCCGACCTGAAGATCCTCTTCTTCTCTCTCAGAAGTGTTTTTATCTCAGGGTTGATCCAGGGTTTGTTGTTCAAGCAACACCGTATGGTCTTGGTGGGTACGGTGTTGTCCACACAGAAGCTGATGTAGTCCGTGATGGTGTGAGTGAGGCCATCGATGTCCTCACCATGTGGATCGCAGAGCTGCTCCCAGGAAGTGGTTTCAAAACAGTCCTTTAGAGCGTCCATTGCCTCCTTAGACCATAACTTCACTGTGCGCATGACCGGAAGTTGTCTGTGCACTAGGGGTTTGTACACCGGCCGGAGATGAACCAAGTTGTGAGCCGATCTCCCGAGTGGGGGGAGTGGTGATAAGGTGTACGCCTCCTTAGTATTTGCGTAGAATAAGTCCAGTGTTTTATTGTCTCTAGTGTGGCATGTGACATACTGGGTGAACGTGGGTAGAATGGGAGATAGTGAAACATGGTTGAAGTCGCCTGAGATGAGGAGAAGAGCATCTGGGTGCTCTGTCTGCAGCCTGCCAGTTACTGAGTGGATGACGTCACGCGCTGTCCCAGCGTTTGCTGTCGGATTTGCATAAATAACAATGCAGATCACGTGTGAGTATTCCCTCGGGAGATATGTAGACCACATGCTAACAGCTATCAACTCCATGTCTTTGTTGCAGTGTTGTTGTTTAACCGTGATATGTCCCGGTCTGCACCAGTTGTTATTAACATACATCATCACTCCACCGCCCCTTGCCTTCCCACTGTCTGGTGTTCGGTCTGCCCGTATTGCGTGGAAACCCTCCAGTTCAATGTTAGCATCTGCTGCTGATTCTGTTAGCCACGTCTCCATGAATAGCATAAGGCAGCACTCCCGGTATATGCTCTCGTAACGGGAGATAGCCGCTAGCTCATCTGTTTTTCCTAGTATAATCGTACATTCCCCATAACAACGGATGGGAAGGTGGGTCTGTACCTTATATTCCTTGCCCGCCGTCTTGCCCCAGCTCGACAACCATGCCATTTCCGTCTTATCTCTCCCGATATGTCGAGTTTTTGCGTTAGCATCGTGGGCCGGTTAAGTGCTAACAGCATATTGTTATGATGTCATACATATACTGCTTTCTATTTTTCTCTTTGTTTCAGTTTGTCACAGCCATGTTTCATTTCATTTGTAATTATTTTCTTAGTCTGCAGTTGATTATGTTTATCATTTTTATTTGTACTGTGATGTCTTTCTTGGGGTTGACAGCTGTCAGGCGGCGATTCCGGTTTTGCTCTCTGTGTGGGTGTCGCTCTGTCAGCTGTCAAGCTCAGCCGCTCAGTTCTCATCTCTGCCAGCTGATTCCAATTACTAGTTATTGTTCCCTTTTTCCCCCACTCATGTAACCCCACACCTGTTATCACTCACGGTTATTCCATTCCTATTTAAGGACTGCTTTTCCTTCTTGTTGTTGCCGCAGTCACGATTATTTCTACCCTGTCTTTGCCACCAGAACTCTGATCTGACTCTGGTGATTTTTCCTGAAGTTTCCAGCCGTAAGTTTCTCTCTGTATTCGTTTTTGGATTCTGCTTTGTACACTTTGGAGCTTTATGTTCCTGTATTATAAAAACCACAAATTGCAGTTGGTGCGCGGGTCTGTCTCTCTCTGCCCCGAAGGGGGATTCATGACAGAGGGGTAATGTAAGTTACTGCCATTCACCATTTTTGTTAATATTGTATAGCTATCTGACCAATAATTGTAGGTCAGACAATTATTTTAATATTTGACTTAATTTAGCTCTCATTTGAAAAGGACATTTGCTACAAAAGATCTAGTTTCAGCTACGCTAGTCTGGAGCAATTGCAGTATTCACCTTTACCTTCATTCCTCATACACAAGTTTATTCCTTCCAACATCCTGATGTGAAGCTGAAATAAACTAACCTCACACAAAAGCAGTGTGACATCACACCATCTTAGTAACTTTCTGCTCTGTTTAGCATTTGTTTTCAGTCCACTTGCTAACTGGAACGTCTTCATGAGATGGAAGAAACAGGTGGGGTGAGAGCAACATTCAGCAAGTGTCCATGGACCAAGCACAGCTCCAGCTGTAAAGACATTTGTGCATGTTAAGCATCCTTCCATGGAAAGCCCACAAAATGCCAGCTGATTGTTGCTATGTTATTCACTATCACAAAGCGTTATATTATGAATGATTTTTGGACTTATTCTGTATGCACACATGCAGCCATTTTGCCATTTCTAGACATTTGCATAAAATCTTGCACAAAATAGTGCCATCATTGTGAAAATAAGATAAGATAAGATAAGATAAGATAAGCCTTTATTAGACCCACAACGGGGAAATTCCAGGATTGCAACAGCACAGGGATAGCAACACTCAGAGCAACAATCAGAAGGCAAGAAAAAAAAAAAAAACAAAAAAAACAAGCAAGCAAGAGCAGCTAATATACATATGTACATATTACTATAAAATATATATACACACACACACACACACAGACACACAGTGCAGAGCATTGTAAAATGGTTTGGTTATAAGAATTTGTTTGGGTTTTAGTAGTTATTAAGTTTCACCACTGTGCCAATTGTTAGATTTCAAATATTACTCTACTAATTTCAGGAAAAACAAGATTCACAAAAGGGTCACATGGAAGCACGTGCAAGGTGCACTAGCAAAATCTTCATCTGCTTGATGTGTTTCTGTAAGAAGCAATATAAGATCAGACAGACAGAAACAGGATTAAAAAAAAAGTTAAATATGTTATATCCCCTCCTCCGTGGATTGCCACCTTATCGTGGTGGAGGGGTTTGTGTGCCCTCATGATCTCAGGAGCTGTGTTGTCGGGGGCACACAGGTGGTAGGTGAAGGGCCATAAAAGAATGATCCCCATGAAAAAATTATAGAAGGGACCCAGTGTACACAATGAGTCTCATGGGTTCACCACCTGCAGGAGGGATGATGGTGCTATGTGACTCGGGCCACAGTCTGGACTACTCTGTTTGGACTGCTGCCCCTGTGACCCCAACCCTGAGATAAGTGGTAGAAGATGGATGGATGGCTGGATGGATGGAATATCCCTTCACACAGGGGTGGAGATCATTGACAGTGATGAAAAAATGGTCAGCTCTCTCAACGATCTTTCAGTGATCATACAGTGATCTCCATGGTCTCCTCAAAGTTTTGATTCGGTCCAGAACAAGCAAGGATCTCCCAAACATTTACAAAGAAATGGCTTTTTCGAGGTTCCGGGAGATCGTTGAGAGATCGGGCCAATTTCTGATCTCTCAACGATCACCCATTGATCTCTGTGCAGTGTAAGAAGGCCATTAGGTATACAGTCTGTTAGGGTCAGAGACCATTTCACCTTATTAGATGAAAATTTTCAATAGCTAGTTCACATCTGAAATCTGTCATCTGCTGCTGTGATAATTTGGAGAATTCAGTTCATCTTCAGCCCCTGTCATTTTGAAATATGCATAGGAGAAGAATCACTTGATTGTTCACTCTTTTCATGTTCAGCATGGAATTCAAAACTGCACAAAGGCAAAAACCATAGTCTAAGATGGAGTTGCTGAAAAGGTGGAATAAAAAATGAATGAACTTACTATGAAATTAAACTTTTCTAGCTGTGTCATTTTAATTAAAAGGCCAATCTCAGTCTTCTGTGGAGGATATGATGGTCACCTGTGATCACAGAGAAGCATCCTTTAAACAAAATATACATTCATCACAAGGATTAGCTGTTTCCCTCAGCAGCAAAGTGGTAGGAGGAATCAAACAATAGAACGCCTCCATTGTTGTATTCATAGGAGAAAGAGGAGGGGAAAAATGCTGTGATAGAGGATTGTTAAAGCCCTCACGAGAAAAGTGACAGAGGAAAGCGGAACAGAAGGAATTGGTTTAAAAAAAAACATGAAAATGAGATTGCAAACAAGCAAAGAATAATAAAGAATGTGGCAGTGAGAATGTGGAAATGTACAGTGTAGAATGAGGATAATGGCTCAAGAAAAATAAAAGCTGATGATGCATTCTCAAAGATGGTGTGTTTGCACAAAGTAACAGAACAAGTCAGATTCAAAAAGAGAAAGTAAGACTGACAGAATGGGTCTGAAAAAGTAGCAAGATATTGACTGGGAGAGAGGAAAACATTTCAATAATAACCAGAGGGTCATATAATAAAAACCTAGGATGGAAACATAAATGTAAAGGGAGACAGAGAAAGAGGAGAAAAGTCTGCAATATTAAGTAATAATACTAAGGTTAGCACACTATATAAATACAACCTGTGTGAAAATGCCATTACAAACTGATTGAAAAACGTAAAAACAATGCTTCATTTTTAGTGTTTGCTCAATTTATTTTATTATAGTGACACTAAATAATCTTTTTTGCTGTCTTAGAAAAACAATAAGAACAATAAACTAATCGTATACTATATTTTCAGTATAAGAGCAAATGGTTCTTATCTACCTCCTAAGTCAAAAACAGACAAAAGCTGTACAAAAATAGTTGTCTGCCTCTCCAGGTCAGTTAAACACAAGATACCTTATATTCTGTCTGTGCAGTATATATGCAATAAACTGGAATAAAACTCAAATTGCAAATTTCACAGACTAACATTACACAGGTCTAATAAGCAGATTAAATTTTTGGAAGTCTGGAGAGACCTTAAGTCCACAAATGGCCTTGGCCTTTCCACCAATGCCAATGGACATCTAGGGCCCTATTATAGCAATCTAACTGTGGATTGACACTACAATGTTTGGACCAACTTTTACTGAAGTTTTGGCAAACATCTGGTTTTGCTGGCAAAAGTTGGTAAAAGTTTTTTTGTTTGTTTTTCCCCTTGTCCTGTCAGGCAGCTAGGTGAGCAGAACAGAAATCTGCTAGTTGGTAAAAGTTAATGATAGTTGGTGTTTGTTGGCAAACACTGGAAAAAGTTGTGCTCCTTGAAAATTTTCAGCATACTGAAAATTTGCTGATATTTGGAAATACACGTTGGTCAAAGTTGTGCTCAGTTTGTTAAAGTTCCTGAGTGGTGGGCTAAGATATGCAGATCTCACCTAAGTCGGCCTAAGTTAACCAGTTGAGGTTTTCTGTTGCAGACCTGCATCATCTGCATCCACCCTCTGATGGTGAAGATTTTTTCATGAAAATATGAAGAGTTCATTTGCAAAAAACAGATAAGTCCAGTTGTGTTCAAAATGAGAACAAAAAACTTTTTTGTTATGAATCATTGTGCGCCCTTACACAGAATAAGAAGCCCACGAGCAGAGACTGATTTGTGCACTTTATTAACAAAAACCCCCAAACCTTGTCCAGTAAACAGTCCCACAATGAACGGAGAGTGAAAATGATGAGCTTAGGCCACCAGACATACAGAGACGCCACCTGGATGCTCTACAGCCTGAGGAGAGGAATGCCTAGTGCCGTAGAGCTGCTGTCGGCACGGGGTGAAAGGCAAACATAGACTTACAGAGCTGGAGCGATCCAGGGCAGTCCGTGCAGTCCGGTGGATGAGGGGAAGAGGCAGGAACAGCCGCTTACACCAACAAACTAAAACTGAAAATAAACGTAGGTAATGACAACTTATATTCACAGAGGTACACGCTGCCGTGAATTAAGCACATATAATGCTCTGGTGATCTCTCTCAACTCTCACAGCATTAAAGTAGTCATAATACTAATGAGGAAAGAGCCCACCGGTGTGAGGATGTGAGGGCTGGGCATAATTGACAGCATGTGTGCATGAGTGAGTGTATGAGTGTGTGAATGAGAATGAATGGAGTGTGTGCGTGTAAGTGTGTGGAACACCCATAATGAGGATCAGCTGGCGATACTGAAAGGAGGAGGGGGGTGTGCCCGAGCTGTCAGGGAGCGATGACCCAAAGGACTCCCTGAAGCGCCTGATGGAAAATAGATAGGAAAGTGGGCAGGAAAACAGGTTAGGAGGGAAGCAACCGGTGAAAAATACAAAAAAATATGTAAAATATAGGACAGTGACCCTCCTAACAACCCCCACCTAGGACACTAACCCCCCTCCCCAGGAGTCCAAAGTTCAGGGGGTCGACCCGAGTCCCAGGCCCCAGACATGGCGAGGGGTGACTGATTGGGTGGCCTGCCCAAGTCCTATGTCCAGCAGGCAGCCCGTAGAACAGTGTCCGGCTGCCTGCCCGGGCCGATGGGACACCCAACCCGAAGGCCAAGCCTTTCGGGTGGTCGACCAGTGTGGTGGAGACACCAGGACTGGGGGGGGGAGGTGGAGAGGCAGCCTACCCACTGGGGAACTTCCGTGGCCAAACCGAGGCATAGGAGCCCACCTGCCCTCCGAAGCTTGGAGCAAGGGGACCATAGCACCCACGATGGTCCCGGTCTGGGACGTGGCTGCACCCGTGATGGTCCCGGTCTGGGACGTGGCTGTACCCGTGGTGGACTCCGGCTGCAGCTCTGTTGCACCTGTGGTGGACTCCAGCTGGAGCTCTGCTGCACCTGTGGTGGACTCCAGCTGGAGCTCTGCTGGACCCACGGTGGACTCTGGCTGGAGCACCATTGCACCTGCGGTTGTCCCCAGCGGGGACCTCATTGCTCCCACAGTGGCTTCCCCAATGGGGGAGGTAGGGTTCTCCATGAACCCCGGCGCTGAGCCCAGATTCTCAGCGGCATCTGGGGGGATCGGCTGCTCTCTGGCGACCCCGGCAGGGAGCACCAAACCCAGAGGGAGAGAGAAAGAGATCACGTCAGGGTCAACGGCAGTGGCAGAGCTCGGTGAGACAGCCCCAAGGGCTACTACGAGCTGCCCCGGGCCCTCCTCACCATGAGTCGGGCAGTGTGACATCAACATTGACATAACTGACATAATGGAGCACACTTGCCACTTGCCTGAACTAGGGGTTCAACCGCCGTCCAGGACTGCGGCGATTTAGGGTCCGCGGGTTCCACCAGTCCGTCAGTGCTGCACCCCGGTCGACCTCTTGTGGGACAGCTGGGCCCGCATCATTGTCTGTTGGCAACCCAGGTTGCGGCAGCTCCTCTCCGGCAACCCTAGGAAGGAGCTCGAAGGAGATGGGAGAGGAGAGACGGTTAGGGTCGCCAGCAGCAGCCAAGCTCAGCAAGGGGAGTCCAGATGAAGCTGGGGGCTGCACCCGACTCTCCTCCCCAAGTCTTGGGGACACCTTGGTTAGCCACCTCTCCGACCTGTGACAGCTGTGTTTCCCTCTCAAAGAAGAGACTCTCTAACCTCTATAAGATTCAGGAGGCTGAAAATCATTTGCACACAATCATTTTTGAACGGACATCAGCACCAGCCACAGACTCACAGTTAACAGAGATGGCTACCTACCTGGTTGAAATTAACATATTGCCATCCACCTCCACCCCTGCTCCAGTCACATCAGCTGTCTGGGACTGCAGCACTAAACACTAGCTCCAGCTCGGCGCTAAACCTAAAGCCCCGGGTGTTTTTTCTCAGCCTCAATGCACGCCCTGGACCATGGTCGGGCCAAACAACAAATGTCAAGGATCGACCAGGCATGGCCACGCCTCTTCCCTTCCCCTCTCGCTGAAAACAGATTTGACATCTTTTCCCTGGAAGATTTCCCCCACCTAGACGCTGATCTTCCTCTCATGACCACCCTTCCTCCTTCAGCAGCGGTCAAACCTGCAAGTCCTGGATTAAAACTACCCTAGGTGTGTCAAACTTCAAACCAGCTCCAAAAAGAAGAGAGCGCAACCCCCCGCATTACCCCCACACCGGCATCTCGCCACCACAGCAGCAACAACAACAACAACAACGGCAAAACTATTCACCATTACAGAAGCCACCAACAAAGTCCCCCCAGACGATGCTGGTAATTGGTGATTCCATAATGAGGAACGTCAGAAGCAGGTACTGTGTTTCAATTTTTTTTTTCCTGGGTCTAAAGTGTCAGACATTGAGATTCTAACCCCTGACCTTTTAAATGAATACCCCCACGCTAAAACTGTTATTCTCCATGTTGGATGCAACAACATCCCAGATGAAGCATCTGAAATGTTAAAGAGAAACTTCAGGAGCCTTCTGTCCAGTCTTAAGAACTGTGGCAGACGTGTGTTTTTCTCTGGACCACTTGCTCCTTTTAGAAGAGGGTGCAATTATTTCAGCAGAACTCTTAGCCTTAATACCTGGTTGTGTTCAACATGTCCTACTTTTAACAGTGGTTTTATAGACAATTTCATCCTGTTCTGGAATCCCTCATCATTTATGAGGCCAGAGGGCATTCATCCAAATAGACTCAGTGTACATGTTTTAAGGGACAATCTGTTTTATTCTATTCAGCATTTTTTAGTACAGTGATTGAAAGCTGGTGTGTCACTTCACCCCAAAGTGCCTGGGTCTGCCAACCAACTTTTTTGCTTTCCACTTCTCATATTACTCCTATTAATCCAAATAATTCTCTCTGTTTAGATCAGTCTATAATTCACAACCCCATAGACAAATACAACATAACTTGATAAAGATAAAAACCATTAAGTTACCACAGAAAAATAAAATAATTAAAAGTTCAGGTTCAGGTTACTTTATTTGTACCCATAGGTAGATTTGTTTTGCAGTCAGGTGGCATCCATATTTACAAACCACAATTACATTCAACATGAACACAAACACAGGCACACATGAAGCTGACTATAAGCACAATAAAAGTACTCAAAGGCTCCACCAATCAGGACACAGGACAAAGAGATAAGAGAAAAAAACAAAGAGAGAAGAGAGAAGGGTCATATTAGAAAGTTAAAAACTAGTCAAAGAGATTAAAAACTCAAAAAAGTCTAAAACCCAATAAAAGATTTAAAACCCAAATAAAAAACCTACAAAAATAAGTAAATATAAAATAAAAATTAAAGAGATAACTGAATGATGTGCAATATATTGCTACATCTTGTTCAACTCTTTGACAGCAGCAGGAACAAAGCTGTTTTTGTAGCGCTGGGTTTTACTTTTTGGAGACAACAAACCTCCGTCTGGAGGGAAGAAGCTGAAAGTGGCAGTGCAAAGGATGGGAGTCATCATTTAAACTGGAGGTAGCAATCCTCTGTACCTGTCTGGTGTACAGGGATGTCAGGCTCAGCTGTGACTCAACAAGAAAACGACTGGACCATCTAACTACCTGATCCAAGGATTTCCTCTGTTTCAGTTTTATCTGACCAAACCATGACACTAAAGAAAAGGATAAAACAGATTCAATAAAAGCCCGATAAAACATTGTCATTATGGTTCAGTCAATTTGGAAGTGTGCAAGTTTCCTTAAACAATGCAAATGTTGCTGACCCTTTTTGCACACCCTTTCACGGTTCTCTTCAAAGTTTAAATTACTATCAATAATCGTCCCAAGATATTTGTAAGATTGCACACATTCAGTGGTCTGGCCTTTTAGTACAGTGTTGTGCCTGGGAGTTTTCCTCCTAAAGTCAATAATCATATCTTTCGTTTTTGTCGTATTCAGCTACAGGTAGGAATCCTCACGCCAGTGAACAAAATCATCAACTACTGGGCCGTGGCCACTCTCACCATCCTGAAGGAGACTGACAACAACTGAATCATCAGCATACTTTATAATGTGTCTGTTGTCATGTCTGCTCAGACATGTTTGTGTAAAGGATGAAGAGTAGTGGTGACAACACACACCCCTGAGGAGAGCCAGTAAAAGAACACTTTTGGTTAGACAATGTACCATTGACCCTTACTCTCTGTGTCCTGTTGATTAAAAAATCCAGAATCCAACCCACCAGATTATAACTCAAGTCAAATTGTTGCAGGAACCTTTCAACTAATATTTGAGGTTGGATTGTATTAAAAGCAGAAGAAAAGTCCATAAATAAAAGCCTGGTGTGTGTCCCATTAAAGTCCAGATGTTTAAAAAGCATGTTAAACAGAGTGACAGTGGCATCCTCCATTCCTCTGTGAGGCCTATAGGCAAACTGCAAAGGATCCAATGCATGCTCAGTCTGCTTTAGTCGTCGTCGGCCTCCGTCGGTCTATGATGACCATGGAAGAGAATCCTAAACGTCTACTCTGCTGGAACAGCACCGCCTGTGGCTGAACAAGCCAATGCGCACTGGTGTTCTACCTTCCAGCGTTGGGCGTTGGTAGGATTCAAGCCTGGGCAGGAAAATATGGAGGACAAGATGTTACCCATGCAGCATGTCCCCCCTCTCCACGTCACTGATGAATCCAAAGGAACAGCAGGGCTGCTATAGTTTGGCACCAGCGCCGTCGCAGGAGCTGCCAGAACGATGTTGAGCACAACAGAGAACTGCCCTAGGGGCTCCGACTCCAGATTTTTCCTCAGGGTTGACTCCCGAGGCCTTTCCTGTGACCGGGTGTGCCCCAAGGCAGCAGAGGTTTGAAATCAGGGTTTACCTTCCCCTAGATGGGCTACCTTCCCAGGTTGACGAGCCACCATCTACCCGAAGCATCTGGTTTTAAGGCGCCAGAGATCCGCCCTCTCCCCTTCTCCTATTAGTAAAAGCAGTTCCGCCGGGCTTAGAGACTAAACCACATGGGCAGGCTAGGAGTTGGACTTAGTTGTCAGAGGCTTTTCGAGACGCACGCCGTAAGGAGCATTTTATGAGCACTAGGAGCTTAACCCCAGTGCTGCTCCTGGCTATGACAACCTTGAAACCAGTCTGCTTTAGGACCTCAAATCAAAGCAAAGCAAGTGGACTGCTGAATATAAGATCTCTGCCCGATAAAGCGACCTTAATTAATGATATGATCATTGATCACAATATAAATATACTCTGTCTCACAGAAACATGGCTACACCCCAATGACTTTGTTAGTATCAATAAGCCCCCCCCCCCCCCCCGCTATGGTAATATTCATATTCCTAGAAACACTGGCCAAGGTGGTGGTGTTGGGGTAATATATGAATCCACATTACCAATGAACCCTCAGCTTAAGCTAAACTCATATTATACCTCTTTTGAATGCTTAATTTTTAGCTTAGCACACCCATCCTGGAGGTCAGAACAGCCTCTTTTATTTACCACAGTATATCGCCCTCCCAGTGCTTCTTTTGCTGAATTTATGTCTGAATTCTCTGAGTTCTTAACAACCTTCAGTCTCAGTTCATACAAGATGTCATAGCTGGTGATTTTAATATCCATATAGATGAATGAATGTTGATAATAATAGCCATAGTGTAGCATTTCTCTTCCTCTTAAATTCAACTGTTTTTTTTTCTCAGTGTGTTAGTAAACCAACTCATCATCATAATCACACCCTTCACCTGGTCTTGGTCTGTGGTGTAGAAATTGATGAGCTGCTTGTTATTCCTCAAAATCCTACACCGACGGACCATTATCTGATAACTTTCAAATTTGTGTTATCTGATTTTACAGCATCAAGCAGAAACATAGTTACCAGAGTCTTACCTTATAGTGCTGTGGCATGGTTTAAAGAGTTAATTCCTTCAGCACTTACTCTATTACCACGTCTCAATATAGCAGAGGACAGCACTGACTGCTTGAATCCATCAGACTTAGACCTTTTAGTTGATAGTACTGCAGCCTCACTTGACTCCATAGGCCCTCTGAAAAAGAAATCTATTAAAAATAGGAGATTAGCTCCATGGTACCACTACCACACTCGTGAGTTAAAACAGAAAGTCAGCTCCTGTGAAAGGGTTTGGCATGCAAATAATTTAATTTTCAATTCAATTCAATTCAACTTTATTTATATAGCACCATTTCACAACAACAGTCATCTCATAGCACTATCAACTGAAGGGAGAACCCCCACAGTTGCAGAAAGACCCCAGCAATCTGGCGATCCCCTGTGAGCAAGCACTTGGCGACGGTGGAGAGGAAAAACTCCCTTTTAACAGGAAGAAACCTCCAGCAGAACCAGGCTCAGGGAGGGGCAGTCATCTGCTGTGACTGGCTGGGGGGTGAGGGGATAGAGAGGAAGAAAAGAACAGACATGTAGAGAGCAAACAGCACGATGGGGACTCAATCTATGGGAGAGAACAAACAAATATTAATGACCAGCAAAAAAAAATATTTCATTGAGAGTGAGGAAAGGAGTGAGGCCCAGTGCATTACTGGAGGTCCCCCGGCTGACTAAACCTATTAGCAGCATAACTAAGGGAGGGTTCAGAAACACATGATCCCTCCTTAATTGTAGGCTATATCAAAAAGGTAGGTTTTAGCCCTATTCTTAAAAACAGAGATCGAGTCTGACTCCCAAATCCAGATTGGCAGCTGATTCCACAGGAGAGGAGCTTGATAACTGAAGGCTCTGCCTCCCATTGTACTTTTGGAGATTCTAGGTATTACAAGTAATCCTGCATTTTGGGAGCGTAGTGCTCTGTTAGGATAATACGGTAGTATCAGATCTTTTAAATAAAAAGGGGCCTGATTGTTTAGAGCTTTGTAAGTAAGAAGAAGGATTTTAAACTTAATTCTAAACTCTATGGGAAGCCAATGAAGGGAGGCCAGAACCGGAGAGATATGATCTCTCTTTCTAGTACCTGTTAAAACTCTTGCTGCAGCATTTTGGATCAGCTGAAGACTTTTTAAAGATGTTTTAGGACAGCCTGATTATAAAGAATTACAATAATCTAATCTCGAGCTAACAAAAGCGTGGATCAGTTTCTCAGCATCACTCTGAGACAAGATGCTCCTAATCTTGGCAATATTACGCAAATGATAGAAGGCAGTCTTAGAAACAAATTTAATATGTGAATTGAAGGACAAATCCTGATCCAAAATAACTCCAAGGTTCCTCACAGAGCTATTAAGAGAAAGAGTAACCGCATCTGCTGCACGGTGGTGCAGTGGTTTAGCACTGTGGCAACACAGTTTTACCCTCGGCCAGGGGACCGCGGGGATCATGAGATCGTGGGTTCGATCCCAGCCCCCGACCAACAGTGAGCTGTGTGGAGTTTGCATGTTCTCCCCGTGCTGCGCGGGTTTACTCTGGGATTTCTCTGGTTTCCTCCCACACACCAAAAACATGTAGGTTTAGGGCGCTCGCGCACGCAGCGACCAGCAGCCGGTGGCTTGTCACCAAAACTGCAAACCAAGTCTACCTACGGGTACAAATAAGTAACAAACAAAAAAAAATCTAAACTGAAAGTTTGATTTGGAAAGGAATTTCTAAGGTTTTTTTGGACCAACAAGAATGACTTCAGTCTTATCTGAATTTAATAGCAGGAAATTACAAGTCATCCAAGCTTTGATTTCCTTAAGACAGGCTTCTAACCTGGCTAAATGATTACTATCATCTGGCTTCATTGACAGGTATAATTGTGTGTCATCTGCATAACAATGAAAATGTATACAGTGCTTTCTAATAATGTTGCCTAACGGAAGCATATATAAACTAAAAAGAGTAGGGCCTAGCACAGATCCCTGTGGAACTCCATGACTAAGCTTTGAGTTGAAAGAAAACTCATTATTTACATGAACAAACTGGAACCTATCAGATAAATAAGATCTAAACCATTGCAACGAAGTTCCATTAAGTCCAACATAGTGTTCTAATCTATCAAGTAGAATATTATGACTGATAGTATCAAAAGCTGCACTAAGGTCTAAAAGGACAAGTCCAGAAACTAGTCCATTATCAGATGCAATGAGGAGGTCGTTAGTGACCTTCGCTAAGGCTGTTTCAGTACTATGATGGATTCTAAACCCAGATTGAAACTCTTCAAGTAAACCATTTCCCTGCAGGTGGTCAAATAATTGCGTAGCAACAACTCTTTCTAAGATTTCTGAAATGAAAG